>OX422216.1:18074473-18748848 GCA_949130495.1 Sambucus nigra
TCGGGTCCTTTTACAATGAGGATTGTACAATGTATTTATAGACCTGAGGCTGTAAAGTGAAAGGGTAATACATTAAATGATGTACATATGAAAGGGTAATACATTCAATGCCCCTTAAGCGTGTGCGTCTGAATGATAAGCATTTAATGAACAGTTAAACTCTTAGTTATCCTGTTATTAATGCTTTGTTCGAGGTGCAGCTCGAACCGCCTGAGTTGCTCGGACCGCCTAAGATTCTAGGTACTCAAGAGTTCCTCGGAGAGGTCTTGTTCCTCGGAGCGTGTGAGTTCCTCGGGGAAGCAGTGTTCCTCGGGGAAATAGTCTTCCTCGTTGTAGTCTTGTTCCTTAGAGCGTGTGGGTTCCTCGGAAGTGTTTGTTGCTGCCATGTAGATTGCCACGTGTCTTCAGTCAATTGGTCCATGTCAGCAGACTAAATTTGGTATCAACAGAATCCCCCAATGTTTCATAGTTCGAAATTTGAGGAGTATGAAACATTCTTTCTTGGAATACGACAGTTTTAAATGGTCGTACTGATATTTAGGAGTCTTTTGTATTTTTTTCTCCTTCCCAATTCGTAGAATCATGCTTTTTTGAACTTTTCTACTTGCTTCGATTCCCGCGCTCTTTTTGTCCTTTTAGCCGCCGGTAGCGTAATCGTTTCTCTTTGTAATAATTACTTTTTCCTTTTCCCAAGGCAAGGTATTTAAGCATCACAGACAATCCCATCGTCTTCTACCTTTTCAAATTTGTACCTTCGAATTTTCCATTGTCTTCTACTCTCTTGTGCGTTCATCCTTTTCATCGTTCGCTGTCAACAGCTCCACTCTTTTTCTGTAAGATCTTCTTCCTTCTTCTTCATTTCCTTTATTCACCATGGTTTACCCTATTGATTCTCTTGATAAATTTCGCTCTGATTTTTCCATTCCCTCCTGGGTTGTTTTGGAAGAGCTTTCTGAGCCTTCTGATTTTTTCCGTTTGGCTGAGGGACATTGGTTCCCCAGTGTCTTTATTGCTGAGTGTGGATTTTCTTTTCAACCAAATCCCTTGTGTCTGGAATTCTGTCAGTACTTTGACGTTGTTCCTGCAAAAATATCCCCAAATACATGGAGAATAGTTAATGGGGTTTATAGGTTAAATCAAATCCATGGAACTCGCATAGGAATTCCAGAAATCATATTTTTCTATAGATGGGCTGTAGGAGATAATACTTTTTATTTAAACACTAGAATGTTAAATAGGGCTTTAGTGGTCAATCTCCCTGATGCCAATAGGGATTATTTTGAGCACGGGGTTGTCATAAAAAATTGGCAACATGCTCCTTTATCAGGAGATGAAGTTTATCAGGGTCCCAGATGCTTTCCCTATGGCAATGGGATAGGTTATTCTTATTTCATTTTATTTATTTTGAAATTATGCTTCCTTTATGTTTGATAAAATGTGCCACTGATATTTTAATGTTTATTTATTTATTTGCAGTTGACAGTAAAAGAAAGTGCCCAAAAGAAGCAGATGTTAATATAAGACACTTGAAACTTATCTGGAGTCTGCATCAATCTGTTGCCAATGAGCATATTAGGTCGGCTTCATATCTGTTGCAATACAAGAGCTACACCACCTCTTTTACTGCTCGTCCAGTAATAAGTGAATCAGAGCCAGTACCAGCTTCCACCAGCTCCTCGCCTGAATCTCACGTCCCTTTAAGCGAGAGGATGAAGAGAAGAAGACCTCCCACTATCTTTGAGAAACCTGCCTCTAGTTCTGGAGAGGCAAAAAGAAGTAAGGTTGATGTCCCAGGGGAGGGGACAAAGAAGAATGATGCACCTTCCTCGGCTGCTGTTGTAAAGGTTGCCGAGAAGCCCGCAGTGGCTCCGAGCAGATCTGCTGCTCCTGGAGAGGTGATTGTAATATCACCGACCAAGGGTTCTTACTTTGTTCAATCTGTTCCTGTTCCCCCGAGGAGGCTGAAGAAGAGCTCCTCGGTCAATTTGGCTGACACCATCACTCAGCCCCTAACTACTGGAACTGGGGTTCCAACTTTTGTTCCTCCGAGCTCTGCCATGAGCTCGGTAAAGTCCTGGATCATTCCCGAGGTCCAAGGTACTAAATAAAATCTTACTCGGGACATGGTCACTTCGTTAGCTGCTCGTTACCTTACTTCTGTAAGTCTTCTTACTTTGAACTTTTCATATTTCCTTTGTCATTTATGTTTCTGAGTTGCTTTCTTTTTCTTTCACAGTTGATGAGCTACTTTAATATAATTCTGAAGAAGGATGAAGCAATTAAAACTTCATGCTCCTCGTCCAGTGTGGAGGGAGCTCTGGAATAAGCTATCAAGTCTTTGGACGATTCTCGCCAAAAATATGCCACTGAAAAGGCTGTCTGGGAGAAAAAGCTTGCCTCCACCGAGCAAGAAAAAGCTCAAGCTGTTGAAGTCTCCAAGGAGTTGAAGAAGAGAATAAATGACTTAGAGGGGAAAAATAAAGAGCTCGACGAGAAGCTCAAGAATGCTGGAGAGCTAGAGAATAAGCTCAAGGTTGCTGAAGAGGAATTGGCTCAACTTCGGGAGGTAAATCGGCAGAAGGAGGAAGTTGAGAGAAAATTGAAAGCTGCTGATAACCTATAGTCCGAGAAGCTTTCCTCGGAGAAGTTGAAGAGGAAGATGGATGTGAAGAAGTCCTTCAGCGCTGGCTGGGACAAGGGGTGTAACAAAGGGTTGGCTTCCATGATGTCATAAGTTGAATATGGCAGCCTAAAGTACTTCAGAGATGGATGGGTTGAAGCTCTCCAGGAGATGAAGGTTGATGAATCTTCTGAGCTCTTCCAGCAACACATTCCTGGTCCCCCTCCCACTCCTGAAGATGAAGAAGAGGACGAAGCTGCCTCCGAAGAGTCTTCAATGGTGATGGGAGATCATCCCCCTGCCATCCAGCCTGCTACCGAGGAATCTCAGCAAATCATTACTTCTTCCGAGCAACTGCTGGCGCTCCCCGAGCAACTGTCTATTCCCTCCGAGCAACCTACTTCCTCGTCCCAGCCTCCCGAGAAGGTTTTGGGAGACAAGGAAAAGGTGTAGAGTTGTTCGGGTTTCTCTTTATCTTTTTCTTTTATGAAATGTAACCCAGAACTTGTAACTCTGTACTTTATTATCTAATAAAACTTGGACTTTTTGCATACTATTGTATATCTTCTATTCATACTCTGCTTGTACTTCTTATTGATGATTGCTCTTTCTTTCTCTGCTAGTTTCTGGCCAGGATGGAATTGTTATCTGCCCATAATACAAAGCTGCTGCGACAATGCAATGAATACTTTAAGGTTGGTCACATAGACCTGAGTGCAGCACAAGTCATCGACATCCTCGGCCAAGATTCTTCAGAACAGGCAGTTGAAGCTTATCAATATCTGAAGTGTTTACTTGATCGAGCAGTGGACAATAATGTAGCCTATTATGATATGATCGAGGATCTCCAAGGCACCCTCGAAGACCTTTAGTTACAATACAAAGAATCCACTGCCCTGTTACATGAGGGGTATGAGAAGAAGTACAAGCTTATCATTGCCGACAAGGGCTACGAGAAGCTTTTTGCTGGCTACGATGTAAGGGAGAGAACCTTGAGAGGTGAGGTCGAGGAATGCAGAAAGATTGCCGAGTTGCTGGAGCAAGAAAATAATAACCTGCAAAGAGAGCTATCACAATTGAAGTCTGCAGCCTCCACTTCAAAATCCTTGATCCCAGTGACTGATGAGGGATTTTCGTTCCTGGAAGTTGAGAACGCCAACTTGAGGGATGAGTTGGAAACCTTGAAGAGGTCTGGCCCTTCCACATCTTCTCGGGGACGAGCAAGGGCTCCTCGGGGACAAGCAAGAGAACCTCGGATTCCTGTCGAGGAACAGAGGACTCAGTCTGCCTTAGAGAACCAGGCCTTCCAATTAATGGCGAAGAACCAGGCGTTGACTGAAATGTCAAAAAAGACCAGAGACCTGGAAGAGCATCTCTCCACGCAGAAGTCTACCTTGGAGAACAAAGAGATATTCATCAAAAATCTCCACGAGCAACTAAACAGACTAACATATCAATTCCACAAACAGCCCAGGGAGTTCTGGATGGATGGATACAACGAAGCACTATACCACTTGGACGATCGTATCCAGAATGCCAATAATGAGGGCTACAAGCAGGGTTGGTTGAATGCCCTAGGTGTGCTGGAACTCGAACATGGTAATTACCTGTGGGACTACCATGATCCCGGGCTGCTCGACTTACCTGTGCCACCGTACAAATTATATATGAGTTGGATCCCTGCACGGGCCATTCCTCGGAGCTTGATTTCAAAGTATCTCGGTGACTACAATCTGCATTCAAAAGCTGAGATATCTCGTCCCGAGCATCTCCTAGATCGACCATCCGTGATGAATATCAGGATGTTGAAAGATCTCAACTTCATAAATTCTCCTCTGGCTTTAAATGATCCTCCTGCTGGCGAGGAACCTGTGTCAAAAGCAGAGGGGAAAAGACCAGTAGAATAGGAATTTTGATGTAGTAGTTAGTATACATTTCAATATCAATGTAACTTTCATTTCATTATCAATGTAATTTATTTTTGGATTTAATGAAAGACTTTCATTTTTGTTTGCAAATCTTAATTGCTATTGTCTTGTAATTATCAAACACTTTATATCTTTGCGTGCATATCTGTTAAAAAGATAACAATATTGTGTAGTTTGTCGACCAACTTAATAACAAAGTTACGAGTATCAAAAATGTTGCTCGATCACTTAATAATAAAGTTACGAGTATAAAAAATGTTTAAAATATTTCCGCCCAACCAAGGTCGTTAAATTATACTTGTCGACCTACTACAGTTAGTGGGCTTTTATCCCCGACCAGCCATAGTAGATTTTTCTCTTAAATGTTTCTGACCAACCAAGGTCGGTAAATTTTCCTTATCGACCAACTACAGTTAGTGGGTTTTTATCCCCGACCAGCCATAGTTAATAGATCTTTTCATTTTCATAAAATGTGTCCGACCAACCAAGGTCGGTAAATTTTCCTTGTCGACCAACTACAGTTAGTGGGTTTTTAATCCCCGACCAACCATACTTGGTAGATTTTTTCTTTTTCATAAAATGTGTTCGACCAACCAAGGTCGGTAAAGTTTCCTTGTCGACCAACTACAGTTGGTGGGTTTTTATCCCCGACCAGCTATAGTTAGTATTTTTGGAATAGTTGTAGCTCCCGACCAACCTTAATTGGCATTTTTGAGAATATATTTACTTCCAAACCAACATAGATTGGCACATAGTTTTAGGAATACTTTTTTATTTCCCGAGGAATATATAGTTTTAAAAATTTTACTTCCCGGAGGAATACAAGTAGCTTTACTTCTCGGAAGAATATTGGTAGCTTTACTTCCTGGAGGAATATTGGTAGCTTTACTTCCCGAAGGAATATTGGTTTCTCGACCAACCTTAGCTGGCATTTTCGAGAAGGTAGTTTTACTTCCCGGAGGAATATAGGTTTCTCGACCAACCTTAGCTGGCATTTTCGAGAAAAAATTTGAGTAGTCTAAGCTTTGCCGAGTTTTGCCCCGAGTAGTGTGTAGCACTAGTATTCCCCGAAAAACTTTCAATAAAAAGAAAGAATTCGGCAGAATATCTTCATTTTATTCATCACTGATAATACTTGCGCAGGTGCTCTACATTCCAGGCATTCTTAAACTCCTCCCCTTCTAAAGTTGCTATTCGATAAGTTCCTGGTCGAACAACTTCTGTAACTCGGTATTTGCCTCCAGCTTATTGTGCTTTTGAATAACTTTGTTCAGCACATAATATCCATCTTTCAGGTCGCACTTCTTCACCCTCTTGTTGTAAAACAAAGCTGTTCGCTGCTGGTAAGCAGCATTTCTAATGGATGCTTCTTCTCTAACTTCCTCGAGCATGTCTAAATCCAATCTTCTCATTAAGTCGCTAACAGGGGAATTAAAATTCAGTACCCTGTGTGTTGGGAGGCCCAATTCGGCAGGTATAACATCTTCACTTCCAAATGCCAGCATATATGGTGATTCTCCTGTTGCTACTCGGGGAGTAGTTCGGTAAGCTCAAAGTACTGATTGTAGCTCGTTGATCCAGTTTTCTTTCGCATCACCCAATCTTTTCTTCAAGCCATTTAGCAGCGTTCTGTTTGTCACTTCAGTTTGTCCATTGCTTTGAGGATGGCCTGGTGCTGAGTGGACCTTAAAAATATTTGATTGATGACAATAGGCAACAAACTCCTCGTTGTCAAATTGTGTTCCATGGTCTGTGATGAAAGCATGAGGGAGACCATATCGACAAATGATGTTCTTCCAAATAAATTTGTACACCTTGTCGTACGTCATATCGATGAGAGGCTCAGCTTCGACCCATTTAGTAAAATAATCCACTGCGACGACGAGGTATTTGAACCTTCCTCTAGTCGTTGGCAGTGGCCCAACCAAATCTATTCCCCACATGGCAAATGGCCAAGGGGAAGTTATGGGTGTCAACAATGCTTGTGGAGTTCTTCGGATGGAGGAAAAACGTTGGCACTTGTCACATTTCTTGGCATAGGCTACACAATCAGTCCTCATCGTCGGCTAGTAGTATCCCTGCGTCATCACCCTTTGCAAAAGCGTCCGACCTGCTACATGTGTTCCACAGGACCCTTCATGGATCTCTTCAATCAATTCTTTCACCTCGGAGGGATGTACGCATCTTTGTAAACCTGCCATAATTCCTCGTCTATATAGAATACCGTTAGTTAATACATACCGAGCAGCTTTAAACTTTAATTTCTTGGCTGCGAGCTTGTCAATTAATAATTCTCCCTACTCAATATACGCCCTAATGGGATCCATCCAAGATGGTCCTAAATCAAGGGTAATAAAGTTCATCGTCAGATCTTCATCCATGATCCGACGAGCCAACACTTCAATTGGAATTGTTCGTCGTAGCTCGGTACGAGTAGCTGATGCTAGTCGAGCTAAGGCGTCTGCTCTCGCATTCTCCATTCTTGGTATTCTGACCAGCTGAATAGCGGTAAATTCTGACACCAGCTCCTTTGCCTTTGCGTGATATCTAATTATCAATTCTCCTTTGACTGCATATACTACCATCATTTGGTTTACGATCAATTGAGAATCACTGAAAATAATAACCTGTTGCGCCTCCATAATTTTTGCCAAATTAAGTCCTGCAATCATGGCCTCATACTCAGCCTCATTATTGGAAGCTTTGAATTGAAAACGTAGGGCGTATTCCATGTCGACTTCATCCAGAGTGCTTAAAACTATCCCCGCGCCACATCCTGCAGTGCAAGATGAGCCATCTACATATAGCCTCCATATAAGTAATTTATCTTCAAATTTCTGATCTGTTAGAGCTCCTCGGTGAAATATTTGCTGCTTCCTTTCATTTTCCCCTGATATTTCTCGCTCTTCATCGATAATCTTTTCTTGCCCTTTTACCAATCGGAATTGGTCTGAGCTCGAATTTATTGATCCTGTAACATCCACAGGTTGATCAGCGAGGAACTTTTGTTCCTCGTCCGGAGTGCTCACAACTATCCCTACGCCACATCCTGTAACATCCACTTGCCCTTTTACCAATCGGAATTGGTCTGAGCTTGTGTTTGTTGATCCTGTAACATCCACAAGTTGATCAGCGAGCAACTTTCGCTCCTCGGGGGTATCAGGATAGGTGAACTCCGCTATAAAATCTGCTACAGCCTACCCTTTTAGCGATGATCTGGGTTCATAAATTATATCATATTCACCGAGCTCTATTGCCCAGTACATCAATCTCCCTGATTTTTTAGGTTTATAAAGGGCTTGCCTCAATGGCATATCAGTATATACTACTATGGTATGAGCCTGGAAGTATGGCCTCATTCTCCTACTCGCCTCAATCAACACCAGTGCCAATTTTTCCAGCCTTGGATATCTGATCTCTTCTCCTCGGAAGGCCTTACTCGTATAATAAATTGGCTTTTGCACTCCATTCTCCACTCTGATCAACGCCGAGCTAACTGCATTCTCCGATACTGCTAGATACAAGTATAATTTTTCTCCCATCACCGGCCTGGATAACAGTGGAGGTGCTCCCAAGTATTTCTTCAAGTCTTGAAAAGCCTTATCACATTCATCATTCCACTCAAAAGTCTTTCTGAGTGTCTTGAAGAATGGGAGACATCTATCAGTTGCTCGTGACACAAATCTGTTGAGTGTTGCTACTCGTCCTGTGAGACTCTGCACCTCTTTCTTCGTCGTCGGAGATCGCAGCCCTAATAGAGCTTTGATCTTTTCAGGATTTGCTTCAATTCCTCGTTGATTGACAATGTACCCAAGAAACATGCCTTCTCATACTCCAAATATGCACTTCGTCGGGTTCAGCTTCATTTAATATTTATCCAGTTGATCAAAAGTCTGGCTTAAATCAACTAGATGATCGACAACTTTCTTGCTCTTTGTCAGCATATCGTCAACATAGACTTCCATATTGCAACTGATTTGTTCAGTAAAAACCTTGTTCATCAGCCGCTGATATGTCGCACCTGCATTTTTCAAACCAAAAGGCATAACATTATAACAATAAGTTCCCCTAGGGGTAATGAAAGAAGTACTCTCCCTGTCTTCAGGTTTCATTTTAATCTGATTGTAACCAGAATAAGCATCCATGAAGCTCAGCAGCTCGTGTCCCGAGGTAGCATCTACTAGTTGATCAATTTGGGGCAATGGAAAGTGATCTTTTGGGCATGCTTTGTTGAGGTCGGTGAAGTCTACACACATCCTCCACTTGTTCTTCTTCTTCTTTACCATCACCACATTGGCTAACCAATCTGGATATTTAACATCTTCAATGAAGCAAGCTTTTTGGAGCTTCTCGACTTCCTCCTGTATAGCTTGATTATTCTTGGGACTGAATACTCTTCTTCTCTGCTTTACAGGCTTGATCTCCTTATTCACATTGATCTCGTGACATAAGAAATTTGGGTCTATCCCAGGCATATCTTCATGACTCCACGCAAAAGTTTGCTTTCTGCTTCTAAGGAAAGTTATCAATTCCTATTTTAATGAGGTTTCCAATGTCGAACCTACTTGAGTAGTTCGCTCAGGGTGCTCGTCGTCCAGAATGATGTTTTCAGTAGCTTCCACCACTTGACCCTTTACGAGTTCTGACTCATCTCTAGGATCCAATGTTTTAATTTTTTCACCTTCATCCACTTGATAGGTAGTAGTTTTTTTCCTTGATTCCTCCAGTTCTTCTTGCTCAGCGGATGAATAATAGCATTCCCGAGCTACTTTCTGATCACCTTTCACAACTCCTACTCCAAAATTTGTTGGAAATTTTAGGCACTGATGCACTGTAGATGGTACAGCCTCGAATTTTTTCAATCCTACTCTTCCCATGATGATATTGTATGATGATTGAACATTCTTATCCATCACGAAAAAGCGTATTCTTTCTGTCCGACAAGCAGGCCACGTACCAATAAATATATCCAACTTGATCGTCCCAAGTGGAAATACTTTCTCGCCAGCAAAACCGATAAGGGGTCTATGATAAGGTTCCAGTTGAGATAGCTTTAAATTTAAACTATCGAAGCACGAGTAGAACATGATGTCTGTCGAGCTACCATTGTCGACCAATAGTCTTAAAATCATCACTTCCTTCATTCTCATCTTGATCACCAATGGGTCATCATGAGGATATAGAACACCTGCAAGGTCGTTCTTTGAGAACCCAATGACCAACTTCTCTTTGTTCACCTTTCTCGGGCGATCCTCTTCAGCTAGATTTATTCGCTGAATGTACGAGCAAGCTTGAGCCTCACCGAGGTAAGCTTTTCTCTCTGCAGTAAGGTCTCCTCCTCCTGCATCTCCACCTGTTATAACATTATAGTCAAATGACCCAAAGCGTATTGAAAATACCTCTCATTCTGGATGTCTTGGTCTCTTGGGAAGATCGGGGTCGTCTTCTGGATCAACTTCATGGTTTCTTTTCTTGTTCTCCTCTGCTCGACGAGGAGATCTAGACCTCTCTCTTGCTCGGTCGTTATTTCTTCTTTCGCCTCCCCGATCAACATACTTTGCCAGCTTTCCTCGTCGGATGAGTGTTTCAATCTCATTCTGAAGAGCTATGCAGTTTTTGGTCATATGGCCATGATCTTTATGAAACTCGCAATACTTTGCCTTATTCCTCTTGTCAGGGTCTGCCTTCATTTTCTCTGGCCAGTTTAACTTCTCGTTGCTCTTGATTTCTTCTAGAACATGGTTGATGTCTTTCTTCAAAGGAGTATAATTATCATATTTCTTCATTACATCCCATACCGACCTATTTTTTGAATGTTTGTCATTACCATTGTTCTTATGCTCTTTCTTCTTAGCTTTATCACCTTCTACCTTGGTTTCTTTGACATCCATATTCTTCTTCGCAGCCATAGCCTCCTCGGCATTCATAATCTTGGACGCATTTCCCATCAAGTCTGACATGGTTCTAGGTGGATCTTTGGCCAAAGTGTAGTACAACTTGTTCAGCAGTAGTCCACTTATCAAGGCGGTAATCGCTGTCTTCTCCTCATAATCAATGACTTCCAGTTTCTCATTATTAAAATGAGTTATATAATCTCTGGTACTCTCACCAGCCTTTTGTCTAACACTTAACAAATGTGCTACTCGTTTAACTGGCTTTGCCCCAAAACAGAAATTCCCAATGAATAACTCGGCCAGTTGAAGAAAAGTTAAGATCTTACCCCGAGGAAGATTATTATACCATATTTGAGCAGATTCGGTAAGAGTTCCCAAGAATGCTCTGCATCTCATCTCATCTGGAACAGCATAGATATCGGCTGCAGCTTGGTATTGTTCTATATGAAGGACAGGGTCAGTCTTCCCATCATACTTGGGAGTTACAACAGGCGCTTTGAACTTTGATGGTGTTGGAAAATCCACAATGTCCTGGACAAAAGGTGTTCCTCGAACAAAGGTTCGTTGTAGAGGGTTCTTGGCCTTAACCATTTCCCCCAGTCTATCCTCCAGCCTCTGAATAGATCCTTTCCATGCATCATTTCCTTCCTCGGGCCTATTGGTTCGAGCAACTGATCGCGTTGAGGTGGCTTCCTGGGATCTCTCTTGACGAGCAGCTGGTCGCTCATGGGATCTACCTTGACGAGCAACTGATCGCGACTGGGCAGATCCTTCCCTTAAATCTGATGGTCGTTGAAAACTCCTCAATACGACTTTAGGAGGACTTTTGCTCCTCCTAGGTCCCAATCGATTGAAAGGTGATACCCTGCTTAACCTCTCTAGCGCAGTAGTCCTTTCTGGAGATAGAGTGACACGTTGTTCAGTATCTGTGGCTCGCACTGACGAAGTTCATCCAGGTTGATAAGAAAAATCATCAGATTCCTCATTGCGATATGAATTGGTACGCCTAGTACGTGAAGAAGGAGCACAGGTATTTCTTTGAATGCTTCGTGGTCCTGAATGGGCTGATGCACCACCACGGAGGGTTTGGATGAGTTGTCGCATTGTTTCTTGCATGACGGTCTGGCCTTGAGCCAGATTTGTCATTATTCCAGCCAGATCTGGAATGTTTTGCAGAGCAGATGGATTTGGAGGGTTTCCAGCGTTTCGATTGCTGGATTCCGGCATATCAGCCATTTGTGATGAATTATTTTTGGTGAAAAATGATATTACCAGTCGTTTCCTATAGACGGCGCCAATCTGTTGATGTAAAAAATTAGATCACTCTAATTATTCAATCACAGATAAATAAAATGAGACAAAGAATTTTAAAGTGGTTCAGCCTTATAAGAATGGCCTACGTCCACTGTTGTTTTATTGTTGAGTGTTTGGGAATTCTCGATTACAAGTTCTATCAAGAAATTCTGGTCTGGATTCTGGGTCCTTTTACAATGAGGATTGTACAATGTATTTATAGCCCTGAGGCTATAAAGTGAAAGGGTAATACATTAAATGATGTACATATGAAAGGGTAATACATTCAATGCCTCTTAAGCGTGTGAGTCTGAATGATAAGCATTTAATGAACAGTTAAACTGTTGGTTATAATGCTATTAATGCTTTGCTCGAGGTGCAGCTTGGACCGCCTGAGTTGCTCGGACCGCCTAAGCTTCTCGGTACTCAAGAGTTCCTCGGAGAGGTCTTATTCCTCGGAGCGTGTGAGTTCCTCGGGGAAGCAGTGTTCCTCGGGGAAGTAGTCTTCCTCATTTTAGTCTTGTTCCTTGGAGCGCGTGGGTTCCTCGGAAGTGTTTGTTATTGCCATGTAGATTGCCACGTGTCTTCAGTAAATTGGTCCATGTCAGCAGACTAAATTTGGTATCAACACCAAGTATGGGCAAAAGAATCTTCACTATAAGGCCTCATCACGAAGCAACTTGTTTGATCAAAGATGCCAAGAAGCTCCTTCCTACTCCATTTCTTATGAAAGAAAAAAAGGCGATGCGGTTTGATGATTTCCCTAGCAAGAAGTGTAGTGCGGTTAGCAGATATCTCGAGAAAGCAGAAGTAAAGAAAACCAGTCAGAATAATAGAATTGGCAAAATTGGCTAAGTTATATCGGCCCAAGGACCGTTTCATATCTAGATGGGTCCTGTCCAACCATGTATAAAGTGACCCTAGGGCCATGGCTACCAGAGGAAGCTTATACCCTCTGGCCAAATGGACAGGAAGATTAATCAAGTCCCTGTGTGGTTGATCGTGGGGCTTACCAGGCAAGACAAAACGTGACAGAATTACAAGTATATATGTTGACAACTCAATAGATGTACCTTTGCCCGGGCCAAATTCTGCTGTGGGGTTGGTACGATAGAAATAGTTTATGAGGGGAGCAAAAGTTACCTTATTGGAATTACCGATACATCTCCTGTAAATTTGATTTAAGTTTGCTCGGGCCTTTGTCTCTTCGGCATCCAAAGCCTTATCATGATAAGCCAAAGTTCCTACGGGCTCAAGCCCAAGTAGCTCGCAAGAATCCTCAAGTGTAACTGTAAACTCTCCCCACAAAGCAATGAACGTGTGTGTTGTGATGTTCCAATGAGAGACCAGTATTTGAAGGGCGGCATTGTGTTTACAAAGAGTAAATTCCCCAAACCAAGAAGCTCGATGGAGACCAACCTTAGAAAGAACATCAGAGTAAGTGGCCTACATGAATGAGTTCCAAGCAGCAAAGTGGGAAGGGGAGCCACCAGGTCCTTTGAAATCAATATGAGACCAGGGGAAGTCACCTCTGTTAAGATAAAACTGCATTGTCCCCTCGGGAGGAAAATAGCCCCAAGAAGTGGAATCTTGGTCTTCATCACCTAACAGCAAAGCGTCATACTTGGCTGAAAAATGACAAGTCCTGCACCCCTCAGAGAACTCGTCATCTTTGCCAAAGATGGACGATCGACGGTAAAAATGTAATTGTTCTTTCCATGCTGCCACTAACGTACCGAAGTCCAAGGTGGCTACAGGCGGAACACTAGTGGTGGGCGCACTGGGAACATTAGAAGAGGCCATAACAGTGAATGATGGAAGAAGAAAAGCTTAAAAAAGTGGAGAGGGGCATGAAAATGGAGGAACACAACCACAAGTGGTTATGAAAGAGGTGATGTAAGGCAAAGAACCGAAGAAAACTAAGTAAAAGCTTGGCAACAATGGAGTTCTGGCATAGTTTCTCTCTCTAAAGAAGACGGGAGCTTGAAGAAGACGAAGGAAAGAGAAGGGTTTGGAAAAAAGAGACGTTTTGAAACTTTTTAAACCTGTCTATTGAGTTTCCCACCATCGCACGTGCAAGGTCGCCTATAATCATTTCAAATGAACACGTGGCACTTTGGGAAGTGTTTTGACAGCTGAAAAGACAGCGCCACATCATTTACGAAGTGGTGCCTAGGGAATAAAAAGGGTTGCCTTCCTAAGAAAGTTTGAGTTTTGGCGCCAGAATTTTTTTCAGATATATCCAATGAACTCCCAACAAAGAATATATCCTAACATTCTAAAAAGCTACGATGCCCCCTTGCCATAATTCAAACGTTGTTTGATTTTTACTCAAATACATCGGGGAGAATTTTACTTCCCCAAAATCAAAATGAGTATTTGAGAAGGTTAGTAGGTCTACTGAGAGAATTTCAAATAGTCAAAGCCAGAACGGTTGAAAAGCATTAACAAGAAAAAGTTGTGATGTCCCTTCGCCAAAGCACCCCTAGGCCAAGGTGCTTCGACTCAGTTACATCGGGGAGAATTTTACTTTTTCCTAAAAATGTTAAACGCAGTTGGCTACAATGAAGGAAAAGATGCCATATTTTTTTTGCACAGAGAAGGTTCATCGGATCGAGAAGTTTTGTGCAGACATTTCCTGTTCCAATAACAAATCTCTCCACGAAGGGGCAAATATAGAGGGGGATGGAAGGTAATTTTGATATTAGAGATAAATCCTCATTAGCAACATCGTTTGGGTATTAAGGCACCGAGGCATCTCAAGCGTGGCAGCTTATACTTTAGCTTGTTATGTTACTTAGTCATATTGTATCTTTACTTATATTGACTATGAGCTATAACATTTGTAATGATGTAACGAGAATAATACCGAGTTTTAGTGTGAGGTTAAACGGTACTCGCGAGAGACCAAGCTTGGTAGGGCCTGGGAGAGCTTTCATGATCTATCGAATGACCTTGTCGTGGGAACTCTAGAGGGACTTGGTTTAGAGGATTGAGAAGTGAGGCACCGTTGGGGCTTGTCCTAACCATCTTAGATACACCTGGTAAAACACCGTGGAACCTCAGGCGGAGCAGCTTGGAGTTCCATCGGGCGTTGAGTTGTGAACCAAACAACCCTCTACTTAATGTCACATCTATTGTAGGTGATGTCACCAGTCAGCTAAACAACGTCAAATCTGCACTTGAGTAAACCACCGTGGTATTTGGGGTTGTCAGACAGTTGGTGAGCCACCTCTGTGACAACAGCCCCCAGACATACAGTGGTTAGGCAAAAGGCATGTCTTGGCATTTAATATTTATGACGTGGAGACAACTAGTGCATCAGGTATTTAATATTTATGACATAAAGTATGATGGATGTATTTCATAGGCATTAAATGCGGAGTTGCCTCGGGGATGGCGTGGGAGGCTATTTAAAGACCCCACCCACCTCTGGAGAAAGATCATCGTATTCTTTTAAGAATTCAAAAGTTATTGCTGGAGAGAGCTATTACAAACGAGAGAGTTTACCGACCCACCATTGTCATTTATTATGAAGCTTTTAATACTTGATAGAGATTCCTGAGGGTGTTTGGTGTATCTTGTTGCCTGCCAAGGTGCATCTAGGATTCTTACTTCTCTCTCCCTCTAACTGAGTTACTCCTGAGTTCATTATCATCATTTGAGTCATACACGAGAGATTGTGAGTTTTAACCCAGTTTATCTTCACTAAGTTATGTTTACATGTCCTATAATTGATCCAGGGTTTTACTAGTTAACTTATCATTACTGTACTCAAAAGGGGTTACGCCTCCATCTTATTTAAACTACCCTCTTACACTAGTAGAAGAGAAAATGATACATATGATATGAATGTACAATTAAGTCATTAATTATGTTAGTTGGTCCGACCTTGGGCCTAGGTGGACTACGCAATCGCCTAGGCCCCCAAATTTATAAGGCTCCATATGTAATAATAAAATCATGGGGTCTTATAAGAGATATGACATATGCCCAAAATTGGTATTCAGGATTTTTTTGGTTATTATGGGAACTTCCCAGGAACGGACCACATTGTGAACCCTCTCCTGGTTATTAAACCCACGAGTCAGGTTTTTCGACCCCACGGGTCCCTACCAAGACAAGTTAGAGACTTGATGCAGATGATGATTATCGATCCAACGCCAAATGCTTTCTAAGAACTTTGAGGATTCTCCTTACCAATGCACCTATTCCCCTAGGGGCCATTTATATCCAAGTTGAATGGCTTAATTCCCATATAACTTTCACGCACTATCAAGTTTACCACATACTCATATTTTTCACTTGTTGAGCTCCTCTTTAAACCCTTTAAAACCAAAACAATTCCCACAAAAAAACTTTTTGCCCACTTCTACAAAGACATTGACGATCATAGCTCAAAAAATGAGTGTCTCTTTCTCCTTCCAACTTTTCAATATATATATATATATATATATATATGTGTGTGTGTGTGTGTGTGTGTGTGTGTGTGTGTGTGTGAACGTCAAAGGACCCAAACAAAGTTCCGTTCAAGACCCAAAATAATTTAAGTAATACTAGGGAGACATATTTTTTGAATTCTTTTTTCAGATCTCATGATGTGTTAATGGTGTTTGTTGTTCACATGGGATTCAGTGTAAACAATAACACGTGCTTTTGAGATATTATTGAATCTGAAAAATGAGTAAAACAAAATCGGGTCTACCTAGTATTATCTAATATAATCTAATATAATATAATTATTTAAAAACGGAGTCTCTAAATACTATTCTTCCACGTGAACTACTTAACTAATGGTCGCGGCCCAAAGTTGTGACCAGCTGGTCGCGGCGCAAAGCCGCGACCACATGAACTTTGGCGTGACAATGCTTCTATACGTAATTGTATCCATAATGGGTGGATTTTTTTCCTCTTTCTCCAACAATGTAACCAAGGTCAGGGCTACATCGAGTTTGTATAACGTCATCCCAGTTTTCTGATAGGGAAAATTGAATACGATCGAACAGGTAATCTTGTCGAAAATTAACTCCATATGAGGAAAAGCTTTTGACGCATATGGATTTGAAATGAAATGAAATGAAATGAATCTTGCTAATAAGTTGAAAATGATGGGATTCCGAGTTCATGCCATGGATATCTACACATCAATCATAAATACCCTTCCTCCTAGTTGGCCACGTGAAAAAATTCATAGGTTCTTAAAAACTAATGCCGAATGGATGGAGATCAGGCACATTGAACTTATTCTAAAGTCTTACTTTGAAAAGGTATATATATATATATATATATATATATATATATATATAGTCGTAAGCTTGATTAATTAATTATAATTTCTTATTATAATTTTTTAGTAACTTATGGTTTTTCATTTTTATAGATGATGTCGGGAGGAAGAAAACCAAAGGAACAAAGTGCCGAGGGGACACCGCAACGAGGTTCGCCAAATCGTGCACAACCCGAATTCTCAACACCAATTGGTGATCAATACACAACTCCACCAACGATTGCCTCCTCACCGAGTCCAACTGCTTCGACACCCTCATGCAGCACTCCCATTGCTCCACCACCCCCTTTCAACGATGTCGACGCCTCCCACTCAACCCGAAAGAATTTCATTTGTTTCTCCCTTTTCGGGAATAACCCGACGAGTGATAGGAATGACATGTTGAAATTTAAAGCCCGGTGTTTGGCTTTGGGAAAAATAACGTGGGGGTTGGTTTACCAGACAACTGGAACCAGGTTGATCAAGCCGTCAAGGATGATATATACGATCAACTCTCCATGTATTTTTCATTTCCCGATCATTCCAAGAATAAGGTTCTATCTCGGGTTGCTGAATCATTGAAGACATACAGGAGAAACCTTCGGAAGAAACATTTGTTGAATGAGGCAATGAGATCCGATATTTTATCTTTGAAAGAGATAGTGCCTCAAAATATTGAAATTTCGGTGGAGCAGTGGAATAAATATTTGGAGAATGAGGCAGACGGAAAAAAAAAGTTGGTCCAAAGGGAGAAAAAAAATAGGGCACAAAAAACTGATATCCACAGGTTGGGATCCAAATCCTATGAGGATGTAAAGAATGAATGGGAGATTAGGAAAAATGATGGTCCAGATGCGGGTAAAACACCAAATTGGTCCAACATTTTCATTCATGCTCGACGGGGTAAAGATAATACATTCCCGCCGCACTTGGCTGAGACGTTAAAATTAATAAAGGCCATCAACAGTCAGTCAGGCTTGAGCGCTACTAATGACTTTGACCTTGATAATGATGCCCTGACCCAGACCTTTGGAAAGGACAAAAGGGGGAGGAAGAGAGGTGTTGGCTCACATATGCTAAAAAAAATTCAACAGACCGCACCTCTCGTGGAAAAATTTTCTTCAATTAATAATCGTTTCTCATCTAATGATGAATGACATGCCAAGACTAATGGAGTTGTCGAGGACATCAAAAATAACCTGGGAATGTTGACGAATCAAATTAGGGAACTTGTGTCCATTTTAAAAAATTATGGGGTCCCAATGCCTCCTCCTCAAGGTTACCCTTGCCCTCACCCTCCTCCTCAAGGTTTTACCTATCCCCCCCCCTTCAAGTTTCCCTTCCCATATGTCGCCTCCAACATCCCCCTACCAAATGCCGCCTCATCCAACATTTTCCCCCAAATTCCGCCTCATTAAACATTCCCCTCCCAAATGTCGACTCATCCAACATTCCCATTCACCGTGCCTCTGTCTGTCACGGGACATGGATCATCATCAGCAACTCACAGTGACTATGGAGAAAAGTATTATTTCAAATACATGAGCAATAATAGGTATGCTGGGTTGTGCACATTCACGTCCATGGTTGTTACAACTAGAGTACGCAACTAACCATTGGAGACGGGTGAGGCTCAAATACTGGTCGATGAAATATACAACGGTTATGGAGATGTACTTGTGTTCGTTGCAGGCAGGGATGAGATGGAATTGAGGAATTATAAAGACTATTTTCTTTCTTGGCTAATTTATATGCTGGAAAAGATCTAATAATATTTTGTTTTATTTCAATTGTAATAATTTTTTTTGAGTTGTAATAACATTTTTTTGTTTCAATTGTAAGAATATTGGTTTTGTTTCAGTTTAAGAATATTGTTTTTTTTGTTTAAGAATATAGGTTTTGTTTTAGTTTTATTATATATTTTTTTGCTTCAGTTGTAGATTATTACATTGATTATTACATGGATTTCAGTTTTAACCTTTATCCACATAACTGAAATTTGTAGATTATTACATGGATTTCTCACTATACAAAGAGTGGATGGGAGAGACTGACTGAGTTTCAAATAATCATGTAAATGGCGTTCAAGAATTTGTTAAATACACCTTCAAAAATCTTAAAACTGATAAGATTCCATGTCCGTGCACCTGTTGTGAGAACGGAAAATATAAGTCATTGGAATACGTTGAGTTGCATTTAATACAATGGGGAATCTGTCAAGACTATATAATATGGATATATCATGGTGAAAAAAATATACCTTATGTTTCAGAAGAATTGTCAGTGCCTGACGGCGTAACGGAACCCCAACGAGTGAAAGTGGTACATGATTCACCAACACATCGTCCGTTGACCGACTTAATTGATGATGCTTATGGACTTCACAACCGTCAAAACCACCAACCAATGGATACGGATAATGCGGGTTGTGGCCAACTAAATGAAAATTTTGATGTTGAACTTCTAAGAGATCGAGAATACATACGGTTGAAATTTGATGCAGCTTGACCGTTGTATAAAGATTGTGATGAATATCACTGGGTATTATATGCAAGATTGGTTTGCATAATTTAAAGAGTCATGTTGGTTTGTCTAGGAACAATGTAACTGGAATTATTAAGTGGGTTAAAGATATTCTCCCAAAACAGAACACGTTACCAGACAGTTATCCTACCATGAAGAAGAGCTTGAAGGGTTTGGGTTTGAAATATAAATCTATTCATGCATGCAAGTATGATTGCATATTGTACTGCAATGAGCAGTAAGAGAAGGATGAATGTCTTGTATGCAGCGATCCTAGATATGAGAATGCAAAGGACAAAGCTGTAAAAAATAGCAAGTGCTCGCAAGTCCCACAAATGGTTTTGTAGTATTTTCTACCTCGGCCACGGTTAAAACGATTATTTACTATACCGTGGATAGAGGAGGCAATGACATGGCACGCTCGATGCGAGGTGGGTGGGAATCTGATGCATCATCCAATTGATTCACCTATCTGGAAAATTTCAAATGCATAACACCATGAATTTGCAAAGGAACCGCGCAACATTCGTCTTCTAATCTCAACCGATGGGTTTAACACTTTCGGTAATTTAAGTACTAGTCAGAATTATTGGTCAGTTCTCATGGCGCCTTTAAGTCTCCTTCTAACTTTATGCATGAGAAAGGAGTTCACACTGTTATCTTTGTTGATACCTGGGCTGAAGGCTCCCAGTGATGATATTGATATATTCTTAGCACCATTAATCGAAGAACTTAAAGATTTGTGGGATAAAGGCGTGACAACGTTTGACTCTCATAAGGGTGAAGAGTTCACACTTAAAGCAATGGTGATGTGGGCGATCCACGAACTTCCAACTTATGGGTACTTTGTCCGGTTGTAATGTCCACAGTTATTATAGATGTCCCATATGTGGGGAGGAAATTAAATCCTATTGGCTAAAAGTTAGTGGTAAGATGAGTTACACGGGTCATCGTAGATTTCTACCGACCAGTCACCCTTTTAGGAATGACAAGTCTAACTTTTTTCCTGTCGGTCACAAGCGCAGAATGCCACCTGCTTGGCTTTCTGGTCAGCAGATCGAGGAGAAGGTGATGGTTGTGACTGCGGAGAATAGGTACGTAGGAAAACACCCCCAGTTTGTAAACTTGAAGCGTAAAGCTAGGGTGGATCCGAACGACCCTAGTAAAGTGAAGCCGTGGTCCAGGCGATCAATATTTTTTGATTTTCCATATTGGAAAGATCATCGTGTTAGGCATGTAGTTGATGTGATGTACACAGAGAAGAATGTTGCGGAACATTTGATAGGAACATTTCTTTGTGGATCTCATCCCAAAGATGGAGAGTGGGCCCGCCTAGATCTACAGGATATGAAAGTAAAGAATAAACTATGGTTAAAAAATGATCCTACCACAGGAAGAATTTCTACCCCCGGAACTGCTTTCACTTTAACTACTAGTGAGAAGAAGATCCACTCAGACACGTTGTTCAAATTGAAGACTTCAACCGGTTATTCTGGTAATTTACGTAGGGTAGTAAGCTACTAAGAAAATTACTTAAAATAGTGCAAGTCGCATGACTGGAACGTAATCATCCAATTAACCCCTCTATTATTTCGACATCGCTTTTCTAAACACAACGATCTCTGTCGGGCAATTATGTAATTCAGTTTGTGTTTTACCCTACTTTGTGTAAAAGTGGTAAGCAGAACGCACATTAACGCTGTGAAATCAACTTTAGCTGAGGCAGTTTGTGTATTAGAGAAATATTTTCCTCTGCCCTTTTTCGATATCATCATCTACCTGCTTGTGCATTTATGCGATAAGGCTTTACTATGTGGTCCCGTTAGGTATTGTTGGATGTATCCTTTTGAGCACTTGATGAAAACCTACAAATATTATATAAATAATACACGGTATATTGGAGGGTCAATTGCTGAAGAATACGTAACGGTAGAATCATCGCTATATGTTAGGGAACATATGCTAGAACTAGAGGTGAGGAGGTTCAATCCTCGTGGAGAATCAGTGATTGAGGAACCGAACGAGTTTGAAGACGAATTGCCATTCGAAAATCCTAAAGAGGTGAAACTCATAAATTTATAATACGAGCAAGCAACTCGTTATGTTTTTAATCGCAAGATGAAGTCAAAGACTGGAGAGAGTGAGTATCTACTAAATTCTTCTTCTTTGATTATATGTTTTTTATATTTTATGATCTAAACTCTACAATTTACCACTAGGGAGTACAAGAACAAAATTATCCAAAATCAAAGGAGAATTGCATGATAACTGGTTTTAGGGCATGGGTATCAAATGAGGTAAATTCCACATCTTATGTGTGTGATTATTTATTCGTGTGTGATAAAAACATGCCATGATACAAACTCATTAATAATGCAGCTTCTAAAAATAGGTGATGTCTCTTCCAGGCTTGCACACCTAGCAAAAGGCCCTAATTTTCATGCAAAAGAGTTTAAAAAATTCTGCACGAACGGTTTTGATTTCATTTCATATCCATATGAGGAAAAACTTTTGACGCAAAATATTGGAATATCAATTTCTATCTTGACTACTTGTATCTCTAGCAAAAGCGATAAAAATTCAAAGAATACGGTGTTAACCTATTAAGGGATAATCTAACAAATATTAGAACTTGATTACTTGGATTTCACAAAAACTGTGTTTTATTGTGATTGGGTAAAGGTGGAGGATAAAACGAATGCTTGCAAAGTTGATATTGACTCCAAACATATTATGGTAGCGTTATCAAAGCTGAAGAGTAAAGATTGCATAGTCGACGAGACTTTTATTTGTGCCTTTCAGAACGTAAAGAAGGTATTCTACTCGAAGTGCATAAACTATGGCAATTGGTATATTGTTGTGCATGCACCAAAGGGTATGTAACACCCATACTTTTGGGGATAATTAAAATTCACAAGTAAGTGTAATTTGGGAATTTAAGAGGTTATAGTGAATAGTAATTTTTGGAGTTTTCAAGGATTAGATGATTTTCGCTGGGTGTCATATTTACTTTTGGGATTAAGTAAATATGTCGCAGTATTTTAATTATATGTCGCAGTTGAGTAAAGCGACAAAAGGTAAGATTTAATTGGAAAACCCGCATTGAGAGGTATTGGGTTAAATTAGTGGGTTACGGTTAAGTACCTCGAATGGAGATTTCGAGTGTGCGGTTGGTCTCGGAATGGCCGAGATAGTCAGAATAGAGTATCCAGGGGTCGTAATTGAATTTCGGGAATTTTTAGAGTAAAAGGAACTCGTAATTGAGTAAACGAGTCATTTTTGGGTTTAAAGGGATAAACCCTTATTTCTCCCTATATAAGGAGGGAGGGGGAAAGAAAAGGAAAGAAAAAGAGAGAAGAGAGAGAGGAAGGAAGAGAGGAAGAGAGAAAAAAGATTTCCGGGCCAAACTCCGCGGGATTTGACTCGGGATCGTCGGATTTTATCCACGAGGCAAGTGTTTACTTGCTTTATTTAATTTAGTGTGTATATTTCATATTATAGTTGGTAAACTATATAATTTTGGGTTAGAACCCTTAAAATAAATTTGGAAAATTTGAGTATGAGTTTAAAAATTGATGTATTGTAAACTTTTAATGATTTCTAGTGTTAAATCCATGATAATGGAGTGTAGAAATGGGAGAAATGATAAAACTTGGGCTTTAATGGTTTTAGAGTTTAATTTAAGAGAAATGGTTTAATACCACAAATAAATTGATGTGTTAGTTATAAATCAGTGCTAGGATGATTGTGGTGATGTTGGTTGAGATTAGAAACCATAAGAATGGAGGTTGGGTTGATATTTGGAATTTTGGAGAAGATGATGAATAGTAATGCATCGGCCTTTCCGAATCTATTAAAATATGATCCAAATCGATTCGGCTATTGGTCAATAAAATTTGTATATCTTTTTGATACGGTCGCGTGGGCGCCAACCGCGTATTTTTTTGATTTTTTTTGAATTTATAATGATTTCTCTACGGAAGGCTATCCGATATCGAAATCGTTAGTTAGAAATCAAACCTAATATTAGAAGAATTAAGGCTAAAATTGTTTGGAGATCATTTTAGGGGATTCTAGAAGTGATATTAGGACTCCTAGATAATGGTATTTAGGGTGAGTAAACCTTGGACCGAAAGAGGGAATCTCGAGTTAATTTGGTGTACAATCCGAGATATGGATTTAATGAATGTATGAATAACATTCCCGGGATGTATTCGGCAAACGTATGTAGATATATTTACGTGGTTAGAATAAATATGGGATGATTGTAATTTAGTAAATCCTAGGATGCGATTAGGATGGAATTTAGGATACGGGCTCAAGAGAATTGCACGGTTATCCGGTACGTCTATTGACGACGGTCATTATAGGTGGTGCGATACTTATGGAAATTAAAATAAGTCGATGGTACAGTTATCTAATTAGTACGAATCCGTACATTAGGGTTTATGTATAAGTCCTTAAATAGTGGTTAAGGTGTGAGTTATATTTAAGAGAGAGAATACTTAAATATTGTTATGAGATTGGCAATTGTAGCCATATATACACTTGAGGAGTGATAAATGTATATATATATATATACTATGAGATTACAGTATATATATAATATGATACGGATATGTATATATCTATGTGTGGATGGTATATATATATATATATATATATATATATATATATATATATATATATATATATATATATATATATATATATGTGTGTGTGAAGCATACCCCCTCTAATGCTATCATGGGAAGTTGCGCGATGTGGGTGAGGGCCAGGGCTTGAGGAGCAGGGAGCGTATAGTCCCAGGTCATAGCGTCCATTTTATACTGTGTGATTTTTATTAGGGGTGAGACGTGGTGGGTATGTTTCGTCTCACTTTCGGGGAGAAACTATGACCGCTTCCCATACGTTGTGACCAATGACCACAAAGTAGGTGATATTTAGTCCTACTGGTGGTCACCAGGAAGGTACGTAAGTGATGCCCTGGAAGATGATAGCATTGAGAGACCGCATCCTCGAGTTATAGCTCATTGGGATGGTTATTATACCTGTGTGTATGGTATGCTGTTGGGATGATTATTATACCGATGTGTATGGTATACTACTTCTGCATGAGAACAAGATATTATATATCTCTATTAGAGTAAAGATATAAAAGAAAGATAGATTTAATTCTCATTCCGGGAGATTATATCCGGACACAAAATGTGATGTGTATATGAAAGTAAATATGAATATATATATATATATATATCTGTGGTGTACTGAGGGTCTATTGGATCTCGACGATCGACCTTACCACGTAGTAATGTATCGGGGGGGGGGGTCCTTATTTGAATTTCTCTTCGCTAGACACCCCACGCACGAACATGGCATAGTGTTGAGACTGGGGAGAAGTTTAGCCCTTAGTACTTGGTTTTCTTAGGAGTATCTAGAGTTTGGGAGTGACAAATTAGTTAGGCAGCGTAGCTTAACTAGGATAATTGTTAGGTGTGCACTATTAGAAGAGAGGTGAAGGGTATCTCATGGGAGTGCGATACCAATTTAAATATGAGATAAAACATATTTTTAAAAATAAAGCATTTATGCACTTACAAAATATTTTCACAACTCGGACTCTGACCCGTTTTTATATTTTTCCTCTCTTGCTATATATATATATATATATACAATGTAGGCGTCCAGACATAGGGATGCCTGGATGACACTTCTTTCGAGTCAGACGTCTGCTGCAGCAGCTGTGGATGCATGCAGGATTTACCGTAGACGCTTTTATTCTTGTACTCTTTATAGGAGGTACTGTATAAACATTCAGGTTGATAACCCAACTACATTTATTTATTCTTTTCCCGCCTTTTAGTGCGGCATTCGATTTGGTTGTATTGATGTTGAGCCGAGTGTTCGGTTATTTTATTTCATTACAGTTTCATATATATACACTGTATGGATGTTTTAAATTGTACTGTTGGTTTAAAAAGATTAGTAAAATAAAATTTGATGCCAGCCTAATAGGTTATTAGTAATTAATTTGATTTTCAACAGTGATGCTAAGAATGAACCATATGTGAATCCTATTTTAATTTGGTACATGAGTGATAGCCCGATATTTTATTAGGCGGGGTGTTACAGATGGTATCAGAGTATCAGGTTCTAGTGTCCTTAGGAATCTATGCGGGAGTACTACGCTTTCAGTATTACTCTCGAATTGATATAGAGCCTTATGATTAGGATTGTTGATTCCTCATTCTCCTGCCATTATATAAGATTATAGAAAATTTTTTACGTGCTCATTTGAGGTTCATGTGCTGAGCAAGGAAGGGCGACTAAGGAAGGCCGTGTTGAGAGTAGCAAGAGGCGGGGCCTAGCTGGAGCAGCTGGTAGAAGTTGGGGACTAGGACCGAAGTAGAGGTCACTCCCCTTGTGGCATTTGTTAAGGATTGTTGCAACGATTACTAAAGTATAGTAGTTATGAGCATCCAGGTAATACTATAGTAGAGAGTGGTACTAAAGTTGAATGAACCGGTGAAGCTAAGGGATTTGAAAGAGGTTTGAAGGGTCTTTGATAAGGACCATACCCTAAAGTTAAAATTATACGGAGTAAGTGTAACGTGTTTCAACATAAGTAGAAGGCTCAGAAGCTTTGGCTTAGAGAAGGTTATGGGAAATACCCAAATGTGAAAACTCGAGGAAAATTTTTCACTCGTAGGAGTAATGTTGAAATGGTGAGAACAGTAGTCACCATATTCGTTGGAGGAGGATGTTTTGCTCGTAGAGGAATTTTTTGGTCGATTTTAATGGCGAGTTCCTTTGGTTGATTAGGAAGGAAGAGAATGCAGTTTGAATTATTCACATAAGGATCGGCCAGAGGCCGACAGTGGATAAAGAGTGATATGGAGAAGTGAACCTTATACCGAGGTGAGGTAGGTATAATGAAGAATAATTCCTTCAAAGAGGTGATAGGCTCACTAGAGGAGTGTTACTAACACTTATGGAAAGTAGAACTACACGCTTTGATATTTCCCGGTAGGAGTTAAAGGATAAGAATAGGGTGCCGAGGTGGGGCATCGATTAAAGTAGTTTCTTTCTCAGTAAGGGTAAGTATATCATGTCCGGGAACTAGTTGGAGTAGCTAGGGAGATTGGCTGAGTTATTATGAGTTTCACCTCGAATGAAGGAGGTATATTCGGTGTGACAAGATTGAGTCACGGTATTTTATTAGCCCTAGACTCGTGTGTGATTCGAGTTTATTTGTAGTATCGATAACATTATATAGTATATGTTTATGTGTTTTTCTGCGATATCGGAGATCTATTTTCTTTCATTCGCTGTGAAGAGTGGGTGTTAGTATTTTAAGTTTATATCAGACTTATATTGCTCGTTTTCTGTGTGTTATAAGAGTATGGTGTTATTTTGAGTATATTATGATAGTCGTTGTTCGGAGCGATAACAGGATAATGATGGCAAGACTATCGTGTCCGCGGTTCCAGGGTGGAACAGGTTGTTGTTGCTATATCTAACCTGGATACAGGTTGAGTTCGCCTTTATTATTATGGGTAGATGGAAACTTCGTTGAGCATATGTTTCATTATTATGATTCTAGTATGTGGAGACCTTATAGATGTTTTTTAAGGCACGCATAATTTATTTGTTGAGCTACGAGTTTAAGCTTGTTATTGTTTGCGCAAGGACTTAGTGTTAGTACGAGTGCTTGGTGGTGTGGCTCCTGGATAGAGATAGGAGTTCGGACCACATTTTTGTTGAAAGAGGGGATAGGATTATCCCGGTTGCATATTGGAAGTTAACGGACCTCCACAACCGACAAAGTTAATTAGTAGTGTATTGGAGGGGTTCCTTAGTTGTATTTCGCTTGCGATGCGCTCCACGCATGAACCTTAACGACGTCGGGAGTGGAGAGATGTTATAGGATGCAAGGATGTTGGTTGTGGTGATTAGTCACCTACTGTGGAGAAAACACTATGGACTGAAAAATGTGTGATGATTGTATATATAGAGAGAGATGGAAGTGCTATGGAAAGGCACTGAAATGTTTTCCTCACCACAAGTATGTGGGTGAGGCAAGGTGAAAGAAATTGATTTAAGGCTTATGGCCAGGCCTTGTGCAGAAGGCAATTTTTGGAGGTAATGTGTTTTGGGTAAGATGATCGTAACATCTCGGTAGAGAATAGGCGCCCAAGATTTAGGCTTTCCATTTCATTAAGATAGAAGGATATAGTGGTAGAAGAGTGTTAGTAAGTTAGCGAGATCGAATTTAGGACGTTCCACCGGTGTGCCTTAGGCCGTTATATCTCAATGACCGACGATGCGAGGAAGTAGTGTAACGGTAGGGTTCCTTGTTTGGATTTTGCTTTGCGAGACGTCCCACGCATGAAACCGAGCAAATGTCGAAAGTTGAGAGAGGCCTTGGGCACTAGAGATATACTTAGGATAGTACTAGTTTTACGTGTGTTGGAAACACATTGATCCTAGGGTATTAGAATTTAAGGCCAGAAGGATTAAGTGGCGCCAATGTAAGGAGATAGTTATGAATTAACCACAACAAGAGTAGTTGGTTAACCATGAGAAGGATTGGACTTTCTAGTATAGGAACAATTGAATTTCATGGGTTAGGAAAACCCCTGTGTGAGTAATATTACGCCGAGGAAGTAAGACCCATTGTTTAGTGAGAGTGTTACGTGTTGGACGTTCACAATGAATGTGCAGATATGCACGGATAAGAAGGTGTATGGGCACCTTAGTAAGTCGATTTATCATCCTGCCAGGAATAGAAGTGGGCGTAGTGTATGAAACAGAAGATTATGTCGTATGGCAATTATAAATGAGATTGAAGTTGGTTGAATGGAATGTCGTAATAGGTACGCGATATTCCAATTGAATAGGAGGAAATAAGAAGTAGCATGCCCAAGATAAGTGATGAGACTAACAGAAATAGTCAAGTTTTAGTAGAGTTTCCTTTTTAAAGGAAATCAGTTGTCCTGCTATGGACGAGCGGACGCTTGTTAGCAGAGTATCAGCTTTGCGAGATGTTAGAGCGGTAGTTATAGACTCGTTTCTCTTATTGGCAGTTAGAGAAGCAATAGTAGTAACGCGTCGTTGTTGTGCGCTAACATGTAGAAATTTAGATGAGCTTGTGGGGAAGTTAGTACATTTGAGTACACCTTGAGATAGGTGGAATATGTTAAGGGGCCATCGTGTTAGCACCTTTCGATTTTGGGAGTACTAGGACGTAGTGGAATTAGCGATCCTAGGATGGTGGTGTAGGTTCTATCCAAATTTTGAGGGCAAAATTCCGTTGTAAGGGGGGGAGTATGTAACATCCCGTACTTTTGGGGATAATTAAAATTCACAAGTAAGTGTAATTTGGGAATTTAAGAGGTTATCGTGAATAGTAATTTTTGGAGTTTCCAAGTATTAGATGATTTTCAATGGGTGTCATATTTACTTTTGGGATTAAGTAAATATGTCAGAGTATTTTAATTATATGTTGCAGTTTAGTAAAGCGACAAAAGGTAAGATTTAATTGGAAAACCCGCATTGAGAGGTATTGGGTTAAATTAGTGGGTTGCGGTCAAGTACCTCAGATGGAGATTTCGAGTGTGCGGTTGGTCTCGAAATGGCCGAGATAGTCAGAATAGAGAATCCGGAGGTCGTAATTGAGTTTCGGGAATTTTTAGAGTAAAAGGAACTCGTAATTGCATAAACGAGTCATATTTGGGTTTAAAGGGATAAACCCTTATTTATCCCTATATAAGGAGGGAGGGGGAAAGAAAAAGAAAGAAAAAGAGAGAAGAGAGAGAGGAAGGAAGGGAGGAAGATAGAAAAAGGATTTTCGGGCCAAACTCCGTGCGATTTGACTCGGGATCGTCGGATTTTATCCACGAGGCACGTGTTTACTTGCTTTATTTAGTTTAGTGTGTACATTTCATATTATAGTTGGTAAACTATATAATTTTGGGTTAGAACCCTTAAAATAAATTTGGAAAATTTGAGTACGAGTTTACAAATTGATGTATTGTAAACTTTTAATGATTTCTAGTGTTAAATCCATGATAATGGAGTGTAGAAATGGTTAGAAATGATAAAACTTGGGCTTTAATGGTTTTAGGGTTTAAATCTAAGAGAAATGGTTTAATACCATAAATAAATTGATGTGTTAGTTATAAATCAGTGCTAGGATGATTGTGGTGATGTTGGTTGAGATTAGAAACCATAAGAATGGAGGTTGGGTTGATATTTGGAATTTTGGAGAAGATGATGAATAGTAATGCAGTGGCCTTTCCGAATCGATTCGGACATGATCTGAATCGATTCGGCTCTTGGTCAAAAAATAAAATTTGTAGATCTTTTTGATACGGTCGCGTGGACACCGACCGCATATTTTTCTGATTTTTTTTTAATTTATAATGATATTTCTACAGAAGGCTGTCCGAGATCGAAATCGTTAGTTAGAAATCAAACCTAATATTGGGAGAATTAAGGCTAAAATTGTTTGGAGATCATTTTAGGGGATTCTAGAAGTGATATTAGGACTCTTAGATAATGGTATTTAGGGTGAGTAAACCTTGGATCGAAAGAGGAAATCTCGGGTTAATTTGGTGTACAATCCGGGATATGGATTTAATGAATGTATGAATAACATTCTCGGGATGTATTCAACAAACATATGTAGATATATTTATATGGTTAGAATAAATATGGGCTGAATGTAATTGAGTAAATCCTAGGATGCGATTAGGATGGAATTTAGGATACGGGCTCAAGAGAATTACGCGATTATCCGATACGTCTATTGACGACGGTCATTATAAGTGGTGCGATACTTATGGAAATTAAGATAAGTCGATGGTACACTTATCTAATTAGTACGAATCCGTACATTAGGGTTGATGTACAAGTCCTTAAATAGTGGTTAAGGTGTGAGTTATATTTTTAAGAGAGAGAATACTTGAGGAGTGATAAATGTATATATATATATATACTATGAGATTACAGTATATATATAATATGATACGGATATGTATATATCTATGTGTGGATGGTGTATATATATATATATATGTGAAGCATACCCCCTCTAATGCTATCATGGGAAGTTGCGCGATGTGGCTGAGGCCCCTGGCTTGAGGAGCGGGGAGCGTATAGTCCCCAGGTCATAGCGTCCATTTTATATTGTGTGATTTTTATTAGGGGTGAGACGTGATGGGTATGTTTTGACTCACTTTCATGGAGGAACTATGACCTCTTCCCATACGTTGTGACCTATGACCACGAAGTAGGTGATATTTAGTCCTACCGGTGGTCCCCAGGATGGTACGTGAGTGATGCCCTGGAAGATGATTGCATTGAGAGACCGCATCCTCGAGTTATAGCTCGTTGGGATGGTTATTATACTTGTGTGTATGGTATACTATTGGGATGATTATTATACCAGTGTGTATGGTATACTACTTATGCATGAGAACAAGATATTATATATCTCTATTAGAGTAAAGAGATAAAAGAAAGATAGATTTAATTCTCATTCCAGGAGATTATATCCGAACTCAAAATGTGATATGTATATGAAAGTAAATATGAAAATGTATATAAATATATGAGTATATATATATATCTGTGGTGTACTGAGGGTCTAATGGATCTCGACGATCGACCTTGCCACGTAGTAGTGTATCGGGGGGTTCCTTGTTTGGATTTCACTTCGCGAGACACCCCACGCACGAACATGGCATAGTGTTAAGACTGGGGAGAGGTTTAGCCCTTAGTACTTGGTTTTCTTAGGAGTACCTAGAGTTTGGGGGTGACGGATTAGTTAGGCAGCGTAGATTAACTAGGATAATTGTTAGGTATGCGATAGGTGTGCACTGTTAGAAGAGAGGTGAGGGGTATCTCTTGGGAGTGCGATACCAATTTAAATATGAGATAAAATATATTTTTAAAAATAAAGCATTTATGCACTTGCAAAATATTTGTACAACTCGGGCTCTGACCCGTTTCTATATTTTTCCTCTCTTGCTATATATGTATATACTATGTAGATGTCCACACACAGGGATACCTGGATGACGCTTCTTTCGAGTCAGACGTCTGTTGCAGCAGGTGTGGATGCATGTAGGATTTACCGTAGACGCTTCTATTCTTGTACCCTAGATAGGAGGTATTGTATAAACATTCAGTCTGATAACCCAACTGCATTTATTTATTCTATTACCGCCTTTTAGTGCGGCATTCGATTTGGTTGTATTGATGTTGAGCCGAGTGTTCGGTTATTTTATTTCATTACAGTTTCATATATATACACTGTGTGGATGTTTTAAATTGTATTGTTGGTTTAAAAAGATTAGTAAAATAAAATTTGACGCCGGCGTAATAGGTTATTAGTAATTAATTTGGTTTTCGACAGTGATGCTAAGAATGAAAAATATGCGACTCCTGTTTTAATTTGGTACACTGGTGATCGCCCGGTATTTTATTAGGCTGGGTGTTACAAGGTATGACTACTGAAGTGGATGAATTAAAGGCTCCAAAAAAGTTCCAATCATCCCTTGATGAGAACCCTAATTTTAAGGATCGTTTAGTTGATTTAGAGGAAGATTGAGTATCAAAATAATATGTTAACCTTGTCAATCTTATTTGTATTTTATTTTGATATTGACATTGTATTAGTGCTTTACTTTGATGTATGAATGTTTAGTTACTTTTACAAATGTTTAACATAATATATGTAAGTTAACTTTCGATATTATGTTATGCTTAGTCGAATATTTAGTTACTTTCATAAGACGATCAGTTTGAGAATAGAGTCATTTGAGTTTGTGATTGGATCAAATTGACCCATCTTAATTTCGACGTGTTCCTGTACATATACATTTGTTGATCAGTTTAATTATTGAAGTTTTCATAAAATGAAGTTAATTTAGGTTGATTTTATGAAGATTGTATTAAATAAACAAGTCAACAAATGTATATGTAAAAGAATACGTTGAGGGCTCCAGGATCAATTTGGTCCAATCACACATTCGGAAGACTCTATTTAATGGCCTTCTTAGATCGCAGGAATCATGTACTCTTTACTTTAACTGAAGTAGTTATATAATTGATATGAATTATCTTTTAAATTTTTTAAATAATAGGAGTACGGGATAATTATTAGTTTTGTTTGGTTTGGCTGTTGGATAATTATTGGTTGTTGGTTATTTGTTGGATAGTATGATAGAAGGAGTATGGGATAATTATTGGTTTTGTTTCGTTTGGCTATTGGATAATTATTGGTTGTTGGCTTGTTGTTGTATAGTATGTTAGAAGGAGTACGGGATAATTATTGATTATTGACTTGTCGTTGGTTTTTGGTTGTTGGATAATCACGGGACCCCCGGGTTGAGAACACGACGTTAATTTCAAAATATTTAAACTTAGGCTTAAAACATGCCGTTAGGGAGCGAAACCTCGAAACACCCCCCAAATGTCCCCGTAAGAGGCACCAAAACCTCGCACTAACACCTCTCACGGGGCCGTTTGGGGGGTGCTTTGGGTTTTCTCCATCTAATGATATGTTTTTAAACCTAATTATAAATATTTCAAATTATCGTCATATTCTCAAACCGGGGGTCCCGTGACCACGCGATCAGTTCTTGCGAGTTACGTTGGTCCCGTGAGAGGTGTTCAAACTTCTTTAGGGGTTATTTGGTGGGTGTTTTGTGTTTTCTCCCTCTAACGACAAGTTTTCAAGCCTAAGTGTGGATTTTCTCAAATTATCGACATATTCTCAAATCGAGGGTCCCGTGACCACGCGATCAGTTCCTACGAGTTACATTGGTCCCGTGAGAGGTGTTCGCACCTCTCACGGAGCCGCTTGGGGGGTGTTTTAGTTTTTCGCCCTCTAATAGCATGATTTAAGCTTAAGTATAGATATGCTCAAATTATCGGCATATTCTCAAATCGGGGGTCCCATGACCACATGATCCGTTCCTGCGAGTTACATTGGTCCCGTTCGAGGTGTTTGCCCCTCTCACGGGGCCGTTTGGGAGGTGCTTTGGGGTTTCGCCCTCAAAAGGCATGTTTGGCAAGAAAATCTTCCTTTTCTAGCGTGTTGTAGAGCTCATTGAAATTGTTCTGGAAAGGTGTCCCGGATAATATGGTGCCGCTACACCAAATTTGTTGTTTTTTAAGTGTTTTAAACACTTACAAATCAAACAGTAACGGTTTTAAACTATTATAAAACTGGGGGATATAATTTATTTGTAACATTTCAAAACACTTACAAATTGAAATTAGTAACGGTTCAATCGGTGAATATTTTTCGAAGGTATGTGTGCTCTAGTTAACCCATTATAAGTGTTCAGAACCGTTACTATTTTCCATTTTATAAGTGTTCAAAATCGTTACTGTTTTCCATTTTATAAGTGTTAAAAAATGTTATTGTTTTCCATTTTATGTGTTCAAAACCGTTACTATTTGTAACCGATACAAATAAAAAAAATAATAGTTCGGCCATAAGGGCCTCATTCAAAGCAGTTCCATCATGTGAATACAACAAACACTTTTACATTTGTATTAACCTAAGGGATGAGTCTTTGTAATAAGAAAACCTATTTACAAGAGTCAATATATCAATCACCTCCTCGTTCAATCAGTAAAAAGTTAAATTCGTTAAACATAACCATTATACAACTACTATGACAAAACAAGAATACTATATAGTAAGATCGAGGAATCGTGTTCCATACTTGACGAAACTAGATTTGAGATGATCCATGACTAACTCGCAATCTGAAGTTGCACTTACTCTATCCCAATTCAATGGCTTCAACTTTAAGTTAGGAGTTTTGTCAAAGCACTCAGCAACCCGCATTGCGATAGATAGGGCAAAATGAATATCATCCACCCGAGGTATGTAACAACTGCATACGTACAAAATTAGTAAGATGAATATTCACAAATAATATTGATTTAAAATCTCCCTAGTATCAACAACATTTCAATAGGACATACTTCTTTTGAACAAGTGTACTTTTAATATAAAAACATGGAACTGCTTCTTTTCTCCCTTGCACTGTTATCCGAATAAGATCATCTCCCCTGTCAACAATTCTCGTTACCTACCAATGTGACAATTAACTTGATAAGTGTTCATTTAGTAACAAAAAACAATATCATGATGGACATTCACTAAGATGGAAGAAATGGTGTAAAAGTATCATGATGGACATTCACTAAGCTGGAAGAGATGGTGTAAATAAGTCTTTACAAGCTATAAGGTGATAATAACCCACTCAAAGTGACTCAACATTAGCTTTAAAAGATGAGTTCAATGTGACGAGAGTCCAAAACTCCCTCAATGCAGTTGCCTTTTGAAAATTCATTAAGTACCCTCTTTAGTGTGTTGCTAATTTGAATAAACTTGTTGATGATATTCATAATCCAAAAATAGATTCACATAGAGAGAGGTAAAATCTTTTAATTATTATGAAAAGATAAATCAAAGAAAACTTACTAAATGTCCCTAGATAAAGGTCTTTGTTTTCCGCTACCCGACCGATCCTAGCTTGCCATCGGCCATGTTGATGATGTCTGCCAAAGATTAAAACAAGAACAGAGAGATTTCTCAGTGGGAAAATTTTCTCTTCCCCTAATTATGAATTTATTAATAAGTACAATATTAAGACCTTGTGACTCCTCTATAAATTGAAGCACCCCTAGAGATGCCACTGATTTTCCTGTGATTTTGCAAAGCAAAAATGAAATAGATATATGTAATTTAACAAAATTTTGAACCCTTATGGTGTTATATAGTTTTAACCATATGAATGTATCTACCTTCTCAAGTGAGCAACATATTCATGTCTAGTCATGTTCTTCATTTCCTCAAGTTCTTGTTGAAAAGGCCCTTTAATAAGTGCTTTTGGTGAAACCAACTAAATCAATTATTTCCAATTTTATCTTCTTAAACCCTAAACATGTATCTAATCAATTTAACCCATTAAATAAATAAAGCATGCAGTGAAAGAAACAAATTCAGGAAAAAATCTCCGAAGGAAAAAAACCTTTTTATTTCCACTATAATTTGTAAAGTAACAGTTTACAATCTGATTACAACAAAACTAAGGTGACATACGAATACCCGCAGGTGTCGGTCGATGTCGTCAGCAATGGAACAACCGTAAAAGCTCCATAAGAATCGCAGTCCTATCTTCAGTAAGGAATACTCTCAAGCACTCCCAATGACCTCAGTCCGGTGTAGGTTTATCCTCTATACAAAGAGTTGAACAAATTCTTCTTCTGAATGTGTTCAATATCACAAACCTTAAGAACTATGAGGATAGGATCTTGAATAAACAAAGGATGAAACTAAACAGAATGGGAATTCTTAGAACAGTTCATCTCTATTTAAAACGTCTACGCAGTGTTATTTTTACACCTGAGCAAACCAGAGTCCAAGATAATTGAAACACAGAAATCGAGGCAATCTCGTTCGATCGACAAACGTTGTCGTTCGAACGAGTTTACATGTCGTTTGAACGACAGTAAACCTTTTTCTATTATTTCATAATTATCCTTGTATTAAAAACAATTTATCTCAGATATAATTAAATGCGTTTTCAAAACTTTAATTTTTAATTCCCAAACATTAAAACATTTAATTCATCCAATATTTAAACAACATTTTAAATCACATATTCCTTTGATTATTCATACCTGTGTGATCTTAGAACAAACAACATGAGAAATTGCAACTTGACTCGATTTCTTCTTCGTGGCTTTAATATGCAACTTCTTCAATCTCGAATTAATTACTAGTCTAGACTCAATTTATTTTATCCGGAATTAAGCCAATTACAAACAAATTAAATTGATAAGAATTTTGTGCTTACACTTGTTGATAATTTTCCAACTGCTACATTTTATTGTGGAATCTCGGTAAGAACCTATAAGATGTCCGAAAGTATAGAGGGAAAGATGATGACAGGATTTAATCTTATTTTTCAATTGTTCGTTTTCTTTTTTTCTTTTTTTTTAATAATACTTTTCCAGATCCAAGCATTGCCTAATAGGTGGAGTATCAAAAGGGTACCCCAAAATTGATATGAGTTGAAGGTCCCCAATACTTGAGTGAGGCTAAATCATAAGCTTTTGCAGCTTTGTGTTTCATATCATAACCTCCTAAATAAAATAACAGTATAAGATTGTAAGACTTCATAAACACTAAATAACATAATGTCAGAATATATACTCATTGCTGAATTATTTCTCATAATAATATATGATGTTACAAAAGAGGCTTACCTAGGTATATTGAAAATCCATGGATGATAGGAACAGCAACACTAGCAATTAAGAGCATGAAAAATTGGTGAGATTTAGTGCTAGTAAGGCTAGTAATAATAATAACAATTTTTTTTGGTGATCTCAATACTAACCTTGTCTTCCTTTCCTGCTCTGGCCTTCTTTTTTGCAACTGTTTTCCCATAAATGAGCTTTATATCTACCAGTCCACCCATGTCTGATGGACTCGAATTCACACATAAAATCACTATATGTTGTATAAAATTAAGGGTAAACTGAACTGAAATAAAAATGAAGCAGGTAGGTTTCGCGAGAATCCTCCCAGACTAGCTATCTAATCACAAAAGACCTAGACTATACATTTTGTAGCAAAGTAGCCCCTATATACCTCTTGAAATCATCAATAAAAAGACCACAGAGGCTACAATGTATAAGAACATAAAAAGAGTGAGGAAATCACAGGCACAATAAATAAAGGTAATATTTTGGAAAATATATCCCAAATGAGATTTAAAATAAACAGCTTAGTCAATCAAAAGGAACATGATAAGGGATTAAGAAACAGGTAAAAGAAAAAAGAAAAATATTAACCATGTCGTCTTCGTGAAAATGATATAATAATCTGTCAAACCATATCGCTTGCAGATATTCCTCAAGAGCCTTAATGTTTGCATGGACAAAGTCAGTATCCATAGACCTTGATTCCTTGCCTAAATTAGCCTCTTAGTTTTCAACTAGATCCTTTTCACTCCTTCCTCTCCATTATTGGACTAAGTTGCTTCAAATTCAACCTCATAGACTACCTCAATTTGAAAGATAAAGATGCAATACGTGGAAAATAAGACCAAATGTTTGAATAAGAAGATGAGGAATATAAAAAAGTTATCGCAAGGCCAATAGGTATGAACATGTTGCCAGATTTTATTTTTTCTCTATTTTCTATATTAAGTAAAAGACAGGAAAAGTAAATAAAATTATGAGTTTGATAGATATATAGACAAAGGAAAGTATAAATACATACATTTTTCTCAAAATAAAGACCAGCAATAAAGACCACAAGTCTATTAGTAGCTTGCTCGATCTAAGAAAATGAGACAATGTAAGAATATAAACTAGATAAATATTTCATTTTTACGGAATAAAATCCCAATTATACCAGAGTATCTCAAGAATGAGAGAACCTAAATCCATCTCAGAACTGCTTTGCTAAAAACAAAAGAAATGAGTGAAAATGTTGCAGAGCATGTACAAAGAAAAATGGTGCAAAAGACGATGTAATTGGGGCTCTAAGGAAAGGGGAGTATTCTACCCAATGTGGATACAAGAGTTTCAACCTAAAAAAAAGAAACATATTGAAGTAAATTTGAAACATTTGCAAAGTATGTGCAAATAAAAGTAAAAAAGGCAAAGTACTTATGGATCCAATAAAAGAGGAATACCCAACTCAAAGGTGATTGAATCAATAGTAACCTAAAAACAAAATAATAGGTTGAAATTAGTGAGAAATAGTTGCAAAGTATGCACAAATAAAATTCAAGTACTAAAAGTACTTAGGAATCCAAAGAATGAGGATTATACAACCTAGATGGTGATGGGACACTAACATGCTAACAATGAGTAGAGGGATTTTTGTTCCAAGAGCAGTGTGAAAGTGCTCATTTGAAACAGACACAGAGTTGAGTATCTCAACATCAATGGACTCATCTTCCAAGTCAATCACATCCATATTCTCCCTAATGCCCTGAAGTGCAGCCTCACTGCACAAAGCTGTTAAATCAGCAACAATGTATCCATGTATGTCCTCGATAATTTTTTCCAAATCAACCTGTAGAATTTAAACCAGTAATTATATTAGCGTTTAATGAAAAGAAAATGTGACATTCGAATGAAAAAATTAGGCATTTGGCTTTACATCTTCAGAAATCTTCATGTTCTTTGTATGGATACGAAGAACCTCAAGGAGACCGATTTCATTCGGAACACCGATATCAATTTCCCTATCGAATCTCCTAAGCCTCCTCAGGGCAGGGTCAATGCTGTTAGGACGATTTGTAGTACCCATAATAATAAAATTGGCACGGTATTTAAGTCCATCCATAAGCATCAAGAGTTAGTAGACAATCCTCCTCTCAAACTTCTCTATGTGTCTTATCTCTCTTGGGAGCTATCGAGTCAATCTCATCGATAAATATAATAGATGGCGCGTTCTTCTCTGATTCCTTGAATGCTTACCTGAGATTTCTTTCACTCTCACAAGCCAACTTCAACATGATCTCTGGACCGTTTATACAGAAGAAGAAATCCCCATTTTCGTTAGCAACAACTTGGGCTATTAAATCCAGGAGGTCCGTAAAGCAGAATTCCCTTTGGTGGCTTCACACCTATCAACTTAAAGAGCTGAGGGTGCCTTAATGGAAGCTCCACTAACTCACGAATCTGTGACATTTGTTTACGAATACCACTAACATCATCATAGACAACCTCATCCAACCTATTCTCATCCTCACGTCACACGAGCTCTCCCTCGCAGCAGATCTCAATGTCAGGGGAAAACACAGTACTCAGGAAGGTTTGTTTTGATAACTTTGAATTCGACACTTCTCATCCCTCCCCTTACAAAAAATAGGCCCCCCTTCCTCACAGGGCAATAAGCCTCTAGGAAATAAGATGCAAATGTCACAAAGGGAGGCTCAATATTCACACACGCAACCAAAAAGTAAAGATAAAAATTATAAATACGTGCAAACCCAAAAAAATGGCATCTCACACAAAAACTACTTCCAGGTATTATCACCTGGATGGGGTTTTTTCTACCAAACTATAACATTTAATAAATACACACAAATAGGTAGCCATTGTATCTTGGGGCGCCTCCAACAAATATATCAACTTAAATTAAAGCCATTCAAAATGTGCCAATGTCGATGTGTGAGATGAGATAAACAAAGTGCTTGAGAAAAAAGATGAGATGACTAAAGTACTTGAAGCCCATCAGCACAAGGCTTCCCCATATACCAGTTAAACAAGTAGCAAATTTTACTGATTTCGAAATTCAAATTAAGATTCAACAATTTGACTGCAGTAATAAAAATGGGATAAATAAGTTATAAGATCTAAACTTACGTATAAAGTAAGCATCAAACAAGTTCCCAGTGACACCTTCAATGGGATCATCCACTGGAAAAATGTGCACACGCTTTCCATATTTGACATCAACATCTTATTCATCCTGATCTTTGGTGCATCACAAGTATCTTCAGCAAGGGCAATGTAGACAGTATCTCTTCTTTTCTTTCCTTGAACATAAAAAAAGTATAACATGAATCAACTTGACGGATTATATGAATATAAAAATTAGAAAAACTATGTCCTATTCCAATCTCAACAATCACGTGAAAGAAGTTGTGTTGTTAAAACCCATGACAAAGTCCATGAACTCCATCACACCCTTCACACCACACGAACCTTAAAAGGTGAAACTCTAAGTACAATATCAACAGTTATTACCTAGAAATGTTAGGTAATTATTCCAAAGAAGGCTTATATCATTGTCAAAACACAATTCCATTTTGTAGTTTTCTTAATATGTAGAACACATGGAAAAGGAATATGGAGGCTATAATTATTAGTATCATTGAACATCTCGGGAGAAATTATGACCAGAAAACACAAGGCTTGGACTAGAAAAGTTTTTAGGTCATAATATACAATTGAGAAAAATCTTGGGCAAAGGTATGAAATTCTTCAAAATTCCATGTTCTGTCTTAAGAATGGTTCTTGCAATAAGAGACTGTACCATTTTGAGACAATAATTTTTTTCATTCTATTAATATACAATTGAGAAATATCATAGATGAATGAATGAAGTATTTCAATGTCGAGTTCTATCTTCATAGTGGTTCTTGCGGAGACTATACCATTTTGATAAATGAAAAACACAATGTTCAGCAACAATGCTTTATAATAGGCTTGGCAGGGTATGTTTAGAGAAGGAACATAGTTTCTATCATTACCACTCAGATGCAGGATAAGTAGAAAGTGAATAGAATAAACTTTAATCCAAACTTAAACTAATAATGCTACTGATTAGTAATTGATGGGATACATCCATGATTATAGATACTTTATTTAGAAGTCTAAAGTAAAAAATTCCAAAAGCTCAACTCATAATTCAACTCTCTAATTGATGGAATAAATTCTTAATTATAGACTACTGAACTCGAATAGTCGTATTAAGACTTGAATTCATAATTCTTAATGAACCATGACTCCACAATACTCATTACCATAATTGTCAACTCGTGAATCATATCGTGAATCGTTTACCCCCTTGAATCTCGAATTGTGAATCAAATCGGTCGAATCGGAACTAAATGATAAAAATGTAGTAAAAGGTACGTAAATGGGATTTAACACTATAGAATTTGTAATTAAGCATAATATGACAAAAAACTAAACGTTGCACGTGATAATATACCAAACTATATCACAAAAATTAACCGTAGCACGTGTTCTCATTCATTATAAGCTTAAAAATGTAAAAAACAAAAATATATTAATTTAAAACAATAAAACAAATACTAAAATTAATAATAAAATAATATTAATTTAAAACAGTAGGTAAGTAAATTATAATATTATACATACATAAACCAAACACTGGGTAAGAAAATTATAAAATTAAATACTAACATTAAATATTAATACATAAACTAAACAATACCTAATCAAACGCTAAAGGATAGGGTGTTTATCCTTTAAATATTAACATTAGACACTAACACATAAACCAAACAGTACCTAACCAAACAGTAAATTATAATATTATAAATACCTAAACAAAACAGTACCTCGCACCAACCAAAAACGATACCAACAACCAAATCAGTCGCAGAAAACCAAACGAGGGTAGGTTTTTTTTTTCAGAACACGACTTTCGCAAACAATCGGTAAGGTTTTAAGAAACTAGGATAAGGTAAAGTAAGTAAACTGGGTAAAAAAAAATTCACCCGTAAACGAACTAAGGAAAATAAGAAAATGGGTAAAAATTGGGGGGGGGGGGGGGGGGGGTAAGTGAATCGTGAAGCGCGAGTTGCATGCGATTGAGTACGATTCACACTGGAATAGTGATTCAGTAGGGATTTTTTAAGCATTTGTGATTCAGCCCTCGATTCAACTCGGTTATACCTTGAATCGAATCGAATCATACGATTCGACTCGCAAATCGTACTACTCGACTCGCGAATCGTACGATTTTAACAACTATTCTCATTACAAATATACTATGTTTAAAAGTAATTTGGGTACTAACTACTAATTGTCCTAACGTATACCCCCTATGTCCCAAATTAAAAGTCCACTAATCCTTTTTTAGGGTAGCCATTTTCCTTTTTTTGATATAATCAACTAACCAAATTACACGATAGTGAACACGTGTTACAATTGAATCTACATAAAAAAAGAAGTAATAGAGACTCTTAATTTTGGATGGAGGGAGTATTATGATAATTAATTACTAACTACTCAACTCTATAATTAATGAAATACATCCTTAATTATACAATACTAAACTGTAATCCTACTATGATTTGAATTCATAATTCCTAATGAAGTGTGACTCCTAATAACTCATGCATTACAAAAAGATATTATTATTTAGAAGTCTAAACTAACTATGCCACTAATTACCAAATATCCCAACCTATTTCATTAACTATCCACTTTTATCTTCTATAATAACATTAAATGCAAAAAAATCATCTCGCTTGTTGTCCTTAAAAACTAAAATAACCTTGTGTGCATTATGCACACGCCGCTAAATTCTGGCGTCGGCCACCACCAAAACTAAGCCGGGTGCGAGTAAATTAAATATCATCCTTAGCATGTGACAGATATGAGACATAAAAAATTTAATCCATAAGATAAATAATTTTAATCAATCCCAAATATTAATGACATCCAACTGATAAAACACCAAAGTGCGATTTAAAAATCCATCACATATGATCTCCGAGTATCTCAAATATTAAATAAACAAAATCCAACTGAAATCTTAAAACAACTTTGGAACCGAAAGGCCCAATATACTCAAAAGTAGTCTCATAATAAAAATGACGGAATAGAAGAAAATTCTAACTACTGAAACAATAAAATAGCTCCAGTTGCACCTCCAAAAATGTCTCCAATAAACTCTATGCAGCTACTCCAAATAATCCTGAAAAAGATTTGTCAATGCATGTGTCAAAGCTAAAGCCCCGAGCATGAATACCGACTATTCTTCCCAATTAGGGTCCTTGAACCCAGACAATAGTGCTATATATATCGACCATAACAATAAAATCTTTTAATTACGAAGATTATTAATCACCAAAAATAAATTACTAACTACCCGTAAGGTTTCTTTAAAAATGTGTCACGCCAATATTATTTTAATTAACCCACCTTCCCAACAATGTTAAATTTAATTAATTTAATCGTGAATATAATTTAACAAGATGCCCGTCCCCTTATCAAGTCCGCTGTCTGACCCGTTTTAAACTGTCGGCCCTCGCGTTATGACAAGGTTCCACCCACACACGTCCCCTTGTCAAGTCCACCGTTTGATCCGTTTTTATCCTGCGATCCTCGCGATATGACAAGGTTCCACACGCACACACACACATCCCCTTGTCAAGTCTGCCGTATGATTCGTTTTTATCCTGCGATCCTCGCGATATGACAAGGTTCCACACATGACATGACATAAATCATCCTCTGACCCGTTTAAACTGTCGGCCCTAGACACATTATGTCACCAATAAATTTTAATATCCATTTTAGTCCTACGATATTAATTTCCAAAATTTCTTATACTCATTATTAAAAATTAATTTCCTTACCCTTAAAAGCGATGTAAAAATCCTCAAAATACCCTTTAGTCACAACTAAGGGTCCCCAAACACAATTTCGTCCTATCATAAGTAAAGGATGATTATAAAAACTTCACTCCACCTAGACATCAATCCTAGTCTATCGTAGCAATGGTATAATATAGAAAATTAGCCCCCACCCCAAATTGTATAACCCGCATAGACTCACACTAACTAGTCCCATACCTAATTAGCATAAATCGCAACTAAGTCCCACTTACTAGTCCCATACCTAACAAGTGTACTGTAACAGAGGGGTGAAAACCAATTACCTACAATACCCAACGTCCCCGAGATATAAAAAATTATAGTACTTCCATAAAGTGGCACAATTAACAATTTATAACAAAAATCGCAACAACATTAAATTTCCAAATTGAATAATTTTAATTAAGTGATTGAAATCAAGGACACATAAATATTTTATTTTCATAATAATAACTACATGCAAGTCCTATCATGATTATTATTTTCAAACACAAGCAATCAAATTAAACTGGGGTTTTCTCATGAAATATCAAAATTTACTTTCTAAGGCTCCTCAACATGCACATGCCCATAATACAACCGACGACCCAAATTACTACCCGAAGAACAACAAGGTTATGTATATTAGATAACATTAATTTTTTTTTCATGAAAAATAGTCCCAATATTTATTTCTTGAATAATTACATTAACAGGTTATTTTAGAAAACATGAATTTAATGGATGCTACAATCAAGAATCGTAACACTAAGGGAAAAGAATAGGATAAATATGCCTGAGTGAAGATTGATTTTAGAATCTGAATAGAAATCTGTATTCCTCTCGAAAAATTAGCAAAGAGACGTTCTCTTGATTAAACCCCAAATTAAACCTTTAAATCTTGTGTCAAAACGTGTGACAAAAAATTGATCTTATTGAAGGTTGATGATTATGGTGGAGAGGAAAATATTTTGGAAGAACTTTATGATGAAAAACTTGGGAAAAGTGTTTATGAGAAGTCCTTCAGTAACTTTCAACAATCACACTAACCACAAATCAAAATTCATCCTTAAAAACAACAGAATCAAAAGAACACACAACAAATAAGCACTAACAACAATCAAAACTCTTCATTAATATCGTATCCCCACGAAAAAGCTGAAGTTAATCACCTCGCCAACAACACATTCTATAGTTTTACCTCTCTCACATTCACATTCGTTATTACGTAATCATAGAAATCCTACACAACTCACACCTAAAGCTCTAACCTATAGTAATTCCAATCTTAATTTGAGAATATACATATAAAACTTCCAATCAACAACTCCAAAGAAATAAACACTTTCAAAACCCTAACTTGAGCAACTTTAAACAATCACATTAACCACAAATCAAAATTAACCCTTATAAACAGCGAAATCAAATGAATAACATGATAAAATACCTCAATTAAGCTGAAGCTTCTCTATAGTATCTGGATGAAGCGAAACGACAAAGTTATCATTGTAACATATACCTAAATCTTTAAACCCTAGATTTCCCCCAAAATGCATATGATCGATCTGAGTTCGAGAGAGAGGGAGAGGATAGAGAGTTACCTGCGATCGAGAGAGAGAGAGAACCGGGTGCACTGGAAGAGAATAGATGAAGCACGCGCGAGTGCAAAACCAAAACCTAATCTGAGCGGAGAGGGTGTCTATCTAAAGCGGGAAGGTTGAAAAATACAATAGAGGAAATGTATTTTTTTTTTAACAGTTTGAAGTCTTACAAGGGGATACACGTGACCCGCACGTGTTCTATATCACCTCTTTTGTGTTATATTGATAAGTTTGTATCACGTATGGACACTTACAATTTTTGTAAGTGACTAAAACTGTTATAAATTTTGTAAGTGTCACGAACACTTATAAATCATTTTTTCAATTAGTTATAAAATAGTCAATTTGGTGCAGTGTGAATTTTCCCGTTTGGAGTTTGATAGAGTATTCCAAATACGACTCCTCTCATTACGGGCAGTGTGGCCTTTATCAAGAACCACTAATATAGGACACTCCAGGGATCTCAAGGTGGCCTCATAGAGAACTCAACTTATGCTCAGGAGACGAAGGACGGGGAAGCAGTTTCTGCTGAGCTGACTCGACAATAGCCCCAACATTTTGAAAATTTTGTATTAGCAGCCCAGCCCCACCGTTATGAACAAAAGAGGTGTCCTTAGAGGAAGATTAACAACTTGACAACCCTCAATGAGGGTTGTCAAGCTCTAGTTTCTTTGGAGTTTTGTCTGGACAGTCTTTGGACCAGTGCCACGTAATCTCCCACGAGTGAATCCTTGGCTTATTACAACTATAGAAAGTGTTATCGTTATTGATGTTAGATGGTGTAGTTAGATTTTGTTGAGGAGAGTGAGGGGTAATGTTTGTAAGGGATTAATTTTAAGGTGCAGGGAACTCAACATTACAAGGTGGCCTCACAGGAAGATTAACAACTTGACAACACTCAATGAGGGTTGTCAACCTCTTAATCTTCCTGCGAGTCCACTTCTTTTATTCATAACGGTGGGGTCAGGCTGCAACTAAAAATTGTTCAAAACGTTAGCGCTATTGTTGAGCCATCTCAGTAGAAACTGCTTCCCAATCCTTCGTCTCCTGAGAATAAGTTGAGTTCTATGTGAGGCCACCTTGAGTTCCCTAGAGTGTCATATGTTGGTGGTTCTTGATGAAGGCCACACTCCCCGTAATGAGAGGAGTCATATTTGGAATAATCTATCAAACTTCAAATGGGAAAAACGCATCATATTATCCGGGGCTCCTTTCCAGAACAATTACAATGAGCTCAACAAAACGTTGCATTTGGCAAGGCCAGAAAAAGGAAGATTTTCTTACCAAACCCGCCTTTTGAGGGCAAAAACCCAAAACACCTCCCAAACGACCCCATAAGAGGCGCAAACACCTCGTACGGGATCAATGTAACTCGCAGGAACCGATCGCGTGGTCACGGGACCCCCGGTTTGAGAATATAACGATAATTTGAGAATATCTATACTTAGGTTTAAAACATGCCGTTGGAGGGCAAAAAACTAAAATATCACCCAAACGGCCCTGTGAGAGGCGCGAACACCTTGCACGGGACCAATGTAACTCGTAGGAACCGATCGAGTGGTTACGGGACCCCCCGATTTAAAAAATGATGATAATTTGAGAAAATTCACACTTAGGCCTAAAAATGTGTCGTTTGAGGGCAAAACCCCTTAGCTCCCCCCAAATGGACCTTTTAGGGGAGCGATCACCGCACATGGATCCAATGTAGTTAGTAGGAGCCAATTTCATAGTCACGAGACCCCTGGTTTTAGAGCACGACCCATAACAGAGAAAATCTACACCTAGGCTTGAAAAGGTATCGTTGGGGGCAAAACCCCTTAGTTCCCCCAAACGGCCCCTTGAGTAGCGCCAACACCTCGCACGGGTCTAATGCGACTCGTAGGAATCGATCACATGGTCACGGGACCTCGATTTTAGAGCATAGCCCAAAAATAGAAAATCCACACTAAGGCTTATAAACGTGTCATTTGGGGGTGCTCCGTTGGGGGAAAAACCCCTTAGCGCCCCTAAACGACCCCGTGAGTGGTGCCAACACCTCATAGGGGATCAATGTAACTGGTAGGATCCGACCGCGTGGTCACAGGACCCTCAGTTTGAGAGTACGACCCAAAACAGAGAAAATCCACACTTAGGCTTGAAAATGTGTCATTGGGGTTCAAAACCCCATAGCACCCCCAAATGGCCTAGTGAGTGGATCCAACACCTTACACAAGACCAATTTGACTCGTAGGATCCAACTGCGTGGGCAAGGGACCCCCGATTTGAGAGCCCAGCCCAAAATTTTTAATATCCACACTTAGGCTTAAAAGAGTGTCGTTGGGGGAAAAAATCACTTAGATCCCTCCACACAGCCCCATGAGCGGTGCCAACACCTCGCCCGAGTCCAATATAACTCATAGGAACTGATCGCGTGGTCACAGAACCCTCAATTTGAGAGCACGACCAAAACAGAGAAAACTCATACTTAGGCTTGAAAACGTGTCGTTAGGGGGTGAAACCCTTTAGATCCAACCAAACAAACCCGTGTGCATTATCAACACCTCGTACGGGACCAATTTAACTCGTAAGAGCCGATCACAGGATCACAGGACCCCCGATTTGAGAGCACGACCCAAAAGAGAGAAAGTCCACACTTAGAAAATCCACGATTAGGCTTGAAAACGTGTCGTTGGGGGGAAAAACCCCTTAGCTCCCCCAAAACGGCCTCGTGAGCTGTGCCAACACCTCGTACAAGACCAATGTAACTTATAGGAGCCGACCGCATGGTCACTGGACCCTCGATTTGAGAGCAAGACCCAAATTTGTGAATATCCGCACTTAAGCTTGAAAACGTGCAGTTGAGGGGGGGGGGGGGGGGGGAAACCCCTTATCACCCCCACGCGGACCCGTGAGAGGCCCCAACACCTTGCACGGGTCCAATGTAACTCGTAGGAACTGACCGCGTGGTCACGAGACCCTTGGTTTGATAGCAGAGCCCAAAATAGAGAGAATCCATACTAAAGCTTGTAAATGTGCCATTAATTAACGAAGCTCCTTATCTACACCCAAATGACCCCGTGATTGGTGCCAACCCTCGTACGAGACCAATGTAACTCGTAGGAGATGACCATGTGATCACGGGACCCCCGGTTTGAGAGCATGACCCAAAATAAAGAAAATCCACACTTAGACTTCAAAATGTGTCGTTGGGGGGTGAAGCCCCTTAGAACCCCCCAAACGGCCACGTGAGCGACGCTAACACCCTGCATGGGACCAATGTAACTCATAGGGGTTGAATGCATGGGCACGGAACCCCCAGTTTGAGAGCATGACCCAAATTTGTGAATATCAACACTTAGGCTTGAAAATGTGTCGTTAGGGGATGAAACCCTTAACTCCCCCCCACACGACCCCGTGAGTGGCGCCAACATCTCGTACAGGTCCAATGTAACTCAAAGGAATCGATCGCATGGTCACGGGACCCTCAGTTTGAGAGCACGACCCAAAATAGAGAAAATCCACAATTATGCTTGTAAACGTGTCATTTTGAGGGCGAAACCCTTGGCGCCCTCCAAACGGCCCTGTGAGCGGCGCTAACACCTCGTACGGGATTAATGTAACTCGTTGGAACCAATCGCGTGGTCATGGGACCCTCGATTTGAGAGCACGTCCCTAAACAGAGAAAATCCACACTTAGGCTTGAAAATGTGCCGTTGGGGGATGAAACCCCTTAGCACCCCCCCCAAACGGCCCCGTGAGCGGCGCCAACACCTCGTATGAGACCAATGTAACTCATAGGACCCGATCGCGTGGTCACGGGACCCCCCGTTTGAGACCACAACCCAAAACACAGAAAATTGATAAAATTCTGCCATTTTTTTTTAATTTAGCTAAAACTAGTCACGGCTAAAGGTCGTGACCATATATATTTGTTGTGACTCATTATTAGGGTCACGGATTCTAACCCTGACCAGTGGTGTGAGCGTCCAATAAAATTTTAGATGGGCTCATGGCCTAGGACCGTGACTAGTGATGTGACCGTCCAACTAAATTTAAGGTAGGGTCACGGCCTAGGGCCGTGATGAGTGATGTGACCATCCAACTAAATTTAAGGTGGGGTCACAGCATAGGGTCATGACCAGTGGTGTGACCATCCAAGACCAACACAATGAATGGGTCACGTTCTTGATCCGGGACCAAGTGTCGTGACCTACTAAGATCCGTGACCAGCATATGATCAGGGACATGGGATATGATCGCAGGAAATGGTTGTGCCCGATTTGGTCACAAACCAAATCCGCGACCCATAGTTTTGGTCAGGGACAAAATCCATGGCCAATCGCCCAGTTTGGTGTAATGCTTGGACCTAGGTGGACTACGCAATCTCCTAGGCCCCTAAATTTATAAGGCTACATATGTAACAATAAAAGCATGGTGTCTTATAAGAGATATGACATATGCCCAAAATTGATATTCAACTTTTCATTGGTTATCATGGGAACTTCCCAGGAATGGACCACTTTGTGAACCCTCTCCTGGTGATTAAACCCAGGAGTCGGGTTTTCTGACCCCACATGTCCTAACCAAGACAAGTTAGAGACTTGAAGCAGACGGTGATTATATATCCAACGCCAAATGCTTGCTAAGCACTTTGAGGATGCCCTTACCAACGCACCTATTCCACTAGGGGCAATTTATATACAAGTTGAATGGCTTAAGTCCCTTATAACTTTCACCCACTACCAATCTTACCACTTACTCATATTTTCACTTGTTGATCTCCTCTTTAAACCCTTTAAAACCAATACAATTCCTCACAAACAAAAACTTTTTACCCACTTCTACAAAGACATTGACGATTATAGTGCAAAAAATGAGTGTCTCTTTCTCCTTCCAACTTTTCAATATATCTATATAATAAAGGAGGAGGGTTTTTTTGTCTTGGCTAACTAACGGTTGGGATTATATCTTAGGAGATTTGGTCTTTATCAACTAACGGATGAGATTAACTCTTACAAAATTGCAACTAATGGTTTCAAAATCGACCACAGTAGAGAGTTTGTTTTTGGGCAATTACACTTGGCTCGAGATTGAAAGTTTGATATGTCAGACCTCGAGCCCATTTCTCTACAAACCCACTTCCCACTCTACCCTGACAATACTTCTATCTACCTCTCTTTTCTCAAGCAACGGGTGTATGTATACCTGAACTAATATTTGGAGAGGACTCACATTATTCCCAATGAATATTAGGTACCTATTCTCTCGCTCTCTCTCCCCATCTTCTTTCTCTATTTGTGTGTCCCCATTTGATTTTATCATCTTCTTTCATAACGCATGGAGGAATGGAAGAAGCTTTGTTGTAGTTTAAACACGGTTTTGAGCATTTGGTGGGTCCTTTTTTATTCAATAAACTCTCTGAAACGTGATTTACCTAGACAACATTTGGTGGGTTCTGAACAATTGGTGTTTTTTTTCCATTTAATAAACTCTCTCAAATATGAGAATTTTGTTTTTTTAATCCAATCTCTTTTTTTTGTGTTGTTGATGCAGGCGAGGTCGATGGAAACACACCATCTTTAATCGAATAAAAGTGAGTGATGCTAATCTTACTTTGGGGAGTCAGGCCAGAATGGCTTGAGTTGCTGATCCTCTGCAAGGATGGTAGTTGAGTTTTTTGATCCTCAACATTTGGTTGATGATCCTCTGCTTTGTTCAAGGGGCAATCTACACAGCCACTTTCCCAAGGCTCTCGATTTCTCATCATATCCACCCCCCTTTCTTTTTTGACCTACACACAATATCCAATGACACTAATTAGTCTTTTTTCTCTCTTCATCAACCCCCTCTTTGAGGTATTGGAAAATAAAATTTCTCATCATTCTTTGCAATCTGATTTGCGATATTGGCTCAATGATAGTATATTTGTCTCAATATAAAATTAAGATTTTTTGTGATAAAATGGTGGAGAGAGGAGATATGGAACATAATTAATTTATGGCTTCTTTATCGCTTCAGCATAAAAAGCTTTCAATAATTGCGATATCTCCTTTAGAACATTCAAATGGAGGGACATCAAAACTTCTGTAGATTTTGGTCTGGAAGGTTATAGAAGGAGAGAGATTCTATAGAGTGTGGTAGGTGAGAGATATTTGCAGTGGGTTGTAGAGTGTTTTAATTATATTACTGAGCACCTATTTTCGATTTTTGTTTTTCCAGATCACGATGTTCAGAAGTTTTGGCAAATTTTGGGGCTACAAAAGTTTTTTTCTTTTTTGGATTCATCTCCATTGTGAGGTATACATCCTTCTTTCTCTCTCTGCCCCAATTTAATCTATGACTCCGATAAAGAGTTAAAATTTCTGGGTTTTTATTTTTTGCTTTCAGTGAGAGATTTTTTTTGTACTATAGATCTATTTAGTTTTTGCCTCCAGTGAGAGCTGTGTCTGACCAAGTTTTGTGGGTTTTTTCATCTTTTTTTCTACAAAAGATTCTTTATAAATTTTTATTTTTTTTGAGAAATTATATTATGATTGTTTAAAGCTTCTTAAACAATTTATCTTATGATTGTTTAAATTCTTAAGTTTCCCCACACATCATACTCACACCTTACTATATGTTTAACATGGGTATGGGTTTCTAAAAATTACCAGTTTTTTCTACACATTTGAGTTTCAAGACCATCATTATCCAACAATATCATCTGTGGATGTAGATTATCTATGACCCCAGAAATAAAACATCAGATCTTTAAAAGATCTACATACAATCTCTGGTATTCCCCACCCATCTCTCCTCCATTTTCCCACAATCGTCTATAATCTTCTCCCATATTTTTCCCCAATTGAAGGTTATAAGGTGTGCATTTTTTGTGTTGTTTTAATGGTTTTTTTTATATGAATGAATTTGCGTGGTTAAGTCGAGAGGAGGGTTGTGGACTTGAGTTTTCTTTCAATATATATTTTGTGTGCTGAGAGGGTGAGTGAAAGTAATGACTCATTTTTTAATCCTAACGTGGTTAACTCAGTAGGGGTGCTGAAGGGGTATAATTTTTTCAGGTTAGTAAATAATATGAAAAATATCACGTGTGCTTTTGTGTTTATTAAATATTAGGGATCTTGATAAATAACTTTAATTAAATATTGGGTTGTCAATGCAAATGTTTCTGTAGATAAATATTATTATTGTCATTCATGGGTTGTGCTTATTTTTTGTGTCATTGTAAATCATGTCTTTCATTATTTAGTCCGTGTTTGGAGATCTTCAATTTTTAGTTGGTGCATCTACTTCACTACTATAACATTTCTCTCAACACAAAGCGACCCCTTCATGGATCAATCAGTATTTTTATAAAGTCATAGATGAATTTGTTCGTTTCCTGCTTTTTTTTTTGCCCTATCGCTCTTGACAAATGATTTTTTCAAGACTTTTCAATTTTCTAAACTGTATTTTTTGATTACCCATGGGCAAATATAAAAAGACCTAACCAATCAACATAAAAAATTGGGTAGAAAAGACCTAACATGCCAACTATCAAAATGAATTGTGATCTTTTAATAAGAGCACACTGTTCGAGCATCAGCCTCCAAAACTCACAAACTCCATTCTAAATGGTAAACAAAATATTCAGTTATGAAAGAAGACTTAATAGTATGAAGCAACTGACTTTTAGTATGACTAGATGATTTTAACCCAAGGTCTATAAATAATATTTGATTTAAAAATTGGTTTGATACAAAAAATTTATACTCTAGGTTTTTATTTGAAAATTGTTTTTCCCATTCAAGAAATGACATATCAGTTTAAATAAATGCCATTAAAATGTTTTTCCTGTACATTTATTGGTCGTGTTTGTTTGGTAAAAAAAATAAGATCAAGTGTCGTGTCGCTTTTATTTGGTAATGTTTGTTTTAATTAAAAGAAAATAAGATTTCATATCATGTGGTATCATGTTGCGTTTTAATTGGACCCTTTTCGTGATTGGTAAAAAAACAAGATTTCATTTTTATATCATATCAAATAAAATTTATAAATGCTACATCGGATACACAATACATATCTAGCTCGCGCGCAGACACACACACACACACACACATTGCATGTGTTAGGTTTAAAAAAATAAGATTAAGCGTCGTGTCGCTTTTATTTGGGTAGTGTTTGTTTTAATTAAAAAAAATAAGATTTGGTTTAGTTGGAAATTAAAATTATATATCATATCAAATAAAATTTTGAAATGGTACATTGGATGGAGAACAATAGAGAGTCAGTCGGACTCCATTGGATATTGCAACACATTTTAATCTGTTGTGATCTTGCAAATTGAGTGGGTTCGTAATCATGCAAAATTCTTGATGACCGACTTGATATAGGTACGACTAGCTAGCGCATATTTAGCACAATGTATGTTTTTTCATTTACACCATGTGTAATGTTGTCTTTACATGCATAAAATTTTCTAGACATTATTGAGATTTTATAAGCGATAATAATTTTTTTTAAACCGTGCCATCGGCACGGGTACATCCTAGTATATATATATATATATAAGGGTGCACCCAGCGGACCGTTTTTTTAAAATATCAAAAAAATATTTTTGAGCTGATTTTTTTATGTGTTGTTTAAACATTCTGGGGACCCTACAAAAAAATCAACTCAAAATGCATTTTTTGGTATTTTAAAAAAATGGGTCAATATATGTGAGTTTTTAAGTTATTAAAAATTAACATATATTTGACCATTTTTTTAAAATATTAAAAAATGCATTTTGAGTCGATTTTTTAGAGGGACCTTGAAATATTTAAACAACATACAAAAAAATCAGATAATTTTTTTTTATATTTTAAAATAATGGTATGTTGGGTGCTTCCTTTGGAGGAAGTCTCTCTCTCTCTCTCTCTCTCTATATATATATATATATATATATATATATATATATATATATATATATAGTGTTATTTAAATATATATTTTTTAAATTTGGATTTTATTTTAATCCCAAAATTTGTATTATAAGGGCTTATATGATTTTTGTTTCAATAAACCCATTATTAGTTTACATTTGAATAGATTTAGACTAATTTTAATAAACTCACTAAACTAAGTTACTCTGATTCTAGTTTTAAATATAAGTTTTGTTTTGAATATAAAAACTACCATTCACAAACTCAAGAATTTAAATCAAATATGAACTTAAAAAATTAATTTAAATTGTTTTTTAAAATAGTAAATTTGTGTTTTGTATTTATCATTTTATACATACATGTGTGAATGCAAAGGACCCAAACAAAGTTTCGTTCAAGACCCTAAATAATTTAAGTAATACTAGGGTGACATATTTTTTGAATTCTTTTTTCAGACCTGATGATGTGTTAATGGTGTTTGTAGTTCACATGGGATTCATTATAAACAATAACACCTCCTTTTGAGACATTATTGAATCTGAAAAATGAGTACAAAAATTGGGTCTACCTAGTATTATCTAATCTAATATATAATATAATTATTTGAAAACGGATTCTCTAAATATTATTCTTCCACGTGGACTACTTAACTAATGCTTTAATTGATAAGATATCGTATATACACATTTCAGATTTTGCAAGTCCTTTCGCCTCCCAAACTTTTCAACTCTGAAATTATAATCCTATGAACCGTTGATCTTTGTACCAAAAATTGATCTTTTGGTAAATTACACCAAAAAACCATAAATTGTAGCAGTTTTGTAGATAGCCTCCTAATCTAAAAAATTGATAAAGAGCCCCATAAACTATTGAATTTCGATACCTAGAAAACATGCATATAAAATTAACAATTTTTATGCATAAAATCATATTTTTATGAACTCATATTTAATGAAATATGATAGATGTTAAAATTCAATAGTTTAGGGGGCTAGTTGTCGAGTTTTTTTAGATTAGGGGGTTATCAGCAAAATCACTATAGTTTAGGGAGTTTAGTATAATTTACCCATGATCTTTAACTCTTCACCTCCCTTTCCAATAAAACATGTCTCTCCTTGGATATCTTAGAGAATATGTGAATTGGACATACTTTTGTTTCTTAGATGTTTAACAAACATTCAAAATTCGATGTGAATTCAATTTATTCACTTTTCTTTCAATACAGCTCACATTTTTTCTCCAAAACCTTTTTAGTCTCATATATAATATTTACCAGTTTGGTATCTATTCGTTTATAGATGAAACAAATTCAAAATGTCATTCTCTATTTAAATTTTATTTCCTCTATGGATTTAATGTTCATTTTTTCAATTATGACAAACAACTTGAATACCCAAGCACCAAGATGGTTCACGTACAAAACTCATATTCGATTAAGTACCACACAAAAGGTAAAACTTATTTGTAGTTCCTTTATTTATTCTTGATGTTCATTTTACTATTCAGAATTTATTCAATTTTTATCATGTCAAGTAAGTTTTATTCCATCTAATATGATAAATGATTAATACAATTAAGTTTCATAATATAATTAATAAGAAGAAATGTTAGTTAATTTTGATATGTGATATCTACCTCTGTAAATTTCAATGCTATGAGATTAAGATGTAAACCTTTCATGTTCATCTTATTCCTAAAAGATATTTTGTTGACCTTCGAATTTAGACTTTGGCTTCCTTTTCCACTATTTTGATATGGGATTATTATATCTAAGTCCTACTTTAAGAGTTTTTTTCTTAGTTAAGTCCTATGGACTAGTCAATCATTAACTGAGTCCTATTTTTAAATTTATATATTTTTTATTTACTAATATACCCCTTATGGTGACAATAAATCTCAACGCAAATTATAAGCAAATGCGATCACCAGAAAAAGTAAAGAACACAAAAATACCTGCAATCACACACGACACAAGATATACGTGGTTCGAAAAAATGGCCTGCGTCCACGGTGGTGCTCTCTGTTTTATATTTCTCTTTTCTCCAGGGGAGTGTTTACAATTGCATGCCCTTTGTCCCGAGCTGGGGGGTTCAATATATGCATGTAATTCTCGGAGAGTGGGGGTGTTGGGCACCTCCACATTGGCCCATAATCACTAGAATATATCTTGAGAGATTTTAGGGGTTCAATGGGTCACTACTGAATTAGTTAATTATGAGACCTTAGATTTTGGGCCAGACTCTCCCTATCTTTGATAGGCCCTAGTCGGGCTACTTCTCTGGGCCAAGACAATTAAACGAGGTACCCACAATTACCCCTAAAATTTTTAGGTCACAATTTGGGCTCAATAATTTAATATAATAGCCCCGGTGGCATTTCTGTGAATTGTAAGAAGCTGTGGGGAGTGAAACGTCGTTCCCAAGTAGATTTAGGCGGTAGATGCACTTCGTTCTTCGTGCGTAATCATTGAAAAGGTTTAAATTCATTTGAAGAGGCCAGTTTCTGACGTCGCTTCAAACTTCCTTACATTCTCAAGATTTCTCCAGCTTCTCATTGCGTTTTCTCACTTTCAAGCCTCTTCTTTCGTCTTTGAGCTCTTTGTTGTCTTCCCATCTTCTTTGCTTGTGGCCTCGCATCGTCTCAAACTGATTTCTACTTCATAAGTTTTTCAAAACTATTCCCTTTTTTTCCGTTGAAATTTCTTCATTATCGCGGCTAGGGTTTTTCTTTTCTGATGGCAAGAATAGGCAATAGGTCGATAGCTGAGTTTAGGGAGTTTTACAATATTCCAAACTGGGTGGACATTGAATGTGCCACTGTCCCTCATAATGTGCAAGATATTGAGGACGAGAATTGGATTCATGCTCCTCTGTTATCCCAGGGTGGGTTGACCTTCCCCCAAATCGCTTGTTTTTGCATTTTTTTAGTTATTTCTATATAGTTCCTACCCAATGTTCTCCAAATGTCTGGAAAATGCGAATGGTGTCTATAGTATCAATTAGCTATGTGGCATCAATATAGGTCTTGCTAAAATTTGTTCTTACTATTCCTTCTCTTGAACAAGCTCTGGTATCCTCTATCTGAAGGCTAGGAGTCTTGATAGGGTGTTGGTAGTCAATCTACCTGATTCCCACAAGGACTATTGGCAAGAGGGATTTATTGCTAGGAACTTGCAGTTCCCTCCCCAAACTGAAAGGGCGAGGTACAGGGGACCTAAGATTCCCTTCTATAGGGATAAGTGCATAGGTAAGCACATCTCTTGTTCTGCTCATTGATTTTTTTTAGTGTACTGTCTTTCTGATATATTCCTTTTTTTTCTTTTTCAGCGAAGACCAAGAACTCAAAACCAGCACTTCGCGACATTCGAGTTGCTGAGCTAGTCAAATCTTGGAAGATCAGGGAATATTTGGCTAACGGTGAGCATCCGTGATCAACTGCGTTCCTTTTGGAGTACAAGAACATTGGGTCCAGCTTCATCACTCGACCTGTGGATAGTATTCCTCTGCTAGATATCACAGAAGCGGTTGCTGCCGAACCAATCCAGTTGGACGAATATGAGAGTAGCTCTGGTGAATACAGCGTAGGGTCTGACATAGGTGAAGTTGAAGGTGACTCTATAGAAGAGAGTTCAAGAGGTGAAGAATCTTCTAGTTCGAAGGAGGGTTCTGAGGGTTCAGAGGTTTCGGAGGATTCGGGTATCTCCAGCGAGGAAACTATGGCCCCTCCTAGAAAAAATTTAATCCAGGATAATGATGAGGACAATGTGACGCTTGCTCGTAGGTTTAAGCAGAAGTCTAGGAGTGGGGATACTGCCACTGGTTCCCAAACTGTTGCTCATGAGAAGGAGATGAAGAAGAAAGAGAAGGTGTGTGTGTGTGTGTGTGTGTGTGTGTGTGTGTGAGAGAGAGAGAGAGAGAGAGAAAGAAAAAGAGAGGAAGAAAAAGGAGAGAGAGAAAGAGAGAAGAAGAGAAGAAGTGAGGACCAAGACGGGGTAGTCCTTGGTGCCCATGTCTTCCTTGGTTGAGGGGACTTCTGTTGCTCTTTTCCCTCAGCTGGCTCCGGTAGTGCTTGAGAGAGCAGTTTTGCCAGCTGATCACCAGAGGTCGTCGAATATAGGGACCGACCATTTAGCCCTGAAGGCAAGTCAGGGGCTAGCCTTGGTAAGTCTATTTTTACTTCTTTACTCTTACGGTTCTTCTTCTAATGTTTTCTTCGTTAAATGTTTTTTTTCTCTGCAGTTTGTGTCTGATTTCACTGTCCTCTATCGCAACCGTGATGAGATGACGAGGAGAAATGCCGAGTTGGAAGCGAGCCTAAAGACTGCTTTTGACGCACATAAGTCTTCCGACACAACCTTGGCAAAAGTGGCAATGTCTAAGGAGCTGGAGGAGCTGAGGCAGTCCTACGACCTAGTCTGTATAAGCAAACTGGAGGTAGTTGAGGAGAATAACGTGCTTGCTGAAAAGGCGAAGAAGGTGGAATTTGAAGCTACCACCCTCAAGGAGAGATTGTACAATACTGGGTGGCTTAAAGAATATGAGGATGGTAAGGCTCAGTTCGACTACATCAGCTGCCTCAACTTCAAAAAGGGTTGGTATAGGGCTTTGCTCGCTACCGAGGTGGATGTTGATTCCCCCCTCTTTGATGAGCATGACCCTGGTCCCAAGCCTGTTGTGGATGAGGTGCCTCTTCCTGCTGCTCATGAAGGTATCCCAGTTATCCCGGCCACTGCTGTTGATGCTCCCATTAATAAGGGGATGGTGACTACTCCATCTGAAGGAGGTGCACCTGGGGCTGTCGTGGATAAGGGGAAGCAACCAGTATCCTCAGAACAGACTGAGGTCGTCAGCTAGTCTTCTTAGGAACCTTTATATTTTTGCATTTATGTTGTTCTTTCTTTTGTTAATGTACTGGAACTTCCTTTTAATGAAATGAAATTTTTTTCCCTTCCGTGTACTAATTTATTTGTTCTCCAATGCTTATATGGTTTGTAGCTCATCGATGTTGAGGAATATATTCCTGCTACCTCTCAACTATGAAAAATTCTTAGTCCCGATGTGAGCAACCGAGTTCATCGTGCCTTTGTAAGAATCTGTAAGTCTCTTAGGGTGAGGAATCAAGACTATAAGGACCAGCCAGAGCTCGTTGCGAAGCTAAAAGATAGGCTTCAGGAGATGGAGGAGGTCGGCGGTTCTGTTCAAGAAAAAGTGGATGGTCTGAAGGCTAAGCTTCTGGATGCCTCCGAGGTCAATCAAGTTGGAGAGGTACTTCAACAAGAGAATGATGCTCTAAGGAGGGAAGTCTCGTGACTTAGGGAGAATGCGTCGAGAATTTCCCCTCGAGTTTAACGTGGTTCCTCTTCATCGACTGGGCCGTGAGCTGGTACTGATGATAGTGGCTCAGCTAGGGAGACTAACGAGCTTCGAGGTGACGTTCCCAGGGCGTATGTAATAGCTTCCAGTCTTCAAAGAGATGTTACCTCACTGAGGCACCTGTTTAAGAAAGTTCCTCGACAGGTGTGGGTTGATGGTTATGACCAGGGTTGGACCGATGCTCCGATGAAATTGAGGAAGGTTGAAGAGTTATCTTTCATAAGAGGATGGTTGAGTGCTCTTAGGGAGTTGCAGGTTCCTAGGAACTCTATCCTATGGTACCGACATGAGATCTCCCCTTCAAATTTGATGCCGAACCCATTCAGAAGGTATGATCGATGGGTTCCCATAGATGCAATCCCAAGGCAGCTCGTGGAGCCAAATTCGGACGAAGTCGAGGTGGAATTAGCTCCTCACCCAAATGATGGCTGAAGAGCGCGAGTGGCTGGCTATCTTGCTCAGTGACCTAGTTCTCATTAGGATTTAATTTACTCAACATATGTAACTCTCTGCATATGTGATGATGTAATAAAATAGTTATGTTTTGGGCGATTTGCCGACTAAACATGTGTTGTGTATTTTTTTACTTCATTAATTTCTTGTTCAACTATCTTGGGCTCTTCTAGCTTACTCAACTTGATTTGGGTAGAGTTGGTTTGTTGAGTGAGTATCCCCCCAGTCCAGTATGCTTTTAGTGTACCATTCTACCTTACTTTACCTTTTAGGTCGTGTCGTCACACTTCCTTAGGTCTAAGTGAGGCAATGTCGAGGATACACCTAGTATTGGATTTTTTATCCGAGCATGATTTTTAAGCCAAACAATGTTGGCGACCAATCTAGGTTGGCAGTGTTGCTTAAGGGTCCCCTGTAGAGCTTCATATATTGCCAGGGGCAAGATAGGAGGTCGTTCGTGTTTGCTAACGAATGCCTGAGGAGGGTAATTGCATATTGACCCTATTTTAATACGTATCTCGTGATCTTCTTTTTATATGTTAACAGGGGAGCCTGTAACTTGGAAAAGGTGCATAAATTATAATGTAGTTGAGAAAAATCAACACTTTATAGAATGCCACTGCCAAACAAATCTTTATAAATCAGAAATGAATTAAAAAATTTAACAATAAGTTTAAAAAGAAAAAAGAAAAACTAGAAGTAGAATTTCTTAAAATTGGTTGCATTCTAAGCTTTGGGTATCTCCTTGCCCTCCAGCGTTTCTAAGTGATAGGCTCTTTCTAGGTCGTCTCTTATCACCTTGAATGGCCCCTCCCAGTTTGTTCTTAACTTTCCATCCGATGGTTTTACAGTGCTGCCAAGAACTTTCCTCAAGACGTAATCCCCGACTTGGAATGCTCTTGGATTGACCTTTTTGTTATAGAACTTTTCTAGCTGTTGCTGGTAGGCTGCTAGTTTCACTAGAGCCAACTCCCTTTGTTCTTCAGCTAGGTTAAGTTCAGCGAGTAATGATGTATCATTCTGGCCTTGGTTGACCAGGGTATACCTCATGGTAGGGAGGCCAGCTTCCAAGGGGATAATTTCCTTCATCCCATACGTTAGTGCGAACGGTGTCTCTCCAGTTGCTGGCCATGGGGTGGTGCGGTAAGCCCATAGGATGTGGGGTAGTTCTTTTACCTATGCCCCCTTAGCTCGCTCTAAGCGCTTCTTTAATCCATCAATCACTATTTTGTTGGAAGCTTCAGCCTGTCCGTTGCTTTGAGGATATGCCACATAGCTGAAGTAGTGCCTAATCCCGTGGTCACTGCAGAAACCCTGGAAGAGGCCACTTTTAAATTGGGTTCCATTGTCAGTGATGTTGGTCTTAGGGATCCCAAAACGAGTGACAATGTTCCTCCATATGAATCTTAGCATGTCCGTGTCTCTAATGTTTGCAAGTGGCTCTACTTCTATCCATTTGGTGAAGTAGTTTGTTGTGACCAATAGATACTTGCGATTATCGGCTGCGGTAGGAAGAGGGCCCACGATGTCCATACCCCATTGGGTAAAAGGCCATGGGCTGGTAAGTGACTTCAGGCCCCTGGATAATTGGTGAACTATATGAGTGTGAAGTTCACACTTTTTGCATTTGCGAGCATATGTTCCAGCGTCTTTCTGCATGTACAGCCACCAGTAGCCTTCTTTCATTGCTCGAAAAGCTGGCGACCTGCCCCCAATGTGACTCCCACAGCTTCCCTCATGGAGCTCATACAGAACTTGCTCCATGAACGCATTGGAGGTAAGGACCAGTGAAATATCTCTTGTACAACTTACCCTCAAAAGATAAGGGAAAGCGAGCAGCTATGACTCTTATCTGATGAGAGGTCTTCTTATCGTCTGGTAGCGCACCATCCCTTAAATAATCCCTTAAGGGGTCCATCCAACTGGGAGTTGTCTTAATCTGGAGAACATTCCCCACATTTGGCGGCTCGTCGATCTGGTTGATACTTGGCTGGGCGAGGAAATCAATCAGAATTGTTCTCTTCAAGTCATAATTGATCGCTGAGCTTAAGGCTTATAGAGCGTTGATTAGGCATAAATTTTTCCAAATTTATCCCTTTAATTTAGTTAATTTTAGCACCTCGAACAACGTAATCGATTGAATTTTATCTCATAATATTTCTACTGACTTATCCTAACAAGTACACCGATTTTCTGGTATTTCGTACTAATTTTGCAGGTATTTTATGTCAATAACAAAAGAAAGAAATCGGAAGGATCAAGAAAGAAAAGAAGGAAAAGTTAAAAGGGAAAAAGTGTAATGTTTACCCAAAATTCGGATGACGTATCTAAAGAAAAGTTGAAGAGCCTTCAATAATGAGTACATAGGAAGAAACGGCACCTCAATCAGAATTTCGGTGTGAAAGTTATGAGCAGTCAAAGTTGGAGAAAAAAGTCAAAGGCAGACCGATCCGCAGGAGAACCGGACCGATCCGCAATACCACATTCTAGAGAACCCCGGACCGAAGACAGATCGAAACTGAAGAAAAATAAAAGAACCAGTCCGCCCCGAATCGATCCGCCCCAGATATAAAAGAACCGGTCCGGATTCTAGGCAAACCGATCCGCATGAGCCTCAGACCGGTCCGGCTATCGAGATTTGACTTTTTTTATCTTTCTCTAATGGAGAGTCCTAGTGTAGCTAAAACTATTGGAACTTTGTAGGGTATTTAAACCCGAGTTATTATCTTTTTTAGTACGAAGAATTAATAGAATTTTTCATTCTTTCTGTAAAATCCTAGTTTTAAAGGTAGATTACAATTTTAATTCCAAGGGTGAAGATTATTCAGATTTCTGTGATTACAAGAGTTCTTAATTGCTGCTTTTACTGCTTTGGTAAGACTATGAGTTAATTTTCTTCAGTCCAATTCCTTTCTACATTATTCTACAAATTTTTCTTAGTTTAATCATGGTTTTCTGCAATTCAAAAATTATTTTCATTAGTTTCAGCATGCTAGGCTAGATTTTCTAAGGTCGGGATACATGAGCCCAACCTAATGTGATAGTTGCATGTGTATAACATTAATCCTCTGAATTTAGTGATTTATTATGACCGTATTGCATAGAAACACGATAATTGTAGATCTTTGGATCTCGTTTGCTTCCGGGTAACCGGGATGCTTCAGAATGCAATTCGAGTGTAACTATCGCAATACCGATTTACTCGTCCTTTGATTATGTATGGTGCAGGTTTGAACCTCATATACGAAATGCTTGGGAGTACTAAATTCTGGGTCTAATTAATCATTTAAATTTACGATTAGTATTATACCTACAATACACTAGGGTTGGGGGATTGTATTCCCGTCCTTTTTTTCTCATCATATAGTTTAAAATTCCAAATCTTTCTTCATCAGTATTTTAGGTAATTTAGTATAATTACATATTTTCATAATTTCATAATTGCATCTAGTGTAGTCATTCCACAAACCAAATCATTTTCCTTTCCCGTTAGAGTCAAAGTTAGGATTTCCTTATATATCCAACGTCGTTACAATTTCATTGTCCTATTTCCCTGAGGATACGATCCCGACTTACCGGGTTTATTACTAACGCGACAGGCTTGCACTTAAGCCTAGAGAGAATGCACATTCGAGACACTTTCTAAGTCGCGTCAAGTTTTTGACGTCGTTGCCAGGGAATTAGGTAGACTTGGGATTAGATCGAGTCAATCTAAAACTTTGACCAAAAAATTTCCAAAAATCCAAAAACATAAAAAAATTCAAAAAGCACAAAAAGATCCATCATCATCATCTCTCATAAGCTGTTAATGCAAAATTCTGAACTCACTCCCACACCCCATAATACTCCAACCCGTATTCACGAAAATCCAATAGTTGAGTACGACCCTGATAGCCCCCACACTCCTAATGTCCCACAGTTTTGGATTCCACCTCCCACATCGTCACACTCAATCTCAAACAACACTCTGTTTTCTTTCTTAGGACACACTTCAGAGCACACTCTGAGTACACCAAGTGAGGACACCGAGACGTTAAGAGAGAGAGAGATGTCGCAACACGGTAGTGCAGCCACCGGTGAGGAAGAGGCCCCATACCGCCTGCTGAGAGAAATCTTATATCCCGAGTGCACTGTCACTCCGGGATGCATTATACTCCCGTATAATGGTGGGCAATTTCATTTTAAAAATGGGATGATCCAGATGTTACCCCATTACCATGGTATGGATTCTGAAAATCCATATCTCCATATCAGGGAATTTAAGGATGTGTGTGATACTCTCAATGATCAAACTTGCACACAAGAGGTGATCCTCCTTAAACTCTTCCCATTCTCGCTAAAAGATAAAACTAAGACCTGGATATGGTCTTTACCTCCAAGCTCGATTCCATCTTGGAACGAGTTGCAATCTATATTTCTCAAGAAATTCTTTCCACCACATCGAATAATCTCCATAAAGGCTCAAATTCAAGCGTTCAGACAATCAGAAAATGAGCCATTTCATCGATGTTACGAGCGTTTCAATGAGTTAGTTACTTCGTGCCCCCATCATGGATTTGATACAGCGCAAATCATTTCTTTTCTCTATAACGAGCTGAATCTTAATTCCAAGCAACTCGTTGAAACCATGGGTAGTGGTCCGTTTGTCGAACTAGACGCCCACGATGCTGAGCTTTACCTGAGGTATGTCGCCGAAACTACCCAATCCTGGGATACTTCTGATCCTAAAGCTCAAAATCAAAATCGTCAAGTGACCACCACTCCATCGGCGTCCGACCTATTTCACGTAGATAAGAATTTTATGACGGACAGTGGATTGGATATACTTGAGAAAGGATTGCGAGACCTATGCGAGGTATATGGAAGAGGATCAACTGGATCCATCCCAAATCCCGTCGAGAAGGTGTGTGCAATTTGTGAGGCGGGTCATTCAACTGAGGAATGCCCGACTATACCCGCCTACAAAGTGATGCTTCAAGAGCAAGTCAGTGGTATATGAGGATTTAAGGGTAATTTTGGTGCGCCGCACGGGAATTCTTACAACCCCTCATGGAAAAACCATCATGGTTTTAACTATGGGAAACAATGCTGCAATGAACCCTACTTCACATGTTTCCCTTCCTCCTCCACAACACTTTCAACAAGCTCCACACATGCAAGGATATGTGCAGGCACCACCACCTCAAGGAGCATATATCCCTCCACTGCGGAGAACTCTCGAGGATACGATGAATAAATTTATCAATATCCAGACTACAATCAATGCTAGATATGATCGCCTGATCAGTGACATAAATGCAAATTTGTCAAAGATACAATCCTCATTGAGTGTCCAAGAGAAGGGAAAGTTTCCTGCCCAGGGCCAAAGACCTCCCCAAGGTCAAACTAGTGTTAGCTCCACCTCTACTGAACATCAGGAGCAATGTCAAGCTGTGACCACTCTTCGTAGTGGGAGAGTCGTTGATTTATCACCTACCCCACACGACACAATGAAAGATAAGGAGATTTCGCCCGACACGAAAGAGGCCGAAGATGTCCCCTTGAATGAAAGTGACAAAGAAGACACTAGTGAGCCCGAGGTAGTAGTGAAACCACCCACCGCGGCACCGTTTCCTCAAAGGTTGATTCCTTACTATAAAGGAAACCCATGTGATGGCGTGCTAGATGTACTAAAGCAAGTAAAGATGAATTTACCTTTCCTCGATGCCATTAAGCAAATTCCAGCTTATGCAAAAGTCATCAAAGACTTATTGACGGTAAAGAGAAAGATGAAGGTAAAGAAAAATGTCTTTCTAGCACAGAACGTGAGCTCCATTATACTTAACGATCTCCCGCCTAAATTCAAAGATACCGGTGCACCCACCATTTCCTGCATCATTGGAGAAAATAAAATCGAAAAAGCCTTACTTGATTTGGGAGCAAGTGTCAATATCCTCCCTTACTCCATCTATAGGCAACTTGATTTGGGCGATCTCAAGACCACAAGAATCACTCTCCAATTAGCGGATCGAACTGTGAAGATCCCACGAGGTGTAGTTGAGGACATGATCGTCCAAGTTGACGCTTTTTACTTCCCGATAGACATTGTCATTTGGGACACGAAGCCTTCCTTCGCCTCAAGAAATCATGTTCCCATCATTCTCGACTGCCCATTTTTATCTACAGATAACGCTATTATCAACACTAGGAATGGGTAGATGTAACTCACTTTTGGGAACATGACCTTAGAGACCAACATTTTCCATATAGCCCAACATACGGGGGAAGAAGATGATCTTCACGTGGTGAGCTTTATAGATGAGATAGTAGAGGAGTAATTTGAAGAGAACTATTGTGGATACGCCTTAGGGTCCTTTTTAGTGTCGAGACACGAGAGTGAGGGGACGTACACTGAATTAGAGAGGGAGGTTGGGGAGTTGAGAGAATTACTTGATGAGAGAGCTTTGAACGAGGATGCGAGAGATATAAATTGGGTTTCTAGATTCGAGGAATTACCACCGAGGGATACACGCATGGTTCCCTCCAGTGATAAATTTCCAACCCTCGAATTGAAGAAACTCCCCTCCCATATTAAATATGCATACCTAGGAGAGGATGAGACATTTCCTGTTATTGTCTCCTCTAGCCTAGACGAAGAGCAGGAGGGTAAACTGTTAAAAAATCTGAGAAAGGACTAAAGTGCTTTTGGTTGGTGCATTGCCGATTTGAAGGGGATAAGTCCTTTGATTTGCACTCACAAGATCCATCTCGAAGAGGATGTCAAGCCCTCAAGAGAAATGCAAAGAAGGCTAAATCCCAATATGAAAGAAGTAGTGAGAACCGAAATTATTAAGTTATTGGATGCCGGGATTATCTACCCAATCTCGGATAGCAAGTGGGTGAGACCTATTCAAGTCGTCCCGAAGAAGTCGGGCATGACAGTGATTGAGAATGCTAAGGGAGAGCTAGTTCCCCAACGTACCACCATCGGGTGGGCCGTTTGCATTGATTACCGAAAACTCAATGCGGGAACTAGGAAAGACCATTTCCCCTTGCCATTTATTGATCAAATGCTTGAAAGAGTAGCGGGCCACCCTTACTATTGCTTCCTTGATGAATATTCTGGATATAACCAAATTGAGGTAGATGTACTTGACCAGGAGAAAACGACCCTCACTTGTCCTTTTGGTACGTTTTGCCTACAAACGTATGCCATTCGGCTTGTGTAATGCACCTGCGACCTTTCAAAGTGCATGTTGAGCCTATTTAATGACATGGTCGAGAGAGGACTCGAAGTGTTCATGGACGATTTCAGCGTTTTTGGCACCTCTTTCGATCTTTGTCTAGAAAAACTAGAACAAGTACTTGCTCGGTGTGTGGAAAAGAACTTAGTGCTTAATTGGGAGAAATGTCGTTTCATGGTCACTGAATGAATAGTGCTTGGCCACATAGTATCATCCAAAGGGATAGAAGTTGATAGCGCAAAGATAAATGTCATAACTGATCTTCCTTCACCAAAATCGCTCAAAGACGTGCGCTCCTTCTTGGGCCACAGGGGGTTTTTATCGAAGAATCATTAAGGACTTTAGCGCCATCGACCTACACATGAAGGACACCCCATTTGAGTGGACGAAAGCATGCCAAAGCTCTTTTGAAAAACTGAAAACCATGCTTGTGTCCGCTCCCATCATACAAGTTTCGAATTGGTCTTTACCATTCGAACTTATGTGTGATGCTCGGGATTATGCAATAGGGGCTGTTTTGGGCAAAAGAAAAGATAAGCAGGATCACGTCATCTACTACGCTAGACAAACTCTCACCGGACCACAACTCAACTACTCTACCACGGAGAAAGAGTTGCTAGCGGTAGTCTTTGCCCTTGATAAATTTCGGTCATACCTCATCGGTTCTCCCATTACTTGCTTCACCGACCATGCGTCATTGAACTACCTACTTGCAAAGAAATATGCAAAGCCACGCCTTATAAGGTGGATCCTACTCCTACAAGAGTTCAATCTCTCCATTAATGATAAGAAAGAGGTAAAAAACGTCGTTGCCGACCACATATCGCGGATTTCATCCGACATACCTAGTGAACCCATACCCATAGACGAATACTTTCCGGATGAGCAACTCTTTGCTACCTCTTCTTTGCCCTGGTTTGCGTATATAGTGAACTACCTTATCACGGGAGTCGTCCCTCCCAACTGGACACCGCAAGATAAGAAAAGGTTTATTACTTGGTCGCACATCTTTTTCTATGACGATCCCTTCCTTTTTAAATATTGCGTCGACTAAATCATCCGACGATGTGTACCGGATGATGAGATCCCGAAAGTTATCCAGTTTTGTCATTCGGAAGCTTGTGGAGGCCACTTTTCGATGAAAAAGAGGACCGCTAAAATTCTGCAATGCGGCCTCTATTGGCCCATAATATTTCGGGATGTGAACGCTGCTTGTAAATCTTACAATAGGTGCCAACGGATGGGAGCCATTACCCGACGAGACATGATACCTCTTACCCCCATACTCATTATTGAGATCTTCGACTATTGGGGTATTGACTTCATGGGTTCTTTCCCCCTGTCCTTTGGTTTTTTATACATCCTTGTTGCGATAGACTACGTTTCTAAATCGGTGAAAGCTATAGCTACCAAGACAAATGACAACAAAGTGGTGATTAAGTTCCTGCAAGAACACATATTTTCCCGCTTCGGTGCTCCGAAAGTGATAATTAGTGATAATGGCACGCACTTTTGCAATAGGCCATTCGAGAACCTAATGAGAAAGTATGGCATCGTTCACAAGGTTGTAACGACTTATCACCCACAAACGAATGGGCAAGCCGAACTAGCAAATTGGGAAATCAAGAACATTCTTGAAAAGATCGTCAATCCTACCCGGAAAGATTGGTCACTTAGAGTGAACAATTTGCTATGGGCCTATCGTACCGCATACAAAAATCCACTCGGCATGTCCCCTTTCCGCTTTGTGTATGGCAAACCTTGCCATCTTCCCGTGGAGTTAGAACACAAGGCGTATTGGGCAATTAAGAAGTTGAACTATGCCATGGATAAAGCCGGTGAAGCTCGCAAGCTTCAATTAAATGAGTTAGAAGAACTATTCGGGGTTTCCTACCACCCCCTCAGTGGCGGAGGGATGTTGCTGACCCTCGGCGTCTACGCCTGGGGAGGCAAGGAAACCCTTGCCCTGAGGACAGGTATGATGATCTGGAGGGGGAGGAGGCCCCCATAAAATGCTGGGAGCCGTATGAGGTATCCAACAATACTGTACGGCCCCTCCAGGAGAGCAGAGGGAAGTGTGGAAGGAAAAATCCCGACGATCGCCCGAGAGGCTCTGCTTTCGATCCCCTGAGCAGGGGATCGTCCTTTGAGAGGCTGGGCCCAGTAAATGACCTGAGGGAAAAATTGTCTAGATCAAGGAGTGCTGCGAGGTCCAGAAGGGAGGCAGCAGATGGCCGACCCCATGGGGGCCGACCCCAAGGACGGGACGACGGTCAGGGGGAAGTAAACAGCTGACGCAGGCCAGCCGCAGCAGAACCCTCCGTCCATCTCAAAGAGGCGGCAAGGGATAACATCGGCCAAGCCGACCCTACGAGGCCCTGGAATGACTCGATCCAACGACGGGAGGATAAGATCGATGATATACTGAAGAGCCGTGACCCTCTTCAGAGAGGATACTCCACAGGCTCACCCTTTGTGGCAAAGATAGTCAACTTCCCTATGCCATTAAAGTTCAAGCCACCTGTGGTCACCCCAAGATATGACGGGAGCACCAACCCTGTCCACCATATTGAGATGTATCAATCAGCGGCAGACATATGCTCTATCTCAGATGAGATGAGGTGTCGTGCCTTCTCTGGTACTCTGACTGGGGCTGCACATGTCTGGTACATGTCTCTCCCGAAAAAATCCATTGAAAACTTTAAGCAGTTGGCAGACCGATTCATCCACAACTTTTTCTTTGGAGTGAGGCCACAAAAGAAGACCTCACACCTGCTCTATGTTAAGCAGGGGAAGAATGAGAGTCTAAGAGACTACATAGCCTGTTTCAACAAACAAAAGTTAGAGGTGGAAGACTATGAGGAGAGCATAGCCATGACCGCCCTCATTGGAGGACTCCAGAAGGGGAAGCTACTATGGAAGCTTGCTGAAGACCCTCCGAGGACGATGGCGGAATTACTGTCGACAGCAGGGAAGGTGATGAACGCCGAAGAGGCGATGGTCACAAAATACGAAGATAAAAAAGGAGGCACCAGTGGGGGTAAGTATCCCAAGAACAAAGAGGGGAAGAAGAGGTCTACGGATGACAAATTCGCTGATTACACCCCTCTAACGGTCAGTCATGAACACATTCTCAACGAGATAAAGAGTGACCGGTCCCTCAAATGGCCTGATAACCTGAGGGCAGCCCCCAACAAGAGGAACAAAAACTTGTGGTGCGAATTCCACTAGGACCATGGCCACGAGACAGACAAGTGCTTCGCTCTGAAGGATGAGATTGCAAGAATGTTAAAAGAGGGGAAGCTGAGGAAGTACATCGATAAAAGTGCCTTCAAGAGGGGCTGAGGGGATGACCCCAGAAAAAAGCGAGGCGATGCACAACGAGAAGACCCTCCAAAAAGAGGAGACGACCCTTCTGATGATGAGGACGACCCTGACCTCCCCTCAAGAGACTACCCCGGTCCTGTCAAGAGGCTTAACATGATCTCTCTAGGTGTGGGAATGATCTCAGGGGGCTTAGCGGGAGGAGGATCAGAGGTCACAGATAGGAAGGCCCACGTAGATGAAGCCAAGGCAGTGACGAAGACAGTACACTCAACCTCTCTGGAAGCAAAGTCAGAAAAGAGGAAGAAGGTCGATATGGACACTCTGATAGTGGGGTTCTCAAGAATGGACTTCAAAGGCCTCTTGGCTCCACATGATGACCCTCTCGTCATCACTACCAGGGTACATAGATATGAGGTGCCTAGGATCTTGGTAGATGGGGGTAGCTCTGCAGATGTGATGTTTTGGCCGTGCTTCAAAGCCTTAGGCCTCAGTCGTGCTAGACTCGTCCCATACCATCACCCATTGATTGGATTCAGTGGAGAGAAGGTTCATCCCCTTGGAGTTTATGAGGCCGATGTCAGGATGGGGGATGATTGGCCGAGATGGCTTACCAAGAAGGTCAACTTCTTTGTCATGGATGAACATGTCTTTTCAGCCTACAATATTATACTAAGGCGGGTAGCTCTCAAGGGGTTCGAAACTGTGTCGTCTAAGGTCCATCAGATGATTAAATTTCCGACCCCTTATGGGGTGGGGGAAGTTCAGGGAGATCAGATGACAGCACATGAGTGTTATTACAACTCCGCTGAGGAAAAAAGGGCGCACAAGAAGGCAACTACCGCTTACAATATTGATACCCTCGAACCTAGGGACGAGAGGAAGCTGAAGAAGGGAGAGGCCGCGAAAGAGGTAGAATCCATCACCCTCAATGAGGATGACACAGAAAAAACTGTCCAAATCGGCAAGTCCCTGAAACCAGATGTCAAGGAAGACCTCATCAAGCTGTTGAGGAGAAGACAGAGCGTCTTTGCGTGGAGCCATGCAGATATGCCAGGGATCGCCCCCGAAATCATGTGCCACAAGCTCAACGTGGTAGAGGGTGCAAAGCCAGTAAAGCAGAAGAGGAGAATTTACTCTAGAGAAAAGTATGAGGTCATAAGGGATGAGGTCAAAAAATTAGAAGATGCTGAGTTTATCAGAAATGTCATCTACCCGAAATGGCTGTCCAATACGGTCATAGTCCCAAAGGCCAATGGGAAGTGGAGAATGTGTGTAGACTTTACCGATCTCAACAAGCATTGTCCCAAAGATAACTTCCCTCTCCCCCGCATTGACCAGATGGTAGACGCTACCGCAGGCCATGAGCTCATGAGCTTCATGGATGCCTATTCAGGGTACAACCAGATCTTCATGGACCCTGAAGACTCGGAGAAAATAGCCTTCATTACCGATAAGAGGACATACTGTTATATGGTCATGCCCTTTGTCTTGAAGAATGCAGGGGCAACGTATCAGCGCCTTGTAAATAAAATGTTGGAAGACCAAATTGGTAAGTCCATGGAGGTCTATGTAGATGACATGCTGACTAAGAGTTTGAAGGCAGAGGATCATGTGGCTGACATGGAAAGGACCTTTGATACGATGGACAAGTACCGGATGAAGCTCAATTCGGCCAAGTGTGTCTTCGGGGTTGGAGCAAGGAAGTTCTTGGGGTTCATCGTGAATCAAATAGATATTGAGGCCAACCCTGAGAAAATAAAGGCCCTCTTAGAAATGAAGACCCCCAATACCATTAAAGACGTTCAGAGGCTCACAGGGTGAGTGGCTGCATTGAATAGGTTCGTATCCAGAGCCACAGACAAGTGTTTACCATTCTTTAAAATTTTAAGGAAAGCCTTTGAGTGGAGTGAAGAGTGTGACCAGGCCTTCAAATAACTGAAATCATACTTAGGGTCTCCCTTACTGTTGTCACGACCGGTACAGGGCGAATAACTACATGTGTACTTAGCTGTCTCAGAATCAGCCATCAGTGCAGCCATTGTGAGAGATGAAGATGGGGTACAGAAGCCCGTATATTTTAACAGTAAGGTACTCTAGGGGGCAGAGCAAAGATACCGCAGGATGGAGAAGTTAGCATATGCCTTGATCCATGCATCAAGAAAGATGAAGCCATACTTCGAGTCCCATACCATGGTCATCCTCACTGACTCCCCTCTTAGGCAGGTCCTGCACAAGCCAGAAAAATCAGGAAGGTTAATGGCCTGGGCCATAGAGTTGGGGGAGTTTGACATTGTGTATCATCCCAGGAAGGCCATCAAGGGGCAAGCATTGACAGATTTTGTGGCTGAATTTACTTGGGAGGACGATGCAACTGATAATGAGGGCCACGGAAAGACAGATACCCAACAGGGAAGACTTGTCGACACACCCGCGGACAAGGAAGAGACAAGCACTGCTAGAGAAAGAGTGTTCAAAAATGAAGAGGGAAGATATCTCTTTAAACAGGGATCCCTCACCGAGGGAAATTTTTCAAATGATACTGTGTGGAGCCTCTTCGTGGACGGGTCCTCCTGCGACATCGAAAGTGGAGCTGGACTTATAGTGTCGACACCTGATGGCACTGACATTGAGTACGCACTGAGGTTCAACTTCAAAGCCTCCAACATGAGTCCGAATATGAGGCCCTGATAGCAGGGCTCTCCTTAGCCAAGTCTCTTAGTGTCGGCCAAATCTTGGTCCATAGTGATTCAAGGTTGGTAGTGAATCAGGTACTAGAAGCCTACGAGGCCAAGGATGAGCGGATGGCCAAGTACCTCGAGAAGGTGAGATCATTACTGAAGAGCTTCAAAGAAGATAAGTTAAAGAGGATACCTAAGCTCGATAATGGCCGTGTTGATGCCCTTGCTAGGTTGGCCTCGGCGACCAGGACAGAAGTCAGGAGGACAGTCCCAGTGGAAATTTTGCTTCGACCAACTATTGAAGATGCTGAGGGATCACTTAGCACTTGCCTGAATATTTCTAAGGAGGCTTCATGGATGGACCCTCTGATGAGATACATCAAAGAGGGGAAGATGCCAGAAGCTAGACAGGAATGGAAGAAGTTGAGATACAGAGCTGCAAAGTTCACTATCGTTGGGGACACCTTGTATAAAAAGGGTTTTTTTCTCCCCTTGCTTAGGTGCGTGCACCCATATGAGGTTCCACGCATTTTGCAAGATATGCATGAGGGGTCATGTTCAAGCCACATTTGGGGCAGGTCCTTAGCGAAGAGGGTGGTCACCCAGGGGTACGGGTGGCCGACCTTGGGGAAAGATGCCACGACATATGTAAAAAAGTGTGACAAATGCCAAAGATTTGCCACCATCCCCCATCAACCTCATCAGCCTCTTACTTCCATTACATCCCCGTGGCCATTTGCAGTATGGGGGATTGACCTAGTAGGACCCTTGCCTAGGGCCATCAATAACTATCGGTTCCTCATCGTGGCCATTGACTATTTTTCAAAATGGGTAGAGGCAGAGCCGATGGTAACGATCACAGAGCAGAAGACCTTTTAGTTCATATGGAGAAATATTATATGCAGATATGGTCTCCTAAATATCCTCATCTCGAATAACGGGACTCAGTTCAAGAATACATCTCTACAGAAGTACTGTGAAAGGGTGAGTATCAAACAATTCTTCTCTACACCAGGCCGACCTCAGGCTAATGGACAAACAGAATTTACAAACAGGACAATCCTAGACGGGATCAAGAAGAGACTTGAGGCGGAAAAAGGAAGATGGGTTGAAGAGTTATAGGTTGTACAGTAGGCCTATAGGACGACAGCAAAGACCTCTACCGGAGAGACCCCATTCATGCTTGCTTATGGCTCAGAAGCTATCATCCCCACTGAGATTGGGCATCCTACTCATAGGGTCCAAATGTATGACCCCCAGAGAAATACCGAAGAGAGGAGACTTGACTTAGACCTTATTGAGGAAAGGAGGGAAGATGCCGAGATAAAGCAAGCCGCCTACCAGCAGAGGACTGCAAGGTTTTACGATCACAGGGTGAAACAGAGACCAATTGCAGTGGGGGATTTGGTCCTCAAAAAGACTTGGCAGAAGCCCAACAAGCTCCATCCAAATTGGCATGGCCCATATAGGTTCGTCGATGAAGTTGTCCCTAGGACCTATAGACTAGAAAACCTAGAAGGGGAACCCTTTTCCAACCCCTGGAATGCAGATCATTTGAATAAATACTATCAGTAGTTTTGTAAAGTCCTATCGAATGACAGTTGTAATAGGTGTTGCTCCGACAGAACGCTTGGAAAATTAATGAGAAATATCAGTGTTTCCTCTCATCTTGTGTTTATCAGTTCTAGTACGCATGGAATGATCTTTGTAGAATGACCCTCGGCTATAATGAGGATCAATGGTGGGGACGACACCACCATTTTCCTCAAGAAAGACGAGGGAAGACTTGATTAAAAACCATTAATTTGGTATTGATAACCCTCGGCTATAATGAGGCTCAATGGTGGGGACGACCCCGCCATTGTCCCCAAAAAAGACGAGGGAAGACTTGTTTAAAAACCATTAATTTGGTATTGATAACCCTAGGCTATAATGAGGCTCAATGGTGGGGACGACCCCACCATTGTACCCAAAAAAGACGAGGGAATACTTTGGTTAAAACCATTAATTTGGAATTGATAATCCTCGGCTATAATAAGGCTCAATGGTGGGGACGACCCCACCATTGTCCTAAAAAAAGACGAGGGAATACTTTGGTTAAAACCATTAATTTGGTAATTAGAACCCTCGGCTATAATGAGGGTTAATGGTGGGGACGACCCCATCATTGCCACCAAGAAAGACGAGGGAAGACTTGATTAAAAACCATTAATTTGGTAATTATAACCCTCGGCCTATAATGAGGGTCAATGGTGGGGATGACCCCACCATTGTCCTCAAGAAAGATGAGGGAAGACTTTCAAAACCATTAATTTGGTATTGATAACCCTCGGCTATAATGAGGCTCAATGGTGGGGACGACCCCACCATTGTCCCCAAAAAAGACGAGGGAATACTTTGATTAAAACCATTAATTTGGTAATTAGAACCCTCGGCTATAATGAGGGTCAATGGTGGGGATGACCCCACCATTTCCCCCCAAAAAGACGAGGGAAGACTTGTTTAAAAACCATTAATTTGGTATTGATAACCCTAGGCTATAATGAGGCTCAATGGTGGGGGACGACCCCACCATTGCCCTCAAGAAAGACGAGGGAGGGGTTAGTGATATTGTTAAAAACATCATAATGAAAGTCATACGAGAGACAAATACAGAAGACAGAGAGGCATTATATTACATTACAAAATGAAGATGTTTGTCTGATATAAGAGTATAAAAATATTAAATACACGAAGAGGGTAGGGGCTACAGACAGCCACCCTATTGAGCAATGTTAAAGGGCAAGGCCTCAACATCTATTGGAGATTCTTCTATGACTATGACAGGCCGAGCCTCAGACGTGCCTGTGCCTTCTACATGCTGAGATTCCACTTGGGCTAGGGCTTCAGGAATAAGTGGATCATCCAGTTGAACTGCCTCAAGATAGGGGCGGACGGACGATACTGCGTCAGCAAACTTAAGGACGACCCACCGACAGGCCGTCCTAATCCCCCACTCTAAGTACTAAAGACCGAAGACTTGGAACTCGTCTGAGAGTTTGTAGGCCTCCACAGCATCGGCCCCTGCCTTCTTCACTGCCTCAGATAGATCATCCTTGAACTGAGTCCCTAGGTTGGTCAAGGCTTCATCCTTTTCTTTAATGAGCAAGTATTTGGCCTTCAGATCATCATTATGCTGCCTCGTCAGCTCGTCCAGAACCCTTGCATGTTCAATTCTGGCACTCTCTAGCTCAACCCTTGCAGTCTCCAGATCCGTTTGCAAATCGGCCTCGTGCTGGATGGCTCTCTCTGCTTCATGGGATTTTTCTTGGTTCTCAGTCATCCACTTAGTGGCCGAGGTAAAGGCGCATACAGACTGCACATAAATAATAAACAGTTGTCAAGAGGCCGAGAAAATAATTAGTGAAAGAATGCAACTAAGGGAATGAAGGGAGAACAAATACCTGAGCTAGGGTGTGCAGACCATAGTCATACACCTTCGCCGGAGGCATCTTGGACAGGAATTCATAATAGGAAGTCGAGGGGGCACAAAACATTGGCGCTTTGGCCGCCCTCAAGTTAGCAATAAGAGAAGACGACTCGACCTTCAGTAATGTCAAATTTTGGGACCAAAAGGCCCCCATGCTGGAAGAGGAGGCGGTCCCCTCAGACACCTCGACCCTTGCCCTCGTCCGTGAGTCAGGCCGAGGGTCAACCAGGACCTCTAGCTCCTTTCTTTTGTGCCTATCGGAGGTCAGCTCATCAGGCGTCGGCCCAGTGGTCTTCGTCTTCCTCGAAGCTTACTGAGGTTCCTTCCCCTTTTTCTTTCCCAAACCAGATAGTAAGCTCGGGGCAGTCATTTCCCAGAGATGGTCTGATATACCTAGAGGATGACCTGAAAAGAGGACGACAGGTCAGAAAGATGCAGAGATAAAGATGAAACACTTGAAAAAAGTAAAGAATGGGCAAAAAATAATATAACTCACATAGCTCTGTCAAGGGGCCGACCCTCAGACCAGCTTCCTTGAGGAACCGAGGGGTCATCAGATCTTCAAACTTTGCAAGGTCACCCCCTTTCCCTCGCTCCCTTAGATATTCGACTATATCTTTCTCTTCCAGACTAAGTCCGGGGTCTGACATGGCTTTCATTGAGGGGTTAGACCATCTTCTTGCGACCCTCGGACCACCGGCTAAAGGCTGAGCCTCGACCGTAAATTCCCCAGACATGAATAAAAATCTCCTCTTCCAGTCGTGGTTAGAGGTTTGCGCCACGTGGAGAAGTTTTTTCTCAGACCTCCTCGCCCCCAGATGATAGTACCCAGGCTGTTTGGACGAGGAGGTGATATTATAGCAGGCCAAGAACAGATCGTCCGAGGGCTCGTCAATAAAGGCTTTTTTCTATAAGGAGACGTAGGCAAGGATCGTCCTCCAAGAGTTAGGAGGAAGTTGAGAGGGGGCAATGCCGAGGGCTGACAAGATGTCTATAATGGCAGGGTGTAGAGGGAATCTGACACCGACCTTAAACATTTGTTCGTATACCACTATCTCTCCCTCTTCACCCTCAAAGACCCTCTCAGACTCAGAGGGAACCCTCATGGATATGTTGGGGGGGACACCATATGCATGTCTCCATAGAAGGAGGTCACGATCCCTGATTGAGGAAATATAGGATGATGCATGAGATGTGTCAACTGGGTCAACATCTGAGTCCTCATCATCCCCAATCCCCTCTCCCTCGGCCTCATCACCTGTCAGAGGCCCCTGAGGAAAAGTCATCCGGAAGGCATGTGGGGATAGAGTTGTCATAGGGACAGCCTCAAAAGTAACCATACCCTCGGCCTGTCGGCCTGGGCTTAGTCCAGACATCTCTCCTCTCCCAGAAAGTCCAGCGCCAGTTGGCGACGACGCTCTCTTATCCATCTCTCCTGAATAACTCTCGGCTGGACGACAAGACGACCCACAAGGCTCAGATGGCTCAAATGGCTTTATTGTGGAAAGAGGAATGGGGAAAATGGGTCGTACCCAATTAGGATCGGCCCCTCGTCTCCTCTCCTCCTCTTCCTCTACCCTTCTGATCTCAATAAATAACTTCTCTCTCAGGGAAGGGAATTCCTCAGCTAAGCTGTAAAGCCTCCTAAGAATTAAGGGGGAGACCCTACACTTGGAAGAATTTGGGTAACTTAACTACAAATAAGTTTGCAGTTGACCAGGTTGGACTTTTGGATTAAAACAAAAGAAATTGAGGGTTTTCAATCAAGAACACTCAAAAACCAGTCGCCGAAAAAGTTATGAAAAAACCTAAATCCGACCCTACAAGCCTAAAATAAGAAAGCAAAAAAGAAATGAAAGTAAAGAGGACACTGGGGTAGAGAAATTACCTGAGAAAAAATAGCAAAGCTGCCAAACTCAAAATGTCAAAACTGCAGAAATGGCAAGAAGGCTGGAAGCTAGAGAGAGAGAGAGAGTTCAGGCGCGAAGAAGAAGAAGAAGAAGAAAGAGAAACTTCAAAAAATTATTTAAATACCTTGCCAATGAGTGGGCCCACTAACCAATGCAGAGCACAGCCCACGAGGAGGGCATTATTAGGGCACAAAGCCCCAAGTAAAGTGTGCAGCCGCCACACCTTGGAAACTGAAACGATAATGAGTACCTGCCTAGGTGTCATATCAGCTTAACAGGTGTCACTCACCTTACTGATCATACACCCATCTCAACTACAACACTATCCCTCAGCCATCTCAACAACATCTATGGCTAAGGACTGGGGGTGATTGATATGCCCATATATCCCCTCGGCCAGGCTGAGGGCACCCTCCAACCAGACGACCCCTCAGGGGGGCCGATCCTTCATCAGGCTCCAGACCACCCCTCAGGGGGCCGACCCTTCATCAGGCTCCAGATGACCCCTCAGGGGGCCGACCCTTCATCAGGCTCCAGATGACCCTACGAGGGTACGACAGTACGAGGCCTAAATTGGGACTGATTCACTATCAGAAGGAACTTTTCCCTCGGCCTCATTTTACAGGCCGAGGGTGACATCATCACAACGCATGGTTTGGGAGACGCGTGGAACAGTGCACGTGAGGCTCACAGGACACGTGGAAGACCGTTATAATCGAATCACCCCCTCACGTGAGGGAATATTATATCATCATTTGGCATCCACAGGTGTCAATAGGAGATTGGCTAAATCATCATTCACATGCACCATGCATACTTGGGGGGTACACTACACCCCCCAAGACCTATATATACTTGTCACCTACAACCCTACAAAGGGATACATAATCATAACCCTAGCTAAAAATCTGCTTGTATACACAGTAGAGAGAGTGAGTGATCTTATGAGCATTATATCCAAGGCCATTAGTGCCCATACTTAGTGGATCACACACTCACAGTGGATGTAGGCCAAATTGGCTGAATCACTATACATCATTGTCTTATTCCTCTTATACTCACCTCTTTCTATACACTTATACACTTACATCTTTATGGCAGCCATGGTTACTATTGTTTGAGCTCATCATCACTTATGTGGTGGTGCTGAATCTCAGCATCATCACAAAAATCCACTCTGCATGTCCCCTTTCCGCTTTGTGTATGGTAAACCTTGCCATCTTCCCGTGGAGTTAGAATACAAGGCGTATTGGGCAATTAAGAAGTTGAACTATGCCATGGATAAAGCCGGTGAAGCTCGCAAGCTTCAATTAAATGAGTTAGAAGAGCTACACAATGATGTGTATGAGAATGCTAAATTTTCCAATGAAAGGATGAAACTCGCTCACGATAACATCATTCGTCGCAAAGAGTTTCTTCCCGGGCAAAAACTTCCTCTCTATAACTCTTGGCTTCATCTCTTTGTGGGCAAGTTGCGATCACGATGGTCTGGCCCGTTTGTTGTGAAGAATGTTTTTTCCTCAAGGAGCTGTTGAGTTAAACGATTTGAAAGGGAGAAATACATTCAAAGTAAATGGACAACACCTAAAGCCATATCAAGAGGTGTGTGTGCAAGAAGTCGACACCGTTTGGTTATCAGACCCCGTTTATGGGGTAGTGTGAGCTGATACAGTAAGGTCGTCCCACCCCCGATGTGTATGGGGTGAATTCTTGTGTATAGTAGACGAGAATCGTGTGAGTAGTGAGAGTTCATAAGATTAGGGTGAAATAAGGTGAAAGCATTCACATGTTTTGGGAAATTAACTCAAGTTGCGTTGACCATCGTTATCGAGAGATTTTTAGTCCAAATTGATAGGGAGTATGTTGTGAAAGTGAAATTTTTTGGAGAAGAGCGATCGAAATTAAGTTAGGGGGAAATCCAGGTCAAAAATAAGAACCGGATCGGTTCCTTTAATTTTGGTCCGGACCGGTTCCTTTATTTTAGGGCCAGATCGATCCGACTACTGAAGAACTCGAAATTTAAAGAATCGAACCGGCCCGGTTCCCAGGCGGATCGGTTCACTTTCTGTAGAATTTTTCCCCCTTTCCCAAGGTGCACCCCCTTCTCCCCAATCCCCTCCCTTCCCTCCCAATTCGTCCCCTCCACACCCAAACCTTCAATTTACCTCCTAAATACACCCCATTTTCCCTCCAAACCTTTTCCCTCTAATTCCAAACCCTACCCACACCTTTCACCTATAAATAACCATCCATAGCCTCCCTTTCTCTCCACACCTTCAACCACATCACTACTCTCTTCTCTCTCCCTAATTTTCAAGCAAAACCTCTCCCTATTATCATGGCCCAATGACCTGCCCCCACCAAATACGACTCCACGGAGATCCTACCCTCCGGCCATGGGGAATTCTATTCCCGCCAAGAGGAGAGATAGTGCAATCGGTTCTTCGGTCCGGATTCCAAACTCCACCTGGAGCACGTTGTCCAATGGACAAGTCTGTCCAACTCCGTCACTTCCCTCTTCATGGCTAGGGGTTAGTCCCGATTCCTAAATGAACCGTACGAAGCGGTTTGGGCAGCCGAGGTCCTCTCCTTTTATGGCACCCTTGTTCGGACGGGCTAATTCGAGGCTCAAGCATACGTGGATGGTACCGTAATCCCATTTTTGTTGGTCCTTCTCATGGCTAAGTTGGCCGAATACGACGTTTCCGATGTTCAAGAATTCACATACCCAAGGAACATCACCTCGATCACCAAATAATTGATCATGGAGCGCATTGCCCCCGATGTTGCATGGAGGGGGCAAACTGTCGTTGTTGGTCATTTCAATGAGAAAGCACGCCTCACCTTCCAAATAGTGTGTGCAAATATTTTGCAAACGTCAAACGATTCAGCGATGCGTCCCCGTCAGGCCACATTGACCTACCACCTCTTCGATCCCCACACTTCCATCAACCTGGCTCTCACCCTATACACCAACATCATGGTTGCAGCCCTGGATGAGAAAGGTGCAGCCCCATTTCCATATGCACGTTTGATTACCTCCATCCTCAAGGATGCTGGCATTGCGGTGCCGCTCGATCGTACTCACCTTCCCAGTCCTTTTGGACAGGGAACCTGTACTAAGAGCGCCAAACAGCTAGTCGTCCTTCAGGCAAGGCGGGAAAGTGATAGCGAGGACGATGTTGCCTCGAGTGAGAGCGACGAAGAGGAAGAAGAAGAAGCCGGTGCTGATGTGGAGATGGGTGACGTAAGTGCGGATGAAGAGTCGGCGGACGAAGAAGACGACCCTGATTTTGAATGGGCGGGTAGCGACCTCACGAACTGCATGTCGGCTCTTGAGACGAGATTCGGCAAATTTTTAACCGACTATCGTCGCGATACGAGCATGATGTTTCGTTTCCAAGCGGACTTGTACCGACGCCAAGGGGATCCCAACGAACCATTGCCACCTTCCTTCTATGGCCCCTATGGCCCCGACGCGCCCAGCTCTTCCCAACCCCCGCCCCAGTGAATCTGTATTTGGTTGTGGCAGTTTTTATTTATTTTCCCTGTTTCACATGGTTGTATGTTTTTCCCTACTATTGTACCACAGTCCTGTTTTATAAAAATCTGTATTTTCTCTATTTGTTTGTTTTATTTATCGCACTTCTTATTTTGCCTTGTTTAGCTTTTAGTCCTTTTTGCTTGAGGACAATGCAAAAGTCTAAGTTGGGGGGGTCACAAGTGCTTATTTCTAAAACTCCACAAATCTTCAAAAATACCCTCAAATTTCCAAAAAAATCATAAAATTTTAAAAAACCAAAAAATATTTTTGTTCAAAATAAATAAAAATTGGAATTCAAAATTTTCAAAAATATCATTCAAAGTCGGATTGAAGTCTCAAGTTGTAAAATTCAACATACACAAAGCCGAAATTGACCAAAGATGGAAATTGAGCGAAAAATTGACGACTTAACGAATAAGTGTGGAGATTAACAAATCCGGTGAGATTCGAGCCTATCATTTTTTGCGAGTTTTTAAATCAATCCGAGTTAATTGTTAACTTAAAGTTCTTTTCAGTGTCTTAAAAGTCGTCGAGAATCTCAATCCTTTCATTTTGATCGATTGTGAAAAACGTGTGTGATATTGCCTTGAACAACGTGCTAAAATTGATCTCTAAACTTAAATTCATCTCGAAATGCATATGGTAACGCAATTGGTATTTTGGACAATGAAGTAGGCCCTTGTTTGTCACCCAAAAATATTGGCCAGAAAAAGTAGCGAAAAATCACCCCTTTTGTAACCCAAATTGAACCAAATAAACTTTTTCCTTTCGTTTGACAACCCGAAAAAAACAAATAGCCCGAAATTGCAAAAAATGGAAAAATTCAGAATTTAAGTCCAAAAAGTGCATATAAAGGGGCAAGAAAAAAAATAAATATGCTCAACAAAAATAGCAAGAAAAGAAAAGAAATGAAAAAACAAAAAAATAGAGAAAAAGAAGAAAAAAATGAGCAATAGCCCGAAAAAAGCACAAATGGACATCATAAATGACTTTTCCAATTCCAACCTTCCCTACCATTGTCATTTTACCCTATATACCTTAAAACCCGAAAAAGTCCTAACCAAGTCTAAATTGCGAAATTGGTTACCGCGTGGAGAGCTAATACACCAAAAGATAATAAAAGAGATTGAATGCGCGAATAAGAGGCAATGTTCCTATTTTGAAAACCACATTCCGTTGATGAGATCCTATCACTCTAAAATTTCCGTCTTTCTACTTGTGTGCGTAACTTTGCGTCTATTATATTTACTCTTTATATCACACATACCGAGAGAATAGCCACATTCTGAGTGATTCGTTTGAGAGAGCATTCCATGAGAATTTGAAATCAAAACGAATTTTTGGATAAGTAACGTAATGTCAATCGGTGGAAATCCGCGGTTAAATTTTTGGCTTCGCACACACACACTACGGTTTGAAACTTGTAAATATGACTTGATGATGACTATTTTCTGGAAAAGTTTGAGTTATACAATTTTTGCATATTTTGATTTTTCCTTGAGTCGAATTTTGTGGGTATATCCTCTGCAAACCCTCACAAGACACCACTCATCCTACTAGGGTAATTTAGGGGTTTATAGGCTTGTTGCATACGCTAAATGCAATCGCTTGCCCGCGAAAAAGGTATTCTATCCCAATAAAATGTTTTTCAAGAGTTGAGCCTTGCTAAGATTCTTTTACATTGCTCGAGACACGCAAAGTTCTAAGTTAGGGGGATTTGATTAGACATAAATTCTTCCAAATTTATCCCTTTTAATTTAGTTACTTTTAGCACCTCGAACAACGTAATCAATTGGATTTTATCTCATAATCTTACTACTGACTTATCCTAACGAGTACACCGAGTTTCTGGTATTTCGTACTAATTTTGCAGGTATTTAATGTCAATAACGAAAGAAAGAAACCGGAAGGATCAAGAAAGAAAAGAAAGAAAAGTCAAAAGGGCAAAAGTGTAATTTTTACCAGGAATTCGGATGAGGCATCTAAGAAACGTTGAAGAGCCTTCAATAACGAGTACATAGGAAGAAACGGCACCTCAATCGAAATTCCGGTGTGAAAGTTATGAGCAATCAAAGTTGGAGAAAAAAAGTAAAAGGCAGACCGATCCGCAGGAGGACCGGACCGGTCCGCAATACCACATTCCAGAGAACCTCGGACCGAAGACAGATCAAAACTGAAGAAAAATAAAAGAACCGAACCGCCCCGGACCGATCCGCCCCAGAAATAAAAGAACCGGTCCGGATTCCAGGCAAATCGATCCGTATGAGCCTCAGACCGGTTCGGCTGTCGAGATTTGACTTTTTTTATCTTTCTCTAATGGAGAGTCCTAGTGTAGCTAAAATTCTTGGAACTTTGTAGGGTATTTAAACCCGAGTTATTATCATTTTTAGTACGTAGAATTAATAGAATTTTCCATTCTTTCTGTAAAACCCTAGTTTTAAAGGTAGATTACAATTTTAATTCCAAGGGTGAAGATTATTCAGATTTTTGTGATTACAGGTGTTCTTAATTGCTGCTTGTACTGCTTTGGTAAGATTAGGAGTTAATTTTCTTCAGTCCTATTCCTTTCTACATCATTCTACAAATTTTTCTTAGTTTAATCATGGTTTTCTGCAATTTAAAAATTATTTTTATTAATTTCAGCATGCTAGGCTAGATTTTCTAAGGTCGGGATACATGAACCCAATCTGATGTGATAGTTGCATGTGTATAACATTAATCATCTGAATTTAGTGATTTATTACGACCGTATTGCATAGAAACACGATAATTATAGATCTTTAGATCTAGTTTGCTTTCGGGTAACCGGGATGCTTCAGAATGCAATTCGAGTGTAACTATCGCAATATCGATTTACTCGTCCTCTGATTAAGTATGGTGCGGGCTTGAACCTCATATTCGAAATGCTTGGGAGTACTAAATTCTGGGTTTAATTAATCATTTAAATTTACGATTAGTATTATACCTGCAATACACTAGGGTTGGGGGATTGTATTCCCGTCCTGTTTTTTTCATCATATAGTTTAAACTTCCAAATCTTTCTTTATCAGTATTTTAGGTAATTTAGTATAATTTCATATTTTCATAATTTCATAATTGCATCTAGTGTAGTCATTCCACAAACCAAATCATTTTCCTTTCCCGTTAGAGTCATAGTTAGGATTTCCTTATCTATCCAACGTCGTTACAATTTCATTATCCTATTTCCCTAAGGATACGATCCCGACTTACCGGGTTTATTACTAACGCGACAGGCTTGCACTTGAGCCTAGAGAGAACGCACATTAGAGACACTTTCTGAGTCCCGTCAGGCGTCAGCATGGATCTTCTGTCTTCTGGGAAACTATTGGACACTGACTTATTTAAAGTTAGCCATCAATTTTTTCACTGTGGTGAGGTAGGCTGCCATCCTCTCATCTCTAGCGTTGAAATGACCACTTATCTGGTTTGGATACCAACTATGAGTCGCTGAACACTTGGAGTTGCTTTGCTCCAAGCGCTGGTGCTTTTTGTAGGCCTGCAATCAATGCTTCATATTCTGCTTCATTATTGGAATCTTCAAATCCAAGCCTGATTCCTTGCTCGAGTATTGCATCTTCGAGGGTAATCAGTATGCCTGATGTCGAGTGAATGTCCTTCTGATGAACAGTTTGGGATTGCTCGCAAGGATGTTCTCCTATAAACTCTGCGATGAAGTCGGCTAGGACCTTCCCTTTGATGGCATTTCTTGGTTGGAATTGAATGTCAAATCACCCAAGCTCGACTGACCACTTTGATAGTTTACTTGACAGGTCTGATTTTCTCAGGACTGCTTTAAGAGGGTGAGATGTAAGTACGATGATGGAGTGGGATTCGAAGTAGTGTTTTAATTTCCTTGAGGTTGCCACTAGTGCAAAGGCAAGATTTTCTAGTGGCAGGTATTGCTGTTCGGCGTCCAAGAGAGTCTTGCTCGCGTAATAGACTGGGTGTGGGATCCCTATTTTTTCGCATACCAGTGTAGAACTTACAGCATGACAGGATACTATGAGGTATGGGTATAGAGAATCATTATCTTAAGGGATTACGAGCAAGGGTGGCGTGCTGAGGTAAGCTTTGAGCCCCTATAACGCCCTCGAGCACTCCTCGTTCCACTCCACATCTTTGCTTTTCTTCAACAATTGGAAGAATGACTGGAACCTTTCGTATGACTTTGAGATGAACCGATTTAAGGCGGCGAGCATCCCCATAAGCTTTTGCACGTCTCTTATCGTATGGGGGGGCTCCACCCTTTTGATGGAGTTGTAAGGAAATTTTTGTCCATTGTCAATATGTATGTCGTACGCCGTTACACCGTTGAAGAAACTCAAGATCGCATCTACATCAACGTATCCGAATATCAAAGCGTCTTCAGCATCATAGACTCTGCGAGAATGAACTTGGTAAAGTTTTGTTTTTAAGTTCCTTAAAGTTCATACTTAGTATTGGGAAATTTTCATAAAATGTTTTTTATAAAAATAAGAAATAAGTTTTTTCAAGCAAAATGAGGCTTTTAAAAGTTTTTTATTTTTTTGGGAAGCCGGACCGGTCCGCCTCCCTACCGGACCGGTCCGCCCCTGTACAGGACCGATTCGCTTTGTCCAGTATACCACGGACCGATTGCGAACCGAAGAAGGCTATTTTAAAAAAGAACCGATCCGAGGTCGGACCGATCCGCCTCCTAGCCGGACCGGTCCGCGTGGGATAAACTCAATCAGTTCCGTGAGTTTTTTATCCACCATATTATATTTCCTATATATATTACTATTCCGATGGTGTATTTTTTAAGTCTTTGAGAAAACGTTTCTAAGAGTACAAACACAACAAGACTTCATTTTTTGATGTGTCAAACATCTTTTTGATTCACACACAAAAATCCCAATTACTTTTGTGAATCTTTTTGAACCTTAGAACACAAACTTTGTTATTGTTCAACCTTTGTGGGGAGATCTTTGCAACCAAGGGCTGCGTGTCATTACTGAGGGAGTCTCTACAAAGTTTTATGGCCGCGTGTCATTAAGGAGAGCTGCGGTTCTTTCTTTGTTGTTTGGGCTGCGAGTCCTTGGAGGGTGCTGTGTGTATTCTCTTGCTGAGTTCAAGACTGCGTGTCTTTGTGGGTTGGCTGCGTGTTGATCCATTGCAGATTTCTCTATGTAATTGTAAGTTGCGATTTATATATTCATAGTGAAATAAAGGTTTTACCCGAAAGGGTTTTTTTCCTGAAATCTGTGTCTCAGCATATTTACTATGTCGCATGCTTTATATTTGATGGGTTGATTTAGATGCATGTTTAAGGGCTGTATTTATTTGATTTAAAAGTAGATTCTAATTAAATAAGGGTTCTTGGAAACTTGCAAATTTAATTTAATCAATTATCACACAGTCGCACTTTTCAGGAGTCAATTTGGTCTGGGTTGGCTTCAATACCTCTTTTGCTGACCAAGTATCTGAGTAATTTTCCTGACTGAACAACGAAGGAGCACTTACTTGTGTTGAGCTTCATTCGATACTTTCTGAGGATTTTGAAGGTTCTTGATAGGTCAGAGAGGTGGTCTTCCTTGAGCTTTCTCTTGACGAGCATATCATCGATGAAGACTTCCATAGTGCTTCCCATTTGGTCTCTGAACATCTTGGTGACCAATCGCTGGTAAGTTGCTCCTGCATTTTTTAGCCCAAAGGGCATAACCTTGTAGCAATATAACCCAACTGTGATTATAAATGTTATTTTGTCTTGATCCGGCTCATACAGAGGGATCTGGTGATACCCGGAGTATGCGTCTACGAAGCTCATCCTTTCGTGTGCCGCAGTGGAGTCCACTAGCTGATCAATCTTTGGGAGGGGGAAGCTGTCTTTAGGGCATACCTTGTTGAGATCAGTGAAATCGATGCAGACTCTCCACTTTTCGTTGCTCTTAGGGATGACTACTGGCTTGGATAGCCATTTGGGGAAATGGACTTCCCATATGGATCCTGCGTCCAACAGTTTTTCAACTTCCTTCTCCACTGCCTTGGATTTTTTTGGAGCAGTGCGATGAGCTTTCTATGTAATTGGATTAAATGTTGAATTGACATGCAGTAGATGACAGGTGATGCTCGGGTCAATCTCGGGCAGCTCGTAAGGCTTCCATACAAAGACATCTAGGTTACCTCGGAGTAGCGTGACCAATTCTCTCTTTTTGTGGTCGGTGAGTGAGATTCCAATTAAGAACTTTCTTTCACTTGAACTGCTACTGTCTGTGACTTCATCCAGGTCCTCGATGACTCTTTCAGAGGAGAGGAGCCTGGTCTCCTCCACTCCTGGTCTTCCATATCTTAGTTGCTATTTGGGGGGCATTAGCCTCTCCTGCTCTTCATCATTGCTAATAACTTTCTCAACCTTTTTCTCTGGCTTGGGACGGATGGCTATTATGAAGCACTTCCTCGCCATCGCCTGGTCTCCATGGATCTCCACCACTCCTCTCTCAGTAATACATTTGAGTTTCTGATGGTAGGTAGAGGGCACGACCTTCATCGCATGCATCCATCCTTTACCGAGGATCACTTGGTAAGGGGAATCAATATCGACCATGAGAAATTTGATCATTTTGAGATATTCCTGCCCTTACTGGCAAGATAATCTTTCACAAGGGCATAGTTACTTTTTCAGCGAAATCAACTAGAAGAACGATGGCTTCCTTTAGGTAGGCGATACTTAACTTCAATTTCCTGAATAGGTCGAGGTACATTACTTCGGATGAGCTACCTTGATCGATGAGTAACCTGTCGATGTCATAGTTACCTATCCTGAGTGTAATGATCAATGCATCATGATGCGGGGTCCATACTACCACTAAGTCCTCATCTGTGAACACGATGTTCTTGCTGTAGTCGACATCCTCTGCTGGTCGACGCTTTCCTGCTTCCATTTTGGCTTGATCGATTTGAAAATCTTGCATCATAGTTGTAAGCTTTTTGACTTCCATTCGAGTTGTGTTTCCTTGAATCAGTTTGAGATTGGATGCCCCATGAATTACTACGAACTCATGGCCGATGTCTTCCTTAAGCACATTATCAGAATTTTAATCTCTATTGGCAGCTACCTTCTCTGCCTTCTTTTCCACGAATTCGCTCAAGTGTTCAGTTTGAGCTAACTCTTCAAGGTGAGACTTGAGGGCTTTGTAGTGCTCGGTTTTTTGCCCGCGCTCTTTGTGGAAAACACATCTCAGTGTGTTGTTCCTCTTTGAAGGGTCTCCACCCATCTTCCTAGGCCACTTAATGAACGGTTCGTCCTTGATCTTTGCCATAATCTTATAGATCGGTTCTTTAAAAACTGTGTTTACTGCCTGAAATGCTTTGGAGGCATCACTCTTGTTCCTATTCTTAGGGCCTATCGTTCCCCCATTCTTACTTCCTTTCTTTTGATTTTCAGTTTTGTAGCTGCCCATGCCGGTGAACTTGGCGCGACGATTTTCCCCTGCATTGAGATGGGTCACATCTTCAACTTTAGTGTATTTTTCAATACGAGCCATCAAGTTGTCAATGGTCGTGGGCTCCTTCTTAGTGAGGGACTAGTGTAAGAGGCAAGAGCTGGGTAAGCCAATCTTAAAGGATGCGATGACGACCTCCTCCGAGCAGTCCTCGACTTCGTTGAACAGTTCCCAATACCTCTTTGCGTAGTCTCTGAGGCTTTTTCTTGATAGTCAACAAAGCATCCTTCCTCTTCGGGTGGGAGATGCTGGTAATGAAGCGAGCTATAAAGAGCTCTACCGAGGACTCGAAGTTCCTGATGGATCTGTGCGGGAGTTTCTCGAACCACTTTTGAGCCACGCCGTGTAAGCTCGATGGAAAGATCTGGCACATCAATGCGTCCTTATGGTTCCAAAGGGTCATGGCCTGCCTGTACTGCCTGACATGGTCGATAGGATCAGTCTTTCCATCGTAGGTCTTGAACCTGGGCATTGCGAACTTCTTGGGGGCTTCTTCTTCTTCTTCTTCTTCTTCTTCTTCTTCTTCTTCTTCTTCTTCTTCTTCTTCTTCTTCTTCTTCTTCTTCTTCTTCTATCTTCCTTGAGAAAGGGAATTTCATCTGGGTCCTGAGAGCTCGCCTGGCTAGCTCTCTAGTCGACCTGGCACCCCGATGTGTTGAGTGTTGGTCCATTTTTCTTCGGACCAAATTTCATATGTCGTCGTTTCCTCGGTCTGGGCTCTTGTAATGGTGAGCTGATGGTTGTTGCTCGGACAAGTCGTCATCTGAACTACGTCCCTCAATTCTTTGAGATCTAAGTCTCGGGCTCTTTCCTCGACTGCGAGATCTGCTCACCTGAGAGCTAGGAGTGCGATAATGACGTTGCTTTGTATTATAATGGAGTTCTCTCTCCATTTTCTCAAGTCTCCTCTTGAGGCGATCATTTTCAGCTTCTTGCTTGCGAGTGGCCTCCTCCTGCTCTTGGAGCCTGTCCTCATAGGCGTCGATTAGTCTGAAGACTTGCATGGACCTAGTTGGTCCCTGGATTTCTTCTGAGGTCTGCCGTTCTGGACGAGGCCTTGGGTTTGAGCGTCGAACTTCAGATCTAACCCTACGAGGAATGGGTTGCTCTTGAATATCCCATACTTGAGGGGCATTGCTGTTGTGACCAGACATTCTAGGTTCTTATTGGTGAAGGCTTTCTTAAGGGAAGAACAATTGTTCCCACGGGCGGCGCCAGTGGTGATAATAAATCTCAACACAAATTATAAGCAAATGCGATAACCACAAAAAGTAAAGAACAAAAAAATAGCTGCAATCACACACGACACAAGATATACGTGGTTCGGCAAAATGGCCTACGTCTACGGTGGTGCTCTCTGTTTTATATTTCTCTTTTCTCCAGGGGAGTGTTTACAATTGCATGCCCTTTGCCCCGGGCTGGGGGGGGGGGGGGGGGGTTGGGCACCTCCACGTTGGCCCATAATCCCTAGAATATCTCTTAAGAGATTTTAGGGGTTGAATGGGTCACTGCTGAATTAGTTAATTATAAGACCTTAAATTTTGGGCCGGACTCTCCCTATCTTTGATAGGGCCTAGTCGGGCTACTTCTCTGGGCCAAGACAATTAAACGAGGTACCCGCACCCCTCTCTCTATATTTCCTCCAAATTTAAAAATGGTAATTATTTTTTTCTCTTTCAAACTTTAAAGAACTACAACTTTCGATAGACAATTTGAATATTTATAGAATTTATATTTTTGAAAGCTACTAATCGAGCCCTATAAAACAAAACCCATATTCGATTGAAAGTATTAAAAAAAATAAAAATGACGTGTTTTCTTCGTTTTTAGGCATATAGTAAATATTGTTGTGTGTAATATTTGCACAGTAAATATTTACTGTCTCTGAAAATATCACAGATATAAAACTGTTTCATTTTTCGATGAACGCGGTGAATTTTATTGTCCATATAATATTAACAAAATAAATATTTGCTATCTGTGAAAGTGTCCCAGATATAAAACTGTTTTATTTTTCGGCGAACATAGTAAATTTTACTGTCCGTGTAATTTTTTTATTTCTTTGAAATATTATGGGTTCATGGATTTTATTTGATAATCTCGTTGAGGAGATTTCAAAAATAGTAAGTTTGCGAAAATTAAATTTATAAATAAAAAGTTATGATCATTTGAAAATTAAAAATATGAAGAAAAAAAAGTTCAACCATTCATGTAACTTCTCCCAAAAAATTATGGATGATTAGTTTCAAAATGGTAAAATTACGAAAAAAAAAAAAAATAGGAATAAGACTTTTTTGATAATTGAAAAGCCAATAAAATTTATTTATGAAAAATCTCTTCAAACATACCTAGCGCTGTGTTTTTTTTCCAAACATTCCGATTTTTCCGATATCCGATCCGATATTTTCCGATTTTGGAACGTATATAAGGTTTCCAATTTCCAATTTTCCGATTTCCGATTTTTTCGAAAAAAATCGGATCGAAAATTGGAAATAATTCTGAATTTTTGATTTTTCGATTTTTCCGAAACTATGCCTATCCGATTTTTTCGAATTATTTCCCATTTTTTCCGAAATATTTTTCGATTCCCAATTTTTCTAATTGGTTTAAACATTCTCATGTGTCCCACATCGACTAGGAGAGGAAGAAGGGCCCAAAAAAGTCCTCTATAAAAGGAGAATATCCCTCTATCCTCTACACAAATGAAAAAAATGATTAAATCCTTACATATTTACATGTTGGGTTAAATATTTTTTTCGATTTCTTTAAAATGATAATTTCGAGTAATCGAAAATCCTATATTAATTTTTTTGAAATTTTGGAATTTCCAAAATTTCTGAATTTTTAGTATATTTTTTGAATTTCCGAATTTTTCCGATTTTCTGATTTTTCCGAATTCGGAAACTTTTTTGATTTTCCGAAAAAATTGGATAGGAAATTGGAACAAATATTTTATTTCCGAAAAAATTAGAATTTTTTCCGAAAGGTCATTTTCCGATCCGATCCGGCCGAAACACAGCCCTAAACATACCTATTTGTAAAAGTCCCTTTTATATTTTTTTGACTCATTTTTTTCTAATACTTTTTTATATTTGTTTACAAAATATTATATGAGTGTAATTATAAATAGTCAACTAGTTAAAATAATTTTGTATCTCGGGACGGGCCCTTTTGCTTGGTCTTGGTCTCGGAGACAGAGATGCCAGATATACAATGATTTTTTCATAGGCGTTTTTAAAGTAATGGAAAAGTCTTTTTTTATTTTTATTTTTGTTGGTCCACCTTCTAGGAAAGTCTCTCTCTGGTATATATGTGTGTGTTTTTGCTTCTCGACTGAATAAGATTTATCGGTAGTATTCGACAAAGGAAAGTCTCTCTCCTCCCAACCGACTCCATCACTGATCGTTGATACGAGGTTAGATATTGTAAATGTTTTGTTTTTTTTTTGGTTTATTTTCATCTGCTCCTTATGTTATTTTTGTGGTCAATTAAGTCAAATTAAGAGTTCATTCTTTTTTTTTGGATTGTCCATAGACGATACCATAGGGGAATAATAAAACTTGTTCATAGAATAGTTTTGGGTCAATTAAGTCAAATTAAGTTATGATCATTGATTAAGGTTGAGTTTGTTTTTTTGTTGGAGTCTGAAAGACAAAATCTGAAGTCTGAATCTAAAAAAAAGTTGCTTGTTTACCGTCCGAATGAATATATAATGTTTGTTTTGCAGATTTATGTCTGAAATCTGAATACAGATTATTTGAACCATTTTATCCTTATATTTATTTCATAAACAAAATGTATATTTAAAACATTCATGGCCGTAAATAAATATTATTACACACAATATGCGATTGGTTAGTGTCGCTGACGCGTACCCACGTCATTTTAAAAAACTAAAAATTTGTATTTTCAACAAAAACAGTTTCTTTAAAAAAAATTGTTTTTAATAAAAATATGAAAAATTATTTTTTAAAAATTGGCGCGGATCCACATTATCGCGATTGGTTAGTTCCGCTGGCACGAACCCACGTCATTTAATGATTTTTTTAAAAAATGGCTTTTATTGAAAATACGAATTTTTAATAAAAGTCATTTTTAAAAAAAGTTGTGAAATGCTTTTTTTTTAAACGGTTATAAAAAGTTAGAAGCATTAAAAAAAACAGTTTAAAAAAAAAAAAAAAAATTTTTTTATTGAAAATACAAATTTTATATTTTTATTAAACAAAGCCATTTGGATCAAAGTCTCTACATTTTTCCAAATAACATACACGAATCCTTTCCTATCTTTTTTTAGGCTGCATAAGTCTATGACATATGTCAACATATGTCCACTGCTATCAGCATATGTCCATTGTTAACCACTTCCTTTCTCTTATAAAAGATATATATACACACCTTTCTTCACTTAAACAAATTATATACATCTTTCTTCACTTTCTGCGATGACATACATATTTTACAGAGGCATAAGAGAAGAAGAAAGCGTTTAGAAAAAAAGGAAGAACCGAGCTGTCAAAATATTCTACGCGTCAAAGAAATAATAAGGGTATTAGTGGGAACATATTTCAGTTCAGATATCAGTCTCCAGATTCAGACGCTTTGAAACATCTGAATCAATAACAGGGCAACATTACCGTTGGGATCTGAAACCCCTCCAAAACAAACGTATTTTTGTTGCCTCTGAAATCCGAATGGCTTAAATTCAGACTTCAGAGTTGCAAACAAACGGGTCCTAAGTGTATACTTAATTTATACAAAATATGTATATGAGCTCTTAATTTGAATTGGAGAGATAATTGGCTAAACTGTCTACCTTTAAACAATGATTTTCTTTCCATAATCAATTGTTTCATGGGAGCTTAACTTAAGTACATAGTCCCGTTTTTTTAAATTTATTTGTAGCCACACCCATATTTTTATTTTTAGAGAGTTGGGCTCAAGGTCATAATCCTATCTTATATTTGAATTTATAAGACACTAATTTTTAGGTTTATAAATCTAGTCTATGTGGCTTTAGAGTGATGAGTATACAAAACAGGTAGTTTTATTTATTTTAGTTAAAGAGGTATTTATATTTATACCCTTATTCATATTCATTTAAAACTCATTCTAAAAACAAACTCATAACCCTACCTCCACCTCACCCCGCTCACCGGAATCCTCATCGGAACGCCGGAATCCTCGCCGGATTAATTATCTCTCTCTCTTCGTCTTTTTCTTTCACTTTTTTTGGTCCGTGCCAGCGGCACCATTAACAGCGCTAAAGAAGGTTGTTCACAGGAAAAAAATGAGGTTTTAGTGAAATAGTAAATTTATCGATTTTGATTTTTTTGTCAAAAAATATCAAATATGGGTGGTGGTGTTGTTGTTGGATAGATCTCGATGAGTAGATTTCAAATATATAAATTTTGTGTATTTTGGATCTGTAGATTTGAAGTTATGGACTTTTAAAAATTTGATGGGTTTTTTGTATGAGTTGTCAAATGGTATATTGATAATTTTTCATAGTCTTTTTAGTATAAGGACTAAATCTATAAAATTGTGTGGTGTGTCCAATTTTTACACACTTTGGATTGGGTTGAACCTTTCCCCAAAAGCCTTTTTATTTTTTTAGTTATTGGTTCTATTGTAACCACTATGGGCCGAGTGTCATTATCTGTGAAAAAGATGAGGGGCAGTTATAGAATAGTTGTGGACGGTTTTGAGTGGTTATAGGATTTACTACAATTTTAAAAACATATGGGATGAGAGACTAATAAATCATAGGAGATGGGACTAAACCCCAAAAAACAATTGTTTCATTTGGGTTTGTTATTAATAGCATAGATTTTGACTTTTTATCAATAGAATTATAAAGAGTGTTTTTTTTTTTACCTTGTGATTGGGTTGCTCTTGAAATACTACGCCTGATGCTTTATTGAAGAATTCTAGCGGGGTAATAAGTAACAAGTTTCATTGATTTGGTCATTGATGCAAGAGGTCCTTTGAGTGAGTGAGTGGTGTCAAAAGTCATATTTTGTCAATTCAACGCATTAAAATTACTAACATACCCTAAAAATATCTTCGACAATTAATTCATTTTTTGCAAAAAACCTATCAAATCTTTAAAAGTTCGTAATTTCAAATCTACGATTCCAAAATTCACAAAGTTTATATATTTAGAATCTACTCGTCAAGATTTATCAAACAACACCCATATTCCATATTTTTTTACGAAAATATCGAAACAGATAAATTTACTGATTTTTGTGAAACCTCCACTTTTTTTCGCGAAAATTTCATTTTTTCTGGGAAAAACCTTCTTCTTCATCTCCCGCGATGGTGACGCTGACCAAAAAACCAAAGAATTAAACGGAGAGAGAGAGAGAGAGAGAAACATCCCGATGAGAATTCTGGCTTAGAGAGTGGGGTTATATGTTTATTTTTAGAGAAAGAGAGTAAGTGGGTTTAAAATGAATGTAAGTGAGGGGTACATCTGTCAAAATATATGTGGTCTATCATGAAAAATGAATTGGTGCATTAAAAAAAGTCAATGGAATTTGATGCATCCTTGACCTAATAAATGGGACTAACTCATAATAATGCCAATTCTAGCTTTAAAAAAATGCAGAATGAAAAGAGAAACCTATTTTTTTTCCTTTCTTTTTATTAATTTAATTTATTTGTTTTTTGTTATCATTTAGTTGACTTGCAAGTTGCCTAACATATCATATACAAGCAGGATGTTGTATGAAGTAAGAGATTCCATAGTTTATTTAATTTGGAAGATAGGTCTATGAATTAGAGAAGTATATGGCCTGGTATGAAGTATGCTGCCCAAGCATAATTGTTGTTTCGAGGCTTTTATAAAACTATGCCTTACAATAAATTGCATCAAATTTATGTTTTTTTTGGTATACAAATAGTGTTCATTTTGATATCCTAAATACAAGTTTTCCCTGAAATTTAAAGAATCTCCTTGATACTAGTTAAATTACTTAAAATTCAGTGTATGTGCCTTACTACCTTCACACAGGATTAACATTTCTAGCAATTTTCTATTTTTTTATTTTTATGTCTTTAATTTTAATCTCTTCTATAAGGTTTACCTTCTTTTCTTGATTTTGGTACCAATTTATTTTGGTCCACTTTGTATCTCAGCACCTGTTGAAGCTGCGAGATGCTATTTATTTTAATGCAAAATGCATATTTATGCAAACTTTATTTTTCTTCTTCTTTATTGTTGTTGATTTTCTGTTTTTTCTTTCTTAAATTGTGTGGAAGGGGCGAGGTGATACTGCAATGATGCTTTGAAACACTTGCCTTTCCAATATTTAATTTCAACAAAGGTAAAATATATTGTAAACAATACAAGAGGAAATAATTTTATAGTATGTGCTTGGTAAGATTACTACAACTCAGATATGTTTTTAGCAAAATGACCAGTTGAATTTTTTCTCCAATCAATTATTACTCAACAGATTGTTAAGCATAATGCCATATAGTAACTGTTTCACAAGATTTGTTCCTCTTTGTTACTCTTAGAGATGTTGCAGTGTACAATCGGGCCTCATTGTTGAGCTGTATCCTAATTTATTTATTTGAATGTAGAAAAAGAAAAGGAGGAGCACAACTGTTTATAAAGCTAAAGACGTGAAAGGTAGTTTCTTCTCTTTATAGAGAGGTTTCATCTTCAGAGAGGGAATTGGGGAACACGGAACGTGTTATTCTCGATCCTGTTAAGTGTAACTAATGGTGACCGATGAAATTGAGGAAACTATATACGAGGTTTTCTTGAGCTTTTATGGCGACGACACTCGTTTGGGCTTCACCGATTTCCTCTACACCTACCTCGTTGACGCCGATGTTAACACCTTTAGGGACAATGAGAATCTTCATGTTGGAGAAGAGATTGGGCCTGAGCTTCTCAAAGCAATCAGTGAATCAAAAATATCAATCCCAATATTTTCCACAAACTATGCTTTCAGTAAATGGTGCCTACTTGAGCTTTCTCAGATGGTTCATTGCGAGGGACAAAAGATTATTCCTATATTCTATGACGTAAACCCCTCGGATGTACAAAACCAAAAAGGGAGTTACATGGACGCCTTTTGTCAACACGAGAATAATTTTGATGCAAAGACTGTCCAAGGTTGGAAGGAGGCTCTCACAAAGGTGGGAAGTCTGAAGGGATTGGAATTGAAGAAAGAAACTAATGGGTAATTCTCTCACTCCTGCTTGCTAACCCCACCTATGTTTACTTTACGAATGTATATTAACTTATACACATTAACTAACTACTGTTGGAACTCAAAACAATAGTTTTATGGTCCGTTTGGTTCGGGGTAAAATATATTTCAACGCGGTGAAAAGTAATATGGTGAAATACGTTTTCACCTATTTAAAGTTAAATTTTTTTTCTCAATTCTTGTTTAAAGTTTCATAATTATAGGGTGTGCACTTATTCACAATGTCAACCCAACAAAAATTTAATTTTAAAGAGGTGAAAATGTATTTCACCATATTACTTTTCACCGCTTTGAAACATATTTTACCCCGAACCAAACGGACCGGGGTGAAATTTTTTTAACACGATATTAACACCGACTCGAATTCAATGCGAAATAGCATAGACACAAGATCGAACATGACATAAAATTCTTAAATTGAGATATATATACAAAAACAAGTATTTAGAACTAAACAATATAAACCCAAATTAAGTGTTAAGAACCGCACAAACTGAACCAAAATTCCTAAACATGAAATTAGCATATACTCAAACTCACTCCTGCATGCTTGATGATCCCACCTATGTTTATTCTCCTCCCCCCCCCCCCCCCCGCCCCCCCCCCCCCCAGCCCCACAACACACACAAAAAAAATCTGACGTTTGAATTCTAAATCTGAATATATGCACACACACGCGCACACGCACACACACACACATGCACGCGATTTGGAACTGTTGAATCATTTTGACTTGTTTCTTGCAATTTATTTGGGGTGGGTAGGTTAGTAATGTTCAATTTCTACAATATAGGATGAAAGAAAAATAGGATAGAGATTTTATAGACGAATGAGAGGAAAGATAGAAAGAGGATAACGGTTTTAGGAAATAAATTGGGAGTCCTTGGAGCATTTACAATGGTGGGACTATAAGACAAGGAAATCAACAACTTTGGAGAATATAATGTCTGCAATGGTGGGGAAAAAATGAACAAAATTGGTAGAAGGTTGCGTAAGTGTTCTCCAAATTTGGAGAATGATTACAAATTTTGTATTTGTTCGTGTCAAATCCTACAAACGAATGAAGTTCGTAACAAATATATTTGACTTCTTAGAATGAATGCATTTAGTCTATTTAAAATTTAAAATTTAAAATTCAGTATTTGTATAGCATAAAATAAGAAACACTATTTAGTACTTCTTAATTTTTAGAGAGTTCAAATTTTCAAACATGGGCAAAAAACCAAACAATCCCTAAATATTAATTTCTATTGCTGATCTAGCACAATCTTTGGCCATTGCCGGGACTAAAATAACAAGTAAAATAAGGCTTATTTGGGGTTTGATCCTCATTAGTTATTTGATATTAACTTTAGACCTCAATATTCTCACTTTTGAGGTTTTGATCCTGAAATGACATTTAGTGACACTAGAAATGTCGCATAAAACATCGTGTAGAACTTTTTGCAACACTTCAATTAATTTTGGGGTCCAAACCTAAAGAAATTTTTTTTACGGGAAAGTCGGTTACAAAAAAAATTAATGGGGGCCAAATCCCATAATAGCTCAAATATGTAATTGAAAAACAAAAAAGCATCTATATGTACAAACTTTTTTTTTCTTTTTATAAACTAATGTGGTTGGGCCATCATAAATGAACCTTACTATAATTCACTTTCATTTTCAGACCAAATGTTTTCTTTTCCATTTTACGTAAGTTTGTAATACATTGAACATTACTCATAGAGACGCAGGCAGAAATAGATGTATTGGGCTTGTTTGGAACATGGGTCCATGTTTGTTTTGGGAGGGTTCATATGACCTCTCAATCCCCATTGTTTGGAACTTTTAAAATTTTGGCATCTGGCTGCATTTTTTATTGCCTAAGCTATATGTTTTTAGTTATTTATTATTAATGTTTTGTAGGAACTGTAGATTCTATGGCTAAATATCTTAACCAATGTACTTCCAAATTATTGTTTTAGCTCTTTATTGATTCCATCCCTCATTCTCCTTGCAAAAAATAGTGAAAGAAAATTTCATTATTCTTTTTAACACTCCCCCCTGCCTTGCCGTTTATGTCAATTATATATGCAGGTACGAAGGAAAACTAGTGAAGAAAGTTGCTGAAGTGGTCAAGTTAGAGTTAAACAAGAATTACATGAGTGTACCTGAGACCTTGATTGGAATGGATTATCACAAAAGAAAAATGGAGGAATTTCTAAATGCCGACTCTGATTGTGTACAAATCTTGGGGATCTATGGCATGGGTGGTATTGGCAAGACAACTATTGCGAAGGTCTTCAACAACCTATTGTATAAACAGTTCGAATTTTGTTGCTTCGTCGAAAACGTTGATGATAAAGATAAACAACAAAGCAATGGTTTTGTTGATTTGAAAAGGCAATATTTTAAAAAGAAGGCTCTCATTATTCTTGATGATGTGGCTAAAATAGATCAACTTGATAAGCTTGTAGGAAACTGCAATGGGTTTGGTTTAGGAAGTTCGATCATTATTACAACAAGAAACAAAGGAGTTATAGATTATTTTATTTCAGCTTGTAAAAAAAAAGATCTACCGGGAGTTTATTGGACTTATGAACCACCGTTCATGAACCCCGATGATTCTCTTAAACTCTTTAGCAAGCATGCCTTTGGGGCGGACTTGCCTCCTGAAGATTATGTTGTGCTCTCCAAGAAAATTATTGGCACTGCTGCAGGGCTTCCTTTGGCTCTTGTGACTATAGGGTTGTTATTACATGGTAAGGACAGAGACCTGTGGGAAGAGACATTGAAGAAACACAAAAAAATTCCTCACGAGGATGTCATGAAAAAATTGATAACAAGTTTTGATGCATTATCTGTCGAGGAGAAACATATATTTCTTGATATTGCGTGTCTCTTCATTGGAGAGGATAAAAGAAAACCATTCTATATGTGGGAGCATTGTGAATATTATCCAAGAACTAGTATGGAAGCCCTTGTTCATAGATCTCTGGTGAAAGTTAGAGATGATAATAGGCTATGGATGCATGCTCAATTTCGAGACCTTGGTAGGCAAATCGTCCGTAAAGAAAATGAGCAGTTGGGGGAGCGAAGTAGGTTATGGCATCATGAGGAGGCTTTGGACGTATTCGAGAGGTGTTTGGTAAGATACAGTGCATCGTTACTCTTAATATCATTTTAGTTATTTCCTCATTTTTATAGTTACAACATAAAATGGTTTGAAATTTTTTTTTTTTTTTTTCACATAACGGTTTTTGAACTGCTTAGCCATATGGCATCCATACACGTTGCATATTTAAGCTCAAAAGAAAGAAGCCATCTTTGACCATAATAAATTAAAACAAAAGAAGAGATAAAGAGGGAAAATGAATCAAATTTTGTTAACTTAAACATATTTAAAATATCTCCAATCGTTTCTTTATTTTTAATTCATAATTGAGGATAATTTGAGTGAATAAAAAGTTGAAGGAAGATCTTTATAACGGAACACTTAATTTTTTTCATCAAATTTGAAGAAAGTTTTAGGGTGCAGTTCTCTAGTTTGACACTTGCTCAGATTCGGGGACTTTAATGTCATTTTTCATCAAAAAATAGAATCAATGAACTTTAATTAGGGATTTTGGGACCCCTAAATTTCTAACTTGATTTGTGAAAGGTTTACAAATTTCCTAAAATTATTGCATGTGATGATGGAGCTGCGAGTGACTAGGAATATTATTGTACTTTTCTTAATAGATATTTTTAAGGGGAGTTTCCATTTAAATTCTATTAGACCTTTTTTTAGATATTCTAGTCTCATCATGTTTTTTCCTTACATATAACTTCTATTCCTAATTTTTTGAAACTTTTTTTTCATAATTTTACCCTTTTAAAACCAACCATCCATAACTTTTTTGAGGAAGTTATATAAGTGGTTAAACTTTTTTTTTTAATCTTCAAATGATCATAACTTTTAATTGACATATCCGTTTTTCGCAAAATTACTATTTTTGAAATCTGCTCGATGAGATCTATCAAACAAAATTCATGAAGCCTATATAATTTCAAAGAAAAGAAATTACACAGACAGTAACTTTATTGTATGCACCAGAACGAGAAATAAGTTTATATTTGTAACATTTTCGCAAACAGTAACATTTATTGTGTTAATATTACACAATATATATATATATATATATATATATATATATATATATATATAGAGAGAGAGAGAGAGAGAGAGAGAGAGTCAGGCTCACCTACATCATGCTCTATATATCACTCGTGCATCACGCCTAATTTTAGGCCCTAGAATTTTTTTTTTTAATTTTATATTTTTCCATTGAAAATAACCTTCCAATCAACCCATATGAAAAAAATTAGGACAAAATATATTTTGTAGCTATTTTTAAAAAATTCACAAAAAATTGCTAAAAATACCTTATTTATAAGGGTCTGCGCTAGCAGTTTTTTGTGAATTTTTTAAAAATAACTACAAAATGTATTTTCACCTAATTTTTTTGCATATGGTTTGATTGGAAGGTTAATTTTAAGGAAAAAATATAAAATTTGAAAAAAGAGTTTTCTAGGGCCTAGAATTAGGCGTGATGCACGGTGTGATGTATAGAGCATGATGTAGGTGAGCCTGCATCTCTCTCTCTCTCTCTGTATATATATATATATATATATATATATATATATAGAGAGAGAGAGAGAGAGAGAGAGAGAGACAGAGTGGATCCAAATTCCTTTTTCGAAATTATCTTATTTTTAAAGGTCCACGCTATCCAACAACCTTCATCAAAGCTTCGATTTGAGTTGGGTAGGGTTGGGTTAGGCTTATATCTGTAAATTTTTTACAAACAGTAACATTTACTGTGTTAACATAATATATATATATATATATATATATATATGTCACCCCAAATCGGCGCTCCGAATGATCCAAATTCCATTTATCCAATAGTCTCTTATTTTCAAAGGTCCGCGCCAATGGCACCACATGCCACTCCAGTGGATCCAAAATCCATTTATTCAAAAGTCTCTTATTTTGAAAGGTCCGCGCCAACGACACCACATGCCACCCCTACCACCCCAAATCGGAGTTCTGATGAAGGTCGTTGAAGCTCCAACAATGGGGGTAAGGATTGGATGCCGCTAGCGCGGACCTTTAAATATAAGGTAATTTTGAAAAAAGAAGATTTGGATCCACCGTATATATATATATATATATATATATATATATATATATATATATATATACTGCTTAATATTATCACAGTAAATGTTACTGTCTGTTTGTGAAAATGTTACATATATAAAACTATTTCATATTCTAGTGCATACAGTAAAGTTTACTGTTTGTGTAATTTTTTTTCTTTGAAATTTTATAGGCTTCATGGATCTTGTTTGATAGATCTCGTCGAGCAGATTTTAAAAATAGTAATTTTGAGAAAAACGGATTTGTGAATCAAAAGTTATGATCATTTTAAGATTAAAAAAAAAAAGTCCAACCACTTATGTAAATTCCTAAAGGAAGTTACGGATGATTGGTTTTAAAAAGGGTAAAATTGTAAAAAAAATTCCTAAAAAGTTGGAATATGACCTATATGGTTGTTGTAAAATCAATAAGACTTATATGTATGTTGATCGGACAAATGCGACTTAAATATAATTATCTCTATTTTTAAAGGATTAAGAACTCTCATGACATCACCATATTATAGTTACCTCTCTATTATTTCTTTGTACTTAATATATAAAGTGTATGCCTCTCTCATTTAGAAAAGTAATATACTTTGTTTAGAGAGATAAATTAGAGATATTTCTAATTGTTCCTTTTAGTGTGTGCGCGCGCTTAAATCAGTGTTCTAAAAATGCGCCTAGGCGTGAGGCTTTTTAGATACGCCAAGTTTTGGCCCTAAGCGTGGATTAAGGCGTGGTCAACGATGGTCAATGTTTTTTGGAGTAAGGTGTGAAAAAACGCAATTTTTTTTTAAATAAGCTGTGAAAAAATGCAAGTTTTTTTTTTAGTATTTAAAAAAAATAGTATTTTAATTTAAAAATATTTAGACGTATTTTTAAGGTATATACCTTTTTAGTATTTTTAATAGCCTTGTCATAGTTAAAAAATATTAAAATATATTAAAAAATGCCTAAACGCCTTTTTACGCCTTAGGCCCACCTAGGCTTCTAAGACTTAAGGCTTGGCTTCGCGTCTCGATCACGCCTCGCGTTTTTTAGAACCTTGGTTTAAATATCCGTTGTGTTTTACATTAAATTGGTATGCCGACACCAAAGTGTAGGTTCCTCCTAACTGACACAAGAAAATGGAGTTGACGATTGAGATTCGAATTAAAACCAACCAAAAGGCAACATGGAAGCCATCAATGTAAGCTTTTGTATGCGATCCATCATACTTTACACCATTTGCCAACTGCGGCTTCATAGAGTTCGCTTCTCTTGTCTCCTCCATTGCACAGGTTCGAGCACCCCATGAACATGTCAACGTCATTCATGGCTAGAGAAGCCTTCCTTCTGCCTATCAGAGGCGGATGCCCCCTCAATTTTTTACAAAACACTAGGTGACACCCCCATTTAACCCAAATCCCTTTTGTGCAAACTTTCTTGTAGCCTCCACCCCTCCTCGCTGTCAACCACTTAGAGGTGGTGCCTAACTCACGTCTCATTCTCTATGGTGCTCTATGAAGATATACTTTTCATCGTTGTTGATACCACCTGCCACATCCTCCAGGGTTGGCCATGGAAGTATAACTAGGATAGCATACACCATGGGCCAAACAATACTTACACCTTTCGCTATAACAACGAAAAAATAGACTGCGGCCTATGCGAGAACTGACACCTCACTCCTTATCGACATATATAGTTTCATGCTCTACATTGATAACCGATGAATATGAGGAGGCTATGTGCTCCACTTGTTAGTAATCTATCCATCCCTTTGACGAGGGTTCCCTTAGTCCCATAGGTGTTGTTAGATTCATTTTCTTATGTGAGCTTACTCCCAGGCAACTTACCACCTCTACGTGACATTTACCTTGCTATTGATTTTGTAACCGGGGCGCATTTGCCAAAATTTCTGTTCCATCGGATGCCCCTCACCAAGCATGCTGAGTTTTAGCGAAAATTTACAGAGTTATATGACCATGGGTTGCTTAGGGAAAGCATGTCGTCATGTGCAATACCAACCCTACTCACCCTAAAGAATGATGCCAGATGGCAGATGTGTCCCAATAGTCGTGCCATTAATAAATTACCATAAAGTAGCGATTCCCAATTTTGAAGTTAAAAGACATATAGGACCAACTCCATGGTGTGTGAATCTTCTGTTGACCTAAGGAGTGGCTACCATAAGATTTATAGGCGGCTTGGGTTTGAATGGAAGACGACTTTTAATACCAAAGATAACTTATATGAGTGGACATTGATGCCTTTTAGCCATTATAATGCCCGCCCCATCCACGTGCATGCTGGTGATGACGTGGATCCTTTAATTATACATGGGATGTTTCGTCGATGTTTACTTCAACGATATGTTGATTTACACCCAATCAGAGGATAAATATATTGACCATATCTGATAACTCCTTGATGTTCTCAAGGAGCAATAGTTCTAGCTCCAGTTGGAGAAACATATTAACCATTATGGATTTGTCCACGTTGTCGATTATCTCATATTTGGAGTTTCATGTGCTTACCAGCTTCCACCTGCGTTTCATTGCCATCTTCAGTGTCATTATTCCCCCCATCACCGACCTGATGAGCTCTTCTCATTTTGAGGTTCGCTAGACCGATGCCATCGAGGATGTTTCCCAGAAATCATGCCTTATCACAACCTCTATCTCGGTGTTATTTAATTTTCACAGTTGTTTAAGTTGTCTTCTGATGCTTGCAAGACTGGTAGTTTCACAATGGTTAGTCGTAATGGTCACCCCGTTGCATTTTTTTAGTGAAAAAGTGTTAGGTGAAGCACAAAATTATTCCATTTTGCGATATAACATTCTATGCGATCGTCTGGTCCATGAAATGATGAATAAATACTTGTTGCAACATGAGTTTTTGGTCAAATTTGATCACGAGTCCCTTAAATACCTCAATAGTTAGAGGAAGACCAGTGACAAGCAAGATAAGTGGGCTAATTTCATGCATAAATACACTTTTTATGTTAGTATAAGCAAAGAGAAACGGAGGCAGGTCATGATGTCTTGAGCCGACAAACCCACACCATAACAATTATTCACAATCATCTTTGGTTTTGATAAAGTCTGAGACTTGTACGCGACAAATGCCTATTTTTCCCGTGGTGAAGGATTGTCAGTGCCACTATGGTGTCTTGGGTGATTATTAGTTTCAGGTTGCTTTCCGCTTTAGGCATACGACTCTGTGCATCCCCGCGTCCTCCTTTCATGATAAAATCACGACCAAGATTCATGCAGTGGTTTGGCGGGCCACGTGGGCATTTGCCCAAACATACATCCTTTTCGCAATTGTCTTTGGCTTACCATGTACAAGGACACAATGGCCTTTATTCGACATTGTTATATGTGGAGAACCACTAAGGATCAACACTAGAATGCCACTATCTATATTCCCCCCTCAGAGCCAGATTAACCTTGGTTAGACGTTTCCATGGACTTTATTATCGGCATGCCACGATTATTATGGGTTTTGAATCCATCTTCATCATTTTGATCGGTTTTGTTACTATAAAACATCCTAACCAATGCACATGGACATCTGATGCTTCCTCCATGGCCACTATCTAGCTCATAGAGATTATCCACCTTCATGGGTAACAAACGACCTCATTGTATCGCACTATTAACTTCTGACCAAGATATCCGCTTCACGAGTGATTTTTGGCGTACCTTATAGAAACTCCTCTAGTGCTCCCATTAGTTTTTCACAGCCTTCCATATTTACATAAATGACCTCATCGTGGTCGTAAATCGGAGTGTGGACGACCTCTTTTTTTTGTATATGATAATCCCCAGAGTTAGGATGCATTTTAATGATGTTTACATTTGCTTTCAACAATGTCGTTAATCGTTCTACATGGCTTTCTCATGTCTATATTGTCTTAAGAACGTCACTGACCATGCCTATCGATCTTGTCAATTTACCGCCTAATACTCAAGCGTTCCCTTCGGCCTCTGAGTTTACCGCACGCTCACGTTAACGTTCGTGTCTGCCTCCAATATATGTGTGCCTCCTATAAGGAGACCATTGATTTGTGTCGCCATCGTCTTGTCTTTCAACTCGGTGACTTGGTGATGATTTACCTTTACAAAGATTTCATCAGGGTAATAACCAACATATTTTGCTATTGAGGGGTGATCAGGCCCCGATACCAAGATTTGTAGATTGTTATAATTAAAATACCATTCTTAGCATTTGATAGATATATGACACATTTAATACTTTTTTCACAAGATATAATTTGAGATAAATCATCCACTACAGCAAGATCCATCACCATGCTAAAACTCCAATAATATAAAATTTAACTAGTATAAATGTCATCAACATAATCTTTTCAAATGAAAATCATAAACCAACTATGGAGTCTAAGGACCCACTAAATCCAAATATAAGTGTCTCCTAAAATAAACAACTAGAATGGAAACTAAACCAAAGAAATAAAGTAAATCTCCAACTGCAAGTCCCTCTAATCTCCAACTATAAAGCTACTCAACAACCTATTCTGAAAGGTTAGTCAACAACAATTGGTGGGGCCCACTACAAGTATACCAACTACTTTTCCCAATTAGACTTACATGAACCCAATCTTAACCATTATAAATATTTTAATTAATGATAAGCAATATAAATAACGATGCTAGTAAAGTAAGTTAAACTAACTACTCGACTTTCCAATTATGTTTCTTTCAACATTTATTGACATCTTTTTCATGATCATTGTAATATTAATAAATATCAATTGTAAGACCACTATAACTAATTTTTCTTCAATACGATCTTGCACATACCATGGTGCGCCACATATATCATTAAATTCTCATACATCACTATAGCCCGATATCCCATACTGTCACCCGCACGTACTATGAGTCTGTGATGTATCTCCACACAATAACCCTCACTATAACTGGATTTGCCTAGGTCTTGTACTTAATCTTTTTTATGTGTAATTTGATGAGCGAAAGCAATTTAATACTAACTACACAACAACAAAAATAACAAAAACAACAAATCTATCTCTATATTCGCATTCTCAAAGTAAGGAGTGTGTACAAATGAGGGGTCTAAAGCCTTATTTAAAGGAGGAGGGTAGCTTGCTAGTCAAGCGAAACCTAAATAGGTAAATGGCCCAAAAGGATCTAAAATGGACAAAAAAAACAAATGAAAAAAATAACCCGTAAGTACTTTGCTCTTGCATCCCTCTCCCTCCCATGAGAACTCGCCATGTACTCCGTATACTGGTGGTAGAAACCCGGATCGACACGCTGGAGGGTGGACTTTGTGATTCGGGATTCCTCTGCCTCGGGACGACCATGCCAACAAACCAAGTAATGGGTATAATCACCGAAAGGTGATGAAATGTCCTCATGCGGTCCACATGGGAACAAACAGGACGACCCGCAGCCGGGGGCAACGGGATCGGCGGAACGTACGTACCCCGGAATGGAGATGTATCTGCAACATTGAATGTGTGGTGCATGCAAAACTCAATAGGTAAATCAAACTCGTACGCGTTGTCCCCACAACTACGAATGATAAAAAAAAAGGAACCAAAATGACGCATCTGTCCTTTTCCCTAACAACGTGCCTTTGATAGGTAAATCATGACATGGTCTCCTGGTTGATGGGCCACAAATGGCAGTGCTCCTTTAAATGATCTTTATAAGAGGAGTAGACCTGCTGCAAGTGAGTGCGAACATCAGACTGTATAGGTGTCAAGCGGGAGACTAACTCTATTGCTGACGAGCTAACTGGGACAGGTGGAAGCTTGGTAAGATCCACTTAATGGTGGATGAGGTACCCAATACTATCTGAAACGGGAAAAGACCAGTATAGCAGTTAACCCCATTGTTGAACGCAAACTCAGCTTGAGCGATGACTATGTCCCAACGCCTCAGAGTCTCTGAGGTAAGGCACCGAAGGAGGTCACCCACACTCCTGTTGGCTACCTCGTTTTTTCCATCTTTCTAGGGATAAAAGGTGATGGAAAACTGGAAGGAGCACGGAGAAAACCCAGTGTGCACCAGAAGTGACCTATAAAGCAGACGTCCCTTTCTGAGGTGATGCTGCGAGGAGCCCCGTGAAGCCGAACGACCTCCTTAAAATAAAAGATGGCCACATGGGAGGCATCAGTAGACCTGATGTATGGGATGAAGTGAACCATCTTCGAGAACAGGTCTGCTACCACAAAGATAAAATCATCCCCGCTTGCAATGCGGGGAAACCCAACAATGAAATCCAATGAAATGTCTTTCGATAGCTGATCCGGGATCTGTAGAGGTGAGTATAAGCCGATATTAGAGTGTTAACCCTTAGGTGTCTGACATGTGTAGCATTGGCGAATGCAAGCATTTGTGTCCCGCCTCAGAGTAGGCCAGTAAAATTGGCCATACAGTGTGGAGTGAGTAAGGGCCTATCACATGTGACTAGATGACACCCAAAATGGATCTCTGCAACAATCTTCTCCCGTAGGGAGGAAGCGAGAATGCACAGAGCGATGCCTCGAAGTAAAAATTTGTCTTAAGTAAATGGCCACCCGAAGCACTGTTGTTCAGCTGATACCCGGAGTAAGTGGGGGCTAAACTGGACATCCGTCAGGTAGAGAGCCCTGACCTCATCAAAACAAAATATTTGACTGCGTATGGTGACCAAGGCACGTGTCCGTCGACTGAGGGCATCGACAACCTGATTCTTCTTCCCAGGTTTATATGGATATGGAAGGTGTACTTCTGTAGATAGGTCATCGACTTAACATGGTGATCGTTTACCTGACACTAGTTGTGAAGATAACAGAGAACCTCATGATCAGCTTTAATAATAAACTCCTTGTGAAGGAAGTAGGCTTGCCAAATTTAACCGCTTTGGCGACGACATCATAAGTGGAGTAATTCAGGGTTACCCTGTCAACTAGCTAAATAAGGCAATCAACTTCCCATTTTAGCTGAGGAACGCTCCTATGTCGGTCTTGTAAGCATTACAAGATAGCACAAATAACTGGGTGAAATTTGGGAGTACAAGAACATGGGCGAAGGTCATCATCTCTTTGATGCGATGGAAGGCGTTGTCCGCCTCATCCGTCCGCAAAAACTCTATGCCTGACGAGATGGACATTAAGTTCATGATAGGACCATAACCATGATGATTCATGCAATAAAACGCTGGTAAAAACCCGTTGAAGTAGGTGTATGCCAATCAACCATTGCTTGTACCTTAGAGGTATCCACGTGGACTCCCTAGCCTGATACGACATATCCCATAAATATAATTGAAGGAACAATAAATGCGCACTTCTTCAGGGGTGAGGTAGAAGCACTCAACTCGAAGAATGGCTAGGATCTGGGTGACTTGATCTAAATGCTCCTCCTCTGATCGACTGTAGATGAGGATGTCGTCAAAATACACCACCACAAACTTACTCATGAACGGGTGGAGAACCTGAGTTGTAACTCGCATAAATGTGGACGGAGTATTAGATAACCCAAAGGGCATCACTGTCCACTCATATAACCCATCCTTCGTCTTGAAGGTGGTCTTTCACTCGTCACCGAGTCTCATCCTGATCTGGTGATAGTCGCTCTTCTAGTCCCATTCAGAAGAAGACTCGGACCCATTGCAATTGGTCTAACATGTCTTAGAGCTAGGAATGGGAAAATAATACTTAACGACGATCTTGTTGATGGCAAGACTGACCATGCACATGCACCAACTCTCGTCCTTATTTGGGGCAAGTGAAGCTGGGACGACACACGGAGACATGCTCTCCCGAATAAGGTCTCGGTCACATCAGTCAGTAACCTAGAACTGTAGATCCTCGTACTCCGTGGGGGACCTGCGATAGTGTGGTAAATTGGAGATGGAATCTTTCGGTACAAAATCAATGGTATGCTGAATGTCGTGGAGTGGTAGTAGCTCTTCATGTGGGGTGCAGACGTCGACATAGGAGTCCAAAGGACCTGAGTCACCGGGGGGACATATGACTCTGAACAACTGATGGGGCTGATGAGAGCGTAACAAAGACCTCTCAGTGGTTAAGTCCTCGTGGGATATGATGAGGGCAGAGGGTTTGATGTAGAATAGGGTTTTAATGTTTTGTTTTGTTAATTGTTAGTATTAAATGTAATAAAAGGGGTTTTAGTCCTATTTAGTATATATTAGAATAAGTGAAGGTATTTTAGTCTTTTGATGCATTCCTAGTTAGAGTGGGATTACTAGTAGTATAAATAAGTGATGATCTAATAAGAGATGTATTTTTTCTTTGGTTGATAATACAATTTTTAGATTTGTGCTTGTTTTATCTCTCTTCTTTGGATCCATTTGGTGGTGTTTGCATCAAATTGACATCAGAGCGAGATTAACTCCTTAGTGTGTGTTGTGTGTCCTCCCAATTGAATCTCCCTATATGGATCCCAATAAGAGAATTCAGAACAATGATTTTGAAAATTAAACCTAGAATAAACCATGATTCAAATGAGGGTTGAAATCAAAGAACAAAGGGCTGAAATGAAGAATTAACACGCCGTGTTCATATTAAGACTAGAAGGAATTGCTCCAATTCAAACCCTAGCCCCTATCTTGAACCTTAATTCTGAAATCCATCAAGAATCAATTGCACGAATCGTTAACCCCTACTAATTTGACCAAAATCTACATCAACAATCACCATAACAGCCCCAATTGCAAACTAAATGCCTTGATTCCACCCAATTTCATATTGAACACCAGAAAATACCCAAAACCCTATCCCGATTGCTTTCGCTGCCATTTTTCAACCCCTATCATGCCAAAACCATCGCAAAGATTAGACATTCAAAACCCTAGGATAGCGATCACTAACCACATCATTTCACCCTCCAATCGATCCCCAATCAGACCTGTTACACTACCACATGGACCAAAAACGCTAGGCGAGCCCCTCGCATCCATCATAGGCCTATTTCCTAACCCTTTAGTGATCAAAGGACCTTTTAAACCCTCCGACACACACTCAAATAAACTCAGATAATCCATAATGGCTATCAAACCACACCATTGCAGGGGTCCTCTGCCTCGATCTCATCCACCTCACCGATTTCACCGGAAACATGCCACATCCCTCTCCAATGTTGATGTGTATTTGGTGGAAGGTTGAGCGCAATTGAAACTCCCCCGAGTATCAATTGACAGCTGTTCAACTCTTTTCGCTCCATCGAATCCAAATTAAGGGGTTCGTGATAAAGTTCATCGCATTTGCAATTGGGTTCAACGTCCACCCCCTCAAGTCGGCTCTTAAGTTTTTAGTAATCCTACTAGCCTCCCAATTGAAGGAATTAGTGCTAAATTTAATACTGGCAGCCGAAAGGACGTCGTTTTGATTATATGCCACTTCAACCCCCAAATGTCGATGATGTGTTCTCAGCCGCACCTCATTATTCGAGCCCTAATATAATCCCCTATGTTGTTCCGTTGGAGAATCGATTTGTTTTGCTTGTGGCAAGAAAGGGCACCTCAAAATTGATTGCCCCACCCAAACTTCCACCACTCCATTTGTGGCCCATAATAGAGAATTTTTTTAACAACCTTGTCCTCACCTTGGGGAAAGGAAACAATGTGCATTAGGCTCTTATAATGAGCCTGAAGACTGAGGATGATGAGGATAAAGTTGATTCCCAAAGTGGGATTGGTTCCAACCATTTAGGACTTGTATGAAACTTTTAGAGAAGAGTATGCAAGGAGACATTTGAGTTGATGTTCCTACATTTGATGGAAATATGGATGCATATGTTTTTGTTGATTGGGTGGATACCCCAGAGAGTTTTTGATCTCAAGAACTACTCGAGCCTCATAAATGTCAAACTAATTGCAAGGCCTTGCGAAGGTGTTGTGGAATGACTTAGGCCATGAAATATCCCTCTATGAACAAACTCCAATCCATACATGGGCCGAGATGAAAGAGGTTATGTTGGCTAAATGTTTACCGTCCACGTAAGTAATAGACCTTGTTGCTCGCATTGAAGCCTTGTGACAATAGTACTCTAGCGTTAGTGAGTATATGAAAAAGTTTCACTTTTTGTGCACCCATGCCACTTTGAGAAAGATGGAGGAGCAGAAAATTGGGCATTATATCCATGGTTTACAAGCTTCAATCAGACATGAACTAACCTTGCAGGAGATTCCAACTTTCCAAAAGGCCGTGGAGTACGCCATGCGTGTGGAAGCTTATATTCACGTTGAAAAGTCTTCGTCCAATGCGGCTTCCCCAACCAAAACTAGTGACATTTCAGCCCCTTAATTCCCTATGAAGTGCTACGAATCTATCCAATTTGGCCATAAGATGGCCAATTGCCCTAAGTGGAAAAAGAAGTTGAGTTTAGTCACCACCGAGGACACGGGTGAGGAGGAGAATTTTGAAGAACCACGAGAGATCCGTACGGCACTTGTCATCCATCTTACCCCTGTCACCGAAGGAGTAGCCTTTTGAGTTCAAGGACGAACTCTTTCGAAGGAGGGGAGAATGGTGTAGAATAGGGTTTTAATGTTTTGTTTTACTATTTGTTTGTTTGTATTAAATGTAATAAAAGGGTATTTAGTCCTCTTTAGTAGATATTAGAATAAGTGAAGGGTATTTTAATCTTTTAAAGCATTAATAATTAGAGTATGATTACTAGTAGTATAAAAGGGTAATGATCTAATAAGAGATGGATATTTTCTTTGGTTGATAATACAATTTTTAGATTTGTGATTGTTTTCTCTTTTCTTTGGACCCATTTGGTGGTGTTTGCATCAGGGTCAAGCAGGATAGATCTCACTAATCGGCCATAATTGAAACTGCTGCCCCTGGTGCTGAAAAGTATAAGTGTTGGCATGCCTGTCATTAATGCTCGAATGATCTGCCAAGGACGACTAAGGCTCAAATGACACACCCTCATCTCAATAATTGTGCATACAACCCCATCGACGCAAGCACCGATGGAAAAAGAAGCACGACACTACCGACTTAGGGTAACAAACCCGCTACTGCTGAGCCAACTGATATAACATAGTCTAGAAATGGGTTATGTGAGGAGGTCCAATATTTCAACCATCTCTTGAGCGACAATATTGTCACTAGTCCCTCCATCATTTACGATGGTACACAAACGACCCTTAGCCGTGCAACGTGTTAAGAATAAGCTCATGTGAAGCCAATTGGAATCCTCTAGTGACCCGATCGGTGGTATGAGGGTCGGGGAAACCACTAATGTACGAAAAAAAGTCAGTTGAAAGTTCAGAAGGGGAGATAGTTGCACGTTTTTCCTAAAGGTGCAAAATGTGGCTCGTTGGCGGCAAATGATGCGAGAATTCAAAGGAGACAAAGTAAATGGGATCGGTAAAATGCCAAAAGAGGAACATTCGGCATACATGGGTGATAAATCAAGTTCCAAATGGGTGAACGTGTGTTGAGGGTTTAGGGTATGAGAGGGGGTGGGTAGAAAATGGGCAGGGGGCTCAGTTTCATGAGGATGTTTGTTGTCCAGAGTAGGATACATCTGAAAGAAGGTCAGAGGGTGGTCGGCCACTGTCGAACAAGGGCCAAAATGGGATGGATCTGGTCAGTGCTGTTTGGTTAGGGTCGAAATGGTACGTTGCTGCTTCGGTTGACTGGGTTATGGACTTTGCGGTGCCGGAGAAGATTGATGGCTGGGAGCGGCTAATGGGAAGCTATTGTAGTGAGCAGGCACAACTAGATATGGCCAAAATACACCCGGTCGGCAACGGAGGGCCATCCACACGCCGGATCTGCTCCAACGAGTTCAAGTGGGGCCGATCTAGCTGGAAATCCCTCTTGGTGGGGTTGCTTGCTCATTGGGAGGACTGTCAAGAAGCTGCTTTCAATGGTGTTTCCTGTCTTGTTCGGGTGGCACCACCCCATTTCCCAATCATGTACATCCATGTTTAGATATCCAAGAGAAAACGTCACTGTGGTACCAATTTGATGAGCGAAAGTGATTTAATAGTAACGACACAACAACAACAACAACAACAACAACAACAACAACAACAACAACAACAACAACATAATGTAAAGAAATGAAATTTCTCTCTCTATATTCTTATTTTCAAAGTAATAAGTGCGTACAAATGAGGGGTCTAAAGTCTTATTTAAAGGAGGAGGGTAGCTTGCTAGTTAAGCTAACCCCGAATAGGTAAATGACCAAAAAGGAATTAAAAGTACAAAAAATAAAAATGGCAAAAATAACCCACAACTACTATGCTCATTCATCACTTTCGTAGCCAATCAACATTAGGCACCACACATACCATGACGTATACATAAAACAATTATTATAGCGAGTTTCCCTAAGTCCCACACACATTGTAATGGTCAGTCAACACTAGACCCTGCACATACTGTACATATAGTGTAGCCAATCAATGTACACATGTTCAATCCATCTCTAATACCCGTCATTATCTGATGTATTAATTATATCCTCATTATTTGTTCTATATATGTTCCCGTTATTTAAATCGTGTTCTCAATAATTTATCGCTTGCCCCCAAATCACCCGGGCATCACAAACCAAGTCTATCCGTAGTCCCACACCTATAGATCACCAAAACCATATGTACCTAATAGTCTCACACTTAGAAAAATACCCAAAACCATAATCATGCCCTAGTCTCGCACCTAGGATAAAAGCAAAGTAAATACGTATCTCCTAGTCCCATACCTATTAAATACCCAAAGACAAAAATATATGACAACTCTCTTGTCCCATAACTAGAAAGCATCAACTACGAATAATATTAATCAAGGTGCAATTAAAAGCATGCAACCCGAACGTCCCAACGACGTTATTAGTTTATCATGTGCCAATTCTACAATCATCATATTTTTTAAGCGAAATTCGTATTCTTTCTGATCCATATAATTATAAGTTCGATTGCATGAGAATTAAATCGATTTCATCATAAGGTTTGAAATCTCAACATATATCCCAACAAGTTGTCCAAAATCAATATTTTAGTTTTGGTGAGGTTTAATAAAATCTAACGATATAACGGTATAAACATGGGAGTTAAATAATTTCAGCAACATATTATAATGTTATATACCCTATTCACCATTCATGTGATTTCATAAATCTTAATCATATTTTTTAGATCCATATAACTTGAACATGCGATTTGATTCACCTCATAACAATAACTAAGCCCAATATTCTAAACATACCGAATTTTGAGTACTAAATCCCATATCACAAGCTCATAAAAACAAAATTTTAATTATGTTATCACATTGCCTAATTAAGATTTTAATCATCTTTGCAAAACATGCATATTTAAAGTTTGGACAACATTAAATCACATTAAATTTAGGGAGCAAAATAGAGGCATTCTTGCCTTATATGAAAGTATTCTGAAAATCTGAAAAGCCCATTTTGTTCCTCTTTAAAAAATCCGCAACTTTTCTTCTTTGGCCTTCTTCAAAATCTCAATGTAAAGCCTCTCAAATTAAGGTTGAAAGATGTTTAATGGTGTTTGGGTTTTAAAACAGTAAGGTTTGTAGATTTTGTTTGAGGCAAAAGGTTTGAATGCTTAAGAAAAATTAAGCCACGACATCTTAATTTAAAAGAACCAAAACCACCTAAAAAAGAGCCCAAACTCTCTCTCTCTCTCTCTCTCTCTCTCTCTCTCTCTCTCTCTCTCTCTCTCTCTCTCTCTCTCTCTCTCTATCTCTCGCGCGCGTGTCCCTACCTGCCATAGCAGGCTACTAGCCGCTATGGCAGTTCCAGACCGCCCCCAACTATTTATTTCTCCTCTTATTTCTAGTTTGTTTAAGATACTTAATTCCTTTTCTTCTAGGATTCCAACTTCTAAATAACTCTTAAAAATAAAATTATTTCAATCTTATCTTGAAACCCTCTAAGGAATTACAAAAAGACTCAAATGCCTTGAGGTTTATATCAAAACCCCAAATTGATTAATGCTAAAAAATATTCATTTAATTAGCCAAAATTTTCCAAATTCATTTAAATTAAACCTTTTATAGATTAATTCAAATTCAAACCTCATAATCCATTTGAATTAATTGACTCATTTAATAAATTAATTTGGTCCAAAAATTACGGGGTATTACATAAGGGCCATAAGTTACAAATGCGCAACTTTGGTCGGTTTCAGTTGTCCATAATTGTGGGGAGAATGCCTATGATCTTGATCTTCGAATCGATTTAGATTCCACCATACATCCAACAAGGACCTCACACCATTCCACGACTCACGTCCTTCCTATTCCCTTGCCTCCTACTACATCAAGTCCCGTTTGGGCTTATGTTGAGGGAGTAATCTCATTTGAGACAGTTGATTCGCCTACGCAATGGTATGTGTACCCATATCCTAATCTGCTGGTCTGATCATCTGGAGTCTGAAGAATCCTAGATCTCCGAGGCCACACTCTGGAGATATATGGACCATTCTTGGGGGGAGAGTGATTTAGGAAGATAAGTAACGAGGGTTATTATTGTACTTTTCTTTATAGATATTTTTAGAGGGGCTTAAAACATGTCATAGTTGGGAACCATTACCTCATAACATCACCATGTTTTGGAACCCTCCCCATTATTACTTTGTACCATATATATAGAGTGCCAAACAACACTTCAATTGGTTTAGAGAGATGAATGTTTGATGATGAATGAGACATATTTCCCATTGTTCCTTTTAGCACGTGTTTTATTTGCTCATATAATTTCACTCAATACTTAAGGAAATGTTATTATCAAGTAGAGAATCAAGAGCATTATAGTGTTGTTTCTTTGTATGAGGAACGCCTTAGTGGGATACTATCCGGACTTGAAACTTAAGAATGGGATTGGTGGCATTGTTTAAGTTTAAAAATACAGACGGTCTAAGTCAATTAGTCTAAGGTGCTATGATTGAGTCTTTTTATTTTGGGTGTGGGGTGTGGGTGGTGGATTGACTCAGTAACTTTAAATGGTAGAGCTATTTTCTCCATCATTAGCTCAAAATAAGTGGTTGAGATTAAGACACATTTTGAACAAAAATATGTGATTATATTTACATCTCAACAATTTATTTAGAAATGAATGACTGAGATATATGGTAAACGTATTTGATAACAATAGAGGATACTAGTATAGGGGATGGGTTTGTGACGAATATTTTTTATCTTATTTGATTGTGCCAAAATATTCATTAAATTTTCTTCGAGAAAAAAAAAGGAATATGAAATCGATCTTTTGTATTTCTTAAGTACTTTTGTTTAGACTCAATAAAACTTTTTATTTTTTTAAACGAGGTTTGTTATTGGCAGGGAACAAAAAAGGTTGTTGCTCTATGTCTTGACTTAACATGGGAAAAACAAGAGTTTCCTCCCAACCAACTTGTAGGAGGAGAATTTAAGAAACTAACAAATCTAAAGTATCTCAGAGTGGGCTACGCTGACTTTGCTGGAGATTTTAAAAGAATTCTTTCAGATTTAAGATGGCTTCAGTGTTGGGGATGCTCGGGAAATTTAATGCCATCCAATTTTTATTTAAAGAATCTTGTTATTCTCGATCTATCATATATCAGATTCACAGAGGAGGGTTGGAGTCAAATTGTCAAGGTGTTGTAGAGTAATCTTTGTTTCTTTTATCAATTAAGTGTCATAACTTCTTATCATATTCCCTTCGTAAAGGAGACTAAGTTTTAAGTTTCTTGTGTTCACATGCAGATGGCAAAGAGTTTGAAAGTTCTAAATCTCTATTCTTGCACGGGTTTAAGAGGTCCTGATTTTTCCGTATTTATAACTTTATTACATTTGGACATTTGTGGAAGCGAGTTGGTTGGAAGTCTACCAACTTTTCCAAATGAAACCACCGTATGTAGGCAACCTTCATTAGAGAACTGGTATATCATTGTTGTCTATTAAGTTAATGTTTTCTCTTTACAAGAAGTAATTTCTCGAGTTGTTTTTAATTTTTTTTTATTTCTCAATTTGTTGTTCACTTAATTGTAGCAACAATCGACCGAGGTGCAGCTGATCAAGAAGTCGAGATTAAGGTCCTCTTTGAATATCATTATTGTCAAGTAATCATTTGATTAACACCAGTCAGTGGGAACACTGTAAGTCTCTCTCTCTCTGTGTGTGTGTGTACTATATATATATATATATATATAGAGAGAGAGAGAGAGAGAGAGTGGAAGACTATTTTGCACACTAAGTTTGCATACTTACTGGTGTAAACCTATTTTTTTTAAATATTTAAAAAAAAATTAGAATTGAATTTTTTTATGTGTTATTTAAAGGATCAAATATCAAAAAGTCCCTCAAACATTTTTTTAATACACACTTAGTCCAATCTTTTATTTTGTACCAAAAAGTCCCCTATTCTCTTATCTTTAAAGGTCCGCGCCAGCGGCATGGTAAAGCCTTTTTTACACGGTGAAGGACTTTTTGGTGCAAAATAAAAAGGCTTGGACTAAACGTGTATTAAAAAAAGTTCGAGGGGCTATTTGATATATGCCCCTTATTTAAACATTTCAAGAGACCCATATAAAAAATAAGCTCAAAAAAACTTTTTTTGCTATTTTAAACAAATCGATCAAACTTTTGCACCTTTTAAAGTGCTTTAAAAGCTGTGAAAGTGTAGGAAGTGAGTTCTTGAAATGATAATAATTTCAAGGGTGGCGAAACCCTTATCAAGATGGTGATTAGGGCCTCAGGACGAACATCAAGGATAATAAATACAAGTCCCAAGTCAGCACAGTCAATGTATAAAACTCCTATATTAAATATGTTCTTACAACATAAATGCTATAATGAAACAATCAATAAAGGAAGGGATCCCACAGTTGACTTAGTTGGAGGGAGTAGGAGCAAGCACCTTTAGGGCAATAAAGGCAAGGAAGTAACCTTAAACATGAATGGAGTGAATGAGGTTGGTCACACAATAAATGTTCTCACGATAAACTTTCTTGTCTTAAAGTATTTTGGCAGCAGTTCTGGGCTAGAAAAGTGCAATCCCTAAATAGTATAACTTTGGAGGTATATATAGGAAAGCAAGATCATTCGATTGACCTTCTTATATTAAATGTGTCTGACCCCCTTTTGATGTCAACAGTCTTGTGCATTTAATGCCAAAGATATTGCATTAAATGAGCTAGATATGATATTTTGGCGGGAACACTGTTTAGACTCTCAGAGTTGCGATCGCATTAAATGGGATGTGTTGTGTCAACTATGGACTTACCATCCTAGGAATATTTTCACTTGAGTGCTATTTTATCGAATTCTTGAATGTCAGACGTGATGACGTCAAAGAGTTGGTAACGAGTAACCTATAAAGGATGTGTTGTCACATCACTCAAAATGGTAGTTCGTCGAATTGAAGGTTGCTCGGCTGATGATTGCTCGAGCAACTTGTGATATATGTAAACATTAGAGGTTAACGTTTGGACAACTACTTAGGACTGAGGACCTTCGAGTGGGTTCCTAGAGATGGTATCTCGAGGGACTACTGAGCCATGTGTATAAATCAAGGTTTTGCCTAAGTACCCTAAAGGGGTTAGTATCTTCCAACGCTGCCTTGCACTCAATCCTCCAAACCAAATCCCTATGAGATATCCGAAATGAGGTTTTTCAATAGAGCATGTAAGCTCTCCCCACGTCCTTCCAGACATGGTCCCTCGAGGGTACCGAGCAACCTCACAAACATTACAATGTGAACTTAATATTTACAAAGGAAGCTAAATAAAAGTACATCAAAGTTCCTATTACAATTTGTGTTTTCCAAGTTTATCTCCGGAGCTTGATCTTTGTGGGAGATTCATCGAGCAACCTCATCTTTGTGTGAGTTACCATCTTTATAAGAGGCCCTTCGAGCAGCTTCAGCTTTGTATGAGTGACCATCCCTAATCTTTCATGTGAAGTGTTGGCGTTGCTTTAATCAACTTTAAGCCTAGACCTCCCCCTACAGAAAGTTTGACCAATTTTTTTAAAATAGTAAAACAAGTTTTTTTGAGGTTTTTTTTATGTTGGTTACTTGAAATGTTTAAATACCACACAAAAAAATTCAACTAAAAAACAATTTGTTTATTATGTCAAAAAACTAGTGTGCAAACTTGGTATATAAATTGGGTGTGCATAAGAGTCTCTCTCTCTCTCTCTCTCTCTCTCTGTGTGTGTGTGTGTGTGTGTGTGTGTATATATATTATTTGTTTGCTTGATTTCTGTCAGTATCGTTTCATCTCTATCTGCATTTGTTTACACACCTTTGTCTCCAAGGGTAAAAAATAACTTTATAAAAGATAAAAACACAAATAATGTATCATTGATATATAAATAAAACTATAGAGTTCAATGTCACATAATATGTTTATGCGCTCTTCAATAAGGTATAACACTTGGTAAGTATTTTTGCCCATTAGAGATAAAAATAAAATAAAAACTGTGATAATTAAAATAAGTTATGCCTAAATATACAAGGGTCAAGCACTAACCCCAAAATATCTCTCATTTATAGTATAATGCAATTTATCTATTTGGATAGTAGTTGGTCAAATAACAAAAATTTCTGGCAAAGTTGGTTCTCTCCCATCATAAAATTGGTTATTGACACCGAACATATATATACAAAAATTTGATAGCCGGTTATGATAATGTTAAATAGCATTATATATATGCCTTATACCCAACTATAACAATTAAAGAAATTGATTTCATTTCGATATTGCCTCAATATTTTTGTTTGTAATGTACATTCTGATCCTTAACACTTGATCAGAAAAGTACATTATGTTTCTCTACTTATAAAGAGACAATCGCTACCTTTCTTGAGATCATTAGTTTTATTGAATATGGATTTATACAACTTTCGAAAGGGATTATATAGTAGGGGAAACATGGTGATAAGTCTTTTGACTCCGAAGTTAACAATAAGGACAACCTAAAAACGTTTTTTTTAATAAGTCCACGTGTGTTACAAATTAGTAATATTGATGTAGTTACACTGATGAATATAGGTATTGTATCTATATTAATGTGTTACAATTGCAATTGTATCTACATTAATTGGTATAATTGTATTTATATTAATAAGTGTAATTGTATCGTTTGGACTTATCATTAATTAATTGAAAAAATTACGAGTTTAAGATACCAACAAGATTACCACTTTGATTGATCATATATAAATATACTTTCAAAAGATTTATTATCTAATGCCCATTTTAGTAACTATTGAAAGCGAAAAAAGACTCTCTACTCATGTTTACTTGTTTTTTTTCTTCATAACTTCACCTGAAATATGGAGGCCAAAGGATTTTTTTGTTACTGTTACCATCCCATATTAGCGTCTTATACTCAATTGCTTCTATTAGATTTCTAGTGCATCAATTTTTAACCCTTTTTCCACCAATGCCATTATCTGGATTGTAAAATCAACCCTTTTCCGTTAATGCCATTATCTATTCTACATTATGTTATACGCGCTACAAAATAAAAAAATGAGAAGATATTTAGTGGCATACAATTGTAAACTATCTAGATTCTTCATATCAGTAACTAAAATCCAGTGCGTTATTTTCTTTAGTATATTGTATGCACTACACATAACTTTTATTGTACTTAAATACTTCTATAATATGGGACTTTAGACTTTAATATTTCTCACTAATTTTAATTGACTTTACTACTTATTTCGTTATTATTCCACCGGAGTTGATGACCATGTACCAAGCACGTGATTGTGACAACCCCGATTTTCAATGCCCGGTTGATCAGGCCGCACATGAAATACCGGGGATGCTAAATAATTTATATCATTTTTAGCATCAACAATTAAGCAAAAACTACAGTAAATAAAAACTATCCACAATAAAAACTCAACAAAGAATGACAAGAAGGATAACTGGACGAAATAACTAAGCTCTAATAAATGAATCCACTAAATAAAATATGTTATTACGATTTGTTCAACTGGATAAAATAGAGTACAATCAAAAACTCCTCTAAATGCAACTCTTGAATACATATGAACGACTACAATGAACCAGTGGTTTCAACTCTATGGGTACTAAGCTGGATTGTCACAACTACAAGTCTAACCGCTCAACCCTATCACTGTAAACAAATATGCTAGACATGCTCAATTGGGTGAAAAAATTGAATTAAATCGTACTACTTTGAAATCCGATAGTGTTTTTCCTAGCAGCCCAAGTGGTTGGTGGAACATTTTATAATTTGGATGAGTGCCTTAAAGTTGCAAGAATATCTCCAACACAACAATCACTACAAAAAAACAACTAACTTGTCACGGTCTTTAGCACAGGGGTGATAACTTTTTTGTCACGTACTTGTCACGGTAAAAGATCGTAACAAGTTCATTAGACTTGTCACAGTCCTGTCACGGTCTTTGACCTTGACAAGTTTTATCACGGTCAAAGACCGTGATAAGTCCAAAAAATTATTACGATCAAAGACCCTGATAATTCTGGGTAGAATTAAAAAAAATATGTTGGGCAGTATGGCCACTGTCACTGCCCAGCAGTATATTTGTACCTGTTATAGCAAAATTGTACCTGTCCAAACAACATATATCCAAATAAAATAGAAATACTATACCAAATCATGGCATATATAATCCATATCCAAATAAAATAGAAATCCAAATATCAATATCCAAACCAACATGTACCAAAATAAAAAAATACAAATATAATCCACTTTCCAAATATCCAAATAAAAATATAGAAATAATGTCATGAAGAAGGTGCAGGTCGGAGGAGGAAGGAAGGCCACACGACATATGAATTGAGACACCTCACAATATGCTGAACGCCGCATTGTTCGGGCAACCACAAAGGTGAGTTATCCTTTCCCTCCACCACATGCGTGATGCGCACTCTTGCCTCAATGCCTTGGAGGAGATGTTCATGAACCAACATAGCTGGGAGGAAGCTTGGATCCCTCAACCCCCTCGCTATAGTGTCACCACAATATATGTCGAGTAGAAACACGCTCGACCAACCGATTGTTGACATAGGCTGCTTGACGGGGATCACGATGGGAAATAGATCATCATATGGCGCCGAGTCCGTGCGTATCGGTGATGAAATAGTGGTGTCCTCGTCTCCTTCTACCTACTTCTCCTTCTCCTTCTCCTTCTCCTTCCCCTTCCCCTTCCCCTTGCCCTTGCCCAATTGACGCTTCATGAAGGTTGCCCAATTGACGCTTCATGAAGGCGTACATATCTAGGACAATTGCCTCCAACCTTGAAAGCTTATCGTTATGGGTGTCCACCTTATGTGCCAACTCGTTGTTACTCGTCTCCATTCCGACGGTCCTAGACCTCCCCACCCGCGAGCTCACCCCCTACTCCTCCCCTTGCAATCCGACCTGAGCACTTGGCTGAGTGCGTTCGTAGCCAAAGATGCTTTGTCGGCATCAGACTGCGACTCGTGAACTTCCTTAAGCTTTGCCTGAAAAGATAAAAAGTACACGATTAGTTAATTAAGTAAATAAAAAAATTATAACACAATTAAAAAAATTAAACATTTATAACTTACAATGGTGGCTGCGACGCTTGGGACCACCTCCTTGTCCTTTTTTGACCAAATTGCCACATCGGCATCGAGCCTATGTGGCCTACCCCCAGGGCCACTCCCCGTGTCCTAAAATAAAATAATACATAATTAGTAATTAACGCAAAGTAATGCTAAATTAGAATGACTAAAATTAAAATAAAATAAAAACTTACCATCCCGTGCTCCACCTTGGCATAAGACGTCCCCCCGGAGTAGTGCACATCCAACTTTTTCACCCAGTTGTCCCTCCCTGATTGGTGAGATGCCAATTGTCGCTCATTGGTCTCATTGTCGATAAAATTTTGCCACTGTGCCAATGAGATCGGATCCTTCGGGGGGACGTAGTCTCAGAATGGACTCCCGGGTCTTCTCAAAGTACCGTGCCCGCAAATTCTTCTTCCACGTCTTATAATGATCCCCCAATTGCTCTAACGTGGAATTGCGGAGATATGCGAGGAGGCGAATTGTTCCTGTCAAACAAATACAAACCAAAAAGAAAGTAAGTGTTAGTTGCTTATAAATATAAATACACTACCTGTAGTGCCCCCGAAATGTTCAACTTGAGGTCAATAGGCACGACCCTCCAATTAATGCACCCCGGGCCAATAATCGCCTTCAGCAACTCTAGCGCTCTAGTCAATAATGCAGTCTTATTCTCGACGACTGACCCCAATTTGCACCATTTGGGGGGTCTACTGGCCGAAGAGCCCTCATCGCCTCCACTACCGTGCCTGGATGATGTAATTTTCTGCAAAATTTGTTATTATTAGTACAAACATGTATTTGGACTTTGAATTAATGCTCAAATCCGATAATAACAATACATATCAATACCAATATCAATTTCAATCTATACCAATACCAATTTCAATTTACACACATGCACACTGTCCCCCCCACCCCACCCCACCCCATGCACACACACTCCCGCGTCATGGACTTTGAATTAATGCTTAAATCGATTAAAATTATAATTAACATATTCACTTGGTTATTACAAGCATTAAAATGATCAAGTACAAATGAATAAAAAACATTAAATTGTCGTTCGATAATAATAAATCACTAGAATAATATAGCCACTGGTCATTACAAATAATTTGAATACTTATTACAAATCAAAAAATTGTTTCAAATTCAGGTTATCATAAAAAATGGATTGATATTCGGTAGGTGCAACCAAGTCATCCACACTACTGTTTAGACACTTTGGCGCATATAGGATGATTGACCACAGCTCGTTGTTGATATACTCCTAGTAAAACACTTGCTTGACCTAAGAATATTATTATACAGAAACTATGCAGTCCCAAACTGTCCAAACGGATAATTCGAGAGATCGCATTACAGGGGTAATGTCTCTCGAATGGGTTAAGGGATATTGAAATGCGTACGCATGAGCACTAGAAGGCTAGTATCTATGATCACTATATGAAATTTAAAGTGTGTTTCATTTAATTATGTCTTATGACAATTCGAGAGATTTCTTTTAATTATGTAATTTAAAGTACGTTTAATTTAATTTAAAGTACGCATAAGAACTAAAACTTATACCAATTTATACCAATATCAATACCAATTAAAATTCAATTTCAATTTATACCAATATCAATACCAATTAGAGTTCAATTTCAATTTACAGAAACGGGTCCTATAGAATTACAATTTATACAAATAAAAAAGGTTATTAATATTTAGAGCATTTCATATGTTTTAGTCCATTTCATAAGGAGCTAAGGGGATGGTAACACTATTTGGGCAAAGTATAAAGTCCACAAACAACATTGATAATATTTTCGGAATCATAGGCGCACATGTGGCATTCCATATATTTATCCCCAAATTGAAAACAACACACTAAAATCTCTTGCACCAAAATCAAACACAAATTGATTCTCTCACCTCCCTCCATCACTCCCCCTGACCCTGCGTCCCCCCCCCCCCCCCCCCACACACACACATTTCCGCCCATCACTCCCCCCCTCCACACACGCACACACACCCCCCTGCCCACCCACCCACCTGAACACACACACACACACACACACACACGCGCATATACAAAGGAAAGAGAGAAAAAAACTCACCTGAAAATGTAGAGAGAGAGCAGTCGCGCGCGGGAGAGAGAGGGGGGGGAATGAAAATGGTGGGAAAAAAATGGCGGTAGGGTTTTTTTACTAAGAAAGTTGTCACGAACCTGTTAAGGTCTTTGACCGTGACAAACCGTTGTCGCAGACTTGTCATGGTCAATGACCGTGGCAAGGCTGGCCGGCCCAAAGGTGACAATTTAGCCTTTTTGGTGTAGTGAATATAAACCATGCGACTAATTTGCAATAAATATTCAACCCTTTAACATTCACATGCATAATCACCTCACTTCTCACATAAATGCAAGTACTACACGCATGTCCCAACCTAAGGCATAATCGTCGCTAGAAGTCTCTATCTCTAGACAATTACGTACTATCATTTAACAAATAACTAACATGGAATGCTACTAATTCCCTAGATATTTTCATTAACATATTCACTGTCTCTTAAAAGTAATTCTTTATCTATTTTAATTAAAAAAGTTATTATCCAAACTACCAAAAAGGATAAACAACAACTATGTGCCCTGAAATAAGGGATGTAACTAGCTACACGTGTAAAAAATACAACCCAAGTATCCACCCCCGCAATATCACTTACAAGGAACATACAAGTAAACCACATAAAGTATCTAACATGACATAGGGTTCATTATCAAATATATGTCGTTAAACTATATTAATTCTTGCTCTTATATATATATATATATATAATCACACAAAGGGCACTACCTTCGGTGTCTATCTCATGCCTTTGTCGGTAAGCCCGTAGGAAGCCAACACCTAAGGGGCTTAAGAAAATCACACAAAAAGATGGGGTGATCACTACACATAGGCCTGTCAACGGGTCGGGTTTAGGGAGATCCAAATCCGTGTAATCGGGTCTTCATCGGGTTCGGATCCGGGTCTTCATCGGGTCTACAATATTGGATCCAAACTCGGATCCATTCGGGTCTTTGGGTATCAAGTTCAGGTCCGGGTCTGGCCAAATATATACATTTATTTTATATTTATTTTATTTTATCCCCCTTCTTTATTTTTTAATCTTAAATTAAAATATTTTGTAATGTATTATAGAATATTATGAGTATAAATAAAACATAGATTATTTATATTTATTATGTACATAAATATATATTTTTTATATATAATACTTACATGTTATATTGATAAGATATATTTATAAATATATATATTTATAGTGTGTATATATATATATATAGAGAGAGAGAGAGAGGCTGGATCGTATACGGACCTAGTTTACGGACCGCTACCGTCCAAGAATTATCTAGGGACCGTTTTGTCTATTTAGGACCACCTTTTGGGACCGCGATGTCTTTTAACTTCTTCTAAATTTTAGGGAATATAAATTTTTAACCCAATGATTTCTAAGGTCTTTTAAGCTTATTTTAACGCTTAATTAATCTGGAAGTCTAAGTGTGGAAGTTTCAGGGCTACTGCTACTTCTCAAGCTTCTTCCGTCACTATCGTATTGAAGTTCTGAATAGCGAGGATTATCTATATGAATAATTTCTTCAGAGAGTCTAGAAATTGAAAGAGGTTTTGATGGAAAATATTCTAGTCTTAAATACCTTATACGGTATCGTGGGTTTATCTGTCTAGTTTCTTTATATATTTGATTAACAATATCAATTATATCATTTTCTATAAATTCGTCTAAATTATTATCACCATAAGATGACAAAAATCTACGGTATGTTCTAGGGGCAGTTGTTTCTACGTTTTTAAGGAGAGGGCGGTGTTGATACCAAATTTAACCTGCTGACATGGCTCAACTAAATGAAGACGCGTGGCAATTTGCGTGGCAATAACAAGAGCTCTCCGAGGAACCATACTGTAACGAGGAACTCTACTCCCCCGACCAACTCAGACTCTCCGACTAACAAGATATCTCCGAAGAAGATTATTACTCCGATCAACTCATGGATGGTGAGTTACTTAGGCGGTCCGAGCAACTTTGGCGCTCCGAGCTGCACCTCGATCAGAGCATTTATTATTAGACAATTAAGAGGATTAAATGCGCATTAAATGCTGATTATCATCATACAGATGTATACGTTACTTGAGCAGCTATGTATTACTCATTCACATGTACAGCCTGATGGCTATAAATACCTTGTATCGTCCTCATTGAAGGGGACCGGAATTTCTGGACAAAACTTGTAATCGAGAATTCCCAAACAGTCATCAATAACAGAAACAGTGGACGTAGGCCATTCTTATAAGGCTGAACCACTTTAAAATTCTTTGTCTTTATTATTTTTATCTGTGATTAAATAATTAGAGATAATATAATTTTTTACATCAACAGATTGGCGCCGTCTGTGGGAAACGACTGTGACTATCGTTTTTCACCAAAATAATTCATTACCAATGGCTGATAATCCTGAATCCAGTCATCGAAACGCTGGAAACCCCTCGAATCCGTCCACTCCTCCAAATGTTCAAGATCTGGCTGGAATTATGGCCAATTTGGCTCAAGGCCAGACGGCCATGCAAGAGACTATGCGACAACTCATGCAAACTATACAAGGTGGAGCGCAGATCCATTTAGGACAGCGAAGTGTTCAAAGACATACCCATTTAGCTTCTTCTCGTCTTAGGCAGAGCGATTCGTATCGCACAGAGAGATATGATGATTTCTCTTATCAGCCTGGAAGGACTTCCTCGGTACGAGCTACAGATACGCAGCAAAATATCACTCTCTCTCCAGAAAGGACCAGTGCTCTTGAGAGATTGAGTAGGGTCTCTCCTTTTGATCGATTGGGCCCTAAGAGGAACAAAAGTCCTCCTAAGGTTGCGTCAAGGAGCTTTCTACAACTATCAGACTTAAAGGATGGATCTGCCCAGTCGCGACCAGCTGCTCGTCAAGATAGATCCCAGGAAACCACATCAACTCGATCAGTTGCTCGAACCAACAAGCCCGAGGAAGGAAACGATGCGTGGAAAGGCTCTATTCAGAGGTTGGAGGATAGATTAGGGGAAATGCCTAAGGTTAAGAACCCTCTACAACGAACTTTTATTCAAGGGACACCTTTTGTCCAGACCATTGTGGATTTTCCTACACCGTCAAAGTTCAAAGCACCTATTGTAACTCCCAAATATGATGGAAAGACCGACCATGTCCTTCATATAGAACAATACTAAGCGGCAGCCGACATCTATGCTGTTCCAGACGAGATGAGATGCAGAGCATTCTCGGGAACCCTTACCAGATCTGCTCAAATATGGTACAATAATCTTCCTCGGGGTAAGATCTCAACTTTCTTTCAACTGGCCGAGTTGTTCATTGGAAATTTCTGTTTTGGGGCAAAGCCAGTGAAACGAGTAGCACATTTGTTAAGTGTTAGACAAAAAGCTGGTGAGAGTACCAGAGATTATATAACTCGTTTTAATAACGAGAAACTCGAAGTCATTGATTATGAGGAGAAGACAGCGATTACTGCCTTGATGAGTGGGCTATTGCCCAACAAGTTGTATTACACTTTGGCCAAAGATCCACCCAGAACCATGTCAGAACTGATGGCAAAAGCGGCCAAAATCATGAATGCCGAGGAGGCTATGGCTGCGAAGAAGAATATGGATAAAGAAACCAAGGTGGAGGTTGACAAAGCCAAGAAGCACAAGAACAATGGTGGTGACAAACAATCCAAAAATAGGTCTTCATGGGAGGTATTGAAGAAATTTGATAATTACACTCCTTTGAAGATAGACATCAACCATGTTCTAGAAGAAATTAAGAACAACGAGGAGTTAAACTGGCCAGGGAAAATGAAGGCAGACCCTGACAGGAGGAATAAGGCAAAATACTGCGAGTTTCACAAAGATCATGACCATATGACTAAAAATTGCATAGCCCTTCAGAATGAGATCAAAACACTCATTAGACGAGGAAAACTAGCAAAGTATGTTGATCGTAAAAATGAAAGAAGAAACAACGATCGAAAAGAGAGAAGTCTAGATCTCCTCGTCGAGTCGAGGAGAATAAGAAAAGAGATCATGAATGCGATCCAGAAGACGACCCTGATCTTCCCAAAAGACCAAGGCAACCAGAACGTGAAGTGTTTTCAATACGTTTTGGATCATTTGATTGCAATGTAATTACAGGAGGAGATGCAGGAGGAGGAGATCTTACTGCAGAGAAAAAAGCTTACCTCTGCGAGGCTCTAGCTTGCTCATATTTTCAGCGAATAAATTTAGCTGAGGAGGATCGCCTGAAAAAGGTAAACAAAGAGAAATTGGTCATTGGTTTTTCAAGGAACGACCTCGTAGGTGTTTTATATCCTCATGATGACCCATGGGTGATCAAAATGAGGATGAAGGAAGTAATGATTTGAAGAGTACTGGTGGATAATGGTAGCTCGGCAGACATCATGTTCTACTCGTGCTTTGACAGATTAAATCTAAAGTTGTCTCAACTGGAACCTTATCACAGACCCCTCCTCGGTTTTGCTGGCGAGAAAGTCTTTCCACTTGGGACGATCAAGTTGGATATATTCATTGGTACATGGACTACTTGTCGAACGAAAAGAATACGCTTCTTCGTGATGGATAAGAATGTTCAATCAGCGTACAATATCATCATGGGAAGGGTAGGATTGAAAAAGTTAGGCAGTACCATCCACGGTACATCAATGCCTAAAATTTTCAACAAATTTTGGAGTAGGAGTTGTGAAGGGTGATCAAAAAGTAGCTCGGGAATGTTACTATTCATCTACCGAGCAGGAGGAACTGGAGGAATCAAGGAAAAAGACTACCACCTATCAAGTGGATGAGGGTGCAGAAATTGAAACATTGGATCCTAGGGATGAGTCGCAACTTGTGAAGGGTCAAGTGGTGGAAGCTACTGAAAATATCATTTTGGACGACGAGCACCCTGAACGAACAACTCAAATAGGTTCGTCGTTAGAGGCCTCACTAAAACAAGAATTGATAACTTTCCTAAGAAGCAGAAAGAAAACTTTTGCATGGACTCATGAAGATATGCCCGGAATAGACCCAAATTTCTTATGTCACAAGCTCAATGTGAATAAGGAGATCAAGCCTGTGAAGCAGAGAAGAAGAGTATTGAGTCCCGAGAAGAATCAAGCCATACAGGAGGAGGTCGAGAAGCTCCAGAAAACTTGCTTTATTGAAGATGTTAAAAATCCAAACTAGTTAGCAAATGTGGTGATGGTAAAGAAGAAGAACAACAAGTGGAGAATGTGTGTAGACTTCACCGACCTCAACAAAGCATGCCCAAAGGATCACTTTTCGTTGCCCCGTATTGATCAACTAGTTGATGCTACCTCGGGACACGAGCTGCTGAGCTTCGTGGATGCTTATTCTGGTTACAACCAGATTAAAATGAAACCTGAAGACAGGGAGAGTACTTCTTTCATTACCCCTAGGGGAACTTATTGTTATAATGTTATGCCTTTTAGTTTGAAAAATACAGGTGCAACCTATCAGCGGATGATGAACAAGGTGTTTGCTAAACAAATCAGTTGCAATATGGAAGTCTATGTTGACGTTATGCTGACAAAGAGCCAGAAAGCTGCCGATTATCTAGTTGGCTTAGGTCAGACCTTTGATCAATTGGATAAATACCAAATGCAGCTGAACCCGACGAAGTGCATATTTGGAGTACGAGAAGGCATGTTTCTCGGGTACATTGTCAATCAATGAGGAATTGAAGCAAATCCTGAAAAGATTAAAGCTCTATTAGGGCTACGATCTCCAACGACGAAGAAAGAAGTGCAGAGTCTTACAGGACGAGTAGCAGCGCTCAACAGATTTGTATCGCGAGCAACTGATAGATGTCTCCCATTCTTCAAAACGCTCCGAAAGACTTTTGAGTGGAATGATGAATGTGAGAAGGCTTTTCAAGACTTGAATAAATATCTGGGAGCACCTCCACTGTTGTCCAGTCCGGTGATGGGAGAAAAATTGTACTTGTATCAGGCAGTATCAGAGAATGCAGTTAGCTCGGCATTGATCAGAGTGGAGAATGGAGTGCAAAAACCAATTTATTACACGAGTAAGGCATTCCGAGGAGCAGAGATCAGCTATCCAAAATTGGAAAAGTTGGCGCTGGGGCTGATTGAGGCGAGTAGGAGAATGAGGCCATACTTCCAGGCTCATACCATAGGCGTATATACTGATATGCCATTGAGGCAAGCCCTTCATAAACCAGAAAAATCAGGAAGATTGATGTACTGGGCAATAGAACTCGATGAATATGATATAATTTATGAGCCTAGATCGTCATTAAAAGGCTAAGCAGTAGCAGATTTTATAGCAGAGTTCACCTATCCTGATACCCCCGAGGAATAAAAACTGTTCACCGATAAACCAGTAGATATTATAGAATCATCAAATTCAAGCCCAGACCAACTCAGGTTGGTAAAAGGGCAAGAAAAGATGATCGATGAATAACAAAAAATATCAGGAGAAGGTGAAATGAAGCAACAAATATTCCATCGAGGAACTCTGTCAGATCAGAAATTTAAAGACGAGTTACCTATATGGAGCCTATATGTTGATGGCTCATCTTGCACTACAGGCTGTGGGGCAGGGATCGTGTTGAACAGTCCGGACGAGGTCGACATGGAATACGCCCTACGCTTCCAATTCAAAGCTTCCAATAATAAGGCTGAGTATGAGGCCATGATTGCAGGTCTTAGTTTAGCAAAAACTATGGAGGCACAACAGGTTATTGTCTTCAGTGATTCTCAATTTATCGTAAATCAAATGTTGGGAACATATGCAGCCAAAGGAGAATTAATGATCAAGTACCATGTAAAGGTGATGGAGTTGGTATCAGAATTTCTTACTGTTCAGTTGGTCAGAATACCAAGAATAGAGAATGCGAGAGCAGACGCACTAGCCCGATTAGCATTAGCTACTCGTACCGAGCTGCGAAGAACAATTCCAATTGAAGTATTGGCTAGTCGAAGCATAGATGAAGATATGATGATGAATTTTATTTCCCTTAATTTAGGGCCATCTTAGATGGATCCCATCAGGGCATATATTGAGGAGGGAGAATTACCAATTGACAAGCTCGCAGCCAAAAAATTGAAGTATAAAGTTGCTCGTTATGTATTGACTAACGGTATTTTATATAGACGAGGAATTATGGCAGGTTTGCAAAGATGTGTACATCCCTCCGAGGTGAAAGACTTGATTGAAGAGATCCATGAAGGGTCCTGCGGAGCCCATGTAGCAAGTCGGACACTTTTGCAAAGGGTGATGACGCAAGGATACTACTGATTGTATAGCCTATGACAAGAAATGTGACAAGTTCCAGCGCTTCTCCTCCATTCGAAGAACTCCCCAAGTATTGTTGACACCCATTACTTCCTCTTAGCCATTTGCCATGTGGGGAATTGACTTGGTCGGACCACTTCCAACGACCAGAGGAAGGTTCAAATATCTCGTCGTCGCAGTGGATTATTTTACTAAGTGGGTAGAAGTCGAGGCTCTTGTCGACATGATGTACGAGAAGGTATATCAATTTATTTGGAAAAATATCATCTGTAGATATAGTCTTCCCCATGCATTCATTACCGACCATGGAACACAATTTGACAATGAGGAGTTCGCTACCTATTGTCATCAGTCCAATATCTTGAAGATCCACTCGGCACCAGGTCATCTCCAAGGAAACGGACAGACTGAAGTGACAAACAGAACACTGCTATATAGCTTGAAGAAAAGACTAAGTGATGCAAAAGCAAACTGGATCAACGAGTTACAGTCAGTACTGTGGGCTTATCGTACTACTCCCCGAGCAGCAACTGGAGAGTCCCCATAAATGCTGACGTTTGGAAGTGAAGTTGTTATACCTGCCGAGTTGGGCCTCCCAACACACAGGGTACTGAATTTCAATTCCCCTGTCAGCGACTTAATGAGAAGATTGGATTTGTACATGCTCGAGGAAGTTAGAGAAGAAGCAGCCATCAGGAATGCTGCTTACCAACAACGAACAGCTTTGTTCTACAATAAGAGGGTGAAAAAGTGCGACCTGAAAGAAGGAGACTATGTGCTAAAGAAAGTGATTCAAAAGCACAACAAACTGGAGGCAAACTGGCATGGACCATATCGAGTTACTGAAGTTGTTCGACCAGGAACCTACCGAATAGCAACTTTAGAAGGGGAGGAGTTTAAGAATGCATGGAATGCAGAACACCTTCGCAAGTATTATCAGTGATGTAAACTCTCATGTAACGCAGTTCCATCGGTACGAATAAAATGACGATATTCGGTTAAATTCTCTCCTTTTATCAAAAAAATTTCAGGGAATACTAGTGCTACACACTACTCAGCAAAACTCAGACAAAAAATATTTCTAAAAATGCCAACTCAGGTTGGTTAGGAAGTAAATATATTCCTAAAAATGCCAACTCAGGTTGGTTAGGAAACAAATATATTCCTAAAAATGCCAACTCAGGTTGGTTAGGAAGCAAATATATTCCTAAAAATGCCTAAAAATGCCAACTCAGGTTGGTTAGGAAACAAATATATTCCTAAAAATGCCAACTCAGGTTGGTTAGGAAGCAAATATATTCCTAAAAATGCCAACTCAGGTTGGTGAGGAAGCAAAAATATTCCTAAAAATGCCAACTAGTGTTGGTTGGGAAGTAAAAATATTTTCCAAAAGTATCAAAGTTGGTCGGGAAGGAAAAACCCATTAACTGTAAGTTGGTCAGGAAAGAAAAATCCACTAACTGTAAGTTGGTCGGGAAGAAAAAATCTGCCGACCATGGTTGGTCGGGGACATTTTATGAATATGTGAAGGTGATCGAGCAAAATTTTTTATACTCGTAATGTTACCACCAAGTTGGTCGAGAAACAAAACATCATTAATTTTGATTAGTCGTCAAATGATTACCACAAATAATTCAAGCTAGTCGACAATAAGTTTTAATCAACTATAGTTGGTCGACAAATTACATAATGTTGTTATCTTTTTAACATATATACATATACATATATAAAGTGTTTTACAACCATAAGACAATGGCAATTAAGATTGCGAACAAAAATAAAAAGTCTTTCATTAAATCCAAAAACAAAATACATTGAGAATGAAATGTATACTAACTATTACATCAAGATTCCTACTCTATTGGTTTCTTCCCCTCTGCTTTTGAAACAGGTTCCTCGCCAGCAGGAGGATCATCTAAAGCATAAGGGGAGTTTATAAAGTTAAGGTCTTTGAGCATCCTGATGTTCATCACAGATGGTCGATCGAGTAAATGCTCAGGGCGAGATATCTCAGCATTTGAATGGAGACTGTAATCGCCAAGGTATTTGGAAATCAAACACCGAGGGATGGCCCGAGCAGGGATCCAGCTCATATCAAGCTTGAATGGTGGCACTGGTAGGTCGAGCAACCCAGGATTATGGTAATCCCACTGGTAGTGACCGTGTTCCAGTTGCAGTACGCCCAAAGCATTCAACCAGCCTTGTTTATAACCTTCATTATTGAAATTTTGGATTCGATCATCCAAATGGTAAAGAGCTTCATTGTAGCCTGTCATCCAGAATTCCCGGGGCTGCTTGTGGAATTGATAGGTCAGTCTTTCCAACTGCTCGTGAAGACTTTTTGCAAAAATTTCCTTATTTTCCAAGGCATACTTCTGCGCAGAGAGCTACTCGTCCAAATTCTGGATCTTCTTAGACATCTCGGCCAAGGCTTGGTTCTTTGCCATTAGTTGGAAGGCTTGATTCTCCAGAGCCGATTGAGTTCTCTGTTCTTCGACAGTAATCCGAGCAGCTCTTGCTCGTCCCCGAGCAGAGGTAGAAGGCCCAATCCTCTTCAGGGTTTCTAGCTCATCCCTCAAGTTGACATTTTCGACTTCCAGGAAAGAGAATCCCTCATCGTTCACAGGGACTAAAGCGTTTGATGTAGAGGCAGCAGATTTCAATTGAGCTACTTCCCTTTGTAGGTTATTATTTTCTTGCTCCAACAACTCTGCTATTTGTCTGTTCTCTTCAACCTCAGTCTTCAAAGTTCTTTCCCTCATATTATAAGCAGCGAACAACTTGTCATGCCCCTTATCAGCACTGAGTTGATGATACTTCTTCTCGTACCCCTCGTGCAAAAGGGCTGTAGATTCTTTATATTGTTGCTGAAGCTCTTCAAGAGTTCCTTGGAGATCATCAATCATTTCATAATGTGCTACATTGTTGGCCACTGCACGATCGAGCAGGCACTTCAAATATTAGTAGGCTTAAATTGCTTGCTCTGAAGCATCTTGGCCGAGGATATCGACGATTTGTGCCGCACTCAGATCTGTGTGAGCAGCTGTGAAGTACTCATGACATTGCCTCAACAGCTTTGTATCATGAGCAGATAATAACTACATTCTGGCCATAAACTAATAAAGGAAGAGAAAGCAAGAATCAATAAGGATGCAAACAGAGTATGAAGAAGAGAATCAACAGTGTGCATAATCAAAAGTTCAAGTTTTATTACATCATAATGGAGAAGTACAAAGTCAGAGTTACATTTGATACAAACACAGAGAGAAATTCGAACAACTCTACACCTTTTCCTTGTCTCCCAAAATTTTCTCAGGAGGCTGGGACGAGGAGGTAGGTTGCTCAGGGGGAACAAATGGTTGCTCGGAAAGCACTGGAGGTTGCTCGGATGAAGTAATAGGTAGTTGAAGTTGCTCGCTGGTGGATTGGATAGCTTGGGGGTGAGATGTTTGATCTCCCGTCACCATAGAAGATTCCTCAGAAGCAGCTTCGTCCTCTTCTTCTTCTTCAGGAGTTGGAGGAGGGCCCGGGATGTGTCGCTGGAACAAGTCAGAATTTTCATCAACCTTCATTTCTTACAACGCAGCGACCCAGCCATCCCTAAAGTATTTGTGGCTACCATATTCCACCTGCGACATCATGGCAGCCAAACCTTTGTTCCACCCCTTATCCCAGCCGGCGCTGAAAGACTTCTTCACATCCAACTTCCTTTTCGTTTTCTCCGAGGAAATCTTCTCGGATAGAAGTTCCTCGGTAGCCTTCAACTTATTCTCAGTTTCCTCCTTCTGACGACTTACTTCACGAAGTCGGATTAATTCTTCCTCAGTAACCTTGAGCTTATTCTCAAGCTCCCGAGTATTTTTGAGCTTCTCGTCAGGCTCTTTATTTTTCTCTTCTAAATCTTTTATTCTCTTCTCTAATCCTTTGGAGGCTTCAACAGCTTGGTTCCTCTCCTGCTCGGTGGAATCAAGTTTCTTCTCCCAAGCAGCTTTATCATCATCATATTTCTGACGAGAATCTTTCAGAGACTGCGTCAGGCCCACCAAAGCTTCCTCCACACCGGACGAGGAGCTTGAAGCTTTAATAGCTTCATCTTTCTTCAAAATTGTGTTAAAACAGGCTACCAACTGGGAAAAGAAAATGATATCAAGTTAGTGCACAGATGTAACAAGGGAAAAATGAAAATGAGGACAACAATACTTACAGAAGCAATATGACGAGCTGCTAAGGTGGTAACCATGTCCCGAGAAAGATTTTCTTCAATACCTTGGATCTCGGGAATGATCCAAGTCTTCACCGAGCTCATGGCAGAGCTCGGGGCAACAAAAATGGGAACGCCACTTCCAGTACTCGGAGGCTGAGAGATGGATTCAGCCAAATTGACCGGTGAGATTTTCTTCAGCTTCCTCGGAGGAACAGGAATAGTTTCAGCCAAGGAGGTAGTCTTGGTCGGTGATATGACAATCACCTCACTTGGAGCATCAGCCTTGCTCAGGGCCACTTGGGGCTTCTCGGCAACCTTAGCAGGAATAGCCGAAGGAGGTGTGAGAGAGCAGCAGCAGCGGAAATATTGCGACTTCTCAAATAAAAACCAATTTTAATTAATCCCAAATTTCAGTTAAACCCTAAGACATGCATCTAGATGATTTATCAAATAAAATATAGCATGCAGGATAAAAAACAAACACCAATTTGAAGAACGTGTGTGCTCGCGTTCAAATGATCAAATTATATATAAAATCCTTTTAACACAAACAAACCCTAAACATGCAGCAGTATGTGATTGAATAAATTGATAATCTACGCAAGAACATTCAAACACATGCAATTAAGGAAAAATCCCCCTCAGGGGCAAAACCATTTATTTTCACTATAATTTGTAAGAGAACGGCTTACAATCGAATTACAATGAAAATACAAGTTGACTAAGAATTACCCTCGGGTATCGGATTCTGTAGTCGCGGCTGGAATTATTTCTTTCCAGTAGGGTTGCAATGAAGAAGAAGAACGGTCTCCTCCACAAGGGTTGAACAAACCAAAGTTGTGTTCTTGGGTTGCTAAAGGATTCACAAAGGTATGGCAAGGATGTGTGAATCAAACCATGAGTCTTGGGACTCAAAAATATGAAGACTAGGTGTATTTGGACTCTCAAATTCGTCTCCTAAAGTCTTGCAAAACAACTCCCCCGAAGTTGGTATTTATAGGAAAAAATATGAAGAGTCCCATGTTTTTAAAACTCTAAAATTCTATCCAGCGTACAAAAAAAACAGCATTCTTTAAGGAATTGTCTCTATCTTCAAAAGGCCATAACTCCTTCACCGTAGCTCGGATTGAGGTGTCGTTTTTTCCAGTATCTTCGTTGCGGCGAGCTCTTCAACTTTGTAGTTGACCAGACCTCCGAATTATGGATGTGAAATTACGAAAATGCCCTTGAACTCTCCTATCGTGCTTTTTTTCACTGTTTTGACTTCCCTTGCGTACCACTTGCATTAAGTCCCTAAAATCTTGGACCGTGAAGTCGTTGAGGCAGATGTGGGACATATTAATGGAGATGTTGAATGCTTGATTCCCGGAATTCGGATAGAGGCCGTCATGTGAGATCGTGAGGTGACGTGCCAAATGTAGCGGCGTACGACATACACAAATGTAACATGTTGGACATGAGAAAAATGTCCTTACAAATCTCCCCCTATGTCTATGCCGGTACATACATAAAAAATCCGAATTATCAAATAACAAAATTGCCTATACAAATCTACCCTTCCATGAACCCAAAACTGGAAAGATACAAATGAATAAGTCTTCATCGTTTGTTCTTCAAATCTTCAGGAATCTCAAATCTTTTCTCATCAGGGTGTGCAATTCAGAGATCATCAATGAAGTACCTACACACATGAGATAAAGAAAAAAATACCAAGTGACGTATCGAGTTTGAAATGAGATAAACATAGATACCAATATATGATAAGCATAAGTCAAATCTCAAAACTCCCCCAAAATTCAAACTCCCCCATAAAATGATAATTCTTTCTCCCCCTTTATATGATGTCCCCAAATAGACAAATAAGAAGAATGAATCAAACAAGCAAAATCGGGGTGTCACGGTATACAAATCAAGGCATCAATCAATATGGTAAACGTGCTCTTGCAAGGAGATGCTAAAAAAATCTTCGCACACTATTTTTGATTTTTCAAATTTTTCATACAAAACAAAAAAAATAGATACCATTTGAAAAAAAATGTAAAACATGATACAAAAATCACACCATGGATTTAGACTCAAACAACCAAGTCATGGAAACGGAATGAATGGGTGTGAACACATTCGATAGGTAAATCAACTCAATCAATCATATGTGCACGATGCATATGTGTACCCCTAACGAATGAGCATCAAAAGTATCCTTAGGTGTAAAAAAAAATTTGTTGAATTTAGATGACATCGTCTTATGCAAATCAACAAATCAAAGTTAAAGTGATTTCCACACCAATAACGTCCAAAAACTATGTAGCGCATTTTCAAGAATTTCAAGGATGTGCAAACCCGTTTTAAATTCTCCAACCAAACACCCTCATATATATTTTCTTTTAGAGGTAATCTAAATTCTCAAACTTTGGAGAATTGGTGCAAAAACCTAAATGGCCCATAATTGGCATGAATTTCTTTTTATTGCCTTTAATTTTTTTCGGGCTCTTTTAACCTCTTTGGACCTCGGATAATAAAATTCCTCAATTTTTTTTGTCCAATTTAACGGTGGCTTAGTATTCGCAAAGGTAAAATGAACCTTTCGCAGCCCTTCCCCGTTTTTAAAGAAAGCACACAAACTCACAAAACGGTTTTTATATGCACAATTTCCTTATAAAAAATTATCGCGCTTGGTTCGTTTTAAGGACAAGATTGAAGTAAACACACCCAACCAACATGTGATAAGACAAGCACAATAATCAAACAAATCCGTGCAAGTGTGCATTAAAGGAAACATGAGTCAAACATGTAGGAAGCAACACTTAATTACATCTTAATGACTCCAAACATTATAAAGCACATGGATGAATTGACCTATTGTCTCAAAACACTATCAAATAGTCACATGAAAAAAAATGGAATGATGTTGTGACTTGGTCATCCAAAGTGTCCATCCATAAACGGTGCAAACAAAATAAACAAAAATCTTTTTGGATTTTTCAAAATTTTTGTCAACATAAAATCTTTTTGTATTTTAAAAAAAAAACAAAAATTTATACAAAAAATACAAGTCATCACACTAGTAAAAATATATCATGAAACCACAACTAGTGTATGACAAACATGCAAACACAATCAACCAAAAGATTTCACATGGGGTGAATCACGTGCAAGCAAACGGGATCGTGGACAAATAAACCATAAGCCTCTAAATCTGATTTTCTAACCCAAATTGATGTGTAACGGAGTGTGGGAGTTTTGGGAATCGAATTTATTCTTTCATTAACCTTCCTGGGTCCATTTAAAAGCTTGTAACAAAATCGCCTAAGATGACCTTGCCTACCGCAATGTGTGCAAGTGTAAATCGGGCGGTGTGTGTTACCTAAAGGTGGCCCTCTCCTCAAATTCCTAGGTGGCGCTTTCTGAATTTGCTTAGGTGGATCTCTCCTAATGATCCTAGGAGGTTCTCTTACGATGTTCCTGTGAGGCGCCTTTTTAACAAACTTAGGTGCCTCTTTCTTAACAATCCTAGGAGGCTCTCTCACACTTGTGGGAATGGGTGCAACATATTTTTCAAGACCAATCCCACCCCTATCAGTTTTGATCTCGACTGTGCCTAAAATCTTATCAAGTTTTTCAGACCTAGACTCCAAATCAAATTTCACTTTACTTGAATCTTTCAATTTCACCTCAAGTTCACCTATCCTAGATTCAAGTACTCGTTTAGAATCCTCAAACTCTAAAAGCTCCTTTTTCATAGTCTCCATCAACCCTCTAAGACTATCTCTCTCACCCTCGACGTACTCAAGCTTCTCTTTCAAAATATTCACTTGAGCCCTAAGTTCTTCAACTAAAAAATCATTATTTTTTATGGCACACTCTTTTAACTGAGCTTTCAATTTCAAGTTTTCTTTCTTTGTTTTCAAAGTTTCAGCATAAAGTTCATTGAAAGCAGTTTGCAAGTCATGCTCATCTACACTTTCCTCCTCACTTTCATCCACACTCCCATCACCTTCACTATCACTAATCACATGGATGGGAAATTCTCGCCTAGAAGCATAAAAAACTTCTTTTTCCGAATCACAATCACTAAGGGTAGAAACATGAGAAATCGGTTTATTCAATTTCTTCTTTAAATTTGTGGTACACTCATTTAACGTGTGACCAACACCCTTACAACACGAACACCTCTCAGATTCGTTTTCAACAGAAGATTTGAAACAAGAGTTCGTGTGAATTTTCCAATTAAATTTTTTAAAAATTTGACATCGAAGATCATCAAAACCATCAAAAGCCATTTTTGCAAAATCAGGATCAAAACACAATAACTTAGTGCAACCCGCTCTGATACCAATTTGACGACGTGAGAAGTCAAATTGTATCAAAAAAAATAAATCCTCGAAAAATCAGGATCACGCGATAAATTAGCGTAACCCGCTCTGATACCAATTTGAGAGAGCAGCAGCAGCGGAAATATTGCGACTTCTCAAATAAAAACCAATTTTAATTAATCCCAAATTTCAGTTAAACCCTAAGACATGCATCTAGATGATTTATCAAATAAAATATAGCATGCAGGATAAAAAACAAACACCAATTTGAAGAACGTGTGTGCTCGCGTTCAAATGATCAAATTATATATAAAATCCTTTTAACACAAACAAACCCTAAACATGCAGCAGTATGTGATTGAATAAATTGATAATCTACGCAAGAACATTCAAACACATGCAATTAAGGAAAAATCCCCCTCAGGGGCAAAACCATTTATTTTCACTATAATTTGTAAGAGAACGGCTTACAATCGGATTACAATGAAAATACAAGTTGACTAAGAATTACCCTCGGGTATCGGATTCTGTAGTCGCGGCTGGAATTATCACTTTCCAGTAGGGCTACAATGAAGAAGAAGAACGGTCTCCTCCACAAGGGTTGAACAAACCAAAGTTGTGTTCTTGGGTTGCTAAAGGATTCACAAAGGTATGGCAAGGATGTGTGAATCAAACCATGAGTCTTAGGACTCAAAAATATGAAGACTAGGTGTATTTGGACTCTCAAATTCGTCTCCTAAAGTCTTGCAAAACAACTCCCCCGAAGTTGGTATTTATAGGAAAAAATATGAAGAGTCCCATGTTTTTAAAACTCTAAAATTCTATCCAGCGTAAAAAAAAAACAGCATTCTTTAAGGAATTGTCTCTATCTTCAAAAGGCCATAACTCCTTCATCGTAGCTCGGATTGAGGTGTCGTTTTTTCCAGTATCTTCGTTGCGGCGAGCTCTTCAACTTTGTAGTTGACAAGACCTCCGAACTATGGATGTGAAATTACGAAAATGCCCTTGAACTCTCCTATCGTGCCTTTTTTCACTGTTTTGACTTCCCTTGCGTACCACTTGCATTAAGTCCCTAAAATCTTGGACCGTGAAGTCGTTGAGGCAGATGTGGGACATATTAATGGAGATGTTGAATGCTTGATTTCCGGAATTCGGATAGAGGCCGTCATGTGAGATCGTGAGGTGACGTGCCAAATGTAGCGGCGTACGACATACACAAATGTAACATGTTGGACATGAGAAAAATGTCCTTACAAGGTGCATCAATTTTCTTTATCCCTTCTCCTGGGACATCAATCTTACTCTTCTTTGCCTCTCCAGCACCAGAGGCAGATTTTTCAAAGAGAGTAGGAGGTCTTCTTTTCTTCATCCTTTCACTCAAAGGAATATGTGGCTCGGGTGAAGAACTTGTAGAAGCTGGTATTGGTTCTGCGTCACTTACAACCGGACGAGCAGTGAAGGATGAGGTGTAACTTTTATACTGTAGAAAATACGAAGATGACCTAATATGCTCGTCGACAACAGTCTGATGAAGCTCCAGATATGTTTCAAATGCTTTATGTCAACTTCTGTCTCTTTTGGAGACTTTCTTTTGCTGTCAACTGCAAAATAATGAACATGAAAATATCAGTGACACATTTTATCAAATACAAAGAAAGCATAATTTCAAAAATAAAATGAAATAAAAATAACCTATCCCATTGCCATAGGGAGGGCATCTGGGACCCTGATACACTTCATCTCCAGTTAAAGGAGCATGTTGCCAATTTTTTATAACAACCCCGTGCTCGAAATAGTCCCTATTGGCATCTGGGAGATTGACTACTAGAGCCCTATTTAAAAACCTAGTTTTTAAATAAAATGTATTGTCACCAACAACCCATCTATAACAAAACATAATTTATGAAATTCCTATACGAGTTCCATGAATTTGGTTTAATCTATGAACCCCGTTAACTATTCTCCATGTATTGGGGGCTATTCTTGCAGGAACAACGTCAAAATACTGACAGAATTCTAGACATAAAGGATTTGGGGGAAAGGAAAAACCACATTCAGCAACAAAAAGACTGGGGAACCAATGTCCCTCAGCCAAACGGAAATAATCCGAAGGTTCGGAAAGTTCCTCCAGAACAACCCATTAGGGATAGAGAAATCAGAACGAAATTTATCTAGAGACTCAACAGGGTAAACCATGATGAATAAAGGAAATAAAGAAGAGGGAAGAAAATCTTACAGAAAAAAGATGAATCTGTTGACAACGAACGATGAAAATGATGAACGCACAAGAGAGAAAGACAATGGAAAATTCAAAGATACGAATTTGAAAAAGTAAAAGACGATGGGATTGTCTGCAACGCTTAAATACCTTACCTTGGGAAATGGTAAAGATAATGATTACAAAAAGAGACGATTACGCTACCGGCGGCTAAAAAGACACAAAAGGCGCGGGAACCGAAGCAGTTATAAAAATTCAAAAAGTCCAATTCTACGAATTTAGAAGGAGAAATAAATACAAAAGAAAATACTCCTAAAAATCAGGAAGACCATTTAAAACCGCCATATTTCGAGAAAGAATGTTCCACAATCCTCAAATTTCGAACTGTGAAACATTGGGGGCTTCTGTTAATACCAAATTTAACCTGCTGACATGGCTCAACTAAATGAAGACGCGTGGCAATTTGCGTGGCAATAACAAGAGCTCTCCGAGGAACCATAGTACAACGAGAAACTCTACTCCCCCGACCAACTCAGACTCTCCGACTAACAAGAGCTCTCCGAGGAAGATTATTACTCCGAGCAACTCATGGATGGCGAGTTACTTAGGCGGTCCGAGCAACTTTGGCGGTCCGAGCTGCACCTCGATCAGAGCATTTATTATCAGACAATTAAGAGGATTAAATGCGCATTAAATGCCATTTATCATCATACAGATGTATACGTTACTTGAGCAGCTATGTATTACTCATTCACATGTACAGTCTGATGGCTATAAATACCTTGTATCGTCCTCATTGAAGGGGACCGGAATTTCTGGACAAAACTTGTAATCGAGAATTCCCAAACAGTCATCAATAACAGAAACAGTGGACGTAGGCCATTCTTATAAGGCTGAACCACTTTAAAATTCTTTGTCTTTATTATTTTTATCTGTGATTAAATAATTAGAGATAATCTAATTTTTTACATCAACAGGCGGATTCCTCCAGCTCTAATTAAAGTAGACTTTGTTTCAGCTAACCTTTTTCGTCTAATAAATTTTAATACGTCTATACTGTCTTCAAGTATCCTAGTGTATTCTTGATATTTTTCAGGTCTAGATAGTTCTTCTGCAAAATCTTCAGTTCTTAATTATTGTCTAAAGAGATCACGGATCCCTGTTCTAATTATTTCTATTCTAGGTGCTTCTCTTCCTAGTCACTCAATGATCTGGTCTATGTATTTAAAAGTACCACCTGCATATACTAAAGCAGATTCTATAAGTTCTTTATCTTTAGGGTCTGTAAGAGTCCAGTCTTGAATTTCTCTAGTTAAGTCTAAACTTGTTTGTTTAACGAATTCTAAAAAGTCTTTAGTGATCTGTAGGCTCATATAAGTTTCTTTTTAAAGCAATAATATGTAAAAATAATTAAGGATTTGGTTCGAGTTATACCTTCCTTCTGGTCTGCAATATCTTTATCTTCTTCCCTTTGTCTCTTCAGCTTTGTTACTATTCTTCTCCGGTCTCGGCCTCCTACAACTCTTTCTTTATGTGTCGCACCTCAATCCACTACTTTGACGGTTGACCCGTTTCCTGCCTGTACGCCTTCACGCCTAACGCCCACCTGGCTAACGGCTCACGGCAAATCCGCACCTGACGGCGGTTCACCAGTATAACACCTTGTGTGCTACACCAGAGGTTCCACACAATAGTCCTCTATGAACAGAAAGTTGGAGACAATTTGGAAAATAATAACAACTTAGCATAAGAGATTTCTGGAAAAGAAAATACTTTTATTGCATTCCATAAGTAAATACAACTCTCCCCTCTCCCCTAACTATGAGAGGTTTACTCACTCATATACATATTACTATCTACAAGCATACTCTCTCACTGGAAGTCTAGCAATCTCTCACTCTCTAACTCCTGATATCTCCTCCTCCTAAAATACAAATGGACGCTCCCTTTTATAGCACAAAGGCACTTACAAATGACTGAAAACCGGCTATCAAAAGCGATCCGGTTGAAAGCATAATTATTAAAGGAATAATATCTACAGAATCTTTATCAACTGGGTTTACATGCTTTTAACGTCTTTTGATAATTTGGGGGGACCTCTTTCTTTATGAAAAGAAAGGCGTGCCGAGTCTTCATCATGGGTCATGTCGTTTTGTAATAATGCAAGAGCATCAAACAAAGTCTTCGTCTTTTTCATCAGTCCGGTGGCCCATGTGGGGCAGGCATGTTTTTGCTTTGTGGAAAGCATGGTCTAGGCAAACGATTCTTCTGTCTTCAATAATTCTTCCACTACGGAGGGGCCCTTTGTTGTATCTGTGTCTTCTTCTTCTTCTTTGTCTTGGTTTGGTAAGGTATTATTGGAAAATTCATCAATGAGGCCTACCGTTCTAATGCTAGCTGGCAAAGCTATCTCTACCATCTCTTTGGGTTCTTTCTTGAGCCTTCCATTGAATGGTTCATCAGCTTGGATTATCAGGTCTTCTTTGTGATAGGCAGTGTACTACCTGTCTTCTCCTGTTAATAACTCCATGATTTCTATGGTCTCCATGGCTTGAGCAATCTGGAGCTTGGACTTATCAACAATCAATTCTTTGGTCTCATCATCTGATAAAATCTCAACGTCTTCGAATATATAACTGGAAAATCTAATAAGTCTAAATCCTTCAACTCTCATTCCTCTACAGGAACTTGGAGCAATTTGGTAGATTCTGGCAAATAGAGGAAGGAAGTCTTCTACCTTTTTAATATACTCATGGACTATTTTTTCAAGAGCAACAGAGTCTTCAATGTCTTTTATCTGGACGAGTCCAATAAACCCGTGGTCTGCAAGAGTTATATGAGCCATTTCTGATTTTCCAAAAAGATATATTTTTGACACGTCTTTGAAGAAACCTTTAACTATTAAGGCATCTCCATTTATTTCTGATAATAACATATTAAAATGATCAATAATGTTATTAGTTTCTTTTTTAAAGTTTTCTGTTAATGGGAGATTATTATGACCAAATGCTATAACAATCTTAGTCTTAAAAGTCTTTTTATGATAACAGAAGTCAGTAGGTCTAGTTTTAGAGGTTTCTCCAAGAGTCTGGGCATAATTCTGAGTCTGAGGTCTAGTCGCAACAGTACCACTGAGTTGGGTAACTGCAAGTCTTTGAGTCCTCATGAATCTGGCAATGGCTACCAAATTTTGTTTAAACGCGATCCATAGTCTATTCTTCACATTCCACCATATGGCGTCTATAAGAGTATTTTCGTCTTCGGAAAATTCTCGTCTAAATTTGATCAAGTCTGGGTATCTTTGATGGGGTCTATATTGGGGAAAATACATCTTCCCAATGAGTCTATTTTGAGAAATAATCTCTTGTCTAGATTTTCCAGGAGGAACTAAGATATCATCAAAGTTCTCTAGGATTGGTCTTTCTTGAGAGTCTTGAATATGAGTCTGTCTTTGCGTTACACCAGCATTTGGTCTTACGCGTCTAAGATAGTCTGCAACGTCTTCCCTGTCAGTCTATTCGTTCCAGAGGAACTCATGTCTACTAGGTCTTCTGTTTGCAATATAAAATATGAAATTATATTAGTGTTAGCAAACATTGGCTCTCTTGATATAATGTCTGGAATGGTATTTTTACTTCCCTTAATATGTATAACAAAGAAGTCATAACCATTAAGCAATTGTTGCCATCTAATTAGTCTATTAGTCCTTGATTTGGACAAGTCTAAATCTCGAAATTTTACTGCATAAGAAGAGTCAGTACAAACAGTAAAATGTTTAGGTCTAAGAAACAACATATATTTTTCTATTGCCCTAACTATGGCAAAAACTTTTTTTTATGGGCAGTGTATCTTGTTTCTGGGTCTGTAAAGGTTCCAGAACTATGTCTACAAAGTTTCTTCTTTTTTGTCTGATGATCAATGGCAAAGTATACTGCTCCCCATTGCTTATCAGAGGCATCTGTTTCTACTATAAACTGGTCTTCTGCATTAGGCAGTTCAAGTAACGGAATGTTCTTAACTGCATCTTTAATTTGTTTTATTACTTCAAAATCATCTTTAGTCCAGTAAAAGGGATTGGTTTTGTCTGTTCCTTTTAATTTGGATGTTAAGCTTTGTCTTTTTGAAGCAAGGTCTTTAATAAAGTCAGCAGCACAATTAAGCAATCCTAAAAATGATTGTAATTGTTTTCTATCTTTGAGTTGGTCTGGAAACTCAAGAATCTTTTTAGTTATGTGTTCTGCCAATGATAATTTTCTTTGTTAATATGCATTCCCACAAAGTCTATCTCAGTCTGAAATAATTGTATTTTTCTTTCGGAAATAACAATACCATGTTTATCTAATTCTAAAATAATCTTTTTAAGATGGTCTACATGCTCTATCTCAGTCTTACTTGCTACAAGAATATCATCTATGTAAACAAGGCAAAATTCTGAATAAGGTCTAAATATATTATCCATTCTTCTTTGGAAAACTTGAGGAGCATTCAAGTATCCAAATGGCATGACTAGCCATTCGTATTTTCCTTGGGGCACACTAAAGGCTGTCCAAGTAATACTATCTGGATGCATCTTAATTTTCCAGAAGCCTGATTTACAATCAAACTTACTGAATATAATTCTATCTTCGATTAAATTAATCAAATTATTCTTGTCTGGTATCTTATAAGAATCAAATTCGCAATTCTTATTTAATTGTCTATAATCTATAACCATGCGTCTTTTTCCTCTTTTACGTTCAGATTCATTTTGAACATAGAAGGCTAGGCTATTATGTCTACTTTTACTTTCTCTAATAATGTCTAACTTAAGCATTTCATCTATGTCTTTCTTGAATTCTTCCCTATCTTCTTGTGAGTATCCTTTCTTATAGGTTCCACCATTAATAGTGGCTTCTGGGTTAATAGGGATGATTTCACAATAACTCTCATCTTTATCCCACTTAGCGATGGGATTTTCTCCTAAAGTAGGCTCTGCTAGTTGCCTAATCTTTCCTTTTCTACTTCTATATCCATTTTCTTCTGTTTGGATATAGCTTGAACCTGTAATAAGGTCTGCTGGGATTGATCTAAAATGTCTTGTTGTATAAGCGCTATTTGCTTATAACACTTTTGGTCTGGACACTTACACTCTTTTTGTAAGGGTTTAGTAATATCTAAGGCTTCTTGTTGGGTTGTAGATCTAGGTCCAGGTCCACCATGCTCAGCTGAAGAACTCTGATGTTTTATGGGTCTATAATTGAGCTTGACCTGCATAAGGTCAAAGGCAGACTTATGATCTATTAGAGGAGCTTTAATATTAAATTCCTCTTGATCACTAATTAATATCTTATCATTATACTGAGTATAAGGATGATATTTACTAATAAAGTCTTGTCCTAAAATAAGGTTTCCTGTGAAACTAGGACGAGGATCCATTATCCAAAATCGATGATTAACGGTTTTGTTGGTCTGATTTCCTAATTTAAAATAAATAGGAATAGTCTGGAAATATAAGGTAAATGGATCTCCATTAGCCACTTTACCATAGATTTCTTGAGTACTTTCTAAACAATAGTCTTCAGGGAAGGCATTAGCCTTGCAAATACTCTGAGAGCACCCTGTATCTATAAAAGCTGAAAGTCTTTTAGGATAGTCTTTATGTTGAACAAATAATTCTACAAAACAAGCATGTGGTTTAGTAGAAATTCCAAAATTGTTCTTTTCTAAAATAGATATTCCTTTCTGAGGTTTATCTATAAGATCTAAGGGTATTTGGTCTTCTGAACTACCATCAGAATGGTATTCGTCTAAGTCATAGGAAATTCCCTTTCCTTTGAAATCTTCATTTTCTTGTAATCTTTTGGTTATATTTATATCAATGTCTTGATAATATGTTTTTATATCTAGGTCTATTTGAGCGTCATACTGGCTAGTATAAATTGCTCTAAATCTAGTTCTCCAACAGTCTTCATGGTAGTGTAATTGACAAATAACATAAACCGTAAATAACTCTGTCTGTATAGTCTCAAAGCATTCCACGCATCTAAAGTCTTTCTTGCTACATTTCATTTCAAATGTGCAATAATGTCTTTCATCAAAGTAACATCTAGGTATATAGGTTAGTAACTCAGGATTACTAACTGTCCATCTTTTCTTTAAAAAGGGGCTCAATATACACTTATACCAAGCTTCTTCAAAGTTTATATATTCATCATCTAGATCGCTTTGATCAGTCTGCATCATATATAAGTCTAGGGTATCCTGAGAGTCTTCATACTCATCAGTATCACTATAGTCTTCAGAATCACTATCTGTATATGCACTATAGATACTAGTATTGTCATCATCTTCTATATCTGATATTTCTATAGCATATATGATATCTAATTATTCTTGATCTGCATAGTCTAATATTGTATTAATAATCTTAATACTTTCTTTATCTTTTTTATTAGGGCAGTCTTTGTAATACCCCGTACTTTTGGCTATATTATTTATGGGATTAATTAATTAAATGTGAATTAATTGGAAATTAATCCGGGTTAAAAATACTAACGAGATGCGAGTTGGTATTTGATTATGTGCATATATGATTTTATATGAGTTTGGAATTTGGAAATTTGTCGTGAGATTTATATACGGCATTTTTAAAAATTTTGTTGAGACGCGTGTGACCGCCGCGTCATGGTATATTATTTTTATTATAAAGTGAATTTTAAATTCTATCAATCTTATAGTCGTTTTGAGTGCGCCAACGCGTCCGGAAGGGTTAAAATAGTCAGAAAACACTAGCCGGAGGTTTTGTTTGGGTCCCGGGGTATTTTTAGGCCATATCGGCAACATAAAGGGCATTTTGGTAATTTTGTATTTTTGGAGAATTAAAAGTGACGAAAATTGAGAGTTTTAATCTGATTGAGAATTGACCCACTAAGCCATTAACCAACCTTTATTAACCCAATAAGCTACGTAGGTTATCATTTAGTCTTCCAACTCTCCCAAAGAAAACCCTAGCCACCATAGCCATCTTTGGAAGTAGAAAGCTTAGAGAGGAAGGGAAAGAGGAGGAATTCTGCAGAAAATCTGCAGAAAGAGCTTACAAATCCAACACCAAATTCAGAGACAATCAAGGCAAGTGATTTATTCCATTTAAATTTCGGAGAATGCTTCTTCCATGTTAGATTATTCAAAAACTTTGTGTGTTCTTGGAAGATAATGAAAAACCCATAAGATTGGAGTTATTAGTTTAATTTTGGGATATAGGTTGCATGTAGAATGTTACTGGAAGATCATATTAAGAGAATTACTGACTTCTGTGATACCAAAAACGGATTTAAGATGAGGTTTATGAATGTTCTTGAGAAAAAATTAGAAAACTAGGTTTTTGATGAAGATTGATCCATATGTAGCCTTTAGTTGTTGAATTATTGGTTTGTGGACGTTAGTAATATTGTAGGATGGTTATATGACATTACTATAACGTTATATTAGAGAATCATGCTTTAAAAATAAGTTTTGGGATGTTTTCAAATCTGCAAAACGAAGCAGTCCGTAGCCATACCTGGGCGTTCGATTGATCGACATTCATCAGTCGATCGATCGACACAATCGATCGATCGAAGGAAAAGGTCGATCGATCGACCTTCCCAGAATGAGTGAAGTTTTCCTTAATTTGATTTTAATGGTGGTAACCCTCGGAGAATATGTTTGGAGACCTTATGAATACCCTCACCCTTAAGGAAGACCAATAGGCGTGATTATTATAGTGTACCTTAATTAGAATGCAAATTCGAGAAATTATTCTAGATTATTGAAATTCGATAAGTGAGATAACGTTTGGGTTAATAGTGTAAAATTGTGTAATTTGATGAAATAAGGTTTGGAGCAGAAGTAAAGACCTTAGGAATAAAGATGTTATATTTGGGAATAATAGGAACCTAATAATCTATTATAGATATGTTTTAAGGATAAGGGACTACGGCGTGAGACGTGTCGGCAATTTAACTTTATATTAACGGGAGACTTGAAATATATAAGTTTGGAATAATGGTATAATGATGTAGAGTATACCTTATTAATATGGTGATATCTAAGATGTGTGAATGCTTAGCATATAATTTGATGTGTATGACATACCTACCATACTTGCTATCACGAGAGGTTTACGTGCGCTTAGGGCCTTCTTATCCTTGTGTTGCCCGGATATAGATTGGTTACCTCGATGAACATAGGTCATTGAAGGACTTATTGAGATGATAATAAGTTTGCTGATCGTGTGAGCGTAGGTATGTGCGTGACCCATGTGATGGTGACTGTGTTCGCCTCCATTATTTGTGATGTTGTTATCTGAGAACTATTCCTGAGAGATTCGGAATATGTGATCCTTATGTACGTGATGTACCGGGATGGATAGCAGAGTATGTGTGCACCGCAGCTTAATTCTCGGGGTGCTTATATTGTATATTTATGATGTGAATAATATACACTTAATTTAATGGGAACTTTCATGTTAATGTTGTGAATATATATCACGGTATTATTTCGAGAAACATAACGGGTTAGCTAGTAGTAAAATATATTGCATATTGTACACTTGAGTTTACATTAAACCCCTACTTAATTACGAGCGTTATATGTTAATAGAACCAAGTAATAACGGTAGGTCCTATGACAGTCTAGCTAGATTCGATGTCACTTAGCTAGTGGTTTGTGTCGTTGTAGATGGGTACTTGCGTTAGGAGTGCACAGTTAGACGAGAGGTGAGCATATCATGTGAGTGCACGTCCTAACATGTACTTTGCATTTAATGTTTTAAATGTTTTTAAAGCACTTGCAGGTTTTTAAATATAACTCCACATTCGGACTCTGACCCGTTTGCTTTTCAAATCTATTTTCTTGTAAAACCATTTTAGGTGCCCAGCCACAAGGACACCATGCATAGGATACTCATTCAGAAGACGAGCTGTAGCTGTTTGTGGAAGCTACAGGGACTTGCTTTTAGACGCCTCACTCATTTGAATTCAAGTCTCAGCAATTATCAGTTGTAGGGCATGTTGCCCATTTCTATTAGACATCTTTTACATTTCAGTTTTCAGACTCTAGCATGTATTGCTCAGTATTCAGTTTTTAGTTATTTACTTCAGTTATGGGATTTGTTGTGAGGAGTTTTTCCTCCAGACTTTATTTATCTTATGCGATGGTCTTTCTATTTACTTAGTTATGGTGAATGGTGTTGTTATTATTGTTCATTACACTTGTTGCATGTTAATCAGATTTAATAAAATTTGGCACTTACTTTTAAATACTAGGTGGTTAGTAATAATTAAAAATGTTTTCGATAGTGATGCTATTAACTGAGCCAACTTGGCATTTTGAATTAATTTAATAAAGGAGTAGCTACGCGGTGTTTAATTAGTCGGGGTGTCACAGTCTTTAGCAAAGTGTCCTTCTTTGCCGCAAGTCCAACATTCTTTGGTGGCAGTCTTAGATTGAGCTACATCTTTTTTTTCCTATAATTAGGAACTTTCTTACATTTACTAGTATTCTTCTTAAAGTATCTTCTTTGGTTAAATCTATTTTTCTTAGTCTTAGGATTCTTTTCCCTAAAGGTAGTAGATTGTCTAAATTTATACTTCTTTGGTAATCCTAAAGGTCTAGTCTTAAACTTCCTATGTTTCCATTCTAATTTCTTTTTGAATTTCTTAGATTCACTTCCACATCCCCATTGGATTGGAGCGATGTCTCTTTCGTCTTTGATTGGAGGGATCTGCTTGAAAGTTTCTTCTATTAACTTTCCTTGAGTTATATCACGTCTTTTAGATATGATATAGTCTTTGGCGAAATTTATTCTTTCACCAAGGGAGTTATTCTTAACCCCAGCTACACCTGGCCAATTCCTATATTCATTAATTAGGATTTGTCCTATGGCTGGTATCCTTCTAAAGTATTCGTCTTTTAAGGTCTCTCCAAATTCTTTAATTTGGTAATATAGTTGTTCGTAATTATTGCTATATTCATTTATCTTATCTAATTTGCAAATGCTAAGGAGGGCTAACTTAGTTTTTGCTAGTTCTTGTTCATTGATCTGAGCTAGATGTCCAGCTCCAATGAATTCTGAAGTGAACAATTGAATATATTCTTCAATTGATCTTTCTTCTAAGTTTTCCTTCATCTTCTCAATATTTGCTAAGGAGTCTTCATCTGTAGCCTTTCTTAAACTATATAAGTAGTCTTTTGCAATACCTCTAATGGATTGCTCAACGTACTGCTTACATGAACTTGCATCCCATTGTTCATTAGATGCAAAACCCATGTTCATCTGATTACGCCATTCGTTTAAGGCCTTCTTTCTATCTTGAACATCGTCTAAGTTAAGGTATATACCTACTGGGTTTATGGCTTGGCTTGCCATAGTCTTAACAGGATTGAAACTCTTGTCACTAGTTGGAAAGTCTTTTATATAATCAGGTTTAGTCTTAACTACGGTGCTTGAGTATATAGGAATATTTATTCCTATTGGTTTACTAAAAAGTCTAGGAGCATCTTCTAGCCTACTACTACTTCCTATTTCTTGTTTACTAGGTTCTACTTGTGTAGCTGGCATTAATCTTTGTTCTCCTTCTTCTATTAGTCTTAAGTTTCTAAGAAGTTCCTTTATATTCATAGATTCTTTTAATTTTAATATGCGGTCTTGGGCTATCATATTAAATCTCTCTTTCTTGAAACCTAACAGAATGACTTTTCTTAAGGTTATCTTTAAATGTCTTCATATTCAATTCCGAGGGTTCATGTCCAAAGTTTTGGATCCTAGCTTTTTCTTTAACTAAGTCTTTTTATTCAAATGATCTTCTAGGTCTAATTATCGGAGCTTGTCTAAGTAAACTAGCACTAGTCTTAAAACTACATTCTCCTTCTGAAGGATCATTGATTATGGCTTCTCCCATATTCCTAAATCTAATTTCTTCGGTTTGGATATTCTTGTTAACAATCTTAGGAGGACCAAACTAGATGGTAACATTTCTAGTGACGTCGTCTTGATTAATAAACAAAGGTTTATTTTGTATAGTCTTAGTTTCTTGAAATTCTGGCAATTGTCAGAGGGTCTTAGCTTTTTCTTTCATAGGTCCAGTATACCTAATACTGTAAGTATGATTATAGTCTGAAATATTTGTTTTAACTAAGATTTCTTCATTAATTCTACGGCTAGGAATTCCTGACTGCATTCCTTCATAAGAAAATTGGGAGAACTTCACATAGCTTTGAAATTCTATATTTATATTAGCGTCTGGGATTATATAGTCTTCATAGCCACTAGCATATAATATTAACTTATAATGTTTGGCTGTGTCTACGGTTACTATAAATGCCGGAATGACATTAAAGTATCCTATGTTGTCTGACATTTATAATTGGGCTATCCCAATAAGGCTTTTCTCAAAATCTTTCCATCTTTTGTCTACTAAACAGCATAATATGTTGATATTATTTTGAGGTCTATGTAATCCTTGAATTCTTGCTTGAAAGAGTCCAAAGGTTAGGAATTGGAACTTCCTATCAGTTCCTCTAGATCTAAGCCATTCTGAGTCAAACACTTGGAGCTCAGTATAGGATTTGTCTAACACATGATTTCTATAATGGTAGGTCATGTTATAATTGGGGGTCTTAGGAGTGGCACCTTCTTTAAACAAGTCTATGTATCTAACGGCTGGAAGTTGTCCATTATGAATAGAATCTTCAACAATCTTCCAGTCAACTTCACCCCACTTTTTCCATTGGAGAGGATTGGTGAAATTTCTCTCTTTCCACCATGTCCTAACATTGGAGGATGAATCCTTAAGTCTTTGGAGCATATGATTACTCTGTCCAATATTTGGGATAGAGCTGACTATCTTATTAGTCTTATCTAATCCATCATTTATGATTCATCTACCTATGGTATTTATTTCTCTAGTTTCTATAGGAGGGGATTCTTTAAACTTACAGGTGGTTACCTATTTTTGTTCAAGTCTTTTTTCAATTCTTTCTAAGAAGTATGAATAATCTTTTTATCTTTTTATCTGATTAAGGATTTCTTCTTTAAAATTCTTATTCTCTTTTTTTGTCTTTTCAGAAGTTTCTTCACTATGTCTAGCTAGAGAATTAACGATGGTTTTACCAACGTTAGTGATATAGTCTTTTTCTTCATTATCTTTTTCTATTTGTTGCATAGTTCTAACTTCTATGGCTTCTACAGTCTTTTCAATTTTATCTAACCTAGTTAGAATAAAAGACGAGTCTATTTCTGCTTGGGATGGTTTATTATATACGACCTTAATTTCGTTTATAATTTCTCCGTATTTTTCTTCTACTTGGGCCATGTCTAGTCTAAGTTCATTAATAATACTATCCATCTTAGATAGATTATGTCTTTCCATATTATTAAGGTAATTTGCTAAATTTTGTTGAAATTTAACAAAGTCTGTATAGAAGGTAGTTAATCCTTCTGTCTTAGCCTTTAAGTCTAAATGCAAGTCTTTAACAAAGCTACTGTTATAGTCTTGGGTAGCTGCTATGGATGTAGAAATTAAATTTAATCTTTCTAATATAAGTCTAGTTGCCTTGGCCGCGTTGGCAATCTCATTTTCATTTATCTTATAATAAAATCTATCATCATTTATCTTTTCTAAAATTCTTTGATAAAATTCTGATAAAGTCTGAATGGAGAGGTCTCTTGGTACCTCATTCCAGTTTGATCTAACTATCTCCATTAGGAAGATAACTATCTAATCTAGAAATAAGCTTAGCTTGTTCTTTAGTAAGTTTAATTAACTCAGTGTCTTGATTTTTAATCAAAGCCTTAATTTCTAAAATGTCTTTGTTAAGGATTTCTATATGATTAGTCTTAATATTTATTTCTTGTAACACGTGTACTGAGTCTATTGGGATTTGATTATCTATGTCTAATAATCTTTTAGAGATATTTTTTATCTCTGTTTCTAAGGTTTGAGTGTCTTTTATTAATTGTCTTAATATAAGCAGTATACGCTTATTTTGGTCTATTATACTATTAATAGCACTAGCAATAACTTGTCTACTGTCTGCGTGTTTGGCTGGGATATGTTCAATGTGTGAACAACCGTCTATATGTGTGGTTAAACAACCTTCTAAGTCTAAATCAGTTATGGGTATAGGTTGGTAGTCTGGGTTGGATCCAAAAATATCTTGGTAAATGCGAGGGATAAATCCTAAGGGCATTAAAGTCTTTTTATCATTTGTCTAAAAGGAACGTCTTATGGCTCTGATACCAGAATTTGGGTTTTGGTCGGAATTTGGTGAGGTTCTAAAATCTTTAAGATCTTGATACCAATTTTGGGTCTAAATTATAAATCTTTTAATTATATAGTCTTAAACTAAGGTTTTAGTATAAGATAATAGGGGGACCGTCTAAAGTAAATAACAAAAGTCTTTGGTACCACGAGGGGACCACTTTCGGGATAAGAACAAAGTCCGTATGAAAAGTCCGCACGGGAAGTCCGCACCTGAGCCTATCTGTGTATATATATATATATATATATTTATTTATTTAAAAAATAGTAATGTACAATTCGGGTCGGGTCTTCGGGTCCGGGTCTTGTATAAAAGATCTTGTCCCTACCCTTTCAATAAACGGGTCTTCGGGTTTTGGGGTCCAAAAAAATATGCTCAGACCCTACTATACGGATCGGGTCCGGGTCCAGACCCGATCCATTAACAAGCCTAACTACACAGTGACACCACCAACGATCCATACCCAAACATTGTCGATGGATTAGGTCATCCTGCTTCTCTCATCACAACGCAGTAGCCACTGACTGCAGGCTCCAAAATAATGACCTCTATTATACTCTAACACATCTCAGTCGGCGTATGGTACATAGTCCCGATGTCGAACGGAACCCCTAACTAATAGATTCACCGTGAGCAAAGGTGTATATATATATATAGATAGATAAATAGATAGATAGATAGATAGATAGATAGAGAGAGAGAGAGAGAGAGAGAGAGAGAGAGAGAGAGAGAGAGAGAGAGGAACGCTCACCTACATCATGATGTATACATCACACCTAGTTCTAGGCCCTAAAGGTTTTTTTTTCCAATTTTTTTATTTTTCTCTTGAAATTAACCTTCCAATCAACCCATGTTCAAAAAATTAGGCCAAAATATATTTTATAACTATTTTTAAAAAATCAACAAAAAACTGCCGGCGCAAACCCTTATAAATAAGGTATTTGGAGCAATTTTTTGTAATTTTTTTTAAAAAAGCTACAAAATGTATTTTGACCTAAGTTTTTGAACATAGGTTATTGGACGGTTAATTTCAAGGGGAAAATGAAAATTTGAAAAAAAAAAGTATATATATATATATATATATATATATATATATATATATATATATATATATATATATATATATATATATATATATCAGTGTTCTAAAAAACGCGCCAAGGCGCACCTAGGCGCGAGGCTTTTTAGATACGCCAAGTTTTGGCCCTAGGCGTGGATCAAGGCGTGGTCAATGATGGTCAACGTTTTTTGGGGCAAGGCGTGAAAAAACGCGCGTTTTTTGGGGGTAAGGCGTGAAAAAACGCGAGTTTTTTATAAGTAAGGCGTGAAAAGAGGCAATTTTTTTGTTTTTTTTTGTATTTTAAAAAATAGTATTTTAATTTACAAATATTTAGACATATTTTTGAGGTATGTTCCAATTTAGTATTTTAAATAGCCTTGTCATAGTCAAAAAATATTAAAATATATTAAAAAATGCCTAAACGCCTTTTCACGCCTTTTTACGCCAAGGCTTCTAAGGCTTAAGGCTTGGCCTCCACGCCTTGGTCACGCCTCGCATTTTTTAGAACCTTGATATATATATATATATATATGAACCCCCACATCGTTGGATCCTCATATCAATTAGGTTTACTATCTCTTAAAACAAGTCAAACAACAAGTAGGATACCGTGTACACTTAAGCGTACCCCAAATCATATAAGTCCCTAAACACCAAATTATTCGTTATGTTCTTAAGTTTATCAATTCTTCACCTAATTAAATTCGATTCGTAGTTTATTTCATTTATAAAATATGAGTTCATCACACACACACACACACACGCACGTAATGAACATATATGTTTTCTTATTTAATAACTAAATTAATTGCATGAGCGATAATCTCTCAAGACCTGACATAATCTCTCAAACACCTTAACTTGCTACTTTATAAGCTCAATGCATACAAACGACAATAGGATACCGCTCTCTCATGCGTCCACTTAATCTAAACCAATCTCCAATGTAGGATGGTACAATTAATTAGAGCCTTAACCATTCTCCTGCCTTAATTAAAATTACACAATTTACCTTTTGGTTTATACACTAATAAACTTAACTTCCAAATTTAGCCAACCATCTCTCACATGGATAACTTTTCACATACTCTAATTAACTCGGGATAACCCCCACGATCCATTTCCCAACCTTAACTCGATCCGAATCCGGGACAGATTCGATTCGTCCCCAGGGCCGAATCGATTCCCACCTGGATTAAGTCCAAGCTTGCGTTTACCCATTTTAACTCAGTCCTAACATCGGATGTGAATGGGATAGTACAAAGGTTATGCATCTAACCTACATAATTATCCTCAATATTAATCAAATTCGATCTCTTAATTAATTAGGTGGAGCAATCCTAAAATGAAGCCCAACTCAAAATTTCGCTCTCGCGCACCTTTAGTAAAAAAATCACAACTATTAAAAAAATCAGAAAAATACAAACCTAGCTCCCACTCGTTTGTAATAAAAAGATCTATAATTTCAAGACCTGAATTGATTCGCCCCTCGGCCAAATCGATTCGATTCTGGACATAATCCAAAACGGGCTACGGCCGAAGATGAAGTCTCAAAAACCTATATTAATGACCAAATCAAGCTCCAAAATAGTACACAATCAATACCATAACCAAATATAAGCATGGGAACATGTTTCAAAATATTTTTACACAATCATACGAGTCTAATAACATCAAATCAAGGATCAAAACCTAACGATCTAAACTTTGCAACTCAACTCCTCTTTAAATCATCTTAGGGTTTGTTCATCACTAATTTAAGAAGTAAAACGTAAATTAACATAGGAATACTTCGTAATAATGAATCCTCATCCTAAATCATTGATTAATTCTTAGTTCTACAACATTTAGCCCAACAATTTCATGATTTATCCATCAAAGTACAAGTATCCAATGCATGACAAATTTGTATTTCTTCTAATTAACCCATATATTTAATATATTCGATCCTAAACGAATTAATACCTAAACATGCTTCAATATTCAGATTGGAAAAGGAAAAATACGTATTATAAATCAGGTACATATTTATAATGAAGATTGCAAGATATTCTTGCCTGAAATCGAAGAACACCTGGTGTAGGCTTGAATCCCCATGGTTTGTCCTACTTGAACTTTCCTTTTCTTCTCCCAAAGATCCATGGTTGCTAGAGTTTGCTTTTCCCTTATAAATAATGAAAATAATAACCCTTAAACCATTTAAAACCTTAAATTCCCGCACCTCCATTAAATGGCTATTTTCGACCATTAAAATGAACCCGAAATACTATTCGGATTGACTCGAAACTCCTCTTAAGGGTATACCCACCCCCAGGACGAATTTAAAGCGGTAAAAACACATAAACGGGCATCCATGTTACTCCAGAGTCCAGTCTAAATGATATTACCGATAGCCCACGATAATACCTCACGACGTCAATAAATTATTCACTTCATTATTCTATGCTTACTCGTAGTCCACAATCATAAGATTAATATCAATAATTAATAATTACAAACACAAATTACAAAAATCATACTGTATGCAATATTTAATTATCATCTAAATTATACAAGTTTATTATTACCAAACCACACAAGTAATAATTAGTCCCATTTATTAACTTATTCTCAATTAATAAGTAATAAATATAGTCCACAAAAATACAGGGTATTACAAAGACCTTTGAAAATACAAATATTTTTTGAAATGTCGTAAAAATGACAAAAAATATCTCTGAATAATTAATATTTTTTTTTGAATTTCTTAAAATTATTTTGTATTTTAAAAGTCACTTTTTATATCACGTAAGTGTTACCTTTAGTGGAAACTTAAAGAAAAAGAAATTAAAGTCAATAAAAGTTAGTGAAATGTTTTAACGTCTAAAAGCCCGTATTATTGAACTATTTAGGTAAAGAAACAAAAAATGAAAGAAAAACGGAGGGTATTTAGTGGCAGAATAAACAACTATCAGCCCTTGGCATCATCGTTGTGGCCTTTAGACTTTAATACTTTCACTTGGGAATAAACAGGCCACCTTGACCTGTAGAAAAATAATTTAATGGATCTTGATAGTGCTATAATGGGGAGAAAAATGATTCAAGAGAAGTTGGATATAGCATTTATATTTTGTTAATAAAGGCAATTCTGTAAAGGAGCAGTGTTCGTAACAATTTTAGAATTCTAAATTTTTTTGGGGGAAAGTAAGCTGTATAAAACAAAAAATAGTTGTTCAAAATAAAATTATAATTTTTTGGGGGGAAAGCAAGTTGTATAAAACAAAAAATCGCTGATCAAAATAAAATAATAAAGAGTAATTTTAGGTCGACGTATGATACCAATACATTTTGGGTGAGACACTTGTTGTGCAGAAGCGTGTCAACCAATGATTTTGACGGTAACTGTAATCCAAAAAATAAGGTGGCACATAAACAATAAATACGGGATAGAGAACACACATGCGGGAAGATACAATATTTATGTGGTTCACAAATTTAGTTACGCACACAAGCGATCCGTATCACTAATAGAAGAAGATTATAAATGAAAGGACAATATGTTCCTTTTTCACACAAAATAACCTCTATTTTTACAAATAAAATAACCCTCTCACAAATATTGAAAGGAATAAATATTAAGCTCCTTACAAATATTCTACCCAAATCCTAAATAAAGAATAACTCAAAATTTATTCCCCAAATAATTAATTTTACATAAAAGAGTGAACCCTTAATTTTCACCTCACCATAAATTCTTTATACAGAAAAAAGAGAAACTTTGATTGTTCTGAAGCTTTACAAAACTCTCGGCCAACCTCCTTATATATGAGCAAAAAATCATAAAAGACCCACATGGTGTGAGTTTTTTTTTTTTTTTTTTGGGTAAAGAAGGGTAAATCCCGGGGAGCTTACACGCACCTCGGACTAATCCCTCCTTCCCGAACAAGGCTTTCTATAACAGACGTTTAATTCCTGCGGTCCGTGGCCCCAAGACGCAGCTGCCAAGTTTCGAACCCAGGTGCCTGGGTTTACAGCTACACCCTGGGCTCTACCAACTTGGACAACCCTTGAGGTTCCCACATGGTGTGAGTTACCTTCCAAAACCAAGTAAAAAAAATACAGCCGTCGAAACTAGCTTCTGGCTTGTGGTAGACAACCTTCTTTCTTTTCATTATATCCTTCACCACCCACTAGATCTGTCAATGGATTATGTCGAGTCGTGTTCGTGTAGATTTTTATCTTGTCAAGGGTCTTATTGGGTTCGTATCTAAACGGGTGACTTTTTTATCGTGTGAAAAAATTATATTCAAATTCGACCCGTTATCTTAATGTGTCGTGTTCACCCGTTATTATCCATTAACATAATGAATTATTTTGAATCATAGACAAGTTGACATATTAACTTATTTAAAACACAATTAGATCCATTAATTCATTACCATTACTAACTCTCTCATTTAGTAATATTCGTTATGATTAAATTAACATTAAACTTCATAAACTTTTTATAAGTCCTAACAATATATTTTATTTACTTAAATTAACGGATCTTAATGGGTCTTATCGGGTATTAACGGGTAAAGGGGTTCACCCGTCTTATCGGGTTGACACTGATATGATCCAAAAGTGTTAATGATCTACTCATTAACTTATAACTTCGTGTCGTGCGTCATTTTGCCAGGTCTACCACCTACCACTTAAAGTGAATAGCCACCAGACAAGCTTTTTCAACAGCACTAACTTATCGTGTTTGCATTGATTGGTGTTTGAAGTACACTTATTATAATTCAAAACAACCAATGTCGATGTGATGCAAAAAATGTGACTGAATCATGCGTCCGCCTAGGATTAATCAAAATTAAAAAAGTCCTTAAAAATTGTTATTTGGGGTTTGGTCCTCACTGATTTTCTCTTAGCGAGTCTAACCCTCGTATTTTAATATTTTGACGAATTTCATCATTGACGGTTAACCAACTACATTTTCCATCATCTTATTCCTTACATATCCTTGTGTGTTTTTTATTAACTTCCCAAACTACCCTTGTCCAAATTGATCGAGAAGAAAATAAATCAAGTTGTGAGAAAAATTGGTCACCAAAAAACTCAAGGTAGCCGAAAAAATCAAGAAATGGATGATCGAATAAAAATGAAATAGATGAGAGATAGAATAGAACTATGGAATCAAGGTCTCTTGTGTAAACAAACACATCACACAAACTATTAAATGTTAACTATACGACCCAAAACCCAAACAAAAATTCAAATCTGGTGGACCATACAAATTGCACAAATCTATTGGGGTAACTCTCAAGAGATGCAACACATACACATCTCACATACAAATTGCACATATAAAATATCAAGAACACAGCCCAAAGTTAAAACAAAAATTCAGATCAAAAACAAAAAGTGAGCAACTAGGTTGTTTTTCTTCTTTGTTTTGCTTTATTATTTAGTATCTAGTAGGTAAAAAAATACACAGATTCGACGAATTTTTATATGGAAGTCTCAAATGATATTTAAATTTAGGAATTTAAAAAATTGGGTTTGGATCGATTCTCATTTGTTTGGATTTATAGAGGGGTATTTTAGGAATAATAAAAGGAAAAAATTCAGTTGATTAACGGTCAATGACAAAATCAGTCAAATTAGCGGCTAAAGGCTAAGAAACGAAAATTATAGTGATTAAACTCAATAATAAAAATCGATGGCACCCAAATACGTCCTAAAAACAAACTTTTGACCACATGTCCTCAAGCAAGAAATCCCCAAAAATCAACGAAAGCAATGATATTACATGGTATTCTTTTGCAAACAAAAATAAATACATTAAATGGAGATGAAAATATTCCACTTCCCCGAAATGCCACTTTGCATCTCTACGTGCCTACTTGAGAGCTCTTCAATCTAGATAAATTGATTGCATTTTTTCCCAACGAAGTACCAAATCAAAAGGCCAATCCTAATAATTTCTAGGGTTATTTAGAGTTTGATCTCCATTAATTTTTGGCAATTGAGTTTAATCCTCGTAATATTGATTTTTGGGATTTGGCTTCCAAAATGACTATTAGCGTGCAAAAAGTGTCATGAAATGTTTTACGAAGTATTTTTCTGACATTTTTTTAAAAGTCATTTTGGAGGTCAAATCCTACAAAGTGAAAATATTGGATGCCAAAATTAATATCAAAGAATTAATATGGACTAAACCCCAAATAATGCTTATTTTCTTCCCAATTTTTAGGCACACAAACCAAAATGGAATCGAATATTAGATATATATGATAAGAATGTGAAAAGGTTGGTGGTTGGTTGGATATACCATAAATCGTCTCTGGCGCATTTAAATTTTAGTTCTTCTACACTTACTCATGATTTCGATACATTTGGTGCGACACACTAACGTGTTGCACCCGTATTGGTTCGTGTCTGAATTTAACAGTAGTGGAGCCAAGAAACAAGTTAATGTGGGTGCGACACGCCACTATGTCATACCACTGTGTATCGCAATCATGAGTCGCCCTAGAATTATTGTTTAAATTTTAGTCAGATCAAGTTAGCTGATTAGCTGACAGCTCATAAATTATTTGGACCAGAGCCGGAGCCATTAAGAACCCAAATCCCAACGCGTTTACTACTACTACTTTAACCAAAAAAATAAAACATTTTTGCTCTTTATAATAGCCTCAAAACAATTTACAAAATTTATTTTCTCCACTCAAATTATTACTTAAGTGAGAAATTTGTGTTTCACAAATATTTGAGAATTCAATAAAGTAGGATAAACATACACTAGCAAAATAAATGAAGCATTGTTCTTTGAAGATGCAGTTTACGCACCATTGACTACAAAGATGTAGGTTTTTTTCTTTTGTGAAATTCATGTTTTATAAAGGGACATATACCAAATAGTCCCTCGGACATTTTTTAATACTCATTTAGTCCAAACTTTTTTATTTTGCCTCAAAAAATCCTTTGCCACATATTTTGGAGAGGGAGTGCCGCTGGCGCGGACCTCTAAAAATAAGAGGATATTGAGTGCTTGAGGGACTAAATGGGTTAAACTAAAAATATGTGTCCTTTTTAAAAAATATATATTTATAGTAGGGACTATTTAATAATTGACACTTTTATAAATTAGACTATGTTTGCCTTATACCCACCTATAACAATTAAATAAATGAATTTCGTTTTGATGTTAATTAACATTTACTTTCAAGTAAACATCGAGTGAAAAAACAGTATATTGATTCTCTTTACTCATGCCTACTTGATTTATTTTTCCAAATTTTGCAGGAAAATGGAGTCCGGGGGATTTTTTTGTTACTTCTACCATCCCATACTATCACCTTGTACTCAATTACTTTCATTAGATTTCTCTGCATCGGTGTTTGATTTCCAAATTAACCTTTTTTTTCCATCAATGCCATTATCGTGGTATGTTGTATGCACTAAAAAAAGGGAAAAAAGAAAAAGAAAATGAGATGATATTTAGTGTCACGCAATTGTCAATTGCCATAATGTTTTATATGAAAAATATTGTACGTACCATGTTTTTACCAAGTACATTAAAGTGTTGTACTACAAGTGTATGTACAACCAGTGACGGAACCAAGAATTTGTCTTGGGTGGAGCACTGTTTTACAAAGAATTTATCAATGTCGAGGGTTCAGGGGTTGGAGCCCCCGAGACAAATTTTTTTATCATTATTTTTATGTTAAATAAAGCAAGAGAAAGTACCTTAATATCTACTATTTCTCACCTATAAAATAAATCAAACCCCAAAACTAAACAGCATCAAAATTAATATAATTTCAACCCCTAACCTAAACAATATTCCCTATACAAAAAAGACACAAACGTTTCCATTATATTCTAACAGAAAAAAGATTGCCCCAATCTTAAAGTTATGTTTTCTTTCAAACTCACCACAATTTTTTTTTAAGTTTCTGACTGGGCACTTGCCCTACCAAACAATTCACTGGCTCTGTCCCTGTGTACAACACGTTAATGCATTTAATATACAAACTTGGTGTTAAAACTTGGAACGCATAATGTTACTCTCTTCGTATTAGCAACCAAAACCCAACACAAGCCTTTATGACTTCAATACCTCCATAATACATGACTATTATACTTGTGTATACTTTCACTAGTTTTTATTGACTTTACTAGCGCTTCTCTTAGGATCCGTTTGATTCACACATTTGCCATGGCAAATGTCAAATCAGTGAGCAAATATGACATTTGCTCACTTTTTGGTCTGTTTGATTCACAAATTTGCCTACAACTCATTTGCCTATGTACAACACTTCTAATGCATGAAAAGTGGACAAATTTTGCTTTGCTATTTGGAGAAGAATTATTTGCCAAACAATTTGCCACTTCTTACAAGTGCTTGTTTTATATTTTTATGCTAAAATATTTTAAAAATTATTTTACAAACTGTTTTATAAAACTGTTTTAAATAAAAAACTGTTTTATAAAAAATGTTTTTAAATTATTTTAAAAACTTTTTAAAAAATGTTTTAAAACTGTTAAAAAACTGTTTTAAAAACAATTTAAAAACTGTTTAAAAAAATATTTTTTAAAACGGTTTTATTAAAATCTGTTTTAAAACACTATTTTAAAAAGTTTAAAACTGATTTGAATAATTAAGAAAACTGTTTCGAATATTGTAAAAATTGTTTTATAAAAATGTTGTTAAAAACTGCTTTAAAAATTATTTTAAAAACTGTTTTAATAATTTTTTATAAAAACTGTTTTTGAAATGTAAAAAAAAAACTGTTTTAAAAACTGTTATAAAAAAAATACTGTTTTATAAAAAATGTTACAAAAATGTTTTTAAAACTGTTTTAAAAACAATTTAAAAACGGTTTTAAAAAACTGTTTTATTAAAAACTTGTTTTAAAACTATTAAAAACACTATTTTGAAAGGTTTAAAATTTGTTTTGAATAATTTAAAAACTGTTTTGAATATTGTAAAAATTATTTTAAAAAACTGTTTTATCAAATTTAAAAAAAAAAAACTGTTTTAGAAATGTTTTAAAAATTGTTTAAAAACTTTTTATAAAATATTTAAATAAACTAATCGGATTGACTTTAATTTCGCCTAATTGTTGTTTGATAGCGTCGTGTGAAAAAACTAGGTAAAATTTGCCTAGGCAAACTTTACCCATGGAAAATTTTGCCATCTTGATTTTTGCCCACTTTTGAATCAAACGGACCCTTAATGTTTGTTGGACTTGACGGTCATGTGGCCAACATGTGACATTTGAAAATACAAAGATTTTTGAAATATCATAAAAATAATCTTTGAATAATTAATATTTTTCCTAATTTCTCAAAATTATTTCATTTTTTAAAAATCACTTTTTTATCATGTAAGCGTTAACTTTAATGAAAACTTAACGAAAAAGATACTAAAGTCAATCAAAGTAGTAAAAAGTATGAAAGTTTATTATTGAGTTATTTATAAAAAAACTAAAAAATTAAGAAAAAGAAAGGGTATTTTTAGGGGCATAATGATAAACTATTAACCCTTCACATTATAGTTGGAGCCATCATGTTCAAATGTCTTGGAGGGTCTACTCGTGCCCTTGGGAATAATTTAAAAAACTACTTTTTTTTTTTTACTTTAATACAATTTTTTATTTTACACTTGAATATATTTTTATTGAAAAATTGCACTATCCAAAATCGTTAAAAAACTATTAACTTTAACTGACACGTGATATTTCAAATTTAAATAAATTAATAACACCAAAAAATCATTTAGAAAAAAAGAAAATGCTTTTAAAGTTAAAATAAGGAAAAAATGAAGATTTAAAAAAAAAAAAAAAAAACTTCATTTTCAACCTAGCAACCCCGCTTCGCCAGCAACCGTCGATTCTCTTATCCCCTCCCCCAACCCACCACCCTTCGTCAGCTCCCCTCCCATCTCTCTCTCTCTCTCTCTCACACACACACACACACACAACGCCCTCCCCCCAAACCACCCACTATTGGTCCTCCCACAATGTCCAAAACCCTGCCACCACTGGTGACCAACCATTTCAACCAAACAAATATGAAATCTCAACATATTCACCTTCCATTTTAACCAAACAAATCTAAAATGGTATTAATCGAAAATAGTTCATATTTTTTTTTGGGTATAATGTAATTATGTAACCAAAAGGAAGGGAATTACAAAAGGATATACAATAAATCCCATCACAACCCCCCCCCCCCCCCCCCGAGCATCAACAACGACAAAACACAACCGAACAAATGGTCGAAACTACTTGATACACTACCTATACGAACCGAGTATAAAAACACATTTTAAGCATTAAACTAACCTATCAAAACACCCTATAACCAAATGGCATGTAGGCAACAAACCAAAAATACTACTGCATATAGAAATATCCAATAAAAATCACAGTATCGCAATACTTGCCAAAAAGATATAACAATAAGTTGACGAAACACGTAATACAACCATATCCACATCAACGTCAATAAATAATCAAAATGACTCATCCGCCCAACCTTGCACCCAAACAATTCAGCATCCAAGCCAGATGCCCAGTTGACATAAACCAACACCCAAAAAATACCAATTGCCAAAACTAACCAAACGCCGAGAAGTCCAACCATCGACCTGACGTGCAACAGAAAAGTAGCGGTAAAAAATAAGTCAATCACATCAAGATGATAGGGCGATAGGAGACTTCTCGGTCTCTAGTTGTGCGATGTCACCGAGGATAGAACAAATCCATCCGAACCCTTACAAAGACAAAAACAATCCTAACAGAGAACCAACCATCTTGGTCTGACATGAAGCACCCAAGAAAATATGGTGACCAAGAAAACGCGCCTTTAGTAACACAATTTTATCGTTAATAAAAATATTAGTAACAGAAATTTTCCGTTAGGAAAAAGGCGTGGGGCACGAAATTAGTAACAGAATTTTAAGGTTACTATTAATAACGGTAAAATTCGGTTACTAATACCGGTTACTAATAGTAATGGTAAAATTACGGTAAATTCTGTTACTAATAGTAATGGTAAAATTCAAAATTAGTAACGGTATATTTCTTTTACATTCTTTTACTGTTAGTAATTTTAATACATATTTAAAAAAATATTTTTCAAGATCCAATATCCTGAATTTTAAAAAAAATCAATTAAAATAGATTACAGTTGACAACTGCAAGTAGAACATTGTTGAGGCAAAAAGGACAGTGTATATGAAGACTCAAAGCACAGTCTAAAATATAGCCAAATCCCTTGACCGTTTGCTTGAAACTGAAAAGAGCGCAGGATAGTCCACTCTCGGTTTGAATTGCAGTTTTCACCTAAAAGTATCGGTAACGGAGCCGTACATTGGGAGTGGAGTGTCCGTCGTCGTTCCAGATAACGGCATGCCAACAGTGGCAACACCCTTGATGTATCCCCCTCAACGTTTGAACCCTTTTGATCCTCACCTAATGGCACGCCAACTGTGGTTCCTAAAGCCCCACTCTGTTTGCTCAATTCTGCAAATTGCTTCAGGTAGGCCAGCCTCATCTGAGAGAAAGTGTCTACAATCTCAGTAACCACTTGTTGATAGGATTTAGGTTTCGCTAAGTTCTTGGATAGCTTTGAGGCTGCTTCAGAGAGAGATCCTGGTACAGATTTTAAGATTTCAAAAACACTTATGTTCAGTGGTTTCCTGGACTCGTGGTGATCTCATCGGGGAAGAGCTTCCACTTGATCTGGTATAAAATCTATCACTCCTTCTAGTATTCAATCTAATAGTTATCCTCACAAGATTAAGGTACCACCTCATAACATCATGCAAACCTTGTTCATCAGCAAGTGTTAAAACATCCCCATCTTCATCGAGATACGTAAGGGTAAGATCAGTATCAGGATGAAAAACCTTCTCCCTCAATTCATCCAAGTCAATATCCAGTTCTTCATCAACTATGGGCACATTGAAGCGCCTAAGTGTTTCTCCATACTTAACCCGTGACAATGTTATTTAAAAGGGTAAGGACATCATGAATTAAAGTCACCATTGCATTTTAGTAAAGATCAATTCATGCCAGTATAAGCACATTATTGCACAGTCAAGTAGGTGCTTCAGCATGGAAGTACAAAAAGACATCTTCCATAACCATTTAATTTTGATGCCGTTTCTTTTACCTTTTTAATTTAGTTACAGGAATAAAAGGAAACTGATAGAGCATTTTACATGACCATTTAACATACCAGTTTAGCGCTAAATTTTCGAAATTGGTTAATCACAGTCTAAATTTAGCATAGGTATCTTCCGTGTTATTCTAGATTATTACATACCAATTTTACATGTTTAGACCTTTGATGTGGGTTTTGAGGGCGTAAAAGGCTATCCAAAGAAAAATAGGTGACAAGGGAAGGCCTTGGTATGGGCTGCAAGGACTGAGGCAGCTGCTGCTGCATAACGCCAGAGGGAAGTCAAATGTCAGGTACTCGGCCTATATGCTCCAGCACAAAAAAAGGAACAATTTTAAAAATGCATATTCAAAGAGTTGCATACCCTCCTGCGTCGACTTAGACCTAACAACGTCGGTCGATATTTATTCATAAGAAGTCTTGATTTGTATCAAGTTCTATCTTTCACATATTTAAGATCATTCTTTGCAGAGTAGAGAAATCATATATTTTATATCCTTATCACATTCAAATTTCAGATGCGCTGCATCTTACCTTCTGCTAGAAAAACATAATAGGAAGCCAAAATTACTAATTATATCAAGGGGTACAAATTTGAACAAATAATAGGATGTCAAAGGAAATTTATACATGGACAACTGTATTTTATCAAAATGGTGATGTAATGGTTTGTCCACCAACAGTTGGTGTTGGTGGAACTTCAGCTTGTTGCAAAGAGTTGTGATTACAGTTTGATCATATTCATCTTAGAGTTTAGTATCAGTTTTGATTTAGAGAATTTTTAATTTAGCTTGCTTTTGTCAATCAAGATATCAAAATGAATTTTATCTAGAGCCTGCAAAGTTTATTCCAAATTCAACAAATATAACAAAATTTCAGATATTATAAACTATAAGATTCCAACAAAACTAAGAAAACCATGTAACGGGATTCTTTTTATGTAATCATAGGCAGCAATGCAATTTCATGGGTAAAAGGCAAATTTAACATGGTGGTTTAAATGCATCAAAAGTTCAACACTCAACATAGGTTAAAGATTAAAATACCTCTGGGGCCAAGTGTGAGAACTACGACATCTACAAGAGGTTGACAAACACATCACTCCCACTTCGAGCTTAATATGAACTAAATGCAATTCTCTATTGGAAACATCGCTCTCAACATCTAATGAAGAAACTTTCTCTTTCAAACCATCCATTGAAGCATTCTTCAATTCTATCTCTTTTTCAATTTTAAGGAATTCATCCTTCAATTCTTTGATCTCTTATTTCAAGTTCAATACTTCACCCTGGGTCTGGTCACACATAGAATTTAGCTTCTTAAACTCTGATTCTTTGGAATCATAACCAAATAAGAAAGCTTGAATTTCAAGTGAAAATAAAAATAAGTAGAGACTAAACACATATTTTAGGGTAAATAGAAATGATAGATTATAAATTGGAGCACTAAAATACCTATGAAGAAGATGGGGTGGGGTTGATTGAGGAGTCCAAATCCAATATAAATAGAATAAATCCGGCTCCCCAAATCGACCTCGACAATTGTAGGAGCACTAGAAGTAATTTTAATTGGCGATTGATTCGTGGTGGAACTAGCAGAAACAGTCAATGGAAATAGATTCGTCTCAAGGAAATCGATTCGTCTCAAGTCGGCGTCTCCAAGAGCGAAGGGGTAAGTTAATAAAAATATACTCCTCTTCTTCGGTTGTCCCGCTACCACACAACTCTCAACATATGCCTATACATAATACCCGAACAGAGACCTGTTACTAATAGCATGTCAAGAAACTAGAGACCCCCACACCAAAAATGTAAATGTAATTTTTTGAATTTTCTATGAGTTACATTTTATTATATAACTTGTAGTGTTTTAAGTGAGATAAACTTTAGTTTACGAATAGTTTAAATACTAATCTGAATCAAATACAACTTACAAATATAACAACAATGATTAAAATTATGAATGCTTATAATAATGATAATACATTTGAATTTTTAGTAAAACTCAATTGAAAACAACTCAGAAGAAACCAACAAATACAACCGATTTGTATTTGCAAAATAAGACTTTTACATATTTTGTATGACCTTATCCTTATGTTGACATAACTGATATTCAGAAACATAATCACTGCTGAAACGGTTGAGGATGTGAAGAAAGAAAACTATATAGTAGTTTTCATTGATTATTCTCCCTTGATATATAGAAATCACAATACATCTATTATACACACACACGTCTTTATTGGAAGGGGGGGGGGGGGGGGGGGGCAAGAATTATACATAAGTTCTCTGAAATATTACAGGGGATAAATTACTATATCCATCTAACATCTACTTTTTTAGTATTAAATTTCTAAAATTCCATTATAAGGGGAGAAAAACTACAATTGGATAAGGGTGGTAAATACTACTCAATTAAAATTATCATACATATATTTAGAAGTATTTTTATAATTTCTGAAAACTTAGGGGGAATCTGTATATCTAATTTATGAATAGTTCTTCTCTTATGGATTTGACAATTTCTCTACGAATTTCTCAATTACTACATACAATTAATTGAATTGTCTAAAACCTAAATCGAGTGAGTCCAATAATTCAAGAAAAAAATGAAAAATTATTGAAAACCCCATCTTTTTTTAAAAAAAAAATTCACCACGCTCCATAACTGAACCAGTAGAACAAAGAGTGTTCTTAGAACCAAGTCACATGGAGAGGTTTCTGCCTACACAACAACAACAGGAGCATTCAACATATGTTACCCAAAATTGGGCTTCTTCATTTTTCATTTTCCATTGCTTCATTCATAAATTACAATAATAAGAAAAAACTAGTAAAAACTTTTTATTTCTTGAAAATAATAAATATTGTTCAAAATTTATCAAACAAAAAAAATGGCAACATAGAAAAACAAGAACGATAGAGAATCGTTCAAACAGTCAAAATAACCCATGAGTTTATCTGTTCTTCCAATTCAAGTATGAGTTTTTCGTCTAGAACCCTCTCTTCTAGACTAAATTAGGATTTTTCATAAATCTTCAATCTTTAGATTGATACGGGCTCGATTGAAAGAAAATGGAGGATTCTATATTGGTAGAGAGAAAAAAGAACAAGGGTTGGTGATATTGGGTCAAAAAGGCTGAGGGAAGATTTAACGTGTAAATTTTGATTTGTAGAGAGTCTCATCGGGAACATCTGAGAGAGAGAGAAACTCAAAAGTTGAAGAAGACTTAACAGTATGAATTTGGGTTTCTAAAAAGAGAGGAAAATGCATGTATGAGAATGTATATATATAAAAATTTCATTAACCTCTAATACTAGCAAGTAATTCGCGCAATGCGCGAGGCTTATCAATGATATTCGTAACCTAACTATTATAGAAATGACTTTCATCAATCATTTTTTATGAGAGAAATTTAACAAGTAAAATATAAATGATTTGTATTATTTTTTATTCTCTCACCATAATGGTGATGTCTAAAAACAAATTTTAATGAGTCTTTTTTTCTTGGATTAGGATAAGAGATTTTTTTACAATAGTCTCATGTGAATGCCGATAGTGGCTTTAATTTTCAATTCCAATATCTTTTTATTACCTATTTTTGGCATGTTTTTACAACTTTTTGTTTTCAAAACCACATATATTAAATATTATATATTAGTGCACTATGTAAAACTATTACAACTTTTGAATGGATACTATTGAATTTTCATACAGGCATATATGCGATAATTAGACACGACACCAAATAATGTCAACATTATATTATAAGAGCATATATAACTTGATAAAAACACTCATCTCGTCATAATATTATAACAACATATATATAACTAAAGAAAACACTCATCTTGTAAGAATTTTAAACATCCGAATCTTTTCATTAGTTATGACTAAAAATAACAATATAAAATATACTTTAGTAATTTCCAATACCTATAATAATAAAATGGAAAGAAAATAAAAAAAATAAATTAAAAGAATCTAACGATATACAAAATATTTTATTAATTTATAGCACCTATAAAAAAGAAAGAAGATAAAAATAAATATAAACAAATAAATCAAATGAATATATATACAATTATGTTAACCCACTTGAATGGAGGAAAACACCAAATGAATCAAAAATAATTTGGAATGTAGAAAGTAATCAAGTGGATGGGAAAAATCTCTAGACTTCAACTTACCCATCTCTCTCTCTCAAACACACACAAAAAAGGTCTTGGGTTGGGAAGAAGGTTTTCCAGAAGTCCTACCAGATGAGGAAGAAATAATTGATTGAAGAATCCCCTGATCTTTGCCTTATGCAGTTGTCTATTCCTCGTCTCTTTGGCTTTAGTTAGCTTCTTTGATTATTTATTATACCCGGACTCGAAACTATTTCCTTCTTCAACAAAGTTTCCTATGTTTTTTTAGGAAGAATATATGATCACCTCTCACATACATATAAACCATAAGGAAAATGCTATGTGTCCCAAACAACTCCCCCAAATCATCCCCCAAATAGCTTTAAGTGTTATACCTTATGGTATGGGTCCCGCCAGGGCACAACTCATCAATGCTATTTGGGGGAGATTTGGGGGAATTATTTGGTACCCATAGCACCACTCAAACCATAAACATCTTCAAATAACCAAGAGAGAGAGAAAAACAAATATGTGGCCACCAAATTTATAGTGTACAATTGTTGAACAGGACACTTGTTATTGTTGGCCACAAAATCTCTTAATCGTCCATTCTGGGGAAGATAAAAAAACACTTCTCAAATCCTCAAGAAAGGGATTCATTAGGATTAAACAAAGTAATGATAAACAACTCAATTTGCGGTCTTGCATTCTCGTCCTCCATGACCGTTATGTAGTCTCATAATTACCTGGATCCTCCAATTTGAATATAGAACTAAAAGAACATTTACGTAGTTTAAAATTACACCAACTTTATGGCATTTCTTGAACATTGGGAAGGGAAAACACGCTAATGGGTAGCAAGTATAATACATTAAAATGGCCAAACAATATAGTAGATGTTTTCTACCCCATCATTTGAGGTCTTTTCGTTTTCTAAAGGAAGACATACATCACATTAGACATTTGTTTTTAAGAATCCGAAAGGGTTGGAAAGGGGAGGATTATTAGAGGAGTAATTATATAGAGCACCATTTGGGTTTTGTTCATATAATTTTGTGGGTTATTGTAATTGTTAAGGTGCATTAATTGTTATTAAACCTCTAATACTATTGTATAGATATATATTTATACTATTGTATTAGAGGTATAATATAGGTATAGATTTATAAAGGGGTATTTTAAGAATAATATAAGGGAAAATATAGTTGGATACACTATGTAAAAACCTAAAATTGTCACGGTTTTGGACATTGATAAATTGCCTTAGTCATGATCCTGGATTATGACAATTTTAAGGGTGATCATTTTGGGGGTCATGGCTCAAAATCGTGAGCAAATCAATAGTCACTGTCTTATTCTGTAACCTAATGTTAGGTATATGGTCACAATCAATAACCGTGACCACTAAACATGGTCATGAATCGTTACCACTATTTAACTAGTCATGATCATGAACTGAGACCTCCTACCGTGAAAATAGGTCCTATGATCACGGATCTTGACTGGTAGGTCATGGACCGTGACTCCCTGTTGTTACTATAGATTATATGGTCATGGTTTGTGACCATAATCTCCTTTTAATCCAATTAAAAAATTGTCACGAATATGATCACAGTTCTGGACTGTGAGCAATAATATATTTACTTAAAGATAATAATTTTAATTTGTTTACCTAAAAAAATCATGAAAATGTTTTCAAACGTGTATGTAATTCCATTATTGAACTAACTAATACATAAATTAAAAAACAATAATATTAAAATTATCAAGCAATCAAATTAATTACATGAATCCAAAACTAATAATATCAAAATCCTTTAAGTGTTCATTATCTGAAGCGTATGCAATCTCATTTAATTAACATCCGCGTCCACCCGACTAGAGCTATAAATATTACAAAATGTTCCAACTATTAATATAATATGATTCGAATAACAAAATGTTCCTTACCAAAATCTACAACTATTACAAAATTTATTGAACATAATTTATAAGCAAAGATTTACGGTCTTAATGAATTATCGTGTTGGTTGTATCATAACTACCAAACCCGAACCATAAAGAAGAAAGCGACAAATTGTGTGCACGTGTGTGAGGAGTAGAATTATCATATCCACATCATGGAAAGACTCAGTACGCATGAACATGATCGTTAAAAAGAGAGTAAATAAATAAGTAAAAATGACTCAAATGTGAAGATAACTAACTATACGAGTAGAATACGTTAAATACAAGAATGAGATGATAAGATATGTAGATAAACTAAAGGAAAATAGTAAGATGGGACTTAAATCCCAAAATTACTTCGAGACACCTACATAGTAAAAAATGGTATTAAAGTCGACGTAGTTCTAATACGTCACAAAATTAGAAGTTAATGTCATATTGATAATTTGATTTATGTGTTCAATGATCTAAACAATGAAGTGAAAATGTAACACCCCCCTGTTTTATCACATACTGATTGGCCATTCCAATATGTAGAAGATAGGGTGCGTCAATTAATTTATATCATTCTCAGCATCAACATATTAATAAAAAACGTGAAGTGAATTTAAATTTATCCACAACATGCGATAAACTTAAACAATAAATCAAACTGAAATATATAATATCTTAACATCCAACAATAATAATTCAAATAGTCTAAACTCCCAAGACATTGATAAAAAACAATCCATCCATCCACAACATGCGATAACTAAATGATAAATAAAAATAGAAATAAAAACTCAACCATCTAACGGTAAAACTTAAATAGTCTCAACTCTGAAATAATCCAAAATGAATAAAAATATTTGAGACACAAGGGAAATACAATCTATGAATAAAACAACTGAACTAGAGTTCTAAAATAAACACAACATAATCTAGGAATCAACTGAAATGACTGGAAAATAAATGGAGAGACAAATCTAAATCTCCTAAGTCCTGCAGTTCATGTCTATGAATGCTTGCAAAATAGTTTTATATGATTCGAGTCAGCGCCCTAAAGTGTACATCGTTGATTGGACTATACGTCGTTTTAGTTAGCAACAGATAAACTATTTAAAAAAAAACAATTATACGGACTTATTAGTTTAAAAAAAGTGGAAAATTTTTGAATTTTTTTACATACATACATACATACACAAATGTTTAAACATTTTTTAAAATTTTGGCAAATTTTACTTTTTTATAGAACTTTTCACCATATTTATAAAATAAAAAAATACTCCAATAATAATATTAATAGTCAGTCCAAGACTTCATATAAAAAACATAATAGCCATTAAATACTAATTTAAGTCGTACGCTTCTATTTTACAAACAAAAATGCCTTCTTTGTTTATAGGATTATCCACCCTGTATAAGAAATAAAAATCTCCACCCAACAACAATATTCAATCCCAAGAACATACACATAAATAAGGGAACTATATTCAATATTTACCTTTTATAGTCATTACAAATGAACTCAAATAAGATAATGTGCGCAATCCAAATATGTGTTGACACGAAATCCCGCAAAAATCTATCTAAATAATCTCAACACCACTAGTTCAATGATGTCCAGTGTCGGGTTAAAGGCACGCCTAGTTTTTAAACTGTTTAGTGTTGGGGTTTAAGGTATGCCCGATGTGTATGCATCGTGTTCGGTTTGGGGTCCAATGCACACCCCATGCTCATGATAATATACACCTCCACCAATGTATTATGTGGATCACAATGGTTTTCTACCTGAATTTAAAAGAAAATAAAAACCACAACAGTATAAGTAAGCTTATGACCAAATTTGAAACAAAAACCATAACAGTATAATAGAGAGATTACCTTATTTGGTGGCTGAGGTTTTTGTCCTAATATCGTAATTCAATGTAGCATCTTCCGCTCTTCAAGTCCATTTTTCCAAACTCCTAAAAAATTAAGAGAAAACTAATTCAAATAGCATATAAGAAAATTATAAAGTGATAACTAACATCATAATGAATTTATGATATAACATAAAGTTAACTAAAATGCATTTTCGACAGTATTTTATTTTCAAAATAAATAGGATAAATTTATTAGCAAACTAGAATAATGACCGTACGGCATTACTGCTACAGCGGCCTACGACTCAACTTTACACCTGCAAAACTATTAATCCAGCAAAATAGTTTCAAGTAGTTTGTTTTGTCCTCAATCAACCATTAACATGAATTTAAATTCTAAACAGTAGAAATAATCTCTAATACAAACATGTGGCATAAGTTTCTGGCCCTTGTTAAACATTTAATTCAAACCAAAATAGAACGGGTCCAAAATATTATAAATAACAGGGAAGTGGTGCTTTAGAAAGTTAAAATATTAGCGCGATCGGCGGTGATGATACTTCATTTGAAATATCAAGATCCTCTATAAGAAGATGTTAATCAATAGATTTCAATTCCATGGGGTTTCAATCCATAAGCATTTCACCCATTATACCGGTGAGCGATTTGGCGCTTGGTGTGGTTCATGCTACGCAACAAATTTTAATCATTTCCCAAATGAAAACTAAACAATAATTGGGTCCGGCCTCTCGTGCGATACTTGAGTAGCCTTTTGGGATTTTCAATCAAGCAAGTGGTTTGTCATTGAATATGCAGAACATGTTCAAATTGTAGAATTCAAATTGTATATCATCACTGAATATTAAAATTGTAGACTTGAAATTGCATATTCAGTGTTGATATACAATTTGAATCAAATTTGAATCACATGTTCTGCATATTCAGTGATTATATCTTAAATTCTATTCAGACTTCAAATCTATTGTCGGACCTATGCAAAAGATTAGACTCACTCAGGGTTGGTGAATGCTTGTAGGGAGGTGACTCCTCTTACAACCCACGCCCAATTTCTATCCATAAAAATTTAACATGATCATCTTCCTAGTTTGATCCACATTATGGAGGTTTATGGTAATTGTGTTAGAAATTCGAGGTGGGATTTATGGCATGGTATTCAGCATGCATCTTACAACGACGCCGATCCTAATAGCCTTATAAAATATTATAGCAACCCATAACTCATCATATTAACAAACATTGAAGAATAACAATGAACCAAATTTAATTTTAGCTGTTAACAAAAATAAAAATAAAAATGTGACTCAGGTGTGTAGGCGTAAATTGTTAGTCCAATAAATATTGTTAACAATCTACCCGAAGTGTTAGATTTTTTGCACGCAACTTCTTGCTCTTAACTAAACAGAGTAAAAACATTGCTTAGTAAGTCAGTACCACCGATATGTATTCAAGCCCAGTTTTCATGTTGGGACTAAGCACATTGAGCTTTAATGTCACTTCATTTTCATGGGGAGCTTTAATGTATATCGTCATATCACTAATGATACATTTAACATAAATATAGACAACAATATGCAAAATTCTTATTAAAAAAACAAAGATATAGGCTCACTAAAAATATTTAAACTATACATTTTTAAAAGTTCCAAGGTTTTATTGAAAAAGGAATGATACCTAAAAACTATAAGAGTTGATTTAGGGCATAAGTTGAATAAGTGAAATCAAATAAAAACATCCCAAGTACACATAGAAAATAAGAATTATACCTCAATTGAAATTCCAGGGATATATGAACCCAAATAAACTGAAACATAAAAACTCAAAAATGGCAGTTTTCCTTTATCGATTTTGAAAGGGGGAGATCTAAAAGCTAAACGAATTTTATTTTGAGAAATTATATGGATTCTATTATTCATTATTATACTAAATCTTTAGTACGTGGATGATAATGATTATAATTATATTTTGGGCTAATGTTTCATGTTTCTAAAGAACTTAAATAATGAATACTCACGCAGAACAATAGAAATGAAACCCAATGAACTTGTCAAATAGAAATATGTACATAAATAAAAAAAAGTACCTTAGATATTAGTGGCAGGGGTAAGCAAAACTCAAGCTCTAATTCTTGAAACCTAACAATTTGAAAGCAGTTATTAGAGCCACATGACAAGATATTAAGCGAGTCACAAAAGATTAAAGAAACATAAAATCTGACATGAAACACATAACCAAAGTTGGCATCTATTAATATGTCAACTTAATCACAACTGAAGTGGTATTGCAAAATATAACTGTGGTACTAATGGTCATGAGTTTTTAAGGGGTGAAAATGGTAATCATGTCAAAAAATAAGTGGCACTTAAACTAAGACAATACGACATATATAGTTCTGATGTGGGTTCTAATTACTCTTCTTTTTTTCCCATTTTTTAGACTTCAAAAACTAAACATACTGATTTCATGATATTGCATGTGAATACACTAATTTGTACAGTTGCTCTGAATTTCAGCCTTGCAATAAGTTAATTTAGTTGATAAAGCTCTTTGTTTACATTAGAATGCTAAAATTATGTACAACAAACCAAACAACCAAAGATAAACAAACAATACAAATTATAGTACATCACCTTGTTCATAAATCAATTGTGAACCTCTAAACCTAGGAGGGGAATAGAACCTAAGAAGCTTAACCTGAAAGAAATTACAGACAACAAATCAGTGCTTTAAACTAATATAAACAAATAAATCGTAAAAGTTAAATGCAAATTCTTAAAATTGATTGTAACCCCAAAATATTGGACACTAATACTCTAAATATTTACAGAATTCAAAGAGATGTAGAAAGAGTGTACTATAATATTGAACAATAAACATAAATAAGATAGAAACATACATGATGTATCTTCAACACCAAACATATAATTGAAAACAAATCTAAACAACCTTTAAAAGATGAAATCAAAATAAGCCCTAAAATAGAGAGTTGAAGAATTTTAAAACAAATAGAGAAAACAAAATGCAAAGAATCTAAAATAGAGGCTCTATGATGGGTGATTTCTTCATTAAAATAGTAATAGTTTTATTAACCAAACTCACCTATATTTGCAGCCATATTGATAACCAAAAATTATAAATAACAAAGTATAAAGAATCATAGTGTCTAATAGTTCAATTGCAGAGCATATAGGCATAATATGCACAAAATACTAATATGGTTTGTAGTAGTACCTAGAATGCTTGACCATTATTGATAAGAACGCATATGTTTCGTAACAGCATTCTAAACATAATTTTAAAAAACACCTAGGATGTTAATAATCAAAATAGAAAATAATGACACTGCGACCAAATCATGAGATTTCCCCCTCCCATACAAAAAGAGGTAAAATACAAAGCTAATAAAAAATAAGAAATTAAAATATAATGACATACCATTCATGGATCCATTCAAAAGACAAAGAACATCAACAACCCTAAAACTGGTAGTAAACTTGAGAACAATGGGTATTCAACAAACAAAGAACAATGGGGAGTGGGAATAGCCTGAATAATATACTTTAAATCACGTGAACTCAAAGTATTGTACTCAAAATGATATACAACTCCAAAATGTGGGAAATGGCTCAGTAAAAGATTAACGGACTCTTAATTTTAAGGATCTTGATTAGTATTAATGAATATCAAAGCTGCTAAAATAAAATATAAAATAATCGAACAAAAAGTTGTAATTAATTACATTTATTCAGTACCTTAAAAACAACCAACTAAATTAACAGGTAATAATGTTAGATGTTAGTTAGGGGGGACATAGCTTGCACGGATAAATTTCATTAACGAAATAATGTTAACATAACAAATCTAAAGAATTAACAACTCAGATCAAGTATATTATTTGCTTTCGGAAGAGGAGGATAAAAGAAATCACAAGCTTTAAAACCATCTTGAACTTAAATAAGAAATTGTGTCAATAATACACTAAAGAAAAAACAGATAACCTAGGTGAAAAAAGAAATCATAGAGAATAGATAGCCTCAAAGTTGATTAGGGATAACCCACAAATAAAGAAATCATAGATATTACCCACAAATGATTATTTTCTGAAACAATTTACCCTCAAAGTTGAAAAACAAAAACCTTAAGGATTTATAGACACGGGAGAGATTTGTACCTTATAATTCCAAAAGATTTGATGATTGGGCGAGACAATTTCTTCCCCTACTTAGATAATCCCAAACGGTAATGAATACGCAAGAAATTTTGACAATCATCTCTTTATGTTAGCCGTAAAGATAAGAAAGAGGTTGTCATGAGGAAATTATGTTCAAACAAAAGAAAATTACATCATAATAATAAACTTAGGAATGGGATCTACCAGTATTAACCATAGATCTTAAGTCTTTAATATATGTGAAACCATATATTATGTAATCATCGCATGTCAAATGATATAAGTGCATAGTTAACAGAGAAAATAAGTAACAATAAGGCTAATATAGAGTATGGAGAAAAGATTTGACACTGTAGTGTGAACTCTGTACCGCTAAAATCATGTACTATAATCAGGATTACGTAAATAAAAAAAATGAATCATCGAAGAAATAAAAAAATTCAAAATTAGATAGACCAAATTGAAATGTCAACAAAGTAAGGTCAACTTACAAATTGTTGATGGAAGCAAAATCTTAGATGAAAAATCAAATTCCTTACAAAGACAAATAATACCCACCAAACATAAGTTGTGTAAATCATAAGCATCAACTACATCACAAATCCAAATATCATACCCACAGAACAATGAGGTAAAAGGAAGTCGGGCTTACCTTTAATTTAACAGTCTTGCTATTTTTTACACCTTCAACTCACATGACTAATTGCCATACACCATTTTCCTAGAACACATGAGTAAGTAAATTAAACAAAATCAGTAATGAATCATAACTAAAAGTTGAATCACATATTAGAACTACAAATTTCTAATAAACAATAACATTAATGTCTAAGTACAGGCTATAGCTTACGAATTAAATAACAACGAAATGTGGGGAAACCAAATTTATATTAAATAGAAAACCTTATGTATTATCAATCGCATATAGAGCCTATTGAAGTTCTATTAGACCGATCCCAACCCTGAAATGAAATGGACAATTATAAAGAATAGTAGCATACACCACAAATTGTACAAATAAAAAATGCTTAAAGCCACCAACTTTTAGTACCAAAGACACCAAAAAGCAACATGTGTAAAACAAAACAGACTAAACTTACACAAATTTATACAATAATAAAGTCTATTATTCTAACTAAACCATTTTATTAAACACCTAGAGGCTATTATTCCAATGTCCATAGTAACTTACCACCATAAATGTTTAGTCTCATCTTAAGAAATAAAAACTTACCAATAGGAGTTCAATGAATCATAGCGTGGCTTTCATCTTTCTATCCAACACCTAATGTTGAAACCTACAGAAATAATACACAAATACCTGCAAACTATTGAGTATACCTAGATTTACAAACTAAAATCCGCAAAACAAAACATGAAGAGAAAAATAAATACAATTTTACCCTGTTAGTGATACCATGTTAGTGAAACCTTGGCACCGGCGAAACGTGGGAGGCGGCGGCGTAGAAAGCAATCGTGTGGGAGCCTAGAAGGTTTGTGTGTTGTAGGGAGGGTCTGTGAATCGGGGGAGGTAAGAGAGAGTTTTGTGTGTTGGGTGTGTTTTGTGTGGTTGGAGAGTATGAGAGTGAGTTTGGTTTAACCAAGTTTACTAATTTACCGCTCTTTTTGAATTTTGATAAAGAGCAGGAAATAAATTTTAGTGGAGAAAAGAGGAGGAATTCAAATGTTTGAGAGTAAAATAGATAGTGCAAGATAAAAACATCTTGTGACGTCATAGTTGTATCTTATGACATACATAAGTTTTGTAACTTATATATATATACTAGCTGAATGCCCGTGCTTGAAGGCACGGAGAAATTTTTCGAAAGTATTGATTATTTGATTTCCTATAGATCATTAGTTTCATCCTCGTATATTTCTACTTCCTAATACATGCTCGTGCCACCGACACGACTATAATTTTATGCATATCGTCTCGTGAAACATGTACATGACCCGATCATTCATCACACTAAAGTTATATATCATGCCTATAGTATGCCCATGAATCATTCCTAACATCACGTAAACACAACACGTCCCATTGTGATTTAGTACTTGATAACATAAATGGAAACAAAACAAAAAAAGATTTAAAGCTATTCTCATTAATGAATTTAATCTAAGACAATAAGTCTAACTAAGAATTTGATTCAAATCTTAAGACTACACTCATGTGTATCGACTTCGACAGATATCAAACTTAAATAAAGTATTCATTGTGGAACTTATACATCAATTTTAAAAGAAAAAATAATTGAGAAAACATATATCAACTCTTAAATATATTCTATAAGTCTAACTAAGAATTTGATTCAAATCTTAAGACTACACTCATGTGAATCGACTTCGACATATATCAAACTTAAATAAAGTATATATTGTGCAACTTATACATCAATTTTAAAAGAAAAAAAAAATTAAGAAAACATATATCAACTCTTAAATATATTCTTCATCTGATAAATGACAAATCCCAACTCATTGTGTTTGGATAGAGAGAACAAAGATCCCAAATAATTGTTATAAAAGAGTTAACTATGACCTTTATAAAAATTACAAAAATGTCTACAATCTAATTAATATAAAAATTATAAAAATGTCTACAACCACCACTGAAACATCCAAACTTATATACATTAGCATTTTTTACATGTAATTTTGGATATAGCATGGAACGCATAAGATTGTACTAAAGTGCCACAAAATCAAGATTAGCACAAATACGCCAAACGTAATGTATCAATTGCTTATGAACCCAACGTACGTTCCGTGACTGAGGATATTCTCCACGTGCAATTTGAAATAGAAAAAGAAGTAAATGTGAAGATAATTTCAGAAAAATATTGTAGCGATAAATTCAGTTGCATACAAAAAAACAAAAATTTCATTAAAAAAATGTATTAATATCATGAGTATTTAAAATAAGAAACAATTAATCTTTTTGTTTAGGGTAAGCTATGAAGCACGAATACTCTTCGGAGGTCGCGAATTTTTGTTAGACACGTATAGGATACAGGATACGTTAGGATACATGAATCCTAAAGTATCCTAATTTTTATTTATTTGTTAAATGTCTGGGTTACGCCAGGATACGTTGGGGATATGCTAGGATACGTTAGGATACGTTTTATTTTTTATTTTTTAACTGTGTTTTTTTTTCATTCTTTAATTATTTTTCTTCCTTTGCTATGTTTTTTTTAATTGTGTTGTTTGCTTTTCATTCTTTGTTTGTGCTGTATTGTTTTCTGATTTTTTTTCTTAACTTTTTTTATGTTTTCATTATTTTTTTTTATCTGTGTTGTGTTGTTTTTAACTGTATTGTTTTCTTTGACTGTTTTCACTCTTAGCTGCGTTATTTTTAACCTTTACATTCCACTGTTTGAATCCTTTTTTATGGTACTTGATGATGTGGTTGACGAAGATGATGATGCCATTGATATTGGGTCTATTTAGTGATTGAGATACTATGAAGCCCGGATGCTCTCGGGAGGCATTTCTCTATCTTATTTTATGCTAAGGATATTATATTTATTTTTGTCTTATGTTTTTGTTGGAACAACCTTTTATGTTAATGATGTTTTATTGTAATGGTGTTTGTTTGGTGACAACAATAATCATAATTGAGCATTTTAATATAATGGTGTTTGATGCTTTAGTTTCATTTTATCAAGTTTATATATATATATATATATATATATATATATATATATATATATATATATATATATATATATATAAAACGTATCCTAGCGTATCCATATCCTACATTTTGGAAAAATTGCGTATCCCGAATCGAGTCGTATCTCATATTACGTGTCGAGTCCGTGCTTCATAGAGGGCAAGAGGGGAAATTTTCATCTTAATTTATGTGCAAATTCTTCAACTGTCTAAAGATAATAAAATATTACAACAGTCAAAAAGTCATATATATACTTTTCGTGTACTAATGCAAACAAAATTAAAGCCTTAAATACAAAGAGAAATTTACAGAAAAAATTGGACTTCTAGATAGATGGTAATTGAGCGTTATTACTTTGCAAGATGAACAACCATTTTAAAAAACATCTGCTTAAAAACTTAACCAAAATAGGTCATACGCCACTGCCAAGCTCTCAAAATATGGGAAAGACTACCAAAACCCTTAGATGTCAAAACTCTCAAAATCCTCCTTAAACTAAAAAACATAAGGTGCGAAAAAACTAAAAAAGAAATTCAAAGCGAACTTTAATAAACCAATATCTCATGCGAGTAAACTTCAACAATCCCCTACGTAGTAACTGATCCCATTTTCACTACTAATGAACCTTAACCCAAAGAACTTGAAATCCATCGACCCAAGTTAGAGATTGAAAGTGGTTGGTTGTTTACTCCAGTTAACATCAAGAAGTAACATTCCTCTGGGAAAACACACAAACACATGTTAGCACACGCACTTTAACACAAAAGGCAGCACCTGAATATCAAAAAAAGAAAGGAGAAGATATACATGTGATGGTGTGGTGATATAATAGTACCTTTGGTTTAGAAATGATATGGTATAATATGAAAAAAATCTTATATGCAGGAGAAGTTATAAGAACATACTTATCATTCTCTGAATTAGTCTCAACACATTTGGCCAAAAGTAATTTTAACATCATCGCCGCCACATATAATGCAATTGCTACCATAACATCCTAAAATCATTTAGAAAGTTTTCATAAAGAGGGAGGTAAGGCAGAGATTGAGTCGTACCGTAGAGGAATATTTAGAGAGGAACACCAATTAGCGAATTGTCGTCGGTTGTGGTTGGGGTGTCTTCCGTTGTGCCTGTTTAGAGAACCCAAAGACAACCATGTCAAAAAAAGTTTTCAAACTAAAGAATAAAAAATCAATATAAACCTCAATAATAGAGGAACATGTATAATTATTACAAATGAAGAAACAACCACAAAGTCAAGTGTGAGGATTAAAACATCAACAAAAAGTAACTTCAACGCCATCGGCAATTACCACAAACACCCCATATACTTTTAAGTCAGACATTATTTTTTACAACATCAATGTGTAAACATTTTAGAATATTTGTTTATAGGACTATCCACTACCATGTTTAACAAATAAAAAAAATATTACGACAATACAAATAATGTTATAGACCTCACAAAAATAACACCAATTAAGTGTTATATATAATTCAATTAAGTGTAATTTTTTTTAAAAAGATGGGCAAAAGTTCCTTTGTTTATAGAATTATCCCACCTTGTTTTGAGAAATAAAAAAATACTCCACCAATGATACTAATATCAATTAAGTAGTTTAAAAGTAAAATTATCGCATAGAAATCATTAACAACTAAGGTTAATCTCTTTGTACACATAATTAAAAAGACCACATAATTATGTTGGAAGAAAAAATAAAAACAAAAACTTTTTTTTTTTGCACAAACCACTATCCCAACAGTATTCAGGACTCTCATCCTAAATATGTGACAAAACGCCCAAAAGAGTTATCCGTAGTTTAGTACAGAAAAACTAAAAAGATACTTAACAAACGCTTTAGATTTAGTCAACTTCCTCCATCTTGCTACCCTCATTATAAACATACGCTTCCTCCAATGGTGGCATGTCCTCATTAGCCTCACTTACGACTTCATCAGTCCTCATTAGCCTCGTTGAGGCTGAAACCAAACGTGAGCATTTATTGGGGTTGAACCTGCGAACGAATACCCATACATAAGAATGCAAATAACCAAAGATAAAAATAACAATCTATATTTACTCGGCTCCAATCAACTTAGTAATTTTGTCCCTAAATTCACCTAATTGGGGGTGGGGGATGTAAACATAATAAATTAGTACATGCATGTGCCTTAGCACACTGTATATTAGACATTAGTTAATACAGTTGTTAACGATGCAAATACCTAAATTTTTATGGGCGCATATGTCACACTAATAAACTAAAATGAAATAAATCCTCATATCAAACATGTAGGAGTAACGTCAAATGTTTTTATATCCTTAAACATTAAATGTAACTACACCTAGATGTGCCTCTAGTCTGTACTGGACTAATGCCTACTTTAATCAGGTTGTTTTAGACGTAGACGTGCCTCTAATCTTCATAACATAGGTAACTAAATATTGTTGTTTAAAATTAAACTAACTGTTTAGAAACAACTGTTTAAATTATCTGTTTAAAATTAAACTAATTGTTTAAACTAATCTGTACATATTTAAAATAGCATAAATGTTTAAAAAAAACTTATTCAAAACTAAACTAACACTAAATTGAACTAACACATATGTTAATAATATGGGTGTTGGCGGACGAATGTCGGTGGAGGGGGCGGATAGTAGTGGTCCAGCATGTAATACCCCAAAGAAATCATACACGAGATTGTGGAGAACCTAACATAGAAAAGTAGAATGGTCAAAACTAACACACGAGAAGAAATAATAAAATAATGCATTCTTATGAAATGCCAACATACTTTTAATCCTCAATTTTTTATACATAGAAAGTTCTATCGAACATATGCGAATATATAAAATTACATAAGATTTTATTTAACTTTGAACAAACATCGATGCCTTTGATTCTCCATAGTAGCTTTCGATGGCCAGTAATGATCAGAAAAACTGTATAAATAAACAAACAAAACAGCCCTTTAACTCTTGTGCTTTCTTGGAAATTTTAATTTGGAAGATATCTTTTTCGCACAAGATCGTTTGGTTTTTATGATAGCTGAAATAAAAACATACTGTTAAAAATTAAACCAACATTTCATAACTGTTAAACTAACATAACATTTCATAAACACCTAACTACCTCTTAACATAGTTGTTAAACTAACATAACATTTCTTAAAAAAATGTACATTGAATTAAAAATGGAATTTACCTGTTTTGTTTCAATACACATTGATGTGCCACTACAAATGGACCAACAAAACCCAACATGTGTTGATCATTCAGATTCCACGGGGGAAAAGGTTGCAGCTGGTCAATTTGGTATTGATTTTAATCTTAAAATGAGTTGTTTTCATTACGTGTAATCTCCAATATACCAGCTACCAAGCCCCAGACTTCTTAAGGAGATTCAACACCAATATGATCATATTTATAAGAATAATCAATATAATTCAAATCATCGTCATTGGCTTAATCAGTATAATCCTAATTTTCGTAGTTACACTCAAATTTTCGTAGAATAAACCATAGAATGAAGATGCTTAAGCTGACTTGATCGATTGATGATGTAGAGGAGCAGATCAATGTCTCCTAAATCCATAAAATTGATATGGAGCAACTGGACTTGACTTCGATAACAACATGTTTACACATCACGAGGAACAAAAATGCAGAAAAATCACAATAAAGACATCAAGTTAGCAAATCAAGTAAATAACTACAATTTTAACAAGGAATATAATAACTGCAAATAACTTCAGCATAGGGGTGTTCAAAAATCGATTGGACCGAAGGATTGAACCGAACTGAACCGACCCTTTTTCAGTCTTTTTTCTTAATTGGTCCAGTATCGGTTTATTTTTTTGGCGGATCGACCTAGTCGGTCCGGTCCACGGTTTACAGTTTCAAAAACTCTATTAGGACCGACCCGGACTGACTCTATATAAAATAATATATTTTTACATATATATATGTACATATAAAAGATAAATAAATAGTAAAAGTATATATTTTAATATTTAATTAGTTTAAATTATAGATTAATCTAATAGTAGGTTTGTTTTAATTGCAAATTTTGATAATTTTTAGTTTTTAATGTTTGGAAAAAATAGACTCGGGCAAATTTTTATTTTTATAAATGATATAGTTAATTAATGTGAGGACCGATCGGTTAGACCGAACCGACCCTATAAAACACTGAAACAACTAGGGTTGGTTAATCAACATTATCGGTCCAGTTTCGGTCTATTCTTTTAGAGGACCGACCAAGTCGGTCCGGTCTAAAAAAAACTAAAAGCCCAATTGGACCGGGCCGCGAACGCCCCTAATTCATCATATCAATTGAAGACAACATCGTCTATCCTCCTGCAACCATGTCTGACTAAAGTTTATGTTAAGATAGTTATTATTCACCCTTCAGTAGTAATTTCATATTCAGTGATGTCTTTAAGTACTATAGTGATGTAAACATCGAAATGTTGAAACCATATTGACGAATCACTCAATTGCATTCACTACTATAAAGTGTGATTGACAACAAAGAATAAAATGGCAAAGAGGTGGGAAAGTAAGGCCCAAAATCAAACCCCACCGTAATTCTCCGTCCACGTCCAGTGCATTTCTATAACATATGAAACACGGATAGATAATTTAAACATTGATAGGTGAAAATAAGTTTAAAAAATTGATTACTAGACAAAAATGGGTGAAATTACTGTTAGAAAAACTAATTTACACTAGAAACTATAATAGTATATTACACGAAGCATTTTCATATCATATGAAATGTAACATTAAAGAGTAGTACCAAAACTGAACTCCCAAAATGTACACCTTATTCACATCAATCAAACCAATCTTAACCTCTAGATTATCTCACCTTTTCTAATTCTAACATTTGTTCGATTAATCCTTAATTAGTCATCAATTTAAACCATTTAAAAACATATACAAAAGGATTAATTGGTAACAAAGATAATTGGCACGAAGGGGGCATAAAAGAGACTTAACTACTATGAATACATCAAAATACATTTGAAAATTAAAGATAAATATAAGACTGATGTGAAATAACCCAAGATGCAATAAGTAACTTACACAAAATTGTAGCATTATTCATAATTCAAGTAAGACTTGTGTGAAACATCGGTATCTCCATTTTCTTTGAAATGCATGAAGTATGGGAGGATATATCCTCTTATCTTAGTATTATGTTTAGACAAGTCCAAGGAAACCCATTATATTGGAAAAAAGGGACGAAACAGAGCACTTAATAAATAGAGTACTAAAGTAGTGCAGAATAAATTAATCCAAAAAATAATTAATTGACGTTGCCAAATGTATAAAATGCCAAAATTCAAAGAGAGAGACATGACCTAATTACAAATGTTGTTTTATTAATAAAGTTTTGATTTACCCTGTGTGTCCTCTTTGGGGATGAACTCCATTAAATGAGCTAAAAGTTCCAAACTTGCACAAAAACACCACAAATCCAAACCATAAATCAATTACATACGCTACACCAAAAACAACCAAAAAAAAGTCAAATGATACCATTGTGACACCCCGCATAATTAAATACGAGGTGATTAGGCCTTCATTAAATTAAAACAGGATTTCCATTTGGTTCATTCTTAGCATCACTGTCGAAAACTTTTTAAAACATTTACTAACCACCTAGTATTAAAAAAAAGTCGGTGCCAAATTTTATCTTTTTATTAAACAAAATAATATGCGAAAACAAATACAATAACTAACCATCCACGTAATAAATGAATAAGCTGAACAATTATCTGATAAGCAACGGATATAAAATAATACCGAATAAACCATCGGTTCCCAAATCCAAATAAAAATCCAATATAAATAAAATTCAAATGCACAGTGTGATTGACATAAAGAAATAACTGAGGGCCAACACGCCCGAATGAAAATACTGAACTGCACCCTACACTAGGAATGAACTAACTGAAGTGTTTAATTTAAAATGCTGCAAGCATCAATAAGTGTTGCAGCTACGCATCCCTGGAACAGATCATCCTGCTTGGCATCCCTGTGGCTGGACACCTAAAAGGTTTTGAAAAAAAGTTTTTGCAAGTACGGGTCGGAGCCCAAGTAAAAATCATTTAAAAATATTTAGCAAGCATTTAAATATCAATTTAAATGAACAATTATTAGATACACATGTTAGGTTGCGGACACTCCCTTGATTTTTCTCACCTCCCATCTATAGTGCACACCTAACGTCCCACTTAGTCAAGCTACCCAATATAGCTAGGTCTCAAGGATCTAACAAGCCTCAAATCAGTCTAGCTCACCCGTACCACCCATACAGTATGTTGTCGAATACCCTGAACTACCATTTAATCATCGTTAAGATACTCCTTAACTTACTCATACCTCCCATACAATAAGCTACCGAATACCCTTAATAAATAATATCTCTCCTCTGTTATTATTAAACCCACATTACCATTTCACATATTTTATAGTTCAAGCCATACCATTTAAGTTTCTTTACTTAAACTTTATTTTAGATATTCACAATCCATCTTCCTACTATTTACACCTTCGTAGATTCATCATTAATTGGATTTACACTATCTAATATCCCTACTATTTACTCTTTAGTAGATTAATCGTTCTTTTGATACATACTATATCGTCTCAATATTATCCTACATAAGTAGATAAATCTTCGTTTAGATACACACTATCTAGCCTCACTACTGTCACACATAAGTAGGAGAAAACATCCAAGCATATATATATATATATATAATATAGCATCCACTGGTGTGGCCACCGTGATGCACATTCGCATACGCTGCTATCAGTTTAAGTACCTCTCTTACTATATCAAGGACAAATGGTTTGGCATGTCTCCTCGAACCTAAAATACAAATCACACACATTGGAGGCGAACATAGTCCCCAGCCAAATGGGTCACGCACATACCTACACTTCCATTCAACCGTCGAAACTATCATACTCCCAGATAGTACATATCAAAGGTCCTATGTTCTGGGTACAAGTCTAAAATTCCCACAATGGGCTCATCAAGATAAGACCGTCCACAACACGGAACCTCCCCCTGATAACAAGCTGCGTAGATATGTCATACACAAAACCTATCCATATGTATATTCAATATAGGTACACACAAGACCTATAATAATAAAACCGTATAGGTGTACACTCAACCTATAAAAATAAATCCATATAGGTATACACTCAACCTATGATTATCACCCGTACGCAGTATTTTTCTCTCGAATGCTCAGTGTACAATTTTATTTGATATATACTATTTATCGCATATTCCCGAGTATTATTCTCTACCCAAAGGGCCTATTGTTACCCCCTAATTTAATTCAATAGTTAATCCACAATTATCCTACTGGTCTACCTCATAATTTCCTTTATCGTCTCCACGACCCATTCTCATTATCTCGAATTATTACATTAATAATTAAGCCAAACTAGCCTTAGCCTTAACTTAGCTTACATGACTAAGTCTCAAACCTATCAAGGCCTACTGTCATATAATATATCCATAATTATATTTTAAATATGTTCCAAAAATGCCCTCGATAGTTATCCGCAAGTTGTGGGCTTAAAAAGGGAAAATTGTCAAAATCTGGTAAACCGAATCGAGGCGTAAATTTTCTGGAAGATTAAACACCCTGTGGTAAAATGTTGATTACTCCCTCTACAGAACTCCGATTGACCTGATTCAAAACTCATTAGAAATCTAAGACATAGAGATTTCCAGACATTTATGGATATGGACAATTGAAATCTCGTACCTTTAAAGTTACGTCCAAAATTTGGTAGATTACTATACTGGCTGATCAGAAACCCTATAGTAAAACATCGATTACTTCCTCTAACTCCGATTGACCTGATTCAAAGCTCATTAGAAAGATAAGACATAGATATTTCTAGGAATGTATGGATATCACTATAACTCTAAGTACAATTGAAATGACATATGTTTAAAGTTACGTAAAAAATTCTGGCAGATTGACGTCTTGTGTTCATTAATTAAACCCTAAGTCATTCAAGATTCATGTTCTTCATCCAATAACGCATTAAGATTAAATATTAATCATCAAATATATTCAAACATCATTTTATCTTCACATAGGAATAATTTTCGATGAAAAATTTACACCAATAACTTTAAAGATTCAATCCAAGAATCAAATTCCCCTTTAATAAACATAAAACCTTAGTTTTCTCATATTCATCATCTTTATTAACCAAGAACTCAGATTTCTCTCTTATTAACCAATCCAAACCCAATGATTTCATATTATCATCATTAAGGAACATCTCCACATAAATTCGTACTTTAGTTTATGAATTAAACCCTCCCAAATTCATATAAAACTTCCAAAAGCATGAAATCAAACCCTAATCTACATGGGTATTATAACATGATGAATAGAAATTGTCATTTAAATACGTGCCTCTCAATAATAGGTCTGAAATTCGTTGATAAGATGGTGTGGTGGTTCTCCCCTCGCTCCGATCTCGATTCCATTGTGTTCGGGGTGAAAAATTGTGTAGGAACCTTTGGATTTCTTCTCCTCTTCCTCTCCCCATGCCTCTCTTCTATTATGATTGTGCTAACCCTAGTTCCTTTCTAAAATATCAGATATAAGACTTAGAATTTTCGGAGTTCTCTAAACCACAAACTCCTGAATGACCGAAAAACCCTTAAACAGTGTCGGGTTGGCCTAAATCGTCTCGGGACCCAAACTATACCTCCAGGTACACTTTTTCGACTATTTCGACCGTTTCGAAATCAACCATAACCTCAAAATCACCATTCAAGTTACTTTTAAAATCATCTTATTTTCACCTTACATTACGGCATGCGTGAAATTAACTTAAACTGAATTAATCAAATTTAAATCATCCGAATTGAATATTTTCTCCAAATTATTCCCAAATCACCAATATAATTAATTTTCATATTCTCCAAAATATGGGGTGTTACAATCATACTCAATAATGTCATCAAGGAATCAACGGTGTGACTCAACATCATTCACTGTCAAGATGAATTTAGGGGTTGGGGCCTTAAATGATGAAATGATGTGAGCATGTGTTAGCTAAAATTCCGCATATGGTCTGGAGTTCCATTAGATATTCAATTTGTATTTCTTTTCTAGTATAATCTTCAATTGTCTTCATGAATCATCAATCACCTACTCCACCTATTAAACTAATAATTAAAAACTATAAAATGATATGAAAGGATATAAATTTAATATTCAATAGCTATGAAATGATAAAAATTTTAACAAAAATTAATCGTGTATCGAAATGTAATGGAATGATTAAAAATCATAAACACATTTCAGATAATAGAAAACAAATACCAGAGAGGACACTGATCTTGTAACAAATACACACTCATAACAATTAGACTAAAGCACAACTATGTTTAAAGGGGGTAGCCTTAAACTTCAATGAAAAATAACCATTTAATAAAATAAATCAAAGAACTACCATGATTTTTATGCTGGGAGAACCTCTCGCATCCCCGAAATACTTGTAAAATGAAGGAAAAATAAAGAAAATTAGGCGCACACACATGATTTCTATAATTGGAAAACTTCTGACAAAACTGTAGGTTTCAAACCTTGATTTCAATACCCAAATGATTTAGAAACTAAGAAGTACCTCGACTGTGAGATCTGTAAAAAAAACATTAACACTAAAAAAAATCGAAAAAATCAAATATCCATAGAGAGAAAGAGAAAGAGAGAGAGAGATCTAACCCGATCCTTAGATAGAGAAACCAAACTCGACTTCATATCTAAACCAACCCCGATTTTGAGTTGTCGGTTTTGGTTTGAATCGATTTTGAGTTTTGGTTTACTGGTTTTGGTTTGAATCGAGTTGCTGATTTTGGTTTAATTCGATTTTAAGTTTTGGTTTCGTCCAAAATGAATTACTGAGAGAAGGTTTGTGAGTAGGGAACTTGAGGAGAGCGGGTGAGGTGAGAGGGTTTGTGAAGGTGGGTGGGTCTCGATAAACTCAGAGGAAATGGCGTGAGGGAGAAACAAAGACACGCTCCTCTCTCTCTCTCGGTTGTAGTGAAGGGTATTTATTTACTAATGTATCCATGTTTTTGAATTAAAGTAAGGAGGTGGAAAATATTTAGAGTGTGAGAAGAGAGGGGGAACTCATATATTTAAGGGGCAAATTAGGCAGTGCATTATTTTGTTTGTCTAGTGACATGACATACATAAGTTTTTGTTAAGATTCATTAAAATGTTCATCTTTTATGTTCACTTCTGAATCTCTCCCTATATATATTTTATTTATTTAAATTAATGGGTCTTAATTAGTGTTATCGGATATTAACCGACCAATACTTAAGTATCACAAGTCTCTGAAGTATCAATCACTTGCATGTTAGGTATGACTTTTGTTTAAAGCGAGAGACAAAGAAAGGGAAAGCGAGAGACAAAGAAAGGACTTGAACCCCGAGACACGGAAGGAATGCTCATCATTTTCTTCACATAGTAGAGTGCTAGCTGGATGGTGTTTGTGTGGAAGGAAATGTATTGCGAGGGCGACGGGTGTTTTTGGTTGCCTGCTCTTATGACAATTGCCCTTATATTTCTGTCCTTTCTCGTCTTAAATAATTTGCTCAACAGGAGGAGGAGAAATGGCATAATACCAACCCCAACCCCAACTCCATTCAGTGGTTCCGAAGAAAGGTCCAAAGGAGGGGAATACGAAGTGTTTTTGAGTTTCAGAGGCACAGACACTCGCAAGGGCTTCACCGATTTCCTCTACACTTATCTCGTGGGTGCCAGCATTCACACGTTTAGAGATAATGAAAGACTTCACGTCGGAGAAGAGATCGGCCCAGAGCTTCTTAAAGCAATCAAGGAATCGAAAATCTCAATCCCAATCTTTTCCAAAAACTACGCTTGGAGTAAATGGTGCCTCCGCGAGCTCGCCCAGATGGTGGAGTGTCACACCACGGAGGGCCAAAAGATATTTCCCATTTTCTACGACATAGAGCCCTCTCATGTACGAAATCAAGAGGGGACTTACAAAGACGCATTTCGCCAACACACCAAGAGTTCCGACGAAAACACTGTACAGGGATGGAGGGACGCTCTCAGAAAGGTTGGAGAATTGAAAGGCTTGGAATTGAAAAAAGAAACGGATGGGTAATTAATTCTTTCACTCTTGCTATGCTAACCCACCCTTCTTTCGTTTTTGTTTTTTTATTATGTGATGATGATACTCCATTAAATAATTATTTTTGGGTCACCGTGGCCTAAACTGGAGCCACTACTACAAGTCACGGATATATTCTAGACACACCCTGTTGGCTATAACGGGTTTGGGCTTATCTTTCAAAAAGGAAATAAAAAATCACTCAAGGGTTTGTTTATTATTACTTAGGGTAATAATTAAGACCATCTTAAATGCAAATGTGAATGGACTTCTATGTAGCTATGAAAATTCAAAAATGCTAATGTGACTTAATTTTTTACATAATTTTTTGGAACAAACTGACGTGGCAGTTTGTTATTGGTTAATTTTTGGGATCCACGCCGTGGAATCTAAAAAACCAACCAATAACAATCTGCCACGTCAGTTTGTTCCAAAAAATCATGTCAAAAATTAAGTCACAATAGAACTACTCATGAAAATTAGAGAGTGCCCATCTTATTGTACATAATTGATTTGTTTTGTAACATGGTGGAGGGAGAAATTTTTTTATTGGTTACTTTTGGTCTTCCCGAAACTTTTTACATTTCGAGGGTCTTCTTCACATTGTGGGTAATTAGTGTCACATCACTTTCACATTTATTTTAGAGGGTTGCTTTGGAAAGTTTTTGTTTTAACTCCTAGTTTATTAATATTATGTGACATCTCATATTTTTCACCCACATTAGCATTGCAGATGTTCTAAGAAATCATATTGACTTGGTTAATGATGCAAGAGATCTATTTACTAAGGCCCCGTTTGGTTGTCCCCAAATTATAAATTGTCTCATTAATAAATTGGTCCATTTACAAATTGATCCATTAATTGTGTTTGGTTTCATTAATGAATTGATTCATTAATTGCCCAATTTTAGCTCATGTGTAAAATATGAAATTGAATCATTTCACAAAAATCGTGCAATGCATTCATTTGAAATAGAAGTCACATTAAGTCCATGCTCCTCTCTCTCTCTCTCTCTCTCTCTCTCTCTCTCTTTCCCTCCCTCCCCCTCCCTTCCCTCCCCCTCTCTCTTAATTTGTTTTTATCTTTTTTTTTTCCTCAAGGACCCTTAACATCAATTTCAAATTACCAAACATTGCGTAAAAATAAATATAAACTCATTTCGAATCTACTCATTTACAATTCACTAATTCACAATGAACCAATTTACATAATGAAATTTATTTGTGCAACCAAACAGGGCCTAAGTTAATGGTGTCAAATATCTGATGTTGCCAACTCATCTCATCAAAATGACCAACATACACAAAATATTTTTGCAAAATATGGACAGCAAAAATACCCCCAAAAAACATAAAATCTATAAAGTCAACTTCAATTCTACAAATTCAAAATTCACAAAATTTATATATCTGGAATCTACTCGTCGAGATCTATCAAACACCACCCATATTCGATATTATTTAACGAAAAAATCAAAATAAATAAATTGGCTGTTTCTGTAAAACATCCATTTTTTCGAGCGAAAACTCCATTTTTTCCGGCTAAAACCCTTTTTCTCGTTCCGGCGATGGTGCCGCTGACGGGGACTAAAAAAAAAGAAATGGACGTAGAGTGAGAGAGAAAAACGAGAAGAGAAAATGACCCACACAAATCTACACCTTGACGAGAAACTCCAAAACTCTAAGCCTCTCCACTGAGATTCTTGATTGAAAATCCACAACTAGGCCATTTGTCTTCATATTACCCTAGCTACAAATAACCTGAATCAATTACAGATGCTGTCCTTACCTTGATTCAGCATGGCCATATGTGCAATTGTAACAATTCACTTCATAAATGTTGATCATACCCCTTCTCAAGCAGGAACTTTTTTCTCACCCTCGTTTGACCGAAAACATGTACCCGTGCCTTCATAACATCATCAATGAAACAAGTCTTCAAGTTTGAAATCAAGTGCACTCCGTTTCCAAATCAATCGAAGTCAAGAGTGTTATTTAGCACCCTCCACCAGACGGAATAACCAACCACTCTCTATTCTAGTCAATAACTCCATGTAGACCTTCCAATGAGAAATCTCAGCCAAATATCAACTGGTCAAGGAAATCAGATTACAAATTTGGTGCATAAGCAATGACACCCAAAGCACACTCCACCAAATTAAACATTTTGATTATCCCCGTTCCCACGCCTCCAACGATACGACATCTCATATTTTTCCACCCACATTAGCATTTGAGATGTTCTAACAAATTCTATTGACTTTGTCAATGATGCAAGAGATCCATTTACTGAGTTAAATGGTGTCAAATATCCTATTTTTCCAACTCGTTTCATTAAAATGACCAACATACCCACAAAATGTCTTTGACAACTAAAATACTAAAAAAATATAAAATCTTTGAAAGTCAAGTTCAAATCTATAAATTCAAAATTCACAAAATTTATACATCTAGAATCTACTCGTCAAGATCTATCAAACACCACCCATATTCGATATTTTTTAACAAAAAAATCGAGACAAATCTGTAAAACCTCCATTTTTCGGGCAAAAACTCAATTTTTTCCGGCTAAAAATCTTTTTTCCCAGGCTCTGGTGATGGTGCCGCCGGCACAGACAAAAAAAAAGAAAAAAAATAGACGAAGAGAGAGATAAAAACGAGGAGAGAGTCAAATAACCCATAAATCTCCACCTTGATGAGAAACTCCAAAACTCCAAGCCTCTCCATTGCGATTCTTGATTGAAAATTCACAACCTGTCCATTTTAACCTTCATAATACCCCAACTACACATAACCCGAATCAAGTACAAATGCCGTCCTCACCTTGATTCAACATGGCCATACGTGCAACTGTAACAATTCACTTCATAAGTGACTGTGAAAGGGACCTTGATCATACCCCTTCTCAAACAGGAACTTTTCTCTCACCCTCGTTTGATCGAAAATGCATACTCGTGTTTTGATAACATCATCAATGAAACATGTCTTCAAGTTTGAAATCAAGTGCACTCCGTTTCCAAATCAATCGAAGTCAAGAGTGTTATTTAGCATCCTCCACCAGATGGAATAACCCACCACTCTCTATTCCAGTCAATAACTCCATGTAGACCTTCCAATGAGAAATCTCAGCTAAGAATCAACTGGTCAAGGAAATCAGACTACAAATTTGGTGCATAAGTAATGACACCCAAAGCACACTCCACCAAATCAAACATTTTGATTATCCCCAATGCTAATGTGATATCCCCAATACTATGTGACATCTCATATTTTTCCACCCACATTAGCATTTGAGATGTTCTAACAAATCCTATTGACTTGGTTAATGATGCAAGAGATCCATTTACTGAGTTAATGGTGTCAAATATCTGATTTTGCCAACTCATCTCATTAAAATGACCAACATACACAAAATACTTTTACAAAATATCTTTGACAGCTAAAATACCCCCCAAAAACATAAAATCTTTAAAAGTCAACTTCAACTCTACAAATTCAAAATTCACAAATTTATATATCCGGAATCTACTCTTCAAGATCTATCAAACACCACCGATATTCATTATTTTTTAACGAAAAAATCGTAACAAATAAATTAACTGTTTCTGTAAAACCTCCATTTTTTCGAGCAAAAACTCCATTTTTTCCGGCTAAAACCCTTTTTTCTCCAGCTTTTGTGATGGTGCCGCTGGCGCGGACAAAAAAATAGAAATAGACGGAGAGAGAGAAAAACGAGAAGAGAGTCAAATAATCCACAAATCTCCACCTTGACGAGAAACTCCAAAATTCCAAGCCTCTCCACTCAGAGTCTTGATTGAAAATTCACAAAGCAGGAACTTTTCTCTCACCCTCGTTTGATCGAAAACGCATACCCGTGTTTTCATAACATCATCAATGAAACACGTTTTCAAGCTTGAAATCAAGTGCACTCCGTTTCCAAATCAATCGAAGTCGAGAGTGTTATATAGCACCCTCCACCAGACGGAATAACCAACCACTCTCTATTCCACTCAATAATTCCATGCAGACCTTATAACGAGAAATCTCAGCCTAGTAATCAGATTAAAAATTTGGTGCATAAGCAATGACACCCAAATCACACTCCACCAAATCAAACATTTTGATCATCGCCGTTCCCATGCCTCCAACGATATGCCATTAGGCAATGTCAAATTGATGTGAGATGCAGCGGAAAACACACACATCAAAACACACAAGAAAAAGATTTAACCTCTAAATAATCAAATATTCAGTAAAGTTAGAAATTACAATGGATGGCCAAAGTCTTATTTGTAATAACCCTATGTCGTGTTCAACAAGACACCAAATTAAGGAAATAAATAAAATAGGTAAATAATATTCTATTACCTAATGTAAAGCCCAATTAATAGCTACTAGTTAAATAATATATAAATAATAAAATTGCAATAATTTTATTTCTAATTGAAATTCAGCGAGCCCATCCATGCTCGTTGCATCACAAAGAACTACGATCAAGGTTTGGAATGAATCAGAACATCTCTTCAAGAAGCAAACAAGAATCTGAAATTCACTCATGTTAAGAAAGAGTGATACCTTTGGAAATTGTGAGAATATTTCCAAAGTCCAGCAGAATTTTCAGTTACCTCCATGAGGTACATCACAAGCCTCCAACATCCTTGTTCCAACAAGAAACGAATCACTACCTCCACATGTATCACATTGCTCCTGTCCCTTGGGTATAGACCTTCTATGACTAATCCCCAACATTTAATTCAATTTTTTTCCGGGTGAAGATCTACCCAAACCAATAGGCCTTGCGGGTGGCTATCTTTCCGTTTCAATTGGATTTTCGGGCTAGCAATTACACCCTCCTACGTTCTTCATCGTCCATCATCTTTCAAGGCTTTCCTTATTCCCTTGAACGAGCAATACAAGCTTTGTTGAACAATTCGGATCTTCATCATTCTTTGCAAAAGTGAATCTACCCTTACCAACGAAACAATCCATCTTCAAACAAACAAGAAGCAATATGATCGGTCATGATTGTGCAAGTTCCCCAAGAGAATCAACACCAAGTGAGCCTCTCATCAACTTCCCCACAATAATCATCTTAGTCCAACATCCGGGAACCAAAAATCAACCCAGATCCCCAGAGTTTCTTCAACATTTTATTGAACAGTTTGTACATCCTTGGGGATTGGAGAAGAAGCCTTTGAACAATCCTGACGTACAGAACGATGCAACCGGTTTCAGATAATGAAATTAAAATGTCTTAAAATGACTGGGGGATTTTTTTTTATCAAAAGACCAACTGCTGACGCGCGCTTGAGAAGAGCAGGACTTGAAGATTTGAAACTCAGGCCAGTTATATCCGTAGAAGCAGAGACACTTCTACGATGCTTCTAAATTCCTAGCAGTCCTTTTCAGTGGTCTTAGTTTTAACGAAAAAAAAAGAAATACAGGACTATTAACACCTTCAATACTCCTTGATTTAATACGCAGCCACTACTTTGCATAAATAATGTTCCTCCAGTATCTTCGCTCGGTATAACAATTGAGAAGGAACCAAACAAACTGGACATTTGCTCCAACTCCATATCTGAGATGGACCTCTTGAAAGAAACTTCTTTCTTAGAGCTGCCATACTTGCTCTGCATCTTTAAAGAAAAGTCTGTTGCATCTAATAATAGCAACTTTGCTTCAAAGTAATGTAATAGAGCCTTTGCAAGCATTTGTTGGTAAAGTTCAGCAGGCCCTGAGAACATTATAGTCCTACTTGCATGCAAAAGATTTCACGTGTGCTTAGAAACATCTAAGTGCTTGAGATGAATGTATGCTGCTTCTGTCAATAATGCCCGTGTCTGCTCACTCCGGTAGTAAGGAAACTCATCAAAGGTAACTTTGCTTTCTTTGCCATTGATGAGGAGCCTTAGAAGTTCCTGCTCAATCTGCTCGGCGGTGATGCCATTGACTGACAAATTATAACCAGTCGATTTTCTTACAGTGTGTCCAGAAGCCAATTTTTGCACTACCCCAACCCTAATGCTCAATGCCAACAACAGAAGGTGGCCCTCTCTCTAACACAAGTGATGTGCATAAGGATTCAATTCAGTGTTACCTAAAATGTGGAACGCTTTGGTGCATGTCAAGGGTATGGGTACGTAGTACGCCATTCTGCTGGGTACGCAGTGTATACGTTGAGGGTAGGCTTAGTTGGTATGCTATTTTGGTTCGCGGTTCACTTGAAACTATTATTTGGATCATTTACCATATTCTTAGCTTATATATTACACCCAAACACATGTATATTAAGTTTATTTTAGTTTCTTAAACTAGGTTTTTGTATTAGAGACTTGATTTTGGAGTACCTAGATTATTGTAGATGCGCACAGGATGGAGCAAATTAAGAGAAGTTTGTGACATATATGATTTTCTTTCATGTTTTTCGTTTTTTTTTTCTTCTTTTCAAAACAAAAGCGGGACGTAAGATTTGGAGAATTGGGACTCCAAAGAACCCAAGAGGGTATGCGAGATCAAGAACATGGTACTCAAGGGCGAGAGCGTATCCGGTAACACTAATTCTATTGTAACTTATTATTTATATTTAGTCTTTATTTATTCATCTGTAGTAAGTAATATTTCTTTAAAAAATATTCCATAGTTGGCAGGATTATGTTTTAGGTAGCACATTATAATTAGGAAATTCTTTATTAGTTACCATATTAGAGAAGCCTTGTTCAATAAGTATTGGGGTTATTTTAGCCTATAATAGAGTCTTCCCCTCTTTTGTAATCACAACTTGATTATTATGAATGAATGAGATGCTGAGATGAGAGAGAAACCCTATTTTTCTTGAATTTATGTGTTGTGTTGAAAGTTGAGACGACTTTCACATTTACATCAACAAGGCTGTGTGTGGTTAAATATCTCCCATTCCTTTATCCCCCAAAGTCAAAGATTTCAAATTTGAAAAGAATTTCGCCACATACAGGAGCATGTATAATGCCGAGGAGGAAATGGGACATATCCAAGCACCTGTATTCCACATATGTAGCGACTATAGGTGCTGAACATGGTGTGTTTCGACATGAGATGTAATAGGCGTGTTTGGAACATAGATAAGTTTTTGAGTAAGCGTTTTTTTAAAATATTTTATTTATTATTGTGACGTGTTTTGTGATACATAGTAAAGTAAACCGTAGCGCGTGGTCGTGCTTCCGGAAGAAGACTATCTTTTATTTTGTATTTTAGTTTAGGGTAATATTGTCATTTCGTTTTATTTTTAGTCTTTAATTGGTCTCCAAGGATGTTTCGGACTAATTAGTCGTTTTTAGTTATTAGTTGTCCTTTTTAATCTTTTGGGTCATTACTTGGTCAACAAGTAATTTTCTCCTATAAATAGACCTTGGCATTCATTTGTAATTACATTAGAATATTGAGAAAGAATAGAGAGAGAAAGAAACCCATTTTCTTAGTTTAGTTTTATTTGTTGTTGTTGGTGGTGTTGTATAGTTAATAGTTGTTGTGTAGTTGTAATAATAACACTTCCGCATTCATAGATTCACATCAAATTGGTATCAGAGCTGCGTTTGTTCTTGGTGTTCGTCGTGGTGCGTGAAGTGGGTATCGGGTTGTGGTTCCAACTCGGGCAACCCTTCTATCGTTAGATTGATAAATGTCCAAATAGGAATCGGGTGAATAGAAACCCTAGATTCCATCACCGCTAATTGGAGGCATACCAACCCTTTTAGCCACCACTTTTCCACCCTCTACCACCTTCTTCCGCCACACAATCACCACTACACTCCGAAATGCAGTGCCATCTTCTTCCCCACCTTCTGAAACACTCCACCACCCTCCTCTATAACCTAAACCTAACCCCACTAGCCCCAAACCCCAAACCTTAACCCCCAAGTTTTACCCTAATCTGACCTAACCTCTTTAACTCTATTTTAACCCCTTCTCCACTCATCCATGCCAAACCACAATCAAACCCGATAAAAAATGGACCTGCCCTACTTTGACCCGATCACCTACCCCCTATTTGACTTCAAATCCGGTCAAAATTGTTCTAATGTCCTATTTTTGACACAACTCAAAACTTATATGAAAAATACGTCCCACTTGGGATCCATTTCCGATTATTTGCCATTTTTGGGTCTGGCTTTCCGGAATGTCGCCGCCTTTGGTCCGCTTGTTTCACCATCGTACTCGCAAAGGTGCGGTCGCCGGAGTTTTCGTCCGGTCAAATTCAAGGGTTCACCAAGCCAAGTTGCAACCATGTGCTTGTGGTGTAGAGGAGGCGGATATGGTCTTCTGTTTTTTATTGCTCAAATTTTGTAGGGAACATTACCGGAATTTAGATATAATAGACCCATTATTGATGAGGTTCATACGCATGGGACTAATTAAAGTTTGGGCATTGCACTTTTAGTTGATTTTGATTGGGGTCTGATATTTTTCGAGGAATATAGCATGTGGTATTGATGAGTCACCCTGCACGCTCGAGGAAGAGCTTTTCGAAGACGGGGAGAATAATGTGTTTTGTGATACGTATTGACACGTAGCACGTGGTTGTGCTCTCGGGAGAAGACTATCTTTTATTTTGTATTTTAGTTTAGGGTAATATTGTCATTTCCTTTTATTTTAGTCTTTAATCGGTCTCCAAGCACGTTTGAGGCTAATTAGTCATTTTTAGTTATTAGTTGTCCTTTTTAGTCTTTTGAATCATTACATGGTTACCAAGTAATTTTTCTCCTATAAATAGGCCCTTGGCATTCATTTGTAATTATAGTTGTGAGAAAGAGAATATAGAGAAAGAAAGAAACCCATTTTCTTAGTTTAGCTTTATTTGTTATTGTTGGTGGTATTGTGTAGTTAATATTTGTTGTGTAGTTGTAATAATAATGCTTTTGCATTCATAGATTCACATCATATTGTTTTTTTCGTAGAATGTATTTCCAAATAGCTTAACCGATTTAAGTTTCAAATTATAGCTTTACTTCTTTACTTATCTCTATGTTCATTCTCTAACTCGATTCTTCAAGAAACTAAAGAAAAGTCAATCGTTTTCCCTTAATGTTTGTTTTTCGTGCCAGACACCTTTTTCCGCCTTATATTAGTTGTATGTGTTACATATCTTGCAGACATGAAGGAGAACTGGTAAAGAAAGTTGTTGAAAAGGTTTTATTAGAGTTAAAGAAGAATTACACGCATGTACCTGACAACTTGGTGGGAATGGATCATCATATAAAAGAAATGGAGGGATTACTAAATGTCAACTCCAATGATGTACGGATTGTCGGAATCCATGGAATGGGTGGTATTGGAAAGACAACTATTGCCAAGGTCATCTTCAACCAACTCTGTGCGCGCTTTGAACGTTGTTGCTTCCTTGAAGATGTTCGAGAAAAGTCGCATCACAATGGTCTTGTTAATTTGCAAAATCAACTTTTGTCTAAGATCCTAAAAGGGGAATTCGGAAAAATTGTTGATGTTGATGAAGGAATCAATAGAATCAAAGATGTGGTTAGCAGAAAGAAAGTGTTCGTTGTTCTTGACGATATGGATGAAAAGTTTCAATTTGATAAGCTTGTAGGACAGTGTAATTGGTTTGGTGCAGGAAGTAGGATCATAGTTACAACAAGAAACAAAGAGGTTCTAGATGCACTTGAAGTTTATGGAAGTTACGAACCACAGTTGATGAACCTTAGTCACTCTCTTCAATTATTTAGCAAGTATGCCTTTATGAGGGACTTTCCTCCGGAAGATTATCGTATCCTCTCCAAGGATGTTGTGTCCACTGCTGCAGGTCTGCCTTTGGTTCTTGTGACTATAGGGTCATTATTATTTGGTAAGGAGGACAAAGCTTTATGGGAAGATAAATTGAGGAAGCTAAAAAAAATACCTCATGAAAAAGTCTTAGAAAAATTGAGAATTAGTTTGGAAGCATTAGATTATCAGCAAAAACAGATATTCCTCGATATTGCATGTCTATTCATTGGAGAGGATAAATCAAATCCTTTTTACATGTGGAATGATTGTGAATTTTATCCCACAGATGGGATTAATGTCCTGGTTCTCAGGTCTCTGGTAAAGGTTGGAGATGATAATAGATTAAGGATGCATGATCAGCTAAGAGATCTTGGTAGGCAAATTGTCCGTGAAGAAAATTTGTCTGAGCCCGGGGAACGGAGTAGGTTGTGGCATCACGAGGAAGCCTTGGACCTATTGGAGCGACATATGGTAAAATCTAGTGCATCACCAATTTTAGCCCCCTTGGCATTTTTCTTATTTCCTCATTCACGTAATTAAAAAATAAAATGATTTACAAACAAAAAAAATCCCTTTTACTGGATGGTTTAACAAACTGTCATGACTGCTCATGTGGATAGCCACATTGGCATCCTACAAGTTGCATCATTAAGGTCACAAGAAAGAAGTCTTCTCTGCCCACAAGAAAATTATTAGAGAGAGAGAGAGTCCCTAAGCCTTAATATAGGTTCTCTTTCTTTCGTTTTTTTTGGGCAGGGGGAAGGGGGGGTTGGGTACTGTCTTGATGTACTTTGATTGTCTCTGATTATGAAGAGACTTCCATTAAGTTGAAATAATTTGTAAAATTTTCTTTTAAAAAATAAGGTGAAAATAAATCTTCTTTATTCATCAGTCTTTTCTTTAAACTGCATAAATCTTCTTTATTTTAAGGTTTTTATTGGCAGGTAACAAAAAAGGTTGTAGCCCTATGTCTGGACTTGAGATCAGAACACAATCTTGTAGGAGAAGCCTTTTGGCAACTACCAAATCTCAGGTTTCTTAGAGTGGATAACGCAGACCTTGATGGAGATTTTAAGCGTATTCTTTCATATGTAAGATGGCTTCAGTGGCGGAGATGCCCGGGGAAATTTACGCCAACCAATTGTCATCTAAAGAATCTTGTTATTCTCGATCTATCGTATAGCCAAATCACGGATGACTGGGAGGGTTGGAGTCAAGTCAAGGTCTCGTAGAATCTCTCTACTTTGGTTTCTATTGTCACATCATATTGCCCTTGGAAATTGACTTTTATTTTCCTGTTTTACAGATGGCAAAAAAGTTGAAAGTTCTAAATCTTTCACATTGCTATTACTTAACAGGGGCTCCTCATTTAACCACATTTGCAACTTTAGAGAGTTTGGATGTACAATCTTGTCGAGGTCTGCATAGGCTTGATGGAATTGAACAGTTAAAATCGTTAAGATACTTGGCTGCATCAGCTTGTGGTTCCCTAGTAAGATTGCCAGATTTGTCAAACTTAAGAAAGTTAAAAAACTTCGATACCAATGGGTGCAGCAAGTTAATTGAGGTTCCAGGCCTAGACAAATTGGAATCCTTAGAACTTATGGATATGAATGGTTGCAAATCCATAGAAAAATTACCGGATCTGTCAAACATACGAAAATTAAAAAAATTAAAGATCGGGAGGTGCTTCAAGCTGACTGAGATTCAAGGCCTAGACATATTGGAGTCCTTGGAACATTTGGATATGAGTGGTTGCTCATCCATGGAAAGATTACCTGACCTATCGAAGTTGGGAATGCTAAAAGAGCTAAATCTGTTTTATTGCGAGAAATTATGTGAGGTTGAGGGCCTTCGGGCTTTGGAATCCTTAGAGAGCCTGGATGTGTCATATTGCAGACCAGTGGAAAAAATACCAGATCTGTCAAAATTTAAAAATTTAAAGACACTAAGACTTCGTGGTTTGGAGGATTTAACTGAGATTCGGGGAGTTGAGGAGCTGGAATCCTTAGAGTTGTTGGACATTTGTGGATGCAAATCGATTGAAAAATTACCTGATTTGTCAAACCTTAAAAATTTAAAAGAAATAAATGTTTCTTTCTGTGTGAAACTAACTGAGATTAAGGGACTTGCGGAATTGAAATCCTTAGCATTGTTGGAGATTGATGGATGCAAGTCACTTGAAAATTTGCCATATTTGCCAAACACAAGAACATCGCGGGGGCAGAGGTATAATAAGGTTATCAACAATTTCTTGATGCGACGGTATATTTCAGTTTTCTGTTTAATTAATGTTTTTTCTTTGCAAAGGACTTTCCATGATTGCTTGCTAATTACCCTTTCTTTCTCCATCTGTTGTTTAATATATTATAGAAAGAATCGAGCTCATCAAGTCAAAACCCAAGACAGAGATATGTCCTTGAGAGAATCCGCCGACGAGAATGGGTCAGTAGGAAAATGGTGAGTCTCTCTATAATTTTTTTGTTCTTCGGTCTCTCAGTCTCGATAATAAAGACCTATAGGAAAATATAGGATCGAACTTCAATCGCTGATGAGTTCTTACACCATGTATTTTTTGATTTTAATTTCATAAATTATTGGTGTAAAAACGAGTGGTAATTGATAGAAGATACCAGTATTGGTAATTACCCCATATTTCCCACGTTTTTAGTAAGCATGAGAGAGTGAGCAGTTGTGGTGGAGAGATTGTGGGGAGTTATTGGAAGTTACCAAGTAGTGGGGATTTGGAGGCCAAGGAAAGAGGTTCCTGTGAGGCTGTAAATATAGCCCTTGGGACAACAATCCAGGGCATCACATAAATGATGTCTTTCATTATTTATCATATCGTTTATGTTTATCTTTAATTTCAGTATTATATCACAGTTGATTCAATCCATGCATTTATCTTTCAATTCAAATGCAGATTTATATTATAACAATTCTTCTTCTATAGTTTTGTCGTAGCAAAAAGTCATCTTAATTGAGGCACGCTTATGAAACCCGAAAATGAGCAAACATTTTTTTGCGACTCCGCTAAGGAGGCTCTGATTGTCGAAACGACAAAATGGGTCGCTCCTGCTCATGGCGAAATCCAATCCAGCAAACATTTTATGGTGCTGTCTGTAGGAAGGCTCAAAACTTTCAAAACGAGTCATTCCCATTTAAACAGTGTGCCAAGTTATCCTGAGTTGCAAAACTGCATTAATCATTTGGTGCAGAATATGAGCAGTTTGGGTAAAGCTATCAATAACTGAGCCATGATAGTAGGCTTGGAGGTTGACGTGTCCACATTTCGTTCAAAATTCGAGAGATGGACATGCCTTCAAAGTGGCAACACTGAAGGCCTTCAAGATGACGGTGTTGAATCCATACAAAGCCATGAATTGGCTAATCTTGAGGGACTTTGAAGTTGCAGACTCGGGGGGTTGGAGGTACGTGTAGAACATCCAGTGTCGCAGCCCAAATGTTCTAACAATTTGGTCTTGGAGTCTACACAAGAGGGGTCCCAACGTCTTGCCTTCAAATCTATACTCGGGGTGTTGGAGGTACATGAAAGGCTTCCAGATTTGGAGCTCAAGAGTGCTAACGAGTTATGCAGGGCCATGAATTGGCTAGTGTTCGATGATAGAAACCCATAAGTACATAGTGTTGAGCTTTGATCCCTAGTTGGCGAATCACATTAAAACTTCAGTTTAATACTTATTTATGGCTTTCAAAACTAATTCATAACATAATATATTTCTATGTTTTATGTCACAGATTGACGATGCACTTCGGGGGTTTATTAAGCTGGTGGGAGAGTTGGCGTGCTTATATTATGCGTTTGGCATGTTTATATTAGATATTGGAATATTTCTGCTTTTATTGGATTTGTATTGGGATGGCTGTAATTGGATTGCAGTGGACATTGTGATATTTGTGTATTGTCATGTTTGTATTTGTATGTGTTGGATTTGGATATCCTTTTATGAGAGGTATACCCAAATTAAAATGTTCCTGCATATGGATTCCATCTATATTTTATGGGAAGAAAAATCTGATACTGATTCCGGTTTCCATTTACCCTATGTTGGCATGATATAAATCACAATACACATTTTCTCTTTGGTTCATGCTTAATAATTTTGTTATACCGATTTGATGCTTGATTTTGGTGCTTGTGGTGCAGAGCAAGAAGAAATAAAAGTGGTTCCCATTGAATTGAGTCAGTTTATCAATTTCATCAAACGAAACAAACTCCAGACTGAGAGCTTCTTTATTGGATCAAACCAAGGTGAGTTCTGTTGCAGGTGCAAATAAAATACTCAGTATTTGAAAGCCAACTTAGGAAACACTAACTAGAGAAATTCTATTTAACCCGCCTCTTGGAACCGCCTGATGGCATTTACTTCACATTTAGGCTCTATACCTGCACTTCACATTTGACAACTTCAATAATAAGTGAAAATAAATAATCTGTAATAAAGTTTAATGAATAAATTATTTATAATTTGGCATTACACAACACAAAATTTTATTTTGTTTATTTAACACAAACATGATTCAAATAAAGGCTAAATGACACATGTATTTTTTAGGTTATTTAGGATTTGAGGTACGTTTGTTGTCGTTTATTCTTGATTAGGTATCATTGTTTTTTCTATTATTTACTGGGTGATAAATGATCGAAAAACGTTAGGAAGAAATAGACAAATGTTGTCTTATCTCATTTGGAGATATAAAATGACACTTTTGACACTATTTTACAAAGAAATTTTTTCACAATTTTCTTACAATTCAGTAATTTTTTTTTCACTTTCTTACCAATATTATACGATTTTTAGATATCAAACAAAAAACAGATCCAACTATTTTTTTATTTATATAAGACAATTTTCTTAATTTTTTTACTTCTATACTTACAACTGTCTTAATTTTTTCACTTCCATACTTCATTTTTACTTATATAAGAATCAGCTAGTCATACAATAACTAAAGTAACTGATTTCGTACAGTAAGAAATAGCCAACTTTCTTAATTTTTTTACTTATATTAAAATGTCATAAAAAAATTCTTTTTTTAAAAAAAGAAGTCAGATCCAACTATTTAAAAAAAACATCCTTTTTATTTAAATAAAAATAATGTCCATTAAAAAAAACAAAAACATTTTTTTTTATGTTTCTTACGAATTAGTTCTTTCATAACCTTTTTTTTAAATAACATCCTCTTTCAAATATCATCATTTATTGTTTCGTAAATAAATCACTCTTTTTAAATGATATAAATCAGTTTTTTTTTTGTAATTGTTATGACGTAAATGACGTCCATGGAAAAAAGAAAAGATAATTCTCTCTCAAACTCTCTCTAATCAAATCTCAAAATATGGAAGAATGACTCAAATGAGCTTACAAAAGGGGTATTTATAGGAAGAAGGCTACTTGGCCTCTCTAAGCTAACAATTTTAATTATAATTATGCCCGTAAGTTCCAATTAATCTTCCTTCTTCTAAATACCAAAGAAAAAGAAAAATATAATGAATGCTCAAAATAAAAGAAATACTAAAAAGAACTAAAAATGATAAAATGGCAACCACGTCCCTGATTCACATCACTCTCCCCCCTGAAAAGAGTTCGCTCTTCAACTTAGAAGAGAAGGCCTTCGGTGTCACCATCAAGGATCGTGATGAGAGCTGGTTGAGAGGGTATCTCTTGTACCTCCTCAGTGTAGTCAGGGTCCCCATAAGTTAAGAGAGCTCGACGACGAGGAAGAGAGCAATCGGAGGCGCGATGGCCCATCACCCCGCAATTGTATCATTTGAAGGTGACCGGATGAGCGGGAGCAGGAGGAGGAACCATGGCAGTAGGAGGAGGAGTGGTGGAAGGAGTCCCGGTAGGTGCAAAAGTCACTAGTGTTCTGAGGATATTTAATTAAATTAAATTGGTGATATAGGATTTAATTAAATGGATGATTTAGAATTTATTTGATTCAATGATTTGGAATTTATTTAATTTAGATAAATTATTTAATTCGGTCATTGCGAGTAAATCAGTTCAATTTAAGTTTAATTTCACGCGTGTCATATTTTGAGGTGGAATTAGATGATTTTTTTAAAGTGACTCGGATGGTGATTTTGAGGTTACGGTTGGTTCCGAAAGGATAGTCGAAAAAGTGTACTCGGGTGTACAGTTTGGGTCCCGGGATGATTTTGGACCAACCCGGCATCGTTTAAGGGTATTTCGATCATTCGGGAGTTGGAGGTTTAGAGAACTCCGAAAATATTAAGTGTATATCTGCCATTAGAGAGAAGGGGCCAGGGTTAACATAATCACAATAGAAGAGAGACCATTGAAGAGGAAGAGGAAGAGAAAGCCAAAGCTTCCTACACAGTTTTTCGCCCCGAACGCAACGAAATCGAGATCGGAGCGAGGGGAGAACAACCACACCATCATATTAATGAAATTTAGACCTGCGATTGAGAGGCAAGTATTTAAATGGAAATTTATATTAAGCATGTTATACTACCCATGTAGATTAGGGTTTGATTTCATGCTTTCGGAAGTTTTATATGAATTTGAGAGGATTTAATTCATAAATTAAAGTAGGAATGCATGTAGAGATGTTCCTTAATGATGATAATACGAAATCAATGGGTTTGGGTTGATTAATAGGATATAAATCTTGGTTCTTGATTAATAAAGATGATGAACAAGATAAAATTAGGGTTCTATGTTTATCAAAGGAGAATTTGATTCTTGGATTGAATCTTTGATGTTTTTGTGTAAACTTTTCATTGGAAATTATCCCTATATGAAGATAAAATAATATTAGAATATATTTGATGATTAATATTGAATCTTGATGGGTTCTTGGTTGAAGAATATGAATCTTGAATGACTTATGGTTTAATTAATGAACACAAGATGTCAATCTGCCAGAATTTTTAACGTAACTTTAAACGTATTCCATTTCAATTGTACTTAGAATTAGAATGATATACTTACATTCTTGGAAATATCTATCTCTTATCTTTCTAACTAGCCTGGAATCAGGTAAATCGGAGTTCTCTAGAGGGAGTAATCGACGTTTTACTATAGGGTGTTCGATCTGCCAGCATAGTAATCTGCCAGAATTTTTAATGTAAATTTAAACGTATGTCATTTAAATTTTACTTTGAATTAGCGTGAGAGAGTTACATTTTTCGAAAGGTCTATCTCTTATCTTTCTAATGATCTTGGAATCAGGTCAATTGGAGTTCTCTAGAGTGCGTAATCGACATTTTAGTATAGCGTGTTTAATCTGGCAGAAAATTTATGACTAAATTTGGTTTGCTAGATTTTGGCAAATTCCCATGTTTAAGCCCGGAGCTTGCGGATAAACTATCGGGGGCATTTTTGTGACATCCTTAGAATATTATAAGAGATATATTAGATGGAATTAGGCCTTGATAGGTTTGAGACTTAGTCATGTATGCGAGAGTTAAGGCTAAGGTTAGTTGGGCTTAATTGTTAAAACGAGATTTTTGGCACTTCTAACGAGATCCTAAAAAAATTGAAATATTCTCCGGACGATTAGGATTTTTACGAAATTAACCCGAGAGAGAGGATAGTCGTAATGGGCCAATGTACCTTGAGTTGTAGAGAGAATTATACTACATAGTTAACTAAAAGAATTGGGTTGGGTGAATACCTAAGGTTTATTATGGATTGCGTGAATAACTAAGGTTTATTATGGGTTGCGTGCATGCCTAAGATTTATTATGGGTTGTGTGAATACCTAAGATTTATTATGTGTTGTGTGAATACCTAAAAAAAATGATGATAGGTTGTGTGAATACCTAAGACTATTATAGGTTGCGTGTATACCTATGGATTGATTGATTATGTCTATGACATAACTACGCTGCTTGCTATTGGGTGGAGGTTGCGCGCTTGGGCGGTCTTATCCTGATGAGCCTTCGGGGGATTTTTAGACTCGTACCATAGAAAATAGAACCTTGGAAACTTGCTATCCGAGATATGATAGTTCGACGGTCAAATGGGAGCGTAGGTATGTGCATGACCCATCGGGCTAGGGGCTATGTTCGCCTCCAATATGTGTGATTTGTATTTTTATGATTCGTGGGAAATTATCTGAACCCTTTATCCCTATTCAGTGCGAGATGTACCGAGATACGATAGCAGAGTATGCATTGCGCCAAGAGGTCTCAACCTAGGGGTGCAGGATTTGTATATATATATATATATTTATAATGATGATATTGGATATATATATACCTATGAATAATTCTAGTATGTGGAATTAATAGATATGGGAATAGTGTTAAGTAAAATAATCTTAGTGAGTAAAAGATTAATTATACGGATGGCGAACTTGTAATTTGTCTTACTGGTATAAATTATTTTGTTAACGTATTGTAGTGAGATGAGGTAATGTGTATCTAAACGATTAATCTACTAAAGAGTAAATAATAGGAAGATTAGATAGTGTAAATCTAATAAATGACGGATCTACTAATGTGCAAATAGTAGGAAGATAAATAATGAATATCTAAGATAAAGTTTAAGTAGGTAAACTTAATGGAAAGTCTGAATAATAACATATATGAAATGTTAACGTTGGGTAGATAATAACATGAGAGAGATGTTAATTATTAATTAATTTGATAGAGTATTGTATGGGTGGTACAAGTAAGTTAAGGGGAAACTTAATTATGGACTTAATGGTAATTAAGGGTATTAAGTAGCGTACTGTATGGGCGGTACGGGTGAACTAGATTAATTGGGAGTTTATTAGATACTTGAGACCTAGTTATTTTTTTGTAGAATGACTAGGTGAGATTGAGTAGGAAACGTTAGGTGCGCACTATAGAGGAGAGGTGAGTAACTCAAGGGAGTGTTCGCAATCTAACTTGTGTATCTAAGAATTGTTCATTTAAATTACAATTTAAATGCTTGCTAAATATTTTTAAATGATTTCTACTTGGGCTCTGACTCGTACTTGCAAAATTTTTCCAAAATCTTTTAGGTGTCCAACCACAGGGATGCCAAGCAGGATGATCCATTCCAGGGATGCATAGCTGCAGCACTTGTGGATGCTTGCAGGATTTGAACTTAGACGCTTTAGTTACTCTATTCCTAGTGTAGGGTGCAGTTTGGTATTTCATTCGGTCATGTCGCCCTCAGTTATTTTCTATTATATCAGTTAGACTTTGGACTTAGAGAGTTTTATTCATATTGGATTTTATATTGCTTTTTAGCCGATGGTTTATTCAGTATCATTTTTATATTAGTCATTTATCTTGTGGATGGATTTATATTACTATTGCATGGAATGTTGATTATCGTAATAATGTTCCGCATGTTGTTGTTATTGTTTAAATAAAAGATAAAATTTGACACCGACTTTTTGAATACTAGGTGGTTAGTTAAACTTTAAAATATTTTCGACAGTGATGCTAAGAATGAACCAAATGGGAATCCTGTTTTAATTTAATAAAGGCCTGATCACCCGGTATTTAATTAGGCGGGTTGTCACAGATGGTATCAGAGCATCAAGTTCTGGTGTCCTTAGGATCTGTGCGACTTTTCACGTTTCAGTGTAGCATTCTTTAATGTAGAGCCTTATGATAGGATTGTTGTATTCCTTTACGTATGTGCATTTTTGTCCTCCTTCTATTAAGTATAGTTGATGTGATTATATATGAGTTCGGTTGAGCTTCGTACACCGACCATCATGGAATGACCAACGAGGGCCGTTAGAAGGATTGTAGGAGGAGAGGTTCAACAGAAGACGTGGAGTATTCTAGAAATGGTGATCGTGATAGGAGTCACCATGATTATTGTTCAGGGAAGTGACAATAGGGTAATCGCTCAGGAACGGTAGCTTCCTAAACACCATAGTAGATAATGGTGGTGTAATTTCAGACTCACCCCATAAAGTCGGCAAAAAGGGGGGAGTCAAAGGGAATATTTTGAAGAGATATTATAGGGATTTGAGGAAGAGAGGAAGTGTGATGAGCCAATGGAAGTGTTAAATACGAAGGAAATTGTATAGGGTGGAGTGTAGTGACACCCGAGATTAAAATTTCAAGAGAAAAGTTTTGAGCTCTTAGGGGCAACATAAAGTGACGAGAGTTAGTCACCACATATAAGGAGTATATGGTATTAAAAGAGAAATTTGAATGAAATTTGAATGATAGATATTCCATCGGTTGTTTGAACATAGATGCGAATTAAGTTTCGAAACTTATCACAAGTGAGCGAGTTATAGGCCGATTGTGAGAAAGGAGCTGACTTTTTGAGGGAACTTCGTACTCAACGAAGGGGAATACGAAGAAAATAAAGGTTATTTCTGTTAATAATGGACTCATGAGTAGAATACAAAAGCATGGATGAAAAATCCGGTTAGGATGAATAGTTTTGAGGTCGTCAAAAGTCGTATGTTTACGAGTTTGCATTAACGCTTCCATGAGAAGGGAGCCAAAAGGGTTAGAGAATCTACACGAAGAGTAAGATTGGATTTAATGGTGATATTGAAACACCACAAGAGGGTATACCCAGTAGGGGACCCATTTATATGATTCGAATCTGCTGAATTCCTGCCGAGTGACGGTGGATTCCATTAGTCCCTTCGAGGCCAACAACGAGTCCATAGGGCCAGCGGAGCTAAAGGGACTACATGGGTAGCAAATAAGGCCAAGATACCAGGTTCGAGAGAAGTACACACCGACATAATCAGTAGGGACATAGATAGGGTATGTTATAGAAAGGTGTCCTGTGTGTGAAGAGTAGGGCCACAAGTATTAAACTTGTTCACAGTAATAAAGTGAGACCCGTCATGCTAAGTAGTAGATGGGCACGGTGCCAGCGGGGCACAACAACAGAAGGAGCGAGATTTCCAGTAAGGGAATCAGGCTAAGAGATTTAGGCCCAGGAGTTAATAACTCTAGAGTGGTGGGTTCAAGTATGACCAACAAGGTCCTCAATAGCAACATTAGCATATCCGTTCTCTTAGGACCGTGATCAGAGGTAGAGAAATTTCCAGGCCGATGTTTTACTTATTGGGGTATAGGCCATGAAAGGAGAAGTATTACTGTAAGGAAAGGTAAGGGAAGCTACAGGATGGTATCCTGTATGTACAACCATTGCAACAGATCTTAGGTCAGTTCAGATGCGAAAGTTGCGTTTAGGAACCGATGGATCTAGCGAGACTGATAATGAATGAGAGTAACATTTTTATTCGTCCTTAGGGATATGGGATTGATTCAGGTGATACGAGCGCATTACAAGTAAGATTATGATCATTTTAATTCATGAGTGAGTTAAATTTAGTGAGGGCGTCGGACGTAATAGCCTTATTATGTATTTGTATAATTAGTTATTGTGGGGTAGTGGAGATTTTGGTGTCACCTAAGTGAGAGCGGGTGTGTTCACTAAAGGGATGTTTACACATTACATGTTTGTTTAATGCTTTTAAGAGTTATGAGAATAGAGTAGACAACTTTTCAAAATTTGATTGGTTAGTGATGGGTTGAGAGATCGTAGATTGTGATAGTGAAATCTCGTGTTGGCTGTCCCGGGGTATGATTTTTTTTTTTGCTAGGTATCATCAGAAAGAAGGTAAAGACTATATATAAATGTGTATATATGTTATGATATATTGTGTAGTTGACTTATGTGTGTATGTTGTATAGTTATAATTAATCCAGGTGCATAGGAACTTGTTATTGATGTGATTCAAGGTAAATTGGCTTATTATCAAGCGGGGAGATATAGCTCGTGATTTATTCGCTCTAAAAAGTAGTGAAGTAGTGATAGTAAGAGCGTCGTGATATATGTTGTCTTTTGTAGCATGAGAGTGGACGAGTATACTTTTATATCAAAAGATTAGGATTTGGGGGGTACATGCCATGGACTGAGGACTTAACGAATCTTGACGAACGACAATGTTAGGTTGTAGTGTATTGGGGGGGTTCCTTGTTTAGATTTCGCTTTGCGAGACATCCCACGCATGAAACTTAGCGCAATGTTGGAAGTGGGGAGATGTTGGGTCATTAGGACATGGGTTGGATACCTTGGTTATTATACATATATGTAGTTATAACTGTGAGTGGTAGTTATAATACGATTTGAGGCTAGTGGAGCCGGTCAGCATTTGTGCATCTATGCACTCGTATAGGGTGTATGGGCGCCCTAGGAAGATGAAATTTTTATTATCCGCGATTACAGGGTGGTAGAAATATATGTAGTGATCTTTAAAGTATATGTTTAAGGCAGTGTCGAAACCTAGGAGTACTAGACTTATTCGAATTTCGAGGACGAAATTCCTTTGTAAGGGAGAAAATATGTAATGCCCCATATTTCTGAGGATATTTAATTAAATTAAATTGGTGATCTAGGATTTAATTAAATGGACGATTTAGAATTTATTTGATTCGATGATTTGGAATTTATTTAATTTAGAGAAATTATTTAATTCGGTCATTGAGAGTAAATCAGTTCAATTTAAGTTTAATTTCACGCGTGTCGTATTTTGAGGTGGAATTAGATGATTTTTTTTAAAGTGACTCAGATGGTGATTTTGAGGTTACGGTTGGTTCCGAAAGGATCAAAATAGTCGAAAAAGTGTACTTGGGTGTACAGTTGGGGTCCCGGGATGATTTTGGACCAACCCGGTATCGTTTAAGGGTATTTCGGTCATTCGGGAGTTGGAGGTTTAGAGAACTCCGAAAATATTAAGTGTATATTTTCCATTAGAGAGAAGGGGCTAGGGTTAACATAATCACAATAGAAGAGAGGCCATTGAAGAGGAAGAGGAAGAGAAAGCCAAAGCTTCCTACACAGTTTTTCACCCCGAACGCAACGGAATCGAGATCGGAGCGATGGGAGAACAACCACACCATCATATTAATGAAATTTATACCTGCGATTGAGAGGCAAGTATTTAAATGGAAATTTATATTAAGCATGTTATACTACCCATGTAGATTAGGGTTTGATTTCATGCTTTTGGAAGTTTTATATGAATTTGGGAGGATTTAATTCATAAATTAAAGTAGGAATGCATGTAGAGATGTTCCTTAATGATGATAATACGAAATCAATGGGTTTGGGTTGATTAATAGGATATAAATCTGGGTTCTTGAATAATAAATATGATGAACAAGATAAAATTAGGGTTCTATGTTTAACAAAGGAGAATTTGATTCTTGGATTGAATCTTTGATGTTTTTGTGTAAACTTTTCATTGAAAATTATCCCTATATGAAGATAAAGTGATATTAGAATATATTTCATGATTAATATTGAATCTTGATGGGTTCTTGGTTGAAAAATATGAATCTTGAATGACTTATGGTTTAATTAATGAACACAAGATGTAAATCTGCCAGAATTTTTAACGTATTCCATTTCAATTGTACTTAGAATTAGAGTGATATACTTACATTCTTGGAAATATCTATCTCTTATCTTTCTAACTATCCTGGAATCAGGTAAATTGGAGTTCTCTAGAGGGAGTAATCGACGTTTTACTATAGGGTGTCCGATCTGCCAGCATAGTAATCTGCCAGAATTTTTAATGTAAATTTAAACGTATGTCATTTAAATTTTACTTCGAATTAGCATTAGAGACTTACATTTATGGAAAGGTCTATCTCTTATCTTTCTAATGATCTTGGAATCAGGTCAATTGGAGTTCTGTAGAGTGCGTAATTGACATTTTAGTACAGCGTGTTTAATTGCCAGAAAATTTATGACTCAATTTGATTTGCTAGATTTTGGCAAATTCCCATGTTTAAGCCCGGAGCTTGCGGATAAACTATCAGGGGAATTTTTGTGACATCCTTAGAATATTATAAGAGATATGTTGGATGGAATTAGGCCTTGATAGGTTTGATACTTAGTCATGTATGAGAGAGTTAAGGCTAAGGTTAGTTGGGCTTAATTGTTAAAACGAGATTTTTGGCACTTCTAACGAGATCCTAAAAAAATTGAAATATTCTCCGGACGATTAGGATTTTTACGAAATTAACCCGAGAGAGAGGATAGTCGTAATGGGACATTGTATCTTGAGTAGTAGAGAGAATTATTCCAAGGCACACTTTTTTTAAACAAAACAAAGGATTAGTTGACAAATATTGGTTATGGAGCATGAATGTGAGAAAGATGGCTACCAAACATATGGATATATTTTCAAAATTCAAGGTACGTACTATTTTATTATATTTCTAGCCTTGGAATAATTAAAATAATAAAAAAAGGACAAACGCCTTTTTACACCTAGGCTTCGCCTAGGCGCGCCTAGGCTCCTAAGGCTTGAGGCTTGACCTCTACGCCTCGACCACGCCTCGCGCCTTTTAGAACCTTGATTAGTAGATATGGGAATAGTGTTAAGTAAAATAATCTTAGTGAGTAAAAGATTAATTATACGAATGGCGAACTTGCAATTTGTCTTACTGGTATAAATTATTTTGTTAACGTATTGTTGTGAGATGAGATAATGTGTATCTACAGAACGATTAATCTACTAAAGAGTAAATTGTAGAGAGATTATATAGTGTACATCTAATAAATGACGGATCTACTAATGTGTAAATAGTAGGAAGATAGATAATGAATATCTAAGATAAAGTTTAAGTTGATAAACTTAATGGAAAGTCTGAATAATAACATATATGAAATGTTAACGTTGGGTAGATAATAACATGAGAGAGATGTTAATTATTAATTAATTTGATAGAGTATTGTATGGGTGGTACGAGTATGTCAAGGGGAAACTTAATTATGGACTTAATGGTAATTAAGGGTATTAAGTAGCGTACTGTATGGGCGGTACGGGTGAACTAGGTTAATTGGGAGTTTATTAGATACTTGAGACCTAGTTATTTTTTTATAGAATGACTAGGTGAGATTGAGTAGGAAACGTTAGGTGTGCACTATAGAGGAGAGGTGAGGAACTCAAGGGAGTGTTCGCAACCTAACATGTGTATCTAAGAACTGTTCATTTAAATGCTTGCTAAATATTTTTAAATGATTTCTACTTGGGCTCTGACCCGTACTTGCAAAATTTTTCCAAAATCTTTTAGGTGTCCAACCACAGGGATGCCAAGCAGGATGATCCATTCCAGGGATGCATAGCTGCAGCACTTGTGGATGCTTGCAGGGTTTGAACTTAGACGCTTCAGTTACTCTATTCCTAATGTAGGGTGCAGTTTAGTATTTGATTCGGGGATGTCGCCCTCAGTTATTTTCTATTATATCAATTAGACTTTGTACTTAGAGAGTTTTATTCATATTGTATTTTATATTGCTTTTTAGCCGATGGTTTATTCGGTATCATTTTTATATCAGTCATTTATCTTGTGGATGGATTTATATTACTATTGCATGGAATGTTGATTATCGTAATAATGTTCCGCATGTTGTTGTTATTGTTTAAATAAAAGATAAAATTTGTCACCGAATTTTTGAATACTAGGTGGTTAGTTAAACTTTAAAATGTTTTCGACAGTGATGCTAAGAATGAACCAAATGGAAATCCTGTTTTAATTTAATAAAGGCCTGATCATCCGGTATTTAATTAGGCGGGTTGTCACATGGTGTTGGAGGAGTAGGCGTGGAACGGCTACGTGGTGGAGGGACAGTCTGGCAGAAGGACTCTACCTTGGTGGCATACTCCACCGCCTTGGCAAAGGAGGGGATCTCACGCAAATAAATATTGCGCTGGATATAGCCCTGAAGACCATGAATGTAATGACTAATGCAATGATCCTCACTCTCACCTAGGCGGGCGCGATTATATAAAAGCTTAAATCGCTCGGTGTAGTCCAGAACTGTGGAGTCCTGGCGAAGAGACTGAACTCGAAGAAATAAGTCACGCTCATAAGTGGTTGAAACAAAAGCGGACATCAACTGTGCACGGAGCTCGATCCAGGACTGGAGGGGAGAAAGACCTCAGTGTCACAATCCTACTCCAAGTCATTCCAACACACACTAACGTAGCCCTGAAACTTGGTTGCTGTGAGAAGAACCCTTCTACAACCCTTCAGCTGTTTATACTAAAAAATCCACTCCATGGCGGCAAGCCAATCAACAACGGCATCAGGCTATAGGTGGACATTAAACATGGGAACATCCATTCTCATATCACCCTTCATACTCCATGAAAGTAACTATAGGGACAACTATGTGATGGAATCTCCACTTTAACGAGCTAGGGTGTCCTCATCGATATCATCATTGCTTGGCGAAGGCTCGGGAAGTAAGGCTCTCTATGGACGCCTCTGAGGTGGTGGATGAGGAGGGTTAGGATCTAGTAGAGAAACTGGAGGTGCAAGAGGTGAAATAAGAGGTGGAAGAGTCTATCGAGGCGGAGAAGGAGGTGGTGTGGGGACCAACGACTGGTGGTAGGGGCACTCGTTCATCTGATGCCTTTTCTGGTGGCACACAAAGAAATGATGCTCAGAGATGGGGACATAGGGGTCACCTTGGGGTTAAGTGAATCAAAGGGGGAAACATTCGTGCGCCACTCGGTAGGAGGGGGTGGCTCAAACTCAGGAGCGGAGTGGGGACGGGGTGAAGGAGGATTAACATGGTGAGGAATGGTAATCCACTCCCGTACTCGCTCATGAGAATCAACAGGTGCATAGTGAAAGGAACGGGTATCCCACGAAGGTGGATGATGCGGGACATGGATTGGGTGGCCGGGTGGGGGAGAGGTATGTAAAATAGGTGGGGACATATGCGTGGGGAAGGTGGAATAGGGCGGGTGAGGGTGTGTGGTAGTGGGTGGGGCAGGGGGTATGGGGAGTATTTGGGGATGTTTAAGGTGTTTTTGTGGGTGGTATCGATGGTAAATGGGGATAGGGGTAACAAATGGTCATGGTGGGGTGGGGTAGAATATGTGGATGGATATGGTGACAGGGAGTGGGGATGGACATGATTTCAGGGTGGGGGAAGGTGTGGAGAGGGAAATTGGTGGTGCGTTGATATATTTTGTGGTGGAGGGGGAGGTATAGTGGGTGGTGGTGAATTTCTGTGGGAAAAATTATTGCGAATGAAGGAAGATGAAAATTCTAGGGTTTGGGATGCAAGATTGGGAATAAAATGCATGGGGTTGGTTTCATTGGGGTACATTTGGGGTGGATTTGACTTTTTTGTGTTCTGGATGTCAAGGATCACATCTCGACAATGTTCGGAGAATTCATTTCGAGGGTGGGAGGTACCAATGTAACACAAAGAGGAGAAAACAAGATTGGGAAGTTGTTGGGCTGTATTGGGGCCAAGGGGAGGTCAGGTGTAGGGTTTCCAGATTCCCTGGGGTCTCAACCGAGGGTGCTGGTCATGATTTGGGCTATAAAAGATCGGGACAGACCCGATTGGTCTTGGACCCGGGCCTGTCTATGCCGGAGGTTATATTCGTAGAGGGGAATTGGTTTATTGAAGGTGGTTGGCTATTCTGGGGCAGCGGCGGGAAGGTTGAGGTAGGGTAGGGTGTCAGCGGTAACTTGTGGTGAAGGGAGCAGTTGTGTAGGGTGGACGACAAATTTTTTTTGGGTTTTGGGGGTTGTTTTGGGTTGGGATGACTAATTTGGGTTTTTTTTTGGGTGCTTGGGCCAATGGTTTTGTGGTGGTTGGGCAGCCTCCTCGGTGGTGGTGCTTTCTTGGTTGTTTCTAGGGTTAGGGTTTCTTTGTGGGAGTGATGTAGAATGGGTGGATCTTGGGGAATTAGGGTTAGGGTTTTGAGATGTTATGGGGCGGTGTGGTAGTGGTCCGTGGTGGTTTACGACGAAGAAAGTTGGGCATCCATCGCGTCAATTCGGTCCGCCAATCGGTTGATGGCTTTCAAGAGTTCCTCTAAAGGGTTTGGCTCAGAGGTGTTTATCTTTTCTTGGACCCATGTGACGTTGTTTACGAGTTTTTGTTTTACAACAACAACAACAACAACAACGGGTGGAGAGATTAGGCTCTGATACCAATTGACGTAAATGACGTCAATGGGAAGAAGAAAAGATAATTATCTCTCAAACTCTCTCTAATCAACTCTCAAAATATGGAAGAATGACTCAAATGAGCCTACAAAAGGGGTATATATAGGAAGGAGGTTGCTTGGCCTCTAAGCTAACAATCTAATTATAATTATGCCCTTAAGTGTCAATTAACCTTCCTTCTTCTAAATACAAAAAAAAAAAGAAAAATACAATCAATGCTCAATATAAAAGAAATACTAAAAAGGACTAAAAATGATAAAATGACCACCACATCCCTGATTCACATCATGCTATAAATAACGTCCTTTATTATTTCGTAAAATGTTATAAATTAGTTTTTTTTAAATGTTATAAATAATTATTGTTTTGTAAAATTCTTTAAAATAAGTAACAAGTGTTATAAATAATGTCCGACTATTTAGGAGTTATTTTGAGTTTTCCTCTCACTTTTATGACCAGTTTTACAATATAATCCCACTTTAAAAATATGCAATGCACCTTTATTCTATTAACTATCTATCCAAACTATTAGTAATGTATAAATGCTCATTATGTAATTTATACACAATACTTTATAACACATATATTATGTAACCGATGGCAGTCAATTGTAACTGTGATAAGGCTTGTCATAATTATGGCAGATGTATAAATGCTCCAAAAAATGGCTAAAATAAAAGACACTTCTACTGCACAAACACTTACAGAGACCAAGTTCACATTGAATGTTATGGAATCTCATGCTTTGTATTACATCAATTGTATTTTATGAAGTTCAATTGCTCTGTATCAAGTCTGCAAGTTGTTCAAAATATGCAAATCATGACACAACAAACACCTTATATGCCTAATCATCAAAAGCTTTTAAAGAACATCAGGAAAACAAAAAGGTATCATTCAGACTTATTTAAATTGTAAACTTGTAAACTTGATAAGCCAAACAAGAAGTGAGTCGACATATCCAGCTTATTTCTAATGTGGCCACTGGTTCTATGTTTAAATTGTAAAACTTGATAAGTAAAACATAAAGGTATTTGAGTTTTAAATTGTAAACGACAAGTGAGTCACGAGTCAATATGTTTAAATTGTAAACTTGGACTTTGGTATAGCCAGTGGTTCACCCAATGCTGATTGTCCTCACAAGGGTCTAATTAACTGAGACTATGAAATTAAGATTGTTGTAATGATAATCAAAATAAACATAACGGCATCATCATAGGTGTGAGGTAACAAACATAACTGCATAATTAGACAAATTCAAAGAGTGGGTGAGCAACAAACATGGATAAATTCAAACAGTCAATTGTCATCTATTTCAGCTCAATCACAAAGTAACATCAAGGCTTTTCTACTGAAAGGTGTGAGACAAAACACTTGTATTACTCATTGAAAAGTTAATCAAAATACATCAATAGTAGATACTTTCAAAATTTGTCTCTCAAATTTATAGTCAAAACTAAATAACTATTTACATTTAAAACTAAACAACCATTTATAGTCAAAACTAAATGACTATTTATAGCAATCACTCAGACTTTTTAACAACATTTTCCTCCTTGGAGCATACATTATTATGGAAATTTTCCTCTAGTGTTGGTCTTTGAACTCTCGAGAGATTTGTTGAACAAGGCATTAGAAATATCATCGATTATCTCCAACACATCCATGCATTCGTCAGTTGAATATGGACAGGATATGGAACTTGTGGCTCGAATATATTTTTCTTTATACTTTTAGGTTTTTTCCAAATCTTTCTTAACTCTAGCACATAAAGAAGTTTTTCAAATCTCCAATCACGAGTCCAACTTTTCAATTTTTGATTCCTTTTTAGACGAATATAACCCGTAACACTTTCATCAGCAAGACACTTTCCATTGGAACTCCCATTCCCAGATTTCTCACTTTTAGTTATATGTACACCTTTATTAAGAAATCGGTCTTCGTTTTCCTCTCTTCATGCAAGGTAGGAGGCAATTGAGTGGAAGCATAGTGAAGAGCTCCGGTAGCCGTAGACTTGTCAAATACTTGGCCAATCATGTCATAGTTTGTGCAGCAGAACTTTTTAATTTCCTTGAAATTCTTGTTCTTCTGCATTTTGAGTTAAAATATACGTAAAAACAATTGATATTGCATTACTAAAAATTATATAATGGATTTTTTGTATATGGACCTTATAAAACATTTACAAACATCTTCTGGAGTAACTATCGTTCCAAAATTTGAATCAAAGGTAACACGAGTGTGCCCTAACACCTCAGACATCTGGCGATGCTTCATATGAAGGCGGTTGTACTTTTTGATTAACATCTCTGATTCATACCTAACTCCAATTGCTAAAAATACCACCTCATCCATTTGATTCCAATCAAATGACTTAAAAATGGGTGCACCATTTTTATCTTCCTTGACTCATGCATACAAAATACCCAAAACGCATTCTCATTCATATCGGGTCATTCCATTGCATCTTTGACATCCCCACTCTTTCCCTTCTAACTATCAGACAAAAAAAATATCTACGTTAAAATTAACGACCAAAACAAATATAAATTGCATTAAGGCAGATACCAAAATCATACATACATTATAGATCAATATAAAACATAGATATGTGTTTCTACATATTTAAGTAAAATATCAATATCATATACCAACTTAAAAGTCATTCGAAAATGTTCAAAATTGCTACAGATTCATGTAATTAACCAATCAAAATAACATCAATCAACCGCTTTCCACAATCAAAGTTTCTATAAAAATCATATAATCAACCAATAATTACTACTTTAAAATTATTCAAAATTGCTACAAATATAATATAAACCAATCAAAACTATGATTAGATCTATAAGAACGATATATGCTATTTAAAATGTCGATTACAAAAAAAATTATAAATCCACATGCTAAATCGCATGTATAATCATATTGGACAAACCCTAGGTTAATGAGACATAATTACAACTTTGAACTTGGTCAAAATTGCAACAAATTCATAAAATCAACCAATCAAAATGAAAAATAGGTCTATAAAATCCACCAATCAACCAATAATTACAAACCCTAAGTACCTTTATGCAAGATATGATGAGAGATTGAACTGGTCGAAGTTCCGATCAAACCCTAGATGAGAGTAATGAGATGTTTAGATCTGTGATGAGAGAAATGTGATGAGAGAAATAGGTCTCCATGGATATTTACTGAGAGAAATGGAATATATGGTCCCCACTTTTAAAATGGGATGAGAGAAATGGATCCCACTTTTAAAATAGGAAAATAAAGAACATACAAAAAACGTTTTCCAATTTTGTAGAAAATTAGAAAATAGAAAAATAAAAAAAATGAAAAATTATTTTTTCAATTTGAAAAATATTTTATTTGAACCCCTCATTATTTTTCTATAACTGAACAGCCCCCGTACTTTCCAATTTTTTCATGTGAGAGATTTGTTTGAGATTGCAATTGGGTTGGATATTTATAATGGAGAAGACCCAAATCACAATAGGTCCTGTGCAAATTGCTTTAGTTGCCATTTCTTTAGTTGGGTTTTGTAAGTTACTTCAAAAGTGGATAATTAAAGCCCCACCATCTGACCAAAGTTCATCATTAAGACGTTCAATGCCCATATCTGATACCGATTTAGGTGGTATAAGAGGGTAGTGTGACTGGGGTCTGGTAAAATACTAAATCGGGTCAAGCATAACTTCAATGAACTCTGCCTTCAAGGTTCTCAAGAACTTTTGGAGTAGCTTCTGGTAAGACCTTCTCCTTTTGGTAAAAATGGAACTCAAGATGGAAACCACTCCCTACAAGAAGATGAACTTCACAACAATAATGGTAACTTTTTCCAAGAGATACTCCTGAGAGTGATGGCTGTCAATGGGGAGTGAAATAACAAATAACTTAGCACTAGAGAGAAAATAGAGAATACTAGGAGGTTTTGGTGTGATTTTGACATAGTAACAGTATGACTTGAGTTATGATCATATCATATGACCTTGCCCAGGGGTCCTATTTATACTTGGGCACTAGGACTGAGTTGACACTTTTGGTGCCAAAAATGAGAGGGAAACTTATAGGGATAAGGTCTGTAACGTACCTTTTGTCCCTACTGGGCCTGCAGCCGCCTGTCCCCCCTGACAAGTGACACCTAGTGCAAATCACAGTCAAAAAGCAAATGTGTCCCCTAATGGAGATAAAATATCTGATTTGGTAAATATCTTTTAAAACAGTAACTTGTTGTCAAAATTTTGTAAACTTGAGAGAGGAGTCCTCGAGGACCACCTCCTCTAAAACCATTAATCTTGAGGGGGGGACTTGAGGACCCCTCTCCTATAAAATCATTTTTCTTGAGACGGGCCTTGAGGACCCTCTTGACGCGACTTAGAAAATGTCTCTAATGTGCGTTCTCTTCTAGGCTCAAGTGCAAGACTGTTGCGTTAGTAATAAACCCGGTAAGTCGGGATCGTATCCACAGAAAAATAAGACAACAGAGTTGCAACGACATTGGACAGACGAAGGAATCCTAACTCTGACTCTAAAAAGAAATGAAAAGATGATTTGATTCGAGAATTGATTACAACTAAATGAAATTTTGAAAATACTTAACTAATGGACTAATGAATTAATGGCATGCAATTACCCTAAATTACCTAAAATACTGATGATGAATGATTTGAAACTCAAACTATATGATGAGAAAAACATGACGGAAATACAATCCCCCAACCCTAGTGTATTGATGATATAAAAATAATCATAAATTTAGTACTCCCAAGCATTACGTATATGAGGTTCAAGCCCGCACCATACTTAATCAGAGGACGAGTAAATCGGTATTGCGATAGTTACACTCAAATTGCATTCTGAAGCATCCCGGTTACCCCGAAGAAAATGAGATCCAAAGATCTACAATTGCCGTGTTTCTACGCAATATGGTCATAATCAAATCATTAAATTTAGAGGATTACTTTTATACACATGTAACTACCACATCAGGTTGGGTTCATGCATCCCGGCCTTCGAAACTCTAGCCTACCATGATGAAAGTAATGAAAATGATTGTTGATATGGAGGAAATCATGATTACCTTAAGGGAGAATTGTAGAATGGCGTAGAAAGAAGATTAAACAGAAGAAATTAATCACTAATCTTACCAAAGCACTAAAATCATCAATTAAAACTACTTGTAATCACAGAAATCTGAACAATTTTCAATCTTGGAATTAAATTTACAATCTATCTTCAAACTAGGGTTTTACTGAAAGAATGGAAAATTAGATAAATTCTCCTTTCTTTATAATGATAATAAATCGGTTTTAAATACCCTACAAGACTCCAAGAGTTTTAGCTGAACTAGGACTCTCCATTAGAGGAAGAGTAAAAAATAAAAATTCGACAGTCGGACTGGTCCGGGGTTCCTTCGGTTCGGTCTGATTTGAATCCGGATCGGTTCGTTTATTTCTTGACTAGATCGGTCCAGTACGAATCGGTTCGTTTATTTTCTTTCATCTTCGATTCGTCTTTGGTCTGGGGTTCTCTGGAAGTTTGCATTTCGTATCGGTTCGGGCCGGATCGGTCTGAATTTCCTTTGACTTTTTTTCAAGCTTTGACTGCTCATAACTTTCACACCGGGACTCCGATTGAGGTACCGTTTCTTCCTATGTTCTTGTAATTGAAAGCTCTTAAACTTTTCTTTAGATGCCTCATCCGAATTCTGGGTCAAAATTACAACTTTGCCCTTTTGACTTTCCTTCTATTCTTTCACGATTCTTCCGATTTCTTTCTTTCTTTATTGACATCAAATGCTTGCAAACTTAGTACGAAATACGAAAAACTCGGGGTACTCTTTGGAATAAGTCAGTAGCAAGATTATGGGATAAAACCAAATCGATTACGTTGTTCGAGGTGCTAAAAGTAACTAAATTAAAGGGATAAATTTGGAAGAATTTATGCCTAATCACCTCTCTTCTAAAAAATCACTTTTATAAAAGTTCATTTCTTGTGAGCAGCCCTTTGGCTGCTCATTTCACTTGTGACTAAGTGTGAGTTGTGTGAGGTATTGAGTGGATCCTAAGATTTTTCTACTAGTATTATCTAAATACTAAAGTGCTAAGTGGTTGATCTTTATCAACAAACCTTGTTTCTCAGCTGCCAAGCCAAACTCCCAAGATATCCCAACTGACCCATTTGAGCCCTGCCAGCTCAACTAGGCTACCTATACAAGAAAGTAAGTGTTAATACTTTTATTTTATAAAAGAATAGATTTTCATGATGAGGGGTTGCTCATGTTAGCCCCTCCCTCATCCTGACTATTTTCTGGAAGTTGAGGGTGGGGGGGACCTTGAGGGTTCCTCGCCCAAGATTTTCTGGAAGCTGAGAGGGGAGGACCTTGAGGGTTCCTCGCCAAAGATTTTATGGGAGCTGAGGGGTAGGACCTTGAGGGTTCTGGAAGTTTAGGGGGTGGGGGCTTGAGGGTTCCTCGCCCCAAAATTTTCTGGAAGTTTAAGGAGGAGGGCCTTGAGGGTACCTCTCCCCAAATGCTGGAAGTTGAGGAGGATGGCCTTGAGGGTCCCCCGCCCTAGAATTTCTGGAAGTTGTGGAGGGGGATTAAGGGTACATCACCCCAAATTTTTTTGGAAGTTGAGGGGGAGGTCCTTAAGGATCTTTTTTGGAAGTTGAGGGGGAGGGCTTTGAGGGTCCCTCACCCCAAAATATAATGAGTAATCTTAAAACACCCTTCTACATTAGCCCCTTGTGCAAATTCTTTTGTGTTGGGCAGACCAAAAGGCTTTATACGCCATAAATTCAATTTCCAATTTTGAGGGACCCTAGGGTTTCTTGATCATTACTCCTAGGGTCATTAAATGCTCTATAACTTTATCCCAAGTTTTGGAGATGAGGACACTCGTGGTGGACCTCCTTTTCTAAGGTATCATCTTGATCAAAATGGTTGTTTGTGGTGAGTCGCCTCGCCTTGGCCTTTTTCTGTAGCCTTCTATCTTATTTATAGGGGTTTCTCGTGGTCAGTCCCTTGTCCTTGGCCTTTTTCTGTAGCCTTCTATCTTGTTTAGAGGGTTTGCTCTAAGTGAACCCCTCGTCCTTGAAATTTTTTTGTCGCCTTCTATCTTATGTAGAGGGTTGCTCAGGGTGAGCCCCTTGTCCTTGGCCTTTTTTTTACCTCATTCTTGGGTAGAGGGGTTGCTCGTTGTGAGTCCCCTTGTCCAGGTATTACACCTCGTCATAGGGCCACTCAAGGTGGACCCCCTTGCTCTAAATATTTTCTTGTTAACTTGGGCAGTAGGAGCCCCTCTAGGTGGGATCACTTGCTTTTGGCTATTTTTTAATAGGAGTTGGACACCCCTCTACATTTGTACCCTAGTACAAAAATCTCTGTGTTGGGTAGACCAAAGGATTTTGTACGAAAAAATCACGTCATCATGAAATACTAAAGTTTCATACCATTACATCATTAAACTGTTTGATTTGTAATGGCTGAGGGATTCCTCGTGGTAGACTCCCTTACCACAAAATAACTCTTTATTGTGATCTTGGCAAAGGGGTCCCGCTTGGTGGACTCCCTCTGCCCAAATCACACCTTTACTGTGGTATTGGCAGAGGGGTTTCTCGCAGTGGATTTCCTTGCCTTCATTTATCTGTGGTCTTGGCAGGGGGGTCCCTCGTAGTGGATACCCTCGCCACAAATTACTTTTTACTGTGGGGCAGTACCCCTCTACAATAGTCCCCTCGTGCAAAGTCTTTTGTGCTGGGCACCCCAAAAGGCTTTGTACGCCACCATTATTTTCTTCCATATCGAGGGACCCTGGGGCTTCTTCTTCAATGGAACCTTCAACTGTTGGGGCCCCTGCTGCTACTAGTTCTGGTAGAAGCACGAGTACTATACATTCCTACATAAGAGGAACTTTCTTCTATATGCCATCATTTTGCTAACATTTCTCTATTTTTACTTGCTTTCAGGTCAGTGTAGCTGAGGTCCCATTGTCTGTGGGACTTGTTGTGAGTTCTGGGGTAGTGACTTCCCAGGTCATTATTTGCAGTATCAATTCATTTTTCTTAAATTTCTTTCCTTTTCTTTTACGCACGGGAATCTTTAGGTCTTTCTGACATACTTGTAATTGTGGTCCCTTTTCTGTCGAAATTTCATCTTGATTCTCAGGTTATCACTACACCAGTTCTTGTGCCTATAGGACCTTCGGATAGCATATCGAAGGGGGCTACCTTGGTATGTTTGGCATACCATACTTTTGACTTGCATTTTTCTGTGTAAGGGATTGCTAACACTTCCCTCTCTTATTACTTTCATGTCAGCGCTGCAGTTGTCCCCGTTATTGTGGGACCTCTGGCTAGTGTCTCAGATGAAACTAAATAGGTAAACACTTAGTATATCATACCTTTCAAACTTGTTTTTACTGTGCAAGTGTTCGCTAACACTTACCTGTTTCCTTGTTTTCAGGTTAGTGTTGCGACTGTTTCGAAAGTTGTGGAACATCTGGGGAGTGATATATTGCGCACTCCTCAGTTATTAAACTATCATACCTAATTTACTTTTAGCTATTTCTTAGAAATTTTCACTTCTAACTACGAAAAAGTACATTGATTCTATATTTGCCTTTGTGTTGCGTTAATGTCTGCAAATTGTGGCATGCTCTATTTATTGTGAGCATTTTGTCAATTAGAACCACACCACATTTCGTGGGGTACTTACGTGAGATCTGAGCAAGTTATTATTTCTGAAGTTGCCCCTATAACTATGGGGTACTTGCATATGAGTTGGGCAAGTTATTATTTTGAAGCTTCCCCTCTAATTGCGGGGTACTTGCATATAGCCTTAAGCAAGTTGTCTTTCTAAGACTGCCCCTCTAACTATGGGGTTTTTCCATATGAGCTGAACAAGTTATCATTTCCGAAGATGCCCCTCTAACTATGGGGAACTTGCATATGAGTTGATAAAGTTTATTATTTCTGAAGCTGTCCCTCTAACTGTGGGGTACTTGCTTATATCTAAGCAAGTTAAAATTTTGAAGCTGCCCAACTATGGGGTATTTGCATATAGCTGAGCAAGTTAAGATTTTTAAGTTTCCCCTCTAACTGTGGGGTACGTGCATATAGCTGAGCAAGTTAAAATTTTAAAGTTGCCCCTCTAACTGTGGGTACTTGCACATGAGCTTAGCAAGTTAAAATTTTGAAGCTACCCCTCTAACTTTGGGGTACTTTCATACAACTGCGCATGTTATAATTTTGAAGTTGCCCCTCTAACTATGGGGTACTTGCATATAATTGCGCTAGTTAAAATTCTGAAACTGTGCCTCTAACTGTGGGTTACTTGCATTCAACTGAGCAAGTTAAAATTACGAAATTGACCCTCTAACTGCGGGGTACTTGCATAAAAATGTGCAAATTAAAATTTTGAAGCCACCCCTTTAACTATGGGGTACTTGCATATAACTGCGCAGTTAAAATTTTGAAACTGCCTCTCTAACTGTGGGGTACTTGCATATAACTGAGCAAGTTAAAATTTTAAAGTTGCCCCTCTAACTGTGGGGTACTTTTTAGCGCATCCCCATGTGACTGTGGGGTCCTTTTTCCAATCTTCTCTTAGGAAACTTTTTGTCTTAGAAAAATAACAAGTTTAGGGGGAGGGGGTTAGACCCCTTCTCCATTTTTTCTAAAAATGGGTCAATTAATTTTTTTTTCTTGAGAATAGAGGTTAGGACTTTTTTTCTAGGCTATAAATTTGTATGGAATAATAAAAATATATAATATACACTTTTTATTATTACTTAATAAGAGAATAACTTCCTGCTGGTCTGGTATAAAAAAAATATCTGTTGTGTCTATAAGGACTTTTCTCAATATAATTTCCCCTTGGGATGTCTATTCCCCAAAGTATAATGAGGAAAGACCATCATGTCATGGACCCTCTTCTAATCTAGTAGATTATCTACTATTCTCTTAAGAAAGAGAAAACACTAGTCCGGTGTACCTTTTTTTTATCATTGCCATTTGTTCGTCTACTTAACATGTTTGTTTGTTTTCAGGTTAATACTGTGAGAGATCCTTTGCCCTTGGAGCCTGAGGTACTAAATTGTCGTACCTTCTATTTATACTTGGCACTTGATCAAGACTGTGAGTGCTCATATGCCCTTGGAGACTAAGGTACTAAATTGTTGTATCTTATATTTATACTTGGCACTTTCTCAATACTGTGAGCGCTCCTATGCCCTTGGAGCCTAAGGTACTAATCTGTCGTACCTTATATTTATACTTGACACTTACTCAATACTGTGAGCGCTCCTATGACCTTGGAGACTAAGGTACTAAACTGTTGTACCTTATATTTATACTTGGCACTTGGTTAATAATGTGAGCGCTCCTATGCCCTTGGATCCTGAGGTACTAAACTTTCGTACCTTTTATTTATACTTGGCACTTGCTCAAGACTGTGAGCACTCTAGGGGCCTGAGGTACTAAATTGTCGTACTTATATTTATACTTGGCAGTTGCTCAAGTCTGTGAGCGCTCATATTCCCTTGGAGCCTTAGGTACTAAACTGTCGTACCTTTTATTTATACTTGACACTTGCTCAAGACTGTGAGCGCTCCTATGACCTTGGAGCATGAGTTACTTAATTGTCGTACCTTTTATTTTTACTTGGCACTTGCTCAAGACTGTGAGCGGTCCCATGCCCTTGGAGCCTGAAGTACTAAATTGTCGTACCTTATATTTATACTTGGCACTTTCTCATGACTATGAGCGCTCCTACGCCCTTGGATCCTGAGGTACTAAATTTCCGTACCTTTTATATATACTTGGCCCTTGATCAAGACTGTGAGCGCTATGCCCTAGGAGACTGAGGTACTAAATTTTTGTACCTTATATTTATACATGGCACTTGCTCAAGACTGTGAGCGCTCCTATGCCCTTGGAGACTGACCAAAGTTCATCATCACCACCCTCAATGCCCATCTTTGATACCAATTTAGGTGGGGAACACGAAGTGTTTTTTAGTTTTTGCGTCATAGATACGCGTAAATTTTTTACAGATTATCTGTACAACGATTTTGTTCAAGCTGGAATTCGAACATTTAGGGATGATAATGAGCTTCCCGTTGGAGAAAAAATAGGCCTCCAACTTATCAAAGCTATTGAGGAATCCAAAATATGCGTCCCTATCTTTTCCAAGTGCCCAAAATATTTTATGTTTTGTACCCCATCCGTCTGAATGGTTTTGTTCTTGAAAAGATTAATATTAGGTAAAGCCTTTTTCGTGTTCCTTTTTTGTTACTGTGCTGATGTGTTAAATAAAGATTGAGTGGTGTTTTAAGTGGATCCATGTGAATTACAAACACTAACCAATGTGTATTTGATACATTAACTGAGTCACAAAAAATTTCACGAAAAAGGGTCTTCGTATTATGATTATTTTAAAAATAATCATGTCTTTTGAAATTTTGTACGATGAGATGGAAGTTATAAAATAGAAATTTGGTGTCCAAACCGTCTCTTATCTTTTCCGGCTTTATATTAGTATGGGTGAGACACTATTTGGGGACATTGGATACATGTATGCGTGTTATTAATGGACAATTTTAGTGGGACACATTCATTCAAGGTAACCACCAGACACGCGAACACATGTCCACTATCCCCAAATCGTATCCACAAAATGCGTATTGATTAAGGGCTCCATGATCAACAAACCATTCAAACAAAAGTATATCAATCCAAATAAATCAAATAGATGGAGATTGATCAATTCCCTTATATCCAAAATTCGATAGGAAAACACTATTTGAATATGAGATAAAATCCAAGAGTTCCAAATAGCGTAAAATGCCTCACAAACTGGGTAACTAAAGATACTTAACTGACTTGGATACCAATATCCCAACGGAAAAGATAAGATAAACTAAAGGGGAATTTGAGTTTGAGCTCAAACTCTCTCTCATAGTGTCCACAAATGTAATCCACCTTGGCGAGATCAACAATACATCAAAATTGAGTCTTCCAAACCCTGTTGCCAAACTTTCGTTGAAGCGACAAAACCTTTACTGCCCACACTCCCGTCACTGACATGAAGCCAGACCTTCACTGAGGAGGGAAAGCCATGATCGTTGGTCACACACCTCACTAGAGAATAAGAACATCGTGCTTTCCAATTTTCTCATGTGAGAGACTTGTTTGAGATTATTAGGGCTGTGTTTCGGCCGGATCGGATCGGAAAATGCCTATTCGAAAAAAATTCCGATTTTTTCGGAAATAAAATAACTATTCCGATTTCCGATCCGATTTTTTCGGAAAATTAAAAAAATTTCCGAATTCGGAAAAATCGGAAAATCGGCAAAAATCGGAAAAAATCGGAAATTCACAAAATATATTAAAAGTCCAGAAATTTCGGAAATTCCAAAATTTCAAAAAAATAAATTATGGATTTTCGATTACTCGAAATTCTCATTTTAAAGAAACAATGAAAATAGCTTAACCCAACATGTAAACACATGAGGATTTGGCTCATTTTTCATTTGTGTAGAAGTTAGGAGGATACTCTCCTTTTATAGAGCATAGTTTGGAGCCCTCTCCCTCTCCCAACCGATGTGGGATATGGGAAACTTTCAAAAAATCGGAAAAGAATTCGAAAAAATCGGAAATCGGAAAATAATTCCGAAAAAATCGGAAATAATTCGGAAAAAAATCGGAAAAATCGGATCGAAAAAATCGGAAAATCGGAAATTCAGAATTATTTCCGATTTCCGATCCGATTTTTTTCGGAAAAATCGGAAATCAGAAAATCGAAAATCGGCAAACTGAAATTTCATTCCAAATTCGGAAAAAATCGGATCGGAAATCGGAAAAATCGGAAAGTTCGGAAAAAAACACAGCCCTAGAGATTATAATTGGTTTGGATATACATAATGGAGAAGACCCAAATCAAAATGGGTGCTATACAAATTTCTTTAGTCGCCATTTCATTAGTTGGGTTTTGTAAGTTACTTAAAAAGTGGCAAAATTAAAACCCCCCCATTTGACAAAGTTCATCATCAACACCACCACCCTCAATGTCCATCCCTAATACCAATTTAGGTGGCGAATACCAAGTGTTTTTGAGTTTTTACAGCATAGATACGCGTAAAGATTTTTACGGATTATCTGTACAACGATCTTGTTGAAGTTGGAATTCGAACGTTTAGGGATGATAATGAGCTTCCCGTTGGACAACAAATAGACCCCCAACTTATCAACGATATTGAATAATCCAAAATATGCGTCCCTATCCTTTCCAGGTGCCCAAACTATTTTATGTTTTATAACCAATTCGTCTGAATGGTTTCGTTTTTAGTCGGCCCGAGTTCTTAAAAAGAGTAATATTTGGGAGGGACCTTTTTGTAACCCGACTAATGTGATAAACAGTGTTTCAAATGGAGCCGCGTGAATTACAAGTACTATCCAATGTGTATTTGATAGATAAACTGGGTCATAAAAAAGGATCTTTCTATTATTACTTTAAAAAAATAGTCGTGGTTCTTAAATTCTGTACTATAAGATGGAAGTTAAAATAGCAATTTGGAGTCCTAAAAGTCTCTTATCTTTTCCAGCTTTATATTAGTATGGGTGAAACATTATTTGAGGATATTGGATACATGTATGCATGTCATTAATTGACAACTTTAGTGGGACACATCCATTCAAGGTAACCACCAGACACGCGAATGTAACACCCCGTATTTCTGAATATTCCATTTAATTAGATTGGATAATTAAATGAGAAAATGTCGGCTTAATTTAAATTACGTAAGATTAGTAATTTAAAGAGTTTTATTTAAAGTTGTAATTTTGGTATATTAATCGAAAGATAGATACCGGTATATATTGCACCATTTTTATTTACTTAGTGCGAGTGGTAAATAGTTACTTAACGCGTGTAGACCGTGTTGGGGTGAGAACGAGTAATATTTTTTTTAAGTGACTCAAATGATAATTTAGAGGTCACCAATGAGTCCTGAAGGGTCAAATTAGTCAAAATAGTATACCCGGGGGTACTCGTTGAGTCCCGGGGTAATTTTGGGCTAAACCGAGACCATTCGGGGGCGTTTTGGTCTTTTAAAATAAGAGGGTATGAAGACCTACGAATTTGAGAGCCTTTTTTATTAGCATTATGAAAGAGGGGTTAGGGTTAGAAAACCCATGTAAACACCAATACCATTAGAGAGAAGGAGAAAACCAATTCCAAAGCTTAAGAAGGGATTCTTGAAGAATTGGACTTGAATCTTGCACCCAAATCATCCATGGAAGAAGGATGGAGGGAGAAGAACATCAACCCATCATCAACTCCACGAAATCATATTTCCCTCTATCAAGGCAAGTGTTTATTACAAATCAAATTCAAGTTATAATACCCATGTGTAGGAAATTTTAAGAATTGGTTGATTCTATTGAAAAACTTTGAACTAAATGTATGAATTGATCATATATTTGAGTAGGATTGCATGTAGAATGAATCCCTAAGTAAAGATGAAACAAAATTTGAATATGTTTGATGATTTACATATAATCTTTATGAGTTCTTGGTTAAAGAACATGAATCTTGAATGACTTAGGGTTTAATTGAGGAACACAAGATGTCAATCTGCCAGAATTTTTGACACAACTTTAAACGTATCCCATTTGAGTTGTACTTCGAATTAGAGTGTGAACCATACATTCCTGGAAATTTATTTCTCTTAGCTATCCAATAAACTTCGAATCAGGTCAATCGGAGTTTTGTAGAGGGAGTAATAGACATATTACTACAGGGTGTTTAATCTGCCAGCATAGTAATCTGCCAGAAGTTTGACGTGACTTTAAACATGTACTATTTGAGTTGTACTTTGAATTAGAGTGTGAATCATAGATGTATGGAAAGGTATAGCTCTTATATTTCCAATGAACTTGGAATCAGGTCAATCGGAGTTCTGTAGAGGGAGAAATCGAAGTTTTACTAGAAGGTGTTTAATCTGCCAGAAAATTTTATGATTCGTTAGGCTGCGAGAAAATGTAAGATATTTAATTTTAAGCCTCAAATGCCTAAAATTTTATCGGGGAAGTGTTTGGGACCTTGATGAAATATATTTTTGGAACAATGTTATGGAAGTAGGTCTATGATTGAGCATTGGACTTTAATTTTGTGAGAGAATTAAAGTGGAGATTCATAGGCTTGATTGTGACGTATTCTAATTCGAGATGATAAGAATATAATTACGGAAAAGCATGAGCGAGCTTAAATTTATTGGGTAAGTATGTTAACAAGGGTAGCTACTTAATTAATATATGTAAGGGGTAACTAGGACCCTTAGAGTTGTGTGAATACTCAAATAAGTACGATTAATGAGATAAAGCGTGAGGCGAATATTGTACGGTAAATATATGAGATTAAAAATATTAAGTACGTATATGATTAATAGGTCGGGCGTGTACCTACTGAATTATGTGATCTTTTAGGTAGAGAGATTATGCCTAAATTAATTATGTTAGTGTCGATGAGACATTCCGAACTAACATAATGCTATTATATGTTTGGGGTCGATGAGAAATGCCGAACCAAACTTTGAACTGGTGTCGCGATGAGAGAGTCCCGAACCAGAATATGTGTATATATATATTTTAAAAATAATTGGGGTCGATGTATCATTCCGAACCAATTCTTACTTGGGGTCGATGAATCCTTCCGAACCAAGAGTCCTTTACGTGTATAAAAAGGGCAAACTAGCAATGACTGATATTTAGTATATATTGTGTGTAAAATATATATACTTGATAATATTCTACTTCCGTGTGTTAGTAGATTGATATATTTTATGTATTTGAAGATACATACTGAATTGGTAAGTTAAGTAGTGAAACTTAATTACGAAATGAACCTTTAGATAGAGAAAATCTATTTAGTAATTCAAGTAGCGAAACTTAATTACTTAAGTGGGAAAGTTAACAATTGTGAAAATTGTAGTAATTTTAGTAGTGAAACTAAATGAGATGTCTTGAAAAATAACATAGATTAAATGTTACTTGGGAATTATTTAACATACGCGTGATGTTAGTAAAACGGTTGTACTGTATGGGCGGTACTGGAACTTGGGTACAGATAAGTTCAGTTTACTACTTTGGTTTAGTTAGCTTGAGAAGTACGGCTAGGTAAACTAAGTGTAGAACGTTAGGTGTGCACAAAAGATGAGAGGTGAGTTAACTCAAGAGAGTGTACGAGAACCTAGCATGTGTAATCAATAACCGCATTTTATATTGTGATAAACGCTTGCAAAATATTTTCAAAATGTTTTGAGTACTAACTCTTGCTATAAAATATTTTCAAAACCTTTTAGGTGTCCAGCCACAGGGATGCCATGTATGATGATTCCATTCCAGAGACTCGGAGCTGTAGCACAGTGGATGCTTACAGGATTTTGACTAGGCGATATCTCTCATTCAGATCTAGTACAGGATCTCACACTATTCTATGTATGGACTTGTTGTCCGGTTTTAGTCTCAGTTATTGATTTCAGACTGGTGGTTACTCTATTGTTGTTTGGGTTTTTCTTTAGCCGATGGTTTATTCGGTAATACTTTTGTTCTGTTGTACTTTTACTTGTTGTTTGAATTATAGTACATGATTATTTGTACTTTGTTCCGCATGGTTGATTTATCTGTTTTAAGAAAGATAAAATTTGGCACTGGTCTAATTTTACTTAGGGTATTAGTAATTAAAAAGTTTTCGACAGTGATGCTAAGAATGAACCATTTGAGAAACTTGTTTTAATTTAATAAAGGCCTGATCACCCGATGTTTAAATTAGGCGGGGTGTCACAGCGAACACATATCCACTATCCCCAAATCGTATCCATAAAACCTCTATGATTGTGTATCGGTTCAACAAATTAGTCAAGCCAAAATATAACAATCCAAAGAAAGGAAATTGAAAAGAGATGAAAACAAATGGAGATTTACCAATTCTCTTATATCCAAAATTAGGTAGGGAAAAACTCATTAAATATGAGAGAAAATCCAAGAGTTAGTAACTGAAGATCCCTAACCTAACTGACTTAGATACCAACATCCCAATAGATAAGATAAGGTAAAACAAAGGGGAGTTTGAATTAAGCTCAAACTCTCTCGCATAGCATCCACAAATGTAATCCACATTGCCGAGATCAACAAAACAAAAAAATTGAGTCTTCCAGACCCTGCTTTCATTGAAGAGATAAAACCTTTTCTGCCAGCGCCACCATTGCTGACATGAAGCCAAACCTTCACTGAGGTGAAGCCACGATCTTGCTGGTCACACTCCGCATTAAAGAATTTTTCCACAAAAATTCAGACCTTGCTGGTGCTAAGGAGCCTTCGTTGCACCGAATTCAACCTTCGCTCGCCGTGTACCCAATTAAAAAATCCTCTTTCATAAAATTTCGTCCAACCAACTCGAATGAAGAATCAATAATACACCCTAATGCGAGGGTTATTACCAAAATACACGATTGTCGTCATCCAAAACACTAATGAAGATTTCTTTTGAAGTTTGAGGCCTCCTCAAATCTAACCCTCGATTTACTTAAATTTCCAAGAAATGCATATCTTGCTCAGACACAAGAATGCCTCCACCATCTTTATTCAACCGATAATGCTCCATAGCACTCTTAGAATCCCCCGATTCAATAACACACCTAATAATCTCCCCCAACCACCTCATAACCATCAGTTAGTAATTAAAAGTCAACTTCTCACTCCCTGAGAGATATGCGTGCCTTCGACTTTCCCTCGCACCTCTATTATGATCCAATGCTTGCCTCCCACTCATATTCGTGGATCCCAAAAGAACTATCTCAATACCACTACAACTACCGCACGCTAATATCATGAATGTCCTCATAGGTTTGCCACTCTGTAAGAATAATTAGAAAATAGGACACATATGAATTGAATAACTAGAGTCAAGAACCCAAAAGTCATTAGATGACTCATCAAAATTATTGGTTGCCATGAGAGCAAAATTGTCGACCTTCTTCGAATCACTTGCATCCGCCACCATCGATATGCATCCTGAACTTTCTCCTTTCCTTTCCTATTCTTTCATTTGATATGCCAAATCCCGTGATAGTAATAACATTACCAGACCTTATGCCCCATTTGAATTGAACCTGAAGCTCCTTAAACCTCAGTTCTTCGATATTTTTTTAACGACTAGGCTTGCGACGTCATCGTAACCCTCAACCGATTTCCTCCAATTTTAATTGGAAAGAAGGATTAGTGTTACCTCATAGAAAATAATACTTTTCCTCCTGTACAACATCATAGTCACGAAATGATTGTACCTCTCGAAAAGATAAGCTAACAAAACCGTAACCTCGTTTTCTTCCTCCATCGTTACCTCCTTGTTTAATAGTTTCGAGAGTATCCTATTAAACTCACTGAGATGGTCTTCCAATGATGTACTCATCCCATACAAAATTGGTAGAATTTCTTTTTTAGATTAATTCGATTTGTCAAAGATTTCTTCAAATAAATCTTTTCAAGCTTCACCCAAATCAACTTGGTAGAAGTCTCTGTCATAATGTTGTGTTTGATGTCCTTAGATAGACACACCTAAATCGTGGAACAAGCCTCCCTAGTAATCTTTTTCCATTTGTCATCCTTCATTGCATCGGGATTTCCTTATAAGGCATGGATCAAGCCCTCTACAAGGATGTAATTACATCCACTTTCCAAATTTCTACACATCATTCTTTATGTTGGATGCTATAACAAAATATCTTAGTTTGCGACCTAGGCTCTAATACCAATTTGTTGGGCAGAAGTGTGATGGTGGAACGACTAGGTTCCGTGATCAACAAACCAATCACAATAAAATACAACAAATTAAATAAAAAACAACAAAAAAGAGCTGAAAGAATAACAAAATTTGCAGTTCACCAATTTAGCTCCGTCCATAGGCAATTTGTGTCACTAAATAGAAGAAGATCATAATGGAAGGTGATGGAAATGGGAACTTTTAGGGATTATTTGTCACTTTTATTTTCTTTTATTTTGTTATTGTATTTTCCTTTGTTTTACTTTAGTATTTAGAGGTAAGGAGAAGTAATGGTATTTTTGTAATTAAGGATTTATCTTGAAGCCTAATATACTCCTACCCTTTAAATACCCACTTATAGTCTTTATTTTGGGACACTCTCCATTTTGACTATAAGAAATCTTTTGATTCTCTCCTTAAGTTTGGGTTTGGTGTATTTCCTTTAGCCATTAACGTGTAGTTTACGTCAAATTGATATCAGAGCGGGTGTCACTCCAACATTGGTGTTTGGTCTATCATTGTTTATTTTATCAAATTTTACACTACTCTTCAATGGCTCCAAGAAGAACCGAAAAACTAATCAAGGAGATTCAAAGAAGGATGAGAGAGTGGTAAAATGACAATAACAAATCTATAGGCATTTACAAAATCCTAGCCCTAACCCTAGATATCTCAACCCTCAACTTCTACCCTTATAAAACCCTAACCCCCATCGGCTAGCTACCACCCCTACCATTCCCTCCAACCACCTTAGCTCATCCATCGAGGGGGTATTGGGTGAAAATCCTGCCCTACCATCCCCCCCCCAACTGCCTTAACTTTCCCCGCCCCTATAGCCCTCCCGCCCATTGCCACCTACCTTCCACTTCCCTCCGGACCTCAAACTAACCCCACCCCAACTGCCCTATCCCAAAACCCTAGTTCAGACCATGCTTACCCACCCCCAACCCAAAAATTCCCCAACCCCGACCCGTTTCTAACTCAAGCATCACCTCTATTGCAGCCGGCAACCCTACGACCCAAACCCGCCCCACCTGAGATCCTTCCGACCAGTCCCCCTACTGGTTGGCCCCAAAAAAGAGCCCTAAATTGTTTTCCCCTACTTCTGCACTTAACCCAAGCACCACCGACCCACCCCAAGCACTACTCAAACCCAACAACCATAAACTCATTACCTCAACCTTTTACTCCGCCCCATTTTGGCCTTTTGGGCCATCTACCTTACTCGTAGGTCCTCCCGTGCCCAACCTGACTCAATTCCTAGACCTAACCACCCATTTTTCCAACCCCAAACATAAAAAAATTACGTTTTCACCCCGATTCACCCCCGAGGCTGAATTCAAGATTGTCAGTGGCTAGTCCAAGATTGATTGCTTCACCTAATCATTATCCTCCCTATATCCTTCAATCGAGTCAAATCAACGATAAAAACCTCCCCTCCCAAGTCGGTTGATTGCAAGAAAGACTAAAACGATGAAATAGGGTTGTGTATTGGAGATTTTTTTTGACATTTTTGATGTGTAAGGATGGGTGACTCGTATGCACTTTCGCGAGCCAGAAACGTTTGATTTGGGAGATTTTTTTAATCTTTGAGAAAGGGGATGATAATTTTGTTAAGGTTAGATCGGAGGTTATATCTCTTATGGTTGATTTGGATATTGAGGTGATGCATTTGGTAGTGGGTATGTGGACTCATTCGTGGTAGCTTTTGATTGGCGCTTGGAGGAAATTTTTTGTGGTGTAGAATTAAGGTGGTTCATCCTGGGAATTTCGGGTTGCGATTTTGTTGGTCAAACACATTTGGATTTTGTTCCTATCCTCCCAGGATACACTGCGGTACAAGGGGCATTTCTGAGGACATCTCTTCTTCCTAGTGAGGAGCTCTTTGATGATTGCATTCCTTTCTTACTGTTGATCTCCTATGCTCGAGGACGAGCTTTTCGAAGTTGGGAAGAGTGATGGAAATGGGGCCCTTTTAGGTATTATTTGTCATTTTTTTTTATTCTGGTATTGTATTTTCCTTTGTTTTTCTTTAGTATTAAGAGGTAAGGAGTAAAAATGGCATTTTTATAATTAGGGCTTTAGCTTGGAGCCTAAGGTACTCTTACGCTTTAAATACCCACTTATAGTCTTCATTTGGGGACACTCTCCATTTTGAATATATCAAATCTTTTGATTATCTCTCTAAAGTTAGGGTTTGGTGTATTTGTTTAATCCATTGACGTGTAGTTTACGTCAGAAGGAGTTTTTGTTCCCCATTCACACAAAATAATCTCTCTTCTCACAAGTAACCCTCAAAAACAATAACGAAAGACTCACAGAATATTAATATCATCAAAGGTTCCTAGATTATACCTAAATTCTCAAAAGAAAATACCTAGAATGGGTCCTCAAAATAACTAATTTTCAGACAAAATTCTCTATTAGGTCACAGATGGAGATGGACATCTCTCTTATTCAAAATTGGGTGGGGAAACACTTATTGTTTTTACAAGTATAGTGTAATATCATATAAATACTCCAAAGGGGGTGAGACCGGTATACACAATCATACAAACATAAAGTTGTGGCTATAAACAAAACTACAACCACAACCTGCCACCACCTGCACACCACCGCTAAGCTACTACACACCTCCGCTAATAAACTCTAAAAAATTTACAATCGCAAAATGTCCAATTAGTGGCTTCCTATTTGTCCACAATTATACAGAGGACAAGAGATGACTCCTCAACATAGCTGGATCGGTCACCTTCCCATCGAAGCATCTCCTATTTCCCTCATTCTAGAAGGTCCACCCAAATGCAATGAGGCACAAGGTCCCAAACATTCCTTCTACCTCTCTTCTGACCCCACACCTCCTACTCGCTAACATATTCTTGACCGTATTCGGCATCACCCAATTCACACCAAACCTATAGAGCATTAAATCCCATAAATTCCTTGCCAACGAGCAGTGGATCAAAATATGGTCCATCGTCTCTTTCCCATCCTTACACATCCAACAAAGACTCTCAACATGCCGCCCTCTTCTCTTTAACTCATCAATTGTAAGAATAGCATGCTTTACAGAGGTCCACACAAAAAGGCCTTTTAACTAGGGATTTAGAACGCCATATTTACCTCCATGGGAAAGCCCCCCACTCCCCACTCCCACCTCTTATGGCTTTATAATAGGCCTTAACCGAGAACTCCCCCTTCCTATCCCCTCTCCAGTGGATTGTATCTCCATCAATCTAATAGTTGATCCCCTCTCTCAACACCTTAAGAAAACCTTACACCTCCTCTAACTCCCAATCTTGGAAAGCCCATCTGAACCTTGGATTCCACACGACCCTCTTACCATTCCTAACTAATTAATCTACAACAAGATCATATTGGTTTGTAGCAATGGAAAACAACCCCAGAAAAATGTTTGTAATGACGCCTCCCCCACCACTTATCTTTCCAAAACTGAACTCTCCTTCCATCACATACTTTGAAAAAAATAAATGTAAAGAACTCATCCAACCCCCTTGAAATATATTTTCATTGCCCCACATCATGTGGGATTCTAACTTGCAAAGATGACCACCCGTATTGACTAAATTCAATACGTGCCTCCACAACCGCCCCTCCTCTTCAACAAACTGCCACAACCATTTACTAAGCAACGACTTATTGAAGAACTGCAACTCCTTCACCCCACCCCTCCTTCCATAAAAGGTGTACATACCTCCTCCCTCGACTAAACAATACTTATTATACTCCTCATTTCCTCTCCACAAAATATCACTCATTAATTTTTCCAGTTTCCTCCTTACCGACACCAAAATTGGAAGGATGAAAAGATAGTACGTAGGCATGTTGAGCAGAGAGATCTTAATTAATGTCAATCTCCCTTATTTGGAAAGATAACTATGCTTCTACCCTACCAACCTCTTCACCACCCTCTCAACAACAGGATCCCAAATAGCTTTGGACTTGAGTTGGGCCCTAAATGGGAGACCTGGATAGGTGGTTGTCATGTTTCCAGTCTGGCACACAATCATATTAGCCAAATCATCCAAACCATCAACCTCCCCTACCTGAATTAACTAGCATTTAATGAAGTTTATGTGTAACCCCAATACGGCCTCAAAGTTCATCAATAACCAACTCAATATCCTCAATCGATCCTCCTCTACTCCACAAAAAATAATGGTGTTATCCGCAAAAAGTAAGTGCTAGATGCATACCGGATCACTCCTTCTCCTACTAATATCAAACTCGGTGATGTACATTAAATGAGCAGCCTGATCCAAAATCATAATGAACAAAAAAGAAAACAATGGATCTCCTTGTCTTAATCTCCTTGTACTATGAAAGAAACCCTCCGGCATGCCATTCACAAGGATCAAAATTTGGACAGTAAATATGAAAACATTTATCCACCTTCTCCACTTCACACCAAATCCCATTCCTCTTAGCAAATCAAGAACAAAATCCCAACTCAAATGGTCACATGCTTTCTCAATATCTAATTTTCACAGAACCCCCAGAGCTCTAGTCTTGAGCCTAGCCTCAACACACTTATTCGCCAAAAGTACAATATCTAGGATTTGCCTTCCCTCGACAAAAGCATTTTGCAATTCTGAGATAATTGGGTCAAGCTCCCTTCTTAATCTGATAGCAGGACCTTGGATAAGACTTTATAAACACTCTCCATGAGGCTTATCGGGCGAAAGTACCTAATATCCCCCACAGCTTCTTTTTTCAGAATTAGTGTTATAAAGGAGGCATTTAAACTCCTCTCAAACCTCTCTCTACCATGAAAATTAGCAAAAAAGGCCGGCACATCCCCCTTAATCACGTCCCAACACTGAGGGTAAAAATCCATAGTGAAACCATCCGAATTCGGAGCTTTGTCATCGCATAACAAACTCAAATCACCCCCACCTCTTCTTCAGAAAATGGCCTTTCCAATGTTTCCCTATCCTTCCTTGACATGTAGTTAAAATCCATTCCATCAAGCATTGGTCTCCGCAAATCTTCTTTCGTATACAATTTCGAGTAGAATTGACAGATGCGTCTCCTAACCTCCTCCGTATCTATGACCTCGTCCCTCTCAATCATGCTACTCGGAATATGATTATACATTCGACAAGAAATAACAACTCTGTGGATAAACTTGATGTTCCGGTCTCCCTCCTTTAATGATAAAGCCCTAGGTTCTTGCCGCCAATTAATCTTCGCTTCTTTCAACTTTCTACCCACCTCTGCTTTTAGCACTTCTTTCCTCACTCCCTCTTCTATAGATAAAATTACACCCCTTCCTTCTCATCTAGTTGCCTAATCTTCGCCATCCTCCAAGTAATGCACACCCCAACATCCCCAAAACATTCCTTATTCCACTTCTTTAAATCATCTTTGAGAAAACGACACTTCTTTGCCAACACAAAACCTGCTTTCCCCATAACTTGACACTCATTCCACCACTCTCTAACTCTATCAATGATTCCGTCTTCCTTAAGCCACATATTCTCAAATCTAAATGACATTGTCCCCCTTATCGCACCTCCACAGTCAAGAAAAATGGGTCAATAGTTAGACATCACCATAGGAAGACGAGACTGAAGAACCTCTGGACAAAATTCTTCCCAATCATGATAAAACAAAAATCTATCCAACCTCGACAAACTTGATCTTTCTTTATTACTGGACCAAGTGTACTTGCCCCCTTGAAGTGGCAAGTCAACCAACTTCATCTCATCAATGAACACAGAGAACTCCCTCATTGATCTGGTTAATCTATTCATCCCACTCCTTTCCCCAATAAACCGAACTTCATTAAAATCTCCACCATATACACCAAGGCACATCCCACATACCTTTGACCCCCACTAGTTCCTCCCACAACACTCATCTTTTGGCATCATCCACCAAGTCATAAAAGCCAGAGAAGCACCAAACCCTTCCATCCTCTTCATTTTTAAATAAGCGTGAGATAGAATACTCCCCAATAAGACTATCTAACTTCCTCACTACCCTTGTATCCCATATAATAATAACCCCACTGAAAGCCCCTACGACATCAACGAAACACAATTCCATTGTCCCCCCTTAATAAACTCAAAATAATAAAAGAAGTCATGTTCATCATCTTAGTCTCCTAAAGACACACCACATTAGGCCTCCACTGAGAGAGAGCCCCCTTCACTACCGACCTCTTATCGACTTCATTAATCCCCCTAACATTCCAAGAAATCAATCGTATCTTCATCTACTTTTTTTATATTACATCACCCTTCTCTATCACGACCTCCTTCCTTCATAATTAATGGAACACTCCAATTTATTTAATTCTCTATCCCTCTTACTTTTTTCGAAGGAAGAACTACCCCCTCCACCTTTTCTTCTCCCCCCCCTTTGATTTCTTCCCAATCATCTTAAATAATTTCATCGCCTCCCTCTCGTATCCCTCAAACGATACTTCTAAAAAAATTCCAAACCTATAGTGGTCATAATACACCTATCTACCTCATCCTCACCTATATATAAACAACCTCCCTCACCATCCCTCACCTCCCCACCTGAGCATTGTTCCCCTTCGTAAGGATCCAGAACAATAAGAGGAGTAACAAAAGCCACCCCCTCCTATGAATTAGCAAAAATTCCATCCACTACCAAAATCCCTCTCCATCCTCATTGGGAAATTCACAGCATCCTCTAATAATAGAGGAGGTTGCAACCTGACAGTTAACCCATCTTCCCATAATTGGGCCCAATATGAAGTGCCCCACACTCCTTTGCAATTGTGTAACAATGCTCGAGAATCAAGCGGACCCACACCACTTGTTTTCCCCCACTCAAAATTGGACTGAGCCAAAAAGACCACGGCCAAATCTTCATTATCCAAACTTCCTTGTAAAAATTCATCTCCACCTCCCTCAAATCTGCCTCAATAATCGCCTTACCTTTTTCTACAGATGTGCTAATTCTTGTTACAAGTTTCGGTGGAAATTTTTGTTTTCTATTTATGTTTCTCCAAGACAATTTGGGCTTCTTTTTCCCACGCATTATCCCGTTTCTTGCCTTAGCATATTTTCCACAAGAGGGCAATAAAACATCCTTTTGTGTGGCACCCAGCTTACCATTACTAATTTGGGCTGAAATAGACCCAAATCCATTTAATCTCCTTGCTGAATCAAGATCTAAGAGCCCAAATTTATTATTGAAAGCAGGACCAACCTATGTGTCAAAAAGTAAGGCCAACTTCGTCCTCCCTTGAAGTCACTCCCATCCACCAACAATTCCCCACTTGCCCGCAAAAAACTATTCCTACCCGCATTTTATAATTTGAAATTCCTTTACCTTTTTCTCCATACAACCTCTCCATCTATCATTCTCACACTCATCAGCCAGAGCGTGCACACCAATCAACACCTCCCTATAGTTCCTTAGTGTATATATATACAAAGAATGTTTATATCAAAATTATTTGACAAATTTTATTTCTGTATCAATGGAAACTAATATTTAACTAAAAAAATAGCTACTTTTCATACACACTCCTTTGTTGTGTACCCCATTCACCAACTAATGGAAGTTGTATCCATTTCAAACTATGCTTATAATTACTCTTGTTATCTATACTGATACCGAAATCCCAACGGAAAGATAAGATAAACCAAAGGGAAGTTTGAGTTAAACTCAAACTCTCTCTCCCAAAGTCCACAAATGCAGGAGTCCGAATCGAGCCACTCTTTATATTGTCTACATAGCATTTTCCATATTAGTATAGGTAACTAGAGTAATTGTAGGCACAGTTTATAATTGACACAACTTGCAATAGTTGGTGAGGGGGGTACATAGCAAAGGAGAGTTCATGAAAAGTAGCAATTTTTTTAGTTAAAATATAAGTTTCCATTGATGCAAGAAATAAAATTTGTCAAATAATTTATATATAAACATTCTTTCTATATACACACACTTAGAAACTGTAAATTTTACCTTAGTAAGTATTTTATATTCATTGAGAGCGCTTTCAATGGTGTCGTCTCAAATTCACATCGAGAAAAAAGAAAGATTTGTACTCTCATATGAAGATTTTTTTTCTCGTAAAAACTCGTCTTGACTACAACTTATAATTATTGTACTAGAAAACATGTTCATTTGGTAGAAATAAATTACTATTTTTAAAGTGTAATATAAACATTCTTTCAATATACACACACTTAGAAACTGTAAATTTTACCTTAATAAGTCTTTTATATTCATTGAGAGGGATTTCAATGGTGTTGTCTCAAATTCACATCGAGAAAAAAGAAAGATTTGTACTCTCATATGAAAATTTTTTTCGCCGTAAAAACTCGTCCTGACTACAGCCTATAATTATTGTACTAGAAAACATGTTCAATTGGTAGAAATAAATTACTATTTTTAAAGTGTAATATATAAAAAAAATTAGGGCCAAAATATAATTTGAACAATGTTTTTGGAGGTTTACATGTAAGGGGTTGACTATAATCCATAAGAAAGTTCAGGGGACAAAATGAAATTTACAAAAACATTTAGAGGCCAAAATGTAATTTACCAAAATATCAAAGGTTTTTTATATAACTTAAAGAAAGTTCGGGAGTCTAAATACATTTGTAGGTTTTCATAATAGGTAAAGTAATTCCCTAATTTTGAGGAAATAATTTTTAATTTCTGTTTAGAAGAATATCGAATTTGAACATATTTTATTTTTATTATTTTTTCCTTTTGAATAATAACCTTTTTTTCTCATAATGAAACCGGAACAATGCATTCACTAAAAAGTGCTTGCGTGAGCTCACTCACATGGTCCACTATCACACCACTAAGAGTCAAAATATTTTCCCCATTTTCTACGATGTGGAACCGTTCCATGTACGACATCAAAAGGGAAGTTACGAGGAGGCCTTTATGAGGCACAAAAAGAGTATCGAAGAGAAGATTGTTCAAGAATGGAACAATCCCCTTACAGAGGTTGGAAAACTGAAAGGTTTGGAATTGAAGAAAGAAACAAATGGGTAATTCATTCACTCTCTTCTGATTTGGCAACCCAACAATTCATATAGTATGAATTTAGGTACAACTATCTTACAGTAAATTATTAATGATATAAAATAATATTAGATGTATGAAAAGCTATTAATTGAATAAATGTATATTGCATTAACAATATGATTGTAATTTTTTAAGTCAATAACTATGGTGTAAAATATGTAAACTAACAATTCAATATTGTGTAGATTTTTAACTTTTCTTGCATCAAATAAACAATAAGGGTTGTAGAGCAGAAACACCGTTAAGAGAGAGATAAGTTGTTTTAGTTTTTCACTTCTAATTCTATTATAAAATTAAAAAAATTGTTAATTTGAGTTTAGTTTATGAAAAAAGATATTTTACATGAGGCCAGTTACCTAAAATTAGAATATGGACTCATTCAAATATTGCAAAATTCCCATGCCATATCCCTATGTATCTCCCCCTACCCTTTGTATCTGGAAAAATTGGAAATAAATTAGGATAAATTGATAGTTACAGGATACTTATCCATTTATCATGATTTATTTTTTAATTTTCAAATATGTGTTCTTATGTCCATATATTCTTGTCTCCGATAGGTATGTAATATAAGTATGGTAAACCTTAACGAAGTCTTTGTCCTTCATATATATCAATGTATGGTACTCCATTAGATGTAGCATTTAAAATCTTCTATTGGAACTTGGAAGGTAAGATACATAGATGGGATCAATGTTTCTTGGAACATGAGTCGCTCTGATGCCTACGGGTATGTGGTATGTTACTTTAGCCGGTATGCAATACTTTGCACCATGGCGGACTTTAAAACTATTTTTATAGAATTATAATCACGTATTATGTCAATATTCATGTATTATGCCATATACAAGGTTCCTAAGAATATATTGTGTGAATAGTCTCTATACTCTATATTGTTATAATAAGATATAAAAATCATTTTCTACATATATTGTTTGAGAAGTCTTTATTCTTCACATTAATGTTATTATTGGAGTAAAAGTAGTCTGGAACTAATAATGGAAGTAATGAATGTTAAACATTGGAACACCCTTTTGGAGTTCCTGATCTCAAACCCTCCATATTTTGAGTCGCACGACCCCGGATCATGGTACACAAGGGGATGTAGTCATCCCAATATGATGGTAATCAGGGAAGTTTGAGGATTTTTTTAATAATTTTCTAGTATTTTTATTTTATTAGTTTCTTTTATTTTGTTTCATGTTTAGTTGCTTATACTATAGAGCTAGTGGGAAGACTTCTAGAAGGGGCATTATAGAACATAATGTAAAGAGGGTGCTCTATGCTTCTTAAAATTGAGTGTTAATTCTCTCACTTATGTGTCTTTTTGTATTGCCATTGGCGGTTTAATTTATGTCACAATAACTATGGAAGGGATTTAAATAACAAATGAAGAAAATCAATCAATAAGTGGACAAATATACAGACAAATGTTAAGTGGATGCCCTCATTTATTAAAGGATTTTAGTATGTACAAAACATAGACAAACTATTTGTACAATGCACTTTGTGAGTATCGCCTAATAAATCTAATCATTAACACTTTATTTGTGTATTAACAGTGTTTTGTCACTATCAACCTAAATTATAATCGACATTTTCTTAGACGCCCTAAGTTATGAAAATTGACAAAAAATTATCAGTTAATCGACATAAGTCACCCCTTAAGGGTAACACATATATGGATGCAAACCTGACTACACACAACATGAACGAGTATATATAGCATGACACGAACCCGATATGACACAACATGAATTATACACAGATCTTAATAAGTCGAGTATGGGTCAAGAATCTTTTGACACCAACTTGACATTCATATAGAATACAGAATTAAAAATGACATTCACTCGATACGACACGACATGAACTATACACAAATATTAATGAAGGGGACATGGGTTGAGTCCACAAATATGTCTGTCACATTGATAAGTTATTAATTTGTTTGTTTATTAAATTATAGTTAATTTTTTTATTGGTATATAGTGTAAGTATATAATTTTATAAATGTATGTTATAATTTGAGTATGACGTATACCGCTACAAGTCTTCGAAGAATTGAAGAAGTTTTCATCTACAAAAGACGAATCCAAATTACAAGTTGTCTTCAACATTCAAGCGCAACAATATGACATTTGGTAAGATAATGTTTTAAAGTTTCATTTACATTTCATATTAAGAGAGTTTCTTTTATATAAAAATGTTTTTTTATTAAAACGTTTCATTATTGTTTTAGAGAAAGTTGATTTTTGAAAAGTTTTGAGAAAATTTCTAAGGCAGTAAGCGTACCTCAGTTTTGACACTCAGGTCATTCAAGCGAGATCACTATCTCGTTTAAGCAACATTGAGATGTCGCGCGATGTCATTTGAACAACACGCGTATCTCGTTCGAGCGAGATGGGTTTTTGTTCAAGCGACGTGACTTTTTTGTTGACACGCTGACTTCATATTTATCCTTTGACCGACTTAAACATTCTATAAAAAGGACAACCAACCTTTGTTTTAATGTGGAGAATGGTTTTCATCTTTAAAGAGTTTTAAGCCTTTGATCTTTTGTTTTGTTTATCTGCCCATAATTTAATTCGAAACCTTGGGCAAAAAGTTTTTCTCCAACAATTTAAGGGTTCAAATATTTGTTTTGTTTTCAATTCACGAAAATACCAATTACTTTTGTGTGATTTGTTTTGTGGAACCTAAGAACATATTTTGCTTTTGTTCATTCTTTGTGGGGAGAACTCTACAACCGGAGAGTTGCGTGCTATTATGGAGGGAATCCTTGTGAAGATTTTAGTCAGCGTGTTTGGAGTGCGCATCCTGGTGGTATAGCTGCGTGCAAACCATTGCTGATTTATTTCTAGTCGTTGCTTTGGAGGTTTGACGAAGACACCGTGTGTTACTCTTGTGGGCGAAAGCAAGATGGTATGTAAGTCAATGGTCTTGTAAACTTGTCAAAGTTTTAGAAATAAAAGGTTTTCCCTTCGGGGATTTTTCCTGAAATTTGTATCGCATGATTTATTTATTTATGGTTTGACACACACATACACGTAGTTGCACGTTTAGGGGCTGAATTAATTTGATTTGAAAATAGACTCTAGTTAAATAAGTGCGACAAATTAGAAACTTGCGAATTAATTTAAATCGGTATCACACACCGTCGTATCTTACATATAGGTTGCACCAACAGGTTTAATGAATTTATAGAACTACCTAGTGGATTTTGCTAGAATCTTATATTTCTCTATCAAACTTTTGGTATGGGTTCCAGTAGTATGCGGAAAAATGTTTGGATGTCATGGCATAGATAGGTGATTTAGGGTAGATATCTCCTCAAGGCTGAGATGTGGTGGAGCATTGGTATGGAACATTTATTTATGTGTATCATCATCCTAGTATTATTTACCATACTTCCTTTAGTGCTCTACTAGTTCGAGCATTGGGAAATAATTGGCATTATGCAATTAAAACTCTTAACATAGATTATGATACTTCATATGTGAATTTACCAATCTTGGATTTCGAAAACCACATAAATTTTACCAAACGAACAATTAGTTCCCCCCCTCCCCCCAAACTGTTAGTTTTGTTCAGGATCTTATATATGCTTTAGGTGGATTGAACGTGTGGATGGAATGTCCCATTGATTAAGGGTTTTTATTTTACAAAGTTGTCCATATTTATCCATTCCATTAGGTTCACAGATTAACAAGAAGATAAGCTTACATGCCATTTTAATAGTTTATTGTAAAAATTGAAACAACTTAATGTTGGAATATGGCTACGTTTATTTTAATTCTTAGGGGAAATCTAATATGTATGGCATAATGATATCTGACACTTCCCCCGAATACGAAGTATCGGCGCTTTCTAGTTATTTTTATGCAGTTTGTAGAAGTTAATACTTCAGAAAATTAAAATAGCCACCATATTTTTGCTTATCAATGTTGTTTCTAATATGGAGAGGACTAATAATCAACCAACCATGACCTTTGGTTATGTTCTAATGCAAATTAGATTTTTAATGCAGCTCATTTAAAGATATCAAGATTAGACATGGAGGTTACAGTTCTTAAACTTGGCTAAGAATATCTGTTAGCTTCTACTTATTAGTTACCTAGATTATCTGGCATGAGATGAAACACTTACAGGACTATAGTCTTTCACAATGTTGCATTGAAGTTTAATACTGGATCAGTATGTGATTTGGCAGGGCATCTCACTATGTTGATGGGGTAGAGGTTCCCGAGGCATCTAAAATTGCTGAAAGATTAAGGTTTGTCGTTGCTTATTGATTCTATGTTTCAGATACTAAAAGGGGTTCCAGAAGTGCTTGTTTGGTTTGAGTTTTTTTTCTTTCTTGGAATCTAGAATGGTTTATTCATGTACAAATATTATAATTCTCGTCAATATGCTAAATAAAAAACAAGTTGGAAAATTATTTTTCTAAACATCAAGCTTTACATTTTATTATACCAATTTAAAAATCCATGAAAGAAGAAAAACACAAACTGAACGAGCACTAAGAATAAATTGTATGCTAAATGAGAGAGGACATAATCTATCTAATTTCATCCTTTTATTAATGGTATCAATGGAGTCAGCTCTAGTTCACCAGCCTTTAATTTTTTTTGCGTGAAGGAATTGAGTATCTCTTGAAATTTCTAGTTAATGAAATTTCTTTTTATTAAAAAAAGAAAAAGAAAAAAGAGGGGTAGACAGAGGAAGAGGTCAAAGGAATTAGAAGGTTAGTGGTGTAAATTGATGATGGTGACACTAGGTAATTTTCAAAAAAAGCATATGATGATTACAATAGTGGATACAAAATGATAAAATAAAAAGAAATTGACACGATAAATTATGTTCTTGATGAATTTTCCTACACGAAGACGTGTTGTGCTCATGTCAATTTAATGACTGTGGTGTTCGTGTATTCATGTCTTGCTAGTTTTAAATTGGTGTGATAACCTGTGACACCCCGACTAATTAAATACCGGGTAGCTACTCCTTTATTAAATTAATTCAAAATACCGGGTAGCTACTCCTTTAACTGTGCCAAGTTGGCTCAGTTAATAGCATCACTGTCGAAAATATTTTATTATTACTAACCACCTAGTATTTAAAAAGTAAGTTGCCAAATTTTAATTTAAGTCTGATTAACATGCAACAAGTGTAATGAAGAAATAAATAACACCATTCACCATACTGGAGTAAAATGAATAACCATCACAATAGAGTTAATAAAGTCTGGAGGAAAACTCCTCACTACAATCCCATAACTGAAATAAATAACCGAATACTGAAATAATACATGCTAAAGTCTGAAAACTGAAATGTAAAAGATGTCTCTAAATAGAAATGGGCAACATGCCCTACAACTGATAGATAGTGACTCTGGAATCCAAAAATATAGAAGCGTCTACAAGCAAATCCCTGTAGCTTCCACAAACAGCTACAGCTCGTCACCTGAATGAGTATCCTATGCTTGGTGTCCTTGTGGCTGGGCACCTAAAATGGTTTTACAATAAAAAGATTTGAAAAGCAAACGGGTCAGAGCCCGAATGTGGAGTTATATTTTTAAAAACCTGCAAGTGCTTTAAAAACATTTAAAACATTAAATGCAAAGTACATGTCAGGACGTACACTCACATGATATTCTCACCTCTCGTCTAACTGTGCACTCCTAACGTAAGTACCCATCTACAACGATATAAACCACTAGCTAAGTGACATCATAACTAGCTAAACTGTAATAGTTCCTACCCTTATTACCCGGTCCTATTAACATATAACGCTCGTAATTAGATAGGGATTTAATGTAAACTCAGATGCTCAATATGCAATATATTTCTCTATCGGCTAACTCCTTATGTTTCTCGAAACAATACCGTAATTATTTATACAACATTAACATGAATGTTCTCATTAATTAAGTGTATATTATTCACATCATAAATATACAATACAAGCACCCCGAGAACTAAGCTGCGGTGCACACATACTCTGCTATCCATCCCGGTACATCACGTACATAAGGATCACATATTCCGAATCTCTCAGGAATAGTTCAGATAACACAAATCACAAATAGTGGAGGCGAACACAGTCACATCACATGGGTCACGCACATACCTACGCTCCCACGATCAACGGACTTATTAACATCCCAATAAGTCTTTCTCTGACCTATGTTCATCGAGGTACCAGTCTATATCCCCCCCGTAGGCACACAAGGATTAGAGGGTCCTAAGCGAACGCAACCTCCCGTGATAGCAAGTATGGTAGGTATGTCATACACACAATTCATATACCAATACTAAGTAAACACACGTCTTAGTAATACCGTAGTTTAATCGTAGTACTATTCTCAATCTAGTACCAATATATAATTATCACAATTTATACTATTCCGGTTTATCATCTTACGCGCCATAAACTATTCTCACGTCGTAGTAGACACTCACGTCTCAACCCGAACCGTCCATGTATTACAACTCTCGTATATAAATTCCTCCTCATAAATACCCAAATGTCCCAATTCTATCATTACTACATCTACGGAATGATATCTATCTCCTCGAATAAGTTTACGGAACTCCAAAAATCAAAACAGTCCAAAATGGCCCAAACTGCCAGCTCGTTAGAAGTCTCGTTCGAACGAGACTGTTCGAACGAGTTTGGACTGTCACCTCGTTAGAAGTCTCGTTCGAACGAGACTGTTCGAACGAGTTTGGACTGTCAGCTCGTTAGAAGTCTTGTTCGAACGAGACTGTTCGAACGAGATCCAGTTCGTTCGAACGAACTGCACCTTCTAACGATATCTCGTTCGAACGAGATATCGAACGAAACTACCCCTCGTTAGAAGAGACTGGTCAACTCGTTAGAAGCTCGTTCGAACGACCTGGGGATTGCTTCTAACGACTGACCAGTTTCGGCCCAGATTTTTCCCCAATTCGTTTTTATCCATTTTTACTCCTCAAATCTCTTCTAAAATTCGTTCCAACAATGTATTAAGTTCTCTAACCATCCTCAAACATACTAAGGAGATATACTAACATCTTTTAAGGGTTTAATACCTTCTAAACATCAATAAATCACAAGTTTCTACATTATTCCCTAATTTTCTTCAAGAACACAAACCCTAGATTTTTCTCATCATAATTTCCCAAATTTTAATCCGTTTATACATCACATAGATATGAAATCTCTGAATTCAATCTTCAACAATGTTTCTACATGCAAACCTATACCAAAATTAAATAATAACTTCCAATTTCATGGGTTTTCTTTTTAACTCTTATATAAGATTGATTATCAAGGTTTCTAACATGGAAGAAGCATTCACTGCTTAAGGAATGTAATTTAAATCACTTGCCTTGGTTTGATTTCTGATTTTGGTGTAGGTTTGATGAAGTTTTCTGCAGAATTTCCTCTCTCCAAGCTCCTTCTCCAATGGTGGCTTAAGGTGGCTAGGGTTTGATTTGGGGAACTTAGAAAACCTAAATGATAACCTACGTAGCCTTCTAGGTTAATATGGGTTGGTTATGGGCTTAGTGGGTCAAATCCATATCAGATTTAATTAACCAATTTTCGTCACTTTTAATTCCTCAAAATGTAAAATTACCAAAATACCCTTTAAGTTGTCGGTATGGCCTAAAAATACCCCGGGACCCAAACTATACCCCCGGCTAGTGTTTTCTGACTATCTCGACCCTTCCGGACGTGTTGGCGCACTCAAAACGACCATACGGATTATGGATTTTAAATTCACTTCTATAATTAAAATAATATACCATGACGCGGCGGTCATACGCGTCTCAACAAAATTTCCAAATTGCCGTATATAAATCTCACGACAAATTTCATAATTCCAAATTCATATATAATCATATATGCACATTATCAAATACCAACTCGCATCTCATTAGTATTTATAACCCGGATTAATTTCCAATTAATACGCATTTAATTAATTAATCCCAAAAATAAATATAGCCAAAAGTACGGGGTATTACATACTCCCCCCCAAATAACTGAATTTCGTCCCAAAATTCGAAACTAGAAAGTACCTGCTAAAAATAACTCTGGATAACGTTCGCGCATCTCATCCTCGCGCTCCCATGTGGACTCCTCGACATTGTGATGTCGCCACTGAACACGCACTAATGGTACTATTTTTGACCGCAGTTTCCTCTCGCTTCGGTCCAAAATAGCAATTGGCCCCTCCTCGTAGGAGATATCCGGCTGGAGATCGATGTCCTCCACAGCAATGTGAGAATGAGCCAAATTATCTCTAAGGTATTTCCTCAGTGAGGAAATATGGAACACATCGTGAATCCGATGCAAACGTTCCGGTAACCCAAGTCTATACGCAACTGGTCCGATCCGCTCAATAATAGGAAACGGCCCCACATACCTTGGTGCCAACTTTCCTTTCTTCCCGAATCGCATAATCCCCTTCATAAGAGATACTCTGAGCAAAACCTGGTCCCCCACTTGGAACTCCCTGAAAAATCTCTTCGCATCAGCATAACTCTTTTGCCTGTCTTGAGCTACCCGAATGCGACTTCGAATCAACTCAATCCTTGCCGAAGTATCCTGAATCACTTCCGGCCCAAGCAGTTTGTTGTCCCCCACCTCCAACCAACATGCTGGGGAACGACAAGGCCTACCGTACAATGCCTCAAACGGAGCCATGCCAATCGTGAACTGATAGGAGTTGTTGTAAGAAAACTCCACCAGTGGAAGGTACTGCTCCCATCCACCCCCGAAGTCAATAATGCACATGCGTAGCATGTCCTCCAACATCTGATTGGTGCGCTCTGTCTGCCCATCGGTCTGTGGATGATAAGCTGTACTCAACCGCAATTCCGTGCCCATTACCTCCTGGAAACTCTCCCAAAACCTCGAAACAAATATCTTGTCTCTGTCAGACACGATATTTAAGGGCACACCGTGAAGTCTCACAACCTCTGAAATGAAGAGCTGGGCATACTGTCCCGTAGTGTAGTCAGTCCTTACGGGTAAGAAGTGAGCGACCTTGGACAACCTGTCCATAATTACCCAAACGGAGTCGTGACCCCTCTGCGACGTAGGCAACCCCGTGATAAAGTCCATGGATATGCTCTCCCACATCCACACCGGGACCTCCAACGGCTGTAGCAAACCTGCTGGTCTCTGATGATCCACCTTTACAAGCTGACAAGTGGCGCATTTCAAAACAAACTCAGCGATATCTCTCTTCATACCGCTCCACCAATACTGCCGTCTCATGTCTTGGTACATTTTGTCCCCTCCGGGATGTACCGCGAACCGTGAGCCGTGCGACTCTGCCATCACGTCGTGTCATAATTCTTCCCCTTCCGGAACTACCAATCTCCCATTGAAGCGTAATCCCCCGTCTGAGCTAACGGTATAGGATTCGGCTCCCTCTGCTAGCAATCGAACTATCTGCTCCTGACAGAACGAGTCATTAGCCTGTGCCCGTACTACCTTCGTGACAATCTGCGGTGTAACGGTCATCACAGACATGAAAGATCGGGCCACTGCATCCTGGTGTCCCAATTCCTTCCACTTGGCCTTCCACACCTCTGCCACCTCATCTGCTGGCCTACGGCTCAACGCGTCTGCTACCACGTTAGCCTTTCCCGGGTGGTACTGGATGTTGAACTGGTAGTCTTTCACAAACTCAAGCCACCTACGCTGCCGCATATTCAGCTCCTTCTGCGTGAACAGGTACTGTAGGGACTTGTGGTCTGTGAACAGTTGGAACTTCTCCCCCAAAAGATAGTGCCTCCAAATCCGTAGGGCAAATACTACCGCTGCCAACTCCAAATCATGCGTGGGGTAATTCTTCTCATGAGGCTTAAGCTTACGGGAAGCATAAGCTATGGCCTGTCTCTCCTGCTGCAATACACCTCCCAGTCCTTGCAAAGACGCATCGGTGTAAACCAAATACTCAACTCCCGGTCTCGGCAATGCTAACACAGGTGCTGAGGTCAATTTGTCCTTCAATTCATCGAATGCCAACTGATAGGCATCACTCCAGATGTAGGGCACACCCTTACGAGTCAGATGTGTCAAAGGACCTGCTATCTCCGAGAAACCCCGAATAAACCTCCTGTAGTATCCTGCTAGACCCAAGAAACTACGAATCTCCGTTGGTGTCGTGGGCTGTCCCCACTCCCTCACCACCGATACTTTCCCCGGATCAACAGATATTCCCCGGTCGGAAATAATATGTCCCAAAAACTGGACTTCCTTAAGCCAAAACCCGCACTTCTCATATTTTGCATACAACTCGTTCTGACGAAGTGTCTGCAAAACCTGCCTCAAATGCTCGGCGTGCTCCCCCTCTGTCTGGGAGTAAACCAGAATATCATCAATGAAGACAATGACAAACTGGTCTAGGAAATCCCTGAACACTCTGTTCATCAAGTCCATAAACACTGCTGGAGCGTTGGTCAAACCGAAAGGCATAACCCGAAACTCGTAAGAACCATATCTCGACAAGAACGCAGTCTTCGAGACATCCTCCTCCCTGATACGCAACTGATGGTATCCCGATCTCAAATCAATCTTCGAGAAGAAAGAAGCTCCTCTCAACTGGTCGAATAAGTCATCGATTCGAGGCAACGGATACTTATTCCATATCGTGACCTTATTCAACTCTCGGTAGTCCACACACAACCTCAGTGAACCATCCCTCTTCTTCACAAACAAAACTGGAGCGCCCCAAGGTGAGGTACTCCTGCGAATAAAGCCCTGTCCCAACAGCTGCTCTATCTGATCCCGTAACTCCCTCATCTCAGCTGGAGCCATACGGTACGGTGCGCGTGCTATAGGTCTCGTACCCGGTAGCAAATCTATAACGAAGTCTATCTCTCGACTGGGTGGTAAGCCTGGTATCTCCTGAAACACATCTGAATACTCCCTGACAACTGGGATATAATCTAAAGGAATCACAACCTCCTTAGAGGTATCCTCCTCTATGTAATACAGATGAGCGGTCGATCCTCCCTCTGGGCGAGGCATCGCCACTACAAACATCTCTTGCCCCGGAATGGCAAAAATAATGCTGCCGCTGAAGCAATCAATCATGGCTCTATAAGCTACGAGCCAATCCATACCGATGATCACATCGTGAACATGAATATCTAATACCAACATGTCTGCAGGTAATACCAAACCACCAATCTCTACCCCCACTCCCCGGCATATAAAGAAAATAAGTGACCCACTCCCCAATGGTGAGTCGACACACGTCACTGTGCTCTCTGCTGTAGCTAACAATCCTAAAGCTTTCGCGAAGTGTGTAGCTATAAAACAATGTGTAGCACCCGTATCAAATAATACCCGACCCATAGTGCCATGGATAGGAAACGTACCTTCGATCGCGGGAAGTGCCTGTGGAACTGCAGCCTGGTGGACGTTGTAGACACGTCCATACTGTAGCTGCCTCTGCTGAACTGGGACTGCTGGAATGGGTGGCAGTGCTGCCATCTGTGGCGGTGCGGGAAGAGCGGCGGGAAACATAGGCCTCTGTGGCTCCTGGCGAGTACCCTGCTGCTGCTGCTGTGGGGCCCTGCCCCTATCAGGACAATCCTGCTTCTTATGGCCAGTCTTGCCACAAACAAAGCACTTCCCTAGAAAGTTCCCTCCTCTCTGCCCCTGCTGTCCCCGGCCCTGGTGGCCGTTACCGTTCCTCCCTTGGCCCTGGTGAAACTGCTGCCCATTCTGCCCCTGTTGGCCCTGATGGCCGTTTGGACCCTGATGGCCCTGACGGAAACCTCCCTGTCCCTGTCTATAGTTCCCTGACCGGAACCTCTTATTATCCCCCTGCTGGGAGCCCTGCTCATTCTGTCTCTGCCCCTTACCAGATTGTGCCCCGCTGGCACCATGTCCTCCAGTCCTACCCTGATGGCTAGACTCTCCCGACCTTTTGCCCTCGGCCATATGAAAACGGTGGTCCTGGTAGTGTAATAATGCAGCGTTAACCACATCAGAATACGTGGTCAACAATAGGTTCCCTAGCAGATGCTGACGGATCCTCCAATTCAACCCGTCGGTGAACTTCTCAATCTTCTTCTTCTCTGTTGGTATCTCGTCTGGAACGATATTCAACAGATTCGTGAACTCGGCCTCATACTCAGCCACTGTCTTGCCTTCCTGCCTCAGACTCATCAGCTTCCTCCTCATTTCCGTATGAACAGCCGACGAAAAGTACTTGCGGTCGAACCGCACCCAGAACTCCTGAATCGTGAGAGTATCCCTCTCCTCCACGGTGGTAATAGACTCCCACCACTGCAGTGCAGATCCAACTAGCTTGAAAGTAGCTAGCACCTGCTTCTGAACATCAGTGCACTCATGCATCCTCAAGTGCCTCTGCATGTCTTTCCTCCATTGGCTCGAGACAACCACATCTGAGCTACCTGCAAACTCTGGCGGATGCGCTTTCTGAAAAGCATCACGTACACGTTCCCAAGCAGACGGGAATGCATTAGCCTGTACTGGCGCGGTAACCGGCGCCTGAGGTGGTGCCTCCTGAATCACGGCAATCGCGGCATTTACCGCTTGGGCTACTATAGCAGCAACCTCAGCGGCGTTCATCATGCCCTGAACTGGAGCGGGCTGGAGTTCGGGCGTTGCATCCCTGGGAACTCGTCGTGCACGTCGTGGAGGCATCTGAAATAAGAACAAAGTTTATAAGTTCGCTGTTATAAACTTAATATAGCTGAAGAACGAAGCATACACAAAAAGAGTACAACAGTCCTAAAATATAGGGCTCTATATCAAAGAAACGTAGCGGAAACATAATAGCCGTACAGATCCTAAAGGACACTAGAACCTGATGCTCTGATACCACCTGTGACACCCCGACTAATTAAATACCGGGTAGCTACTCCTTTATTAAATTAATTCAAAATGCCAAGTTGGCTCAGTTAATAGCATCACTGTCGAAAATATTTTATTATTACTAACCACCTAGTATTTAAAAAGTAAGTTGCCAAGTTTTAATTTAAGTCTGATTAACATGCAACAAGTGTAATGAAGAAATAAATAACACCATTCACCATACTGGAGTAAAACGAATAACCATCACAATAGAGTAAATAAAGTCTGGAGGAAAACTCCTCACTACAATCCCATAACTGAAATAAATAATCGAATACTGAAATAATACATGCTAAAGTCTGAAAACTGAAATGTAAAAGATGTCTCTAAATAGAAATGGGCAACATGCCCTACAACTGATAGATAGTGACTCTGGAATCCAAAAGATAGAAGCGTCTACAAGCAAATCCCTGTAGCTTCCACAAATAGCTACAGCTCGTCACCTGAATGAGTATCCTATGCTTGGTGTCCTTGTGGCTGGGCACCTAAAATGGTTTTACAAGAAAAAGATTTGAAAAGCAAACGGGTCAGAGCCCGAATGTGGAGTTATATTTTTAAAAACCTGCAAGTGCTTTAAAAACATTTAAAACATTAAATGCAAAGTACATGTTAGGACGTACACTCACATGATATTCTCACCTCTCGTCTAACTGTGCACTCCTAACGTAAGTACCCATCTACAACGATATAAACCACTAGCTAAGTGACATCATAACTAGCTAGACTGTAATAGTTCCTACCCTTATTACCCGGTCCTATTAACATATAACGCTCATAATTAGATAGGGATTTAATGTAAACTCAGATGCTCAATATGCAATATATTTCTCTATCAGCTAACTCCTTATGTTTCTCGAAACAATACCGTAATTATTTATACAACATTAACATGAATGTTCTCATTAATTAAGTGTATATTATTCACATCATAAATATACAATACAAGCACCCCGAGAACTAAGCTGCGGTGCACACATACTCTGCTATCCATCCCGGTACATCACGTACATAAGGATCACATATTCCGAATCTCTCAGGAATAGTTCAGATAACACAAATCACAAATAGTGGAGGCGAACACAGTCACATCACATGGGTCACGCACATACCTACGCTCCCACGATCAGCGGACTTATTAACATCCCAATAAGTCTTTCTCTGACCTATGTTCATCGAGGTACCAGTCTATATCCCCCCCGTAGGCACACAAGGATTAGAGGGTCCTAAGCGAACGCAACCTCCCATGATAGCAAGTATGGTAGGTATGTCATACACACAATTCATATACCAATACTAAGTAAACACACGTCTTAGTAATACCGTAGTTTAATCGTAGTACTATTATCAATCTAGTACCAATATATAATTATCGTAATTTATACTATTCCGGTTTATCATTTTACGCGCCATAAACTATTCTCACGTCGTAGTAGACACTCACGTCTCAACCCAAACCGTCCATGTATTACAACTCTCGTATATAAATTCCTCCTCATAAATACCCAAATGTCCCAATTCTATCATTACTACATCTACGGAATGATATCTATCTCCTCGAATAAGTTTACGGAACTCCAAAAATCAAAACAGTCCAAAATGGCCCAAACTGCCAGCTCGTTAGAAGTCTCGTTCGAACGAGACTGTTCGAACGTGTTTGGACTGTCAGCTCGTTAGAAGTCTCGTTCGAACGAGACTGTTCGAACGAGATCCAGTTCGTTTGAACGAACTGCACCTTCTAACGATATCTCGTTCGAACGAGATATCGAACGAAACTACCCCTCGTTAGAAGAGACTGTTCAACTCGTTAGAAGCTCGTTCGAACGACCTGGGGATTGCTTCTAACGACTGACCAGTTTCGGCCCAGATTTTTCCCCAATTCGTTTTTATCCATTTTTACTCCTCAAATCTCTTCTAAAATTCGTTCCAACAATGTATTAAGTTCTCTAACCATCCTCAAACATACTAAGGAGATATACTAACATCTTTTAAGGGTTTAATACCTTCTAAACATCAATAAATCACAAGTTTCTACATTATTCCCTAATTTTCTTCAAGAACACAAACCCTAGATTTTTCTCATCATAATTTCCCAGATTTTAATCCGTTTATACATCACATAGATATGAAATCTCTGAATTCAATCTTCAACAATTTTTCTACATGCAAACCTATCCCAAAATTAAATAATAACTTCCAATTTCATGGGTTTTCTTTTTAACTCTTATATAAGATTGATTATCAAGGTTTCTAACATGGAAGAAGCATTCACTGCTTAAGGAATGTAATTTAAATCACTTGCCTTGGTTTGATTTCTGATTTTGGTGTAGGTTTGATGAAGTTTTCTGCAGAATTTCCTCTCTCCAAGCTCCTTCTCCAATGGTGGCTTAAGGTGGCTAGGGTTTGATTTGGGGAACTTAGAAAACCTAAATGATAACCTACGTAGCCTTCTAGGTTAATATGGGTTGGTTATGGGCTTAGTGGGTCAAATCCATATCAGATTTAATTAACCAATTTTCGTCACTTTTAATTCCTCAAAATGTAAAATTACCAAAATACCCTTTAAGTTGCCGGTATGGCCTAAAAATACTCCGGGACCCAAACTATACCCCCGGCTAGTGTTTTCTGACTATCTCGACCCTTCCGGACGCGTTGGCGCACTCAAAACGACCATACGGATTATGGATTTTAAATTCACTTCTATAATTAAAATAATATACCATGACGCGGCGGTCATACGCGTCTCAACAAAATTTCCAAATTGCCGTATATAAATCTCACGACAAATTTCATAATTCCAAATTCATATATAATCATATATGCACATTATCAAATACCAACTCGCATCTCATTAGTATTTATAACCCGGATTAATTTCCAATTAATACGCATTTAATTAATTAATCCCAAAAATAAATATAGCCAAAAGTACGGGGTATTACATAACCATGAATCGCGGTAATCGTGTCGTTTTGTGTTTCTAAAAGGGTCGTGTTTGATGATACGAGAAATCATCCACTTGTCATTTTCGTACTATTGAATCAAGTATAAAGTGCATAATAAGCAAATAGAGCAAATAAAGAGAGACAAAAGACAAGATATAGAGTGGTTCGACTATAAAAATGAGCCTACATCCACTTTGGTGCCACACTCTCATTATATATGTTGTTTGGTACATAGTTATTAGGCCTAACGAGGCGTACAAAGTAGAATGTAGTACATGACTATGATGATTCCGGTGGCTCCGAGATGGTAGTTGTGATGATCCTGCCAGTATCCCCCAAGCTATGCTTAATGGCGTAGAGCGAGTAATCAGCTCTAAGATTAGTACTGATGTAGGAAATGAACCCGGCCTCGATAAGGAATGGACTCTCTCCTTTATCTCAAGGTTTGGACCTCTATATATAGGTGTAGGTATTGTTGTTGTGATGAGAGATGTTGCGGCAAGCTGATTGATGAGCCTAGGGGTCACGGCATATATCTTATAAATGGGGCCACAACCTATATGTTAAAGGGATGCGGCAAGCATCACACGAGGGGCCACAACCTATATGTTGAGAACTGCAACATGTATTACCTATAGGAAATAGGGTCGCGGTTGTAAGGTGACATCACTTGCTATAGTGATACATCGGAGGTAGGAGGTACAAAATATATGCTATCAATAATCCCCCAAGACGTAGTGCCAAGGAATTGGTGTTGCGTCTTAACTCTGCTAGTGCCGTGGCATATCAACTCTGCGGTAGCTTCCCAAAATGACGTTTCGTCTTCCTGCGCCCTCTTATATAAATAGAACTGCTCGTGGACTTCATTACATTTCCAATTCTCTGAGAGCAAATCGAAAGCAAAAGTCTATTCATTTCTCCTCTTGATTTTTTCGGTAACCTTCCAAGGCAGCGTGTGGTGGTTCTGAGGCGGCGCTAGGCAGTTTGAGGTTGAGCAACCGATTTTCATCCTTTTCCAGGTAATTTTTTCAATCAAAAACCTCTTTAATGCCTTTTTCAATTCAATTCATCCTTGTAAGTCATGTTATCAACTGAACTTCTGAATTTCTAAATTTCTGCCTTTGTGAATCACAAAATCATGAATAATAATGATTCATGTCTGCTAAACTCACCACGAATTGAACTTGTTTGAATGTGTTTTATTGAATTACAATCAACAACTAATATTATAATCTTGTTTTCTACTTTCTGAATTCTCAAACTGTAAAGATACTACAAATAGTATCACTTGTTCTTGGTGTTCTTTAGGATAAACTCTTCAAACTTTGGGGCTTTGATCTTTGAATTTACCAACATTAAATACTAACATGTTTGAGTATATGGCCGCGACATAGAGAATACGTAGCTGCGGTATAATCAAATCCCTTTAGCAATTTAGGGTTGTTATGGGTCAATGTCTATGGCATGTACATATATGGTTACGGATTTTAGCCACTCTTCTTACCTTGGTTCTTAGATTGTGTCCGCAGTAGATAACACATAGTTCAATGACTATGGCATGTAAGGAGATGACATACCTTCCCCAAAATAATATACCGCGGCGAAAATTAACTTCTAGGACTTTACAGCCCAACACCTGGTGTAGTTGGACAAATTTTCTAGCATTTCCATTTATCCTCTCAACTTGATATATCATTATTCCTGTCACGGCCTCTAAGAGGCCTATATAAGACCATATTGGCTACGACACCAAACTGCGAACTCTCTGTTTTTCAGGTATTATTGCAGCCATATGAACTTCGACCCAGATAAATTTTTGAGAGGCTTTTGGAACAAACACTTTGGAGTTCCTCCCCATGAGCTTCCTTCGGTCCATCATTTGAGGATAATAGGGCCTTTCCAGTTGAGAGATTGCCCAAACTGTGAAGTTCTAGATTCAGACTCAGATTCTGTGGTCATGGAGGAAGAGGCTAATTTAAATAACCAACCAATGGATATTAATGCCGTGGCGGTGGCTCCATCTGACGTTAAGGACGCACCTGCTATCCCATCTGGTAGAGATGAGAGACCTCATGCCTCCCTTAGTATCCGTAGCATTATGACTCAAGAGTCGGTTAATCAGGTGGCTGAAGCCTTTGAGTTTCCTTAGCACTACGCCTTGGGAGCTTATTGATGTCACATATTTTGTACCTCATGTCGCAGTTGTCTTACTATAGCAAGTGATGTCATCTTACATCCGCGACCCTATTTCCTATAGGTAATACATACCGTAGTCCTCAACATATAGGTTGTGGCCCCTTGTACGATGCTTTTCGCAGGCCTTTAACATACAGACTGCGACCCCATTTACAAGATAAATATTGCAGCCCCTAAGCTCATCAATCAACTGGCCGCAGCATCTCTCATCACAACAACAATACTTACACCTATATATAGAGGTCCACACCTCGAGATAAAGGAGAGATTCCATTCCTCATCGTGGCCGGGTTCATTTCCTACATAAGTATCAATCTTGGAGCTTATTACTCTATCTACGCCACTAAGCATAGCTTGGGGGTACTGGCAGGAGCATTACAGCCACCATCCCGGAGCCACCGAAATCATCATAGTCATGTACTATATTCTACTCTCATGCTTATACGCCTATTTAGGCCTAATAACTATGTACCAAACAGCATATATAATGAGTGTATTGACTATTAATACAAATACTATAAAGTCATGGATTACATTTGGTATAGTAATCTCGTTTGATGTGCAAGATAAGGAGGTGAGATTGTATAATATTATCCCATCCCATGTTTGATGTGAGATGGGATACGATTTCAAGTGGTTGATAATATATTGTCGTTATATTGAGATAACAAAATAAGCAATACGCTTGGTTGACGAGTGATTTAGTGGGTCCTTGTCAACCAAGCATATTTCTTATTTTTTATCTCATCTTATGTTTGCTAAAATTATACAATAGGATGATTGACTTATATTGCAGTTTTATCTAGTTGACTAGACTAGTTCTCTAAATCTGTAGGCAAATTAATCTATTTACAATTTTTGATTTGTAGATTGGCAATACTCGAAGGCTTCATGATGCTAATTATACAGAATTATATTGGGATAATGTTTGTATTTTTGGATTTGTGAACTTTTGACAAGTGTAGTAGTGTGATTTCACATTTTCTTCTTAATAGGGTTGTGGACTTTGTGGTTAATTGGCATTTGGCTTAGTACATTAGAATTTAGGTTATGTAGGCTACTTGATACATGTTTTGAATTTTTCAGTTTAATCTATTAGTATACTCGGAGGAGATGGTTCTTACAACTTTTACTGGGTAGCGCCCCATGAAAATTATGTCGGGCGTTCACACACGAAAATTTTTCGAAGCACAATATTCAAAATTCCATTCATGTTTTGGATGCTCGACAAAACGTTTACGGTGTCCTTAGCAACTAAATAATTTTATATGTGCATTTTTATTGCGACTGTTGTGGCCATTTTTTTCTTCATTTAGTGCATCTTTTATGGACATTGTTTATAAATTAGTGGTAATTATTGTTGCTTGAACTGAAACTTTTCTTCATGGGCAAGTTATTATTATAAGTAAAGAAGGTTATGATCTTAATAAGAATAATTGGATATGAAACTAAAATATATATATTTCAACAATGATTATTTTGTCCCATGGAATATGGTATTTGCTAAAAGGTTATGTATTTTGTAATAACTTTAGTGACAGATATTGAGTAAATACTTACCTTCTAATAATGATTCAATTTGGTTGCCAAATGATCCATTCAACTTGCCCCGGATCTAAAAGTCATTATATAAAAGTTTTTTAATAAGATACTATTTTTGTGTAGTTATCCATTAAGATCAAAACTTATTTAAATATCATAACATTTTGTACATTGGTTTTTTAAAATCAATGTATTTTCATTTAAAAATATTTTAAAAGGAAATTAAAACAGATAGTAATTTGGTGTTTGATAACATGTGGCTTGTTATTTGAGTATTATCAAAGATGAAGTATAGGGTTTCGTGATGAAAGAGTTTATAGTTGGGAAACTAAATTTTTTATCACTAAAGGAGTGAAAACATCGTGTGGGCCTAAACAAATCCTAGAGGGGTAGGGCGTTGAATATGACTAGCTTAAATTATTTTCAATTTAAATTATTATTCTTTTGCGATTTTTTCGATCACTTTGTTTACATTTATCCAACCACACTTTATCTCAACAATCAATTGTTTAATTCTCATCAAAGTAGTGTAATCTCACAATTTTAATTCATCAATTTCGGTACGACTTCATTTGGATATTTTAATGGAAAAATTGGCTCTTGTTAATCAAAGTCACCTCATGTATGAACTTCATTTTGCAATTTAGAGGCAATCTCTATTATATAATACAAACATAATATCTAAAATGTAACACTCATCAATGGTGATAATAAATGCAAAAAATATACACATGTGTACGAAGTCGACACACCTTTGATTTTCACTCCAAAGACTGAGCTTGACAACTCAATTGATAATGATCAAATATTTAGAGAATTTTTTTTGATCTTGATTAACTAATGCAAAACTAGATTTTTCTCTCTTAGCTCACTCCCTAAATTCTAAATCAGCTTTAAGTGGTGTGAAATTATTCTCCATTAATCCAACCAACCATCTTCAACATCTTCAAGGACATTATTAATGTTTTGTTCCTATGGTCCGCACTCTCCATAATTAAAATTTTGTTCCCCACACACCAACCATCTGCAATAACATTATTAAATAACTAGGGTTTGTTATTTAAATATTCAAATAGTAATGGATATTCCACCATTAGACAATGACAACACCTGAAAAGCAAATGACAACTCTACAAATCCCATTTTGAGGTAAACTTTGGGTCCCATTAAATATATATTTGTTTATTCATAAGGATTGAAAATTTGGAAAATCCCAGAAAACGTACAATGGTTCGGGATTCTGGCCTCGATTTCAAGGCAAAAACTCGGGGTGAACCTCCTGAAGCAACTTTATATTTTTTTTGTTCTAACTCAGTCCATTCATTATAAACCTGCCAAAATGATGCACTAAATATGGTATAATCACCCCGAACCAACTATATAATTTATATAGCCTAGTTCATTAGATTTACCCCGAGCTGCTGATATATATATTCGGTATATTTACCCCGACCTAATGAAATAAATTCGACGTATTCATGCCAAATGGCATACAAACATTCAAACTTATCCAAGTGATTCAATGATGTGGTGGCCCTTAGGAAACATACAATGGAATTCAAATATACAATGTAATTATGTTATCAATTACATTGCAAGTATGTTATCAAATGAAATTATGTTGTCATAAGGGTTTAAATGTCGTGATTCAAATTCCATTTATTCCCACCTAATAATAATTTTACTTATGCAGGATGCCTTCATGGATTTCAACTCCTTGTTATTTGATCAGGCTTTAGCGAATATCAATATACCCCATAATGAGGATGGTGGTTAGGCGGGAGTAGATGCTAGTGTGACATTCTTTACGGAGCAGGTATTATAATGTCGATTAGTGATGTTATAGATTTATATATAATAATTACAATGTATTGATTATTTATATTCTTTATTCTCAGGTATTTCCCACTCGGCAAGCGTTGGTTTCTTCAGCTCAAGAGCAAGCATGATCAGTTAAAACAATAATTGTTATCACCAAGTCAGACACACCTTGTGTAACGTGTAAGGGGCGTCTAAACATGTGTTGTGAGAGGGGTGTGAGTACCGTGATCGTCACGGGAAGAATGTTGGGAACGAAGGGAGTATAAGGGGGAAAAAGTCAGAAAGGGGACACATCCACTCGAAAGTGCAAATGTCTATTTCTCTTAAAGGGCATTCCACTTGACAACAGATAAAGGATGTTGTTAGTGGTGTTCATAATCACCAATTTCAAAAAATATTAGTTGAATATGCATACGCCAATCGACTCATTTCGAAAGAGAGAAACATTGTTGAAGTGATGTCCTTGAGTGGGGTAAAGTCGATCGCCATTCTAACGATGATAAAAAGCTGTAATATTATTAATGTTTCAACTATAAAAACCATTTACAAGGACAAAGGGAAATTGAGGATTTTTGAACGAGAAGGTAGAATGACGATGCAACAGTTAATGAAGTATCTTGGGGATAAACCCTAAGTCTATTGGTATAGAACGAATGAGTCTACCATGGAGGTGGAAGACATTTTTTGGCTCATCCAAACTTAATCTAATTGTCCAAGTGTTTTCCATCCGTTGTCATTGTTGACTGAACATATAAGACCAATCGATACAATATGCCTTTTTTCAAGATGATTGGAATAATGCCGTGCAGAAGGATGTTTAATACTGCATTTATACTTTTAGCAACGGAGAAGGAAGAGAACTATCGGTGGGCATTCAGACATTTAAAATCCCTATTTGATCCATTTGCATGTCCCACGGTTTTCATCACAGATCAGGAATGCGCATGCATGAACGCATTGCAGGTTGTGTTCTCCGAGGTGAAATCTATCGTTTGCACTTTCCACGTTCACCACAATGTGGAACTCCATGCTAGGAAAATTATCCACGGTGAGGATTTCTTGAAGAATTTCGTAAGGGATTGGATGAATTTGGCTGAATCCCCCACCGAGAGTGATTTTAACGAAATGTGGACTCTATTTCACTTTGATTGGGTTGCATACCCCAACACTCTTCACTACATAGATTGCACATGGTACAATCTAAAGGAGAGCTTCATTCATGCCTGGAAAAATATGATTAAGCACTAGGGTAACCGAACTACTAACCATTGTGAAGGAGCCCAGGGTAAGTTAAAGAGGCATTTAGAGAGCTCTCAATATCGTTTTGACAAGGTTTTTTTGGCATACACAACTACATTCAGTAGCAAGTGACCAAGATTAAGAGGGCATTTGAGGATTCCTTACAAAAATTAAAGCACTCCCACAATATTCCTATTTTGCATGAGTTCATCGGGAGATTTTCTCATTGTGCCATTGAATTAATTTATGAATAGCAGAAGACTTGTGATAATGTTGGCATGAATGTTTAATCGTGCCTACACTTGGCATGCAATATCTATGATATACCGTGCGCTCATAAATTGGTCATCTATCGAATGGAGGATAGGGCAATACTATAGGGGGATATCGATGCACATTGGTGCAAATTAACAATGGTTCCCAAATTAACGGAGTACCACATGGTTGATTATGATCTAAAAATAATTCTTTTTAAATAGAGGTTGTCCCACCACTTCTAGGCTATTTTAGCCATACATGCTTACGCAAGCCAAGGGTCATTCAAGAGGTCGAAAACCAATTGCTCGAGAGAAAAAGCATGAGAAGTGAACTAAAAGGGATCCCTCAGGCTTCAAACTTGCTAGACAATCAATGGACAAGGGACACCATACGATCCAATGGCCTAAGAGGAAAATTGATTTCACAGAATTCACCTGCCCTGCCCCATGGTGCCCTAGCTACTCCCCAGCCTATAAAATTACATCAATGCTGACGAAAATTGTGGGCTTAGATGTATTTTTAAATGCCTAAGATTTGGACCCAATGGATGGAAATAGGTGAGATCGGACTAAATGAAAGAAGTTATGTCAAATAATGAGTTCTACGCACACGATTTTGGTGATTGGTTTTCGGACACTGTGCTACTATGTTAGATGATTATATAGGACCTTGTACACCGAAGTCTTCGATGATCATGCTAGAGTGTGGCTACCTTTCGGCTGAAACATACAAATGTGTGTGCATCCTCATCCTAAAGAGACGGTGCCTCACATTTCTACTGACGAGACATGAATGAATCGTGCATCCAATATTCGTAGAGATTGCTCATGTTTGCGGGAATCACTTTGTAGTTTTGAAGTTGAAGTTTGATTGTTCGATTCCATCGGTAGAAATTCACTGGCATAGTTGTTCACTACCCGAAGTAAAACCTTAGATTGATAAATACACTGATCAAGTATAAGAGTTTCGAAAAATCTTCCCAAAGGATGTAGCAACCAACAATCAGCATATCGAGATCAAGTAGTTGTAGATGTCATTTATTTTATGAAAACATGTAAAGTTAGGTGATGTATTTGTATTAAACTTTTTCATAATGAAATTAAGTTGAATTGAAAGTTGTTGCATTTGTATGAAATGAAGTTACATTATTAAACTTGAATTGATAGTTATTAGCAATAATGTAAAACATGGTGTCTTATTTAAATTGAATTGATAGTAGTTAGCAATCATAAAACTTGTTCTTGATTTTTTTATCAAACTTGGATTTTCTTATCAAACTTGTAATGAAAAAAATTGGCTTCATTTGCTACAAAAATAGCGACTAGTTAAGGATTATTCGGTATGATTATAGCGAATGAATTCTTTCCCCCATCAACTTATACCCACAGTCAGGGAAGTTTATCCCGAACCAAATCCCATTCGAGGGTTTTATAATGAACATTTGGCATTATGTCGCTATGTTGGTAGAGAATGAACCCTTCCCACCAACAGGGATTACCCACTGTTAGGGAGGTTTATCCCCAACCAAGTCTCATTCGGTATATTTATAGCGATTAATTTGTGGCCATTTTCTATGTTTGTAGCCAATGAAAGTTATATGTCAAACCAATTTCAATCAACCAATTTCAAGCAATAATGAGTTCCAACTGCAAAGTTAAAAATTTAGATAGTTCATTACCAATAACGAGTTCAATTCAAATTTTTTTGATAGTATATATGTCAACCTAGTTTCAATCAACTAAGTTCGATAATAGTTCATTACCTACCAAGTTCATTACCAATAATGAGTTCAATTCAAACAATTCACACACACACACACACACACACATATATATATATATATATATCAAACAAGATTCATATTCAACCCAATTAAACTCAAGTTTCATATTCAAACCAACTATGACCAAGTTTAAACTATAACTTTCAAGAATAAAACTTGTGTCCTATCATTTTCTTGTCCATTTTTAGGATCCCTAAGCAACTTTTACCTTGAATTTTCCATTCGTCCTACTTTTCTTTTTACCCCTCTCTTCACTGACAATCGGCCGCCCGACCCCAATAGCTGCAGCAAGGATATCGTACGCTTGAACATTACGTGCAATCAGTGTACCGAGATCTACAGGAATCCAATCATCCATGTTATTCTTTAGTTATTCCACCGCCTTCCATACCTCGTCCACCTATCACAAAGATCATACAATGAAATTAGTAAAAACAAACTAGTTAAAAGTATCAAAATTAGTAAAAACAAAAAACTTACCAAATATGTTTTCATTTGTTTAGACTTACAAAAATGGGGTTTTGGACTTTGGGATGGGATTTGGATAGGAACCACTCCATGTAATCATTGTTACAGTCCCAGGGGCTCGATACGAGCACCGACCTATACTTTTTCGATAGAAGGTGGTCTTGCCATTTTTACTGGTACCATTTTTGCATATCAAATTTACCCTTGTATCGAGAGGCCTTATTTCTCTTCTCATCCTTCAAATATGTCATGGTCACGCGGGGTATGATTTAGAGCCGGTTAAATTGTCTCAACAGTATTCCCGATAATAAGGCTCCCCAATATCAAAACATATTGTAATTTCGTTATAAAATGGTACTTCGAGAAGTGGATAACCTACCCTAGCATCTCTGTAGGGATATAAAAGTACCTACACATAAACAAAACATAATTTGAGTGAAGAAAATATCCAAGTTAAAAGAAAACTCAATAAAGTTACATAAGAAATCACTTACATTCCCAACAGTAATGTCATCTAACTGCTCACGATAGTTGATTAGATTTTGAAATGCATTCTTCTGGGAGAAGGATTGCAATGCCCAACGTACAATCCTGGGGATTGTGTCATCGAACTCCAAGTTGATGCATCTGCCCAACTCGAATAAGTGCTCATAGATCCATGAATGCAAAACATATAAAATGATATTATGATATGAATTAACCAGAAGAATTTAGAAAATTTATAAATGATATTATAATATAAATTTAGAATATTAATTACTTAAATAAGAGAGAGGCAACCCCTCATTTGCTTCACACAAGAGTGAGAGGCTAGGCCCAGCTGCCTATGGACATTCACAAGGATACCCATTCCCTAAGCTAATTTGCCCACCTTCTTCATGTCTTTCAGCACATGAATGTAAAAGATTGAAATCTTATTCTTCGTCTTATCAGGGAAAACGGTGCACCCGGTAATGTACAGTAAGTATACCCTCGCACAGTAGTCTTTGACTTCAGTAGTGTAATTAGTGTCCTTAGATCGTTCCCTAAAATTCTTCGTCATCCAGTTCAAGCGCACAACATAGTTCTCACCACATTCTTGCTGGGCAACGTCCCTGCTAATGCCCAACGTCTCCATTATTAGGTCAATAGTAAACGGGATCTCCTCCTCCTACCCCTCCTCAATGTAACACCCCGCGCAAAACACAAGGCGCTACTATGATTAAAACTAAACTAAATCCTCAACAATTAGTATAGAGCATCTATAATCAATCATAAATTACATAGCGTCCAATCCAAAATTTACACCTCCAAAATAATTACAATTTAATTCCTCTAAAAATAATTCTAAGCTCTCCAAATAGTTACACTACCAATCTAAACAAAAATAAATAAAATCCTCCAAACGTCGAGCTATAAAATCCTCCAAAATCTGTAGCGTCCAAATCCAGGCTAACCTTCCACTAAAAGAAAAACATGAGGATGTACAAAATATAACAAGAATAGATGCTCAAAACAATAACGGTGAATAAAATGCAACAATACAAATCTGAATTCAAGTCCAATGCGACATCCGAGTATTATACCAATTTATTTTTTTAATAACACATAAATAGGTCACCGGGCCTCACCTCACCTCACCTAAGCTTTGTAAAGCCTCTTCCTAGTTATTGGCCTTTTAGACTATTGGCGGGTGACCATTCTATGTGCCATATAAAAATTTGATGACACCATGCCCATCAACAATTAGAATATCTAATCGAAACAATATTTTAAATTCCAATAATCGTCATGATATCAACAATATGAGTATAAATAAATGAGGAATAAACGACTACTCTCGAGAGATTTAAGGAGCATATTGCATAAACCCCCTACCTTAAAATCATCACAAGAAATTCATAAATTTCTACCTCAAAATTCTGATCACACCACTGCGTTCCTCTCACGAAAACAATCAAAACTCATTCTAGCCCAAACTCGAGAAAACACTAAATAAGCCTTCAAATCTTGGTTTAAATTGGGCTAGGGTTTTGTAGATGGAAGAAGATGAAAATAGAGGAGGCTACTGATTTTTTTTAGAAGGCTAAAATGTGTTTTAAAAATCATAAACTCGTCACTTTATGTTTATATACCAAAAAGAATTAGAGTCCTAATCAGATACAAACACTAAAAAAACATTCTGGACAATCACACCATTGGAATTGGCTGAAATTTGGAGGCATAATAGCTGAAGGCGAGACGAAGCTGCACAAATTTCATCTCGATCGGACAGTCGAATATTTTTATTTATTTTTTTGCTCCTTAGGTCGTATCCTCCCCCGATTTTTATATAAAAAGTTAACATTATCTGATTTTAATCCTAATTTAAATTCCACTTAAAAACTTCTTTTTATATATAAAAAAACCCAACATATTTACATACTAAAATTAAATAGATTCCCAAAATTTATTTTTTCAAAATTTTTAATTTATCAAAGATTTTTACGGCTACAAAATGTCGAGGTGTTACACTCAATTTCAATGTTCGGGCTAAAAAGAGGCAAACCAACTAGCGGTACACCCAAGATTTGTGCTACGTCATCGAGAGTGATAGTCATCTCCCCGAATGGCATGTAAAATTTGTTGGTCTCTGGATTCCATCTCTCGATAAAAGCAGAAACAATGGCGTAGTCTATGTAGCGGTGGCTATATTTTATTATCCCATAAAACTTAGCCCTTTTTACCCTCTTCTGCGCACTATGACTAAGATCATTGAAATCCCACTCACGGATCTTCGTCCAATGATTTATGCAAAGTAAAGGCACCTGTTCTACCTACAATATACGTATAATTTATATCAAAATTTATCATATTAAGGAATTATATAAAACACTAATGATAATAAGGACTTATAACAAACATTAGTCATAACTTTGATAAAAAATTTAATTACCCCTGAACCCGTCCAAATGCCGAAAGCCATGTGATCCTTGAAATGTTTCACTAGACTCAAGTTGTTAGGTCCCCTATAATCCGCAGTCGAGGGGATAACTTCAACAACCTTCTTTTTGTTACTATACTCAGCAACGGTCTTGTGTAGAATGCTAAACGGGTTATACGGCCTAGGGGGTAATACACCACCCTCAGTGGGAAAAACATCCTCCTCCTCGGCATGACCCTCCTCAGATCCATGACCCTCCTCAGATCCATGACCCTCCTCCTCCTCCTCCTCCTCAAAGTGACCCTCATCCACACCATGCACTTCCTCAGCCGTTTTCACAGTAGGGACATCCCCCTCCACCATAGTAGGGACATCCCCCTCCACTACAGTAGGGACGTCTACCTGTAAGGGAGTAGTAGCAGCAACATACATAGCATGGATATCTTCACGATACTTCCTCTCTGAGGCAATAAATGGCTTCTTATTCTTGTGATAGTATCATTGTAGGTCATTCATAGAAGACCTACATTAAAACGAATAATACAATGAGTACACCGAAATAGAGCATTTCATATACTAAGTAAGGTATGACATTTCATATATCACTTCACATAGAATTTCATATTCTAAGTCAAATATGAAATTTTTATTCATACTCAGGTATTCGTTTATAGCATTTTATAGGTAATCATGTATTCATTATAAACATAAGTCACGTAGTGATGTAAACATAAGATTTTTGAAATAGACATTGGTAGTCTTCATTTGATATAATCATGTCGAGGCTATCTCAATAATTTGGGGTAAAGGCATCAAATGGTTATGGCTACATTCGACATAAAGTTAATGAATCCAGTGAATACATTCGGGGTGAAAATGATGAATGAAACATGGAAAAATTCAATAATCCATTCGGCATAAACATAGTGAAATAAAACACATATTTCGTGATAATGATAACGAATGAAACCCTAGTTCAAAATGCATTGATTTGTCATAAAAATGACGAATCAATGCAATTAATTCATTTTAATTATACCAAATGAAACCCTAGTTCGACACTATCAGTATTTCAAATAGGTCGTTCATTTAAATAATCCAACATACTTTTGGGTTCCTTCGTTTTGATTTCAAAACAAAAAAAGTTCATACAGTTCAATCCATTTCAATAATCAATGCATTGATTCATTTTGAAAAACCCTTGCGATGTTGCTAGTGATTCGATCCAATAGTTGGAACTTTCGACTATAGTGGTTGAAGCCTTAATCTTACGTTTTGATTGTAAATAAAATGTAAGATAATAGGTAAAAATATATATTGTATAAGGGGATTATAAAGTTCAATTCATTTGAAGATGAAAGGATATTTTTTTCAATGTACCAACCTGATGAGTTTAATCTTTACTTGAATATGAAATGTTTGGAAGTTGAAGATGAAAGGTTTGAATGTGTAGAGAGACGGAGGGAAAGTATGTAAATGAATTTTAACACTTTAAATATGTGGTGGACCCTTTTTGTTGGAGTTGGAAGTAATATTAAAATTAAGTGGTATTTTGTAGTAAACAAAGTTGTTGTATTTTGAAGTAATATTTGGGTTGCCCTTAGAAACCCCCTTTATAATTCACCTGAATACATGTTGGGTACGAGAGGGAATCTAAGCTAGAGACATTAGTTTGAAATAATGATTTCACTTAATAAATGATGGATAATGTTATTCCGACATGAGTTGTACCTTTACCAAAACGAATGTTGTATTGCCCAAATATGGCTGTATGTCTTGTTCTAACACCCCATTTGGTGTCCTAACTCCTTAAATGAACTAAAAATACGCCTTTTGAATGTCCAAAAATAGTAAGAACGTTTAATCGGTTATTAAAACTTTTAACGAGGCTAAAAATATTGTAACCATTATTTTATTTGCCCTTTCTCTTTCTTCTACAATTTCTATCCCTTAAGACTTCTCTTCGCTCTAGTTTTAAACTATATACCACCGACAATCAAGCTATAGCACCGGAGATCAAGAGTGGTATAACTCAAAGGTTGTCACTATTGGAATTTTTATAAGTTTTAAACTTAAAATTATTTTTTAAAATTCTGGTGGTTGATGGTTGGATTTGCCTAGAAATTACACCTTATAGCCCTTATTGCCAAAAAACATGTTCAGTTATGTCTCTCTATTGTCATGCTCCCCCAAGAAACGTGCTTCGCGCGCAATGATTAATTGGGGGAAATCAAACGTTGATGCCCTTAACAATATATATATATATATTTGTATGTGTGTGTGTGTGTGTAAGGATTACATGCAAATAAGCCCATAATGCATTCCCACTAGGAATAAGTGGAACGCATGGTAGTTTATGAGGCCTTAGCTATAAAATCCATGTCACACATGGATAATATACTAAGGTAGAATTAGGCCGACCGACTAAACATCGATCACCCCAATTTGCGAGGAAATTGAAAGTATTATGAGTTGGGTAGCCCACGTGGCATGACATGTGGAACCTAAATAATCCTATATCATTGCAAGTCTTGGTCACCCGAGGATCGTGGAACAGGTAAGGACAAGTTTCCTTCACAATAATTAAAATGTGAGCGGATATAGTCCTGTCATAAAGGCTGAATAAATTAGGAAAACTCAATGCAACAGTTTACATAGTTGGGACTCTTGTATCTGTAAATAGAATAACCCTAATATGAGAAAAGAAATATCACTACTTTATACCCACAACTTGAACTATCAGCTAACATTCTCAAGTACTCCAAGTCATTTTCTTTCTTGATTAATAAAATCCTCCGTTTCTGTTTACCTTATGGATGTATGTATGCTGACATGCTGAACCATAAACATCTCAGTGTCATTTGGTTAATTGCATTCATATTTATAAGTGTTTTGGTATTTAGCATTATTGTAATACTGAATCCCCTTACAATAGCTATGATGATCTTACTTTTTAATTTATTTGGTGACACCTCTATGTTATCATTATATCATCTAACCCCTTACAATACTCTCCTACATATCACATCCCCATTCTTTTTAATAGCATTTGAAGAGAAATTAATGAATTAATACACACTCATAGCTTCATGCTTGCAATCTTAAAGGTGGCAGTTCAAAATTATTTGGGTATTGGATATGATACAATGAGTATTACCAACTTGGGACCTAAATGAACAAGTATGAAGATTTTATGGTATTTTTATATGGTTTAGCAAGGTACAATAAGTATTACTAACTTGGGCCCTAAATGAACAAGTATGAAGATTATATGGTATAAGATTTATGTGGTTTAGCAAGGTCGATTGTTCTTACATCGATGGGAATTAGAGGGGAAGATCTTTATTAACAAACTTGAACTTGGGTGATAGATGATGTTAGTTGAGACCCAAGTTCTTATTGTTACAACGACTGTTCAACCCCTTTCCTTGTAATGAGATGACAATATATAATTACAACTGTTTATGCCACCCTAGACTTCTAACAAACTGGATCTCATGTGTTATCCTAGCCAATTTAATGTTGATTACTATTATCCTCTTGATGGAGAGTCCTGGGCACATTGGACTGTGCATTGAAAATTTTAATCATTACCTATTTCTAGAAACATCAAGATCAACGTTGATCCGAGTTAGGCCAGCCTCAATCCGTTAGGCTACTGTTGAGTATTAATATAACAACCTGCATTGTTGTTTTATTGAAATATATTAATAATGACTCGATACGTAAATTTTTTCCCATCAAATACCGAAACGACATTTTATTGTATTTTATTTTATTATATTAAAAGTACAGAGCCGAAAATATATATACAAGAAATTTTATGTCCGACACCATTACACCTTTAAGACTTAACTAAGTTTCTTTCCTAAAAATGGATATGCGTATAGCTACCCTATAGTTTATTTATACTTTATTCATTTTAAAGACAAAACCCAAACACAACAATATTTTGTTTACCCAAAATCAAAATTTCGAGTGGTTAGTTAAACAAAATTTCTCGGGCCAAATTTAAATTTTAAACTTTACGAAATTTTGGGGTTAAAAGTAAAAATAATCTAACTCAAAACAATTATCTAAAATATTTGTTTATACTTTAATTTTATGTATTTTTTAAATCTGCCCTTTTCTCTCAATTACACCTATAATTGGTTTGTTGTTAATAAAAAGGGATCTTAAGTGTTTAGTCCCATTTTTTAAAGATTTATCTATTGTCACTCCTATGTCTTGATTTTTTTAGTTGTTAGTCTCATTGTAACTACTATGGAACAAGTGTCACTCTCTGGAAAAATAAAGATGGGTTGTTACAGAGTAGTTATGGACACTTTTAGAACTTAATACAATTTTAAAAATACATAGGATGAGAGCCTAACAAATCTTCAAAGATGGGGCTAAAGCCAAAAAACTATAATAAAGAACCATGTAGCTAACTCTTCACCTCCTTTGTTGGTATAAAATGAAAGGAAAAAAAATTAACTTACCAACCCATACCTTTACTCCTGATAAACTCAATTAAAACCAAATAAAAGCAAAAAACTTACTAAGTTTCTCTTACCCACAAACAAACATGGAGAATAAAAAAATAAACAACCTTCTCCTACCTACCCTCAAAGCCACGAACATGAGATTAAATAGAAAAACAAACCAAGAATACAACCTAACTTTTTCATCTCCTACAACCAATAACCCACGAAACAATGAGATTACTCCTATCATCTTCCTCCTTCACCTCGAAACCCCGTGGATGAAGCTTCAAAATAGGGTATGGTTCCTATATTTTATTTTTTCTATTTTCTTATATATAGATAACCATATGTGTGTTTGTGTATAATCAAACATGGCAGTGATTTAACCTTTGGTTGGTATGAGATGGGTTTCTTTTTAAGCTTAGGTTTTGAGATTTCATGGAGGTTTGTGTGAATATATATATATATATATATATATATGTGTGTGTGTGTGTGTGTGTGTGTGTGTGTGTGTATATATATATAATAAAGTAGGAGGGACTTTTTGTCCTCCCCAACTGACGGTTGGAATCAAAAGTTGATAAATTTGGTCTTTATCAACTGACCGCTGAGATTAAATCTTGAGGGTGTATCCTATGATTGAAAATAATGTTAAAGAGACTGGTTAATTGGTAATTAACCCTAGCCGAGCACAAGGCTCAAGAAACTCAAGGAACGTCACTTTATACCTCTCTCTACTGCTATATTCCCTATTTTACGCTGTAACTTGCAAACCCACTCTACGTTACCAAGCCCATATTTTTTCTCGGTACCTATATTCCTGCTTCCTTCCATTCTCTCTAAAGACCGATGAGTCTCTCCATAAATGGGTCAAAAATTTGGACCTCGCAGCTAATCGGCGACCAAAGTTTGAAGTTTGCCTGATGTTGGCCGGGTGTGGCTTTTGAGGTGGCCAAAGGAGGGAGCGGGTTTTGAGGTCTAAAACTTGGATCCGGCAGCGATGGGGAGGAAGTCGGAGCGGTAGGAGTTTGTCGTGTCTGTGGCTGTGTCAGCAACACGGGGTCGTTTTTTTTAAGTTTTGATGATTTTTCTCTGTTTGTAATCTATATTTTAGTGTGGACTGTGGAACTCAAATGGTTAGTTTTACTTCGTTTGTAATTTATGGTTTTTATTTCATACACAACAATAAAATTTGTTAAAAGTGGGTACAATGCTGAAGACCGTGTTCGTGAGCTGCTGACTGTGGGTATCGTTTGTGTAAAGAATAATTTTTTCTTTGTTGCTAACCATGGATGGCAAGATGCTTTCAAAATCAAACACATTTTGGATTTCTTCATAAGAATCTTCATGGGTCTGTTCTTAAAAAATAACAGTTATGTGTTTTTCTCACCTGTTTTAACAGTGGTTGTAACTTTTTTTAATCTCCTTTCTCTCTCCAAAATGAATGGTGAAACAATTTATACTTTATGTTTTATATATTTTTTGACAGGGAGAAATGATGAAACGGTTTAATTTGAAACACCCCCACATCAAACTGTAGTAAACCCAAATGGTACTCTCTCTCTCTCTCTCTCTCTCTCTTATATATTATATCTTCCTTATTTCATCTGAACTTTTCTTCACATCGGAGAGAAATGTCAGATTTGAGTTCATACCTGTTATTTGGGTTCATACCTTTTATTTTGTTTAGCATCTCTATTTTTATGCTTCTCTTAACCATTGGTATCTCTGTTTTTCTGTTTATAATTTGCAGTGTATCTCTATGAGGTGGAGCAAAAAATTCGGGTTGACGGCAACAATGGGTGTGTGCACCGTCTAAACTCTCTACTCTGTTTGTCTCTCTACTCGTCGGAGACGACTATGATATTGATAAAAATAAGGCGTTCATTTATTTTACTAGAGAAGTTTCGTCGACTCCAGCAAAGCTTCAGTTGAAGGTCGAGTTCTTCACGACTTTTAATGGTCCCGTCGGAGGCAAAAGGCGTGTTTATCATTTTTTTTTCATTCCGGTCTCTTCAAATTTATTTTTGTTACAATTTTTACATTAGTGGTTGATGGTTGCGATGAAGCGGTCGCTTGACAGTATTATCTCTTCCTTATCTATCTTCTTAAAAAGTACTCTCTCCTTCCATTTAGCCACCGAGGTAAACCTCGAGTCTTATTTCACCTTTGGTTCAATTTATTTGTTATCTGTAAAATGCAGTTTCAAATTTTATATTTGCGTTATTTTTTCAGGTTCGGACTTGAGGAAACTCCAGCTCACAGTTTATTTCTTATTTTAAAAGTGTTTATTTATGTTTCTTATTTTAATTTTATATTTTTGGTTTGAAAATAAATTGCATAAATCATATTCCTTTTTACTTTGGCAATTTTTTTTATCATGAATCCATCTTCAAGATCTGCTTTTATCATGTGGCACATACGTGAATCATATTTTGGGTTTTGTGTTTGCTGTGTATATAGTTACATATTTGAAATGTTTAATCTGTAGAGTATGGTGTTTACGTAGAGTTCTATTAATGTGCATTTTTGTGTTTAATCGGAACATAGAAATGGATATCGATGTGGTTTTCTTCATTTATTCTTTTTGGAATGGTTATGATTGGTGATGAAAGAGTGAGAGAGGTTGGGGAATATATGTGTTTGTATGGTTATCTGTAAGTAAAAACTATAAGAGTGTTAGGATATATGTATTATTCCAAACACTGTCTAAGAGTCATGAACATTATTTGGTTACCTAGAACCTAACAAATCAATATTAAAAATTAGGGGTGGAAATTCGGGGCAACGGGTCGGGTTTCGGGCCGACACGAAGCAACACGACAAGTTTTTGTGGACACGAACACGACATGATAAGGTTTTTTCCGATACGAACACGACACGACATGAATTCGTGTTTTTTTAGTTGACACGAACACGACAAGAGATGACTTCGTGTAAAAAATATACAACATGAACTCGATATATTGTGTCAATTTCACATCAATTTTGTATCGTTTTGCGTCATTTTTAAAATTATCACCCATACCCATAGTTAGGTAGAGTTTCAGAGAAAAAGACCTAACAAATCAATATTAAAAATTTAGGTAGATAACATGACAGCTATCAAAATGAAGAGAAATTCCTATTAGACAGAAAATAAATTATGATCATTAAATAAGAGCCCACTATACTGGAATCAAGGTCTAAAAATTATGTCCTATTATAAAATTGTACTTGAGCTGTCACATGCTTTGATTGTAAGAAATAAAAGTAATGCATGATAAGACAACACATGATAAGACTACAAATGTCCTTAGAAAAATCGTCTCTCACTCCACTCGAAAATACTCTGCTACTAAAGTAGACTTGATAGTCTGGCATAAGTAGTATGTGGTAGTCTGAGATACTTATTTAGATTAGGTTAAGACACAAATTGAAAAGACACGCATATTTTAATTTAAAAGGCATGCATACTTATGTAAAAAACACGAATCTTTTGAAGAAACTGATTTTTAGTGGATGATAATCTAAAGTAACTTATATGGATTTGGTTTTTTTTGGATGAGTGTTTTTTAAAAATTGGGAATGAGTATTAAATAGTTTGAGTTTTTACTATAAGCATTAGTTATAAGCAAAAAGATATTTTAAAGATATTAGTTGCAATGTTATAGTGGGTATTAGTTTGTAAACGATTTTTTTTAGTAAATTTAGTTTTTAAAATATTCAATTACAACAAAGTGAATAATTTTGTAAAAGTACGGAAGAAATAGTTCAGGGGTCATTTGAGTAAAAAATACATAGTATTAATACAAACATAATATTAAGTGACAAAAGTGAGGTTAAGTTTGAATGACCATAATTCAAAAAGTATTATGTAATTAATACAATCACAAATAGAAAATATACAAAAATAGTCGCAATAAAAATAATTAAGAACATGAACTATTAAATCTTAATGATATATCGCTAATGATAGGTTTCTAACAGAAATGCATATAGATAAAATTATGAACGTGCCATCGGCACGGGCACAAATTTAGCACGGGAACGAATTTATTATCGTGCCATCGGCACGGGCGAGAAAGATCACGGGAACAAATTTATCGTCGTGCCATCGGTACAAGTATTTGAATTGTCACTTTTGTGTGGGAACTGAATAAAATATAAATATGCAGGGAGTTATAAATCGATATTTGAATGAATTTAGTAAATTTTTATTTTCACCGTGCCATCGGGACGGGTACACCCTAATATATATATAAAGGAGGAGTGAGTTTTGGTCTTTTCCAACAGATGGTTTAGATTAAATCTTAAGAGTTTGGTCTTTATCAACTGATGGTTCAGATCAAATCTTGCGAATTTGAATCTAATGGTTGAAATGGTGCCACTTGGTTGAGCTTAGAGGAAAATATTGTAATTTATGTGAAAGGAATCAAGTACGATTAGTCCCATGTCTCAAGACAAACCTACCACCGTCAGTTTGTGTTGAGATTATCAACGAACCTCAACCACACACTTTATTTTAAAATCATGTAAGGGTCCGTTTGATTCGCAAATTTGCCATGGCAAATGTCAAATCAGTGGAAAAATATGGCATTTGCCCACTTTTTGGTCTGTTTGATTCACAAATTTGCCTACAACTCATTTGCCTATGTACAATACCTCTTTTTTTTTTTTTTTTTTTTTTTTTTTTTTTTTAAAGTAAATACCTTTTGTTTATATTAAATCAAACTGGAGAAAAAGCCTCCCCAGAGTGGCTCTTACAAAATAAAAGCAACTTAACAATCATAAATAATGAAGCTTTTCAAGACCCGATGCGAATCTAAGAATCCAAAATTCTAACATAATGGCATCCAATAGCATCCAATTTGCAGGCACCCCTGACCATTCTTGGTAATTCTGGAAGAGTTTTGAATACTTTTCCTTCTTGAAGATGAATCCCCTCATTTGCCAATTTGTCAGCCACCATATTTGATTCTCTATAACAATACTTTAAAGAAAATTGCATTTGAGATAGCATAGCTCTTATATCCTTAATAATATTGAAGAATTTCCAATGTGGTTTCCAGGAGTTACCTATGACTTTCACCACCATCAAAGAGTCGGATTCTATGAGGACATTAATAATCTTGAACTGTAAACACAATCGAATCCCCTTTTGTAGAGCAAGAAGCTCCACCTCTGAATTTGTTGCAAAATGACCTGGGAAAGCATAAGCAAATATCATCTGAGACTTCTCATTCCTTACAATACCACCATACCCACTAATACCTGGGTTACCCTTTGAAGCACCATCAACATTAAGCTTATACAAATTTGCAGAAGGAGGAAACCATTTAATTAAGGAATGTAATCTAGAACACTTCTTAAATGAGAGATTAAACATATCCTTAATACTGAAATCCTGAAGAAGACACTCATTTGAGAATACCATACCACTGCATAAATAAGAAATCAACCTAATAGAGTTTGTAATGATGTTTTGGTGCCTAAATTTGGAGCCCTCAAACAAACAAAAGTTCCTGGCTTTCCAGATTTCCCAACATATGACAATGGGGATCACTTTGCAAAGGAACCTTTGATAATCTCTTTTTCCTGATCTAAACCACCAACTCAGAATAACAGTAGACATTTGATTCATATCACATTTAATTCCCATATGATTTGAAAAAAAATCCCATACCATTTTTACCTCTGGACATTGAAGGAATAAGTGATTACCTGATTCTGAGTTCTTTAGACATGCCTGGCATCGCGAAACCAGTCTAATTCCAACCTTTTGGATGTTATCGTCAAGAGGCAGGGAGTTATTTAGGATTTTCCACATGTTTATAGAGAGCTTAATAGGAATATGAGGATCCCAGATTCTTTTGTAATTAATAGAATTTGGGTAACAGCTCTCCAAAGCCTTGCAAGCTGAAGAGAAAGAGAATTCTCCCTTGTTAGAAGCCTTCCATATCCATTTTCCATCCAAAAACTCCATATACTCTAACGCCACATCTATATATTTCTTCATGTTTCTCCAAGCTTGGGAACCCCCTTGTCTGTAATGCGACCATGACTTATATTTAGCTTTCATAAAAGTAGTCCAAAGAGACTCCTCGGCATAGAATTTCCAAATCAGTCTAATGCTAGAGGCTTTGGCAAGACATTGGAAATCTTTGAAGCCCAGGCCCCCTGACTCTTTTGGCTTACTCATCGCCTGCCATTTTTTCCAGTGGTGCTTCCAACCGTGAGATTCATTACCGCCCCAAAAAAAACTGCTGAACATCTTATGGATCCTATTAATGACAGCTTTAGGCGGGTGTTGGGATGCAAGGAGGTATGTGGGAATAGAGGAGAGGACATGCTGAATAAGAATGAACTTTCCACCACTTGATAAAAGCTTTCCTTTCCAACCTTCAATTTTTGACCTGATAGACTCTATAAGAGGGGCATATAAGCAGACCTTGTTTTTCCCCTTGAAAAGAGAAGAACCCAGGTATTTTATAGGTAAGTTTTTGATAGTTAAATCAGTGCAATTTCCTATTGTAATCCTCCTCTGAGTAGGCAATTTCCTATTGTTTTGCTATTTGGGGAAGAATTATTTGCCAAACAATTTGCCACCTCTTACAAGTGTTTTTTTTATATTTTTATGCTAAAATATTATAAAAATTCTTTTATAAACTATTTTATAAAGCTGTTTTAAATAAAAAACTGTTTTATAAAAAACTATTTAAAAAATGTTTTCAAACTGTTAAAAAACTGTTTTAAAAACAATTTAAAAAAATATTTTTTAAAACTGTTTTATTAAAAAATGTTTAATAAAAACTGTTTTTGAAATGTTTAAAAAAAACTGCTTTAAAAAACTGTTTTAAAAACTGTTATAAATAAACAAAAATACTGTTTTATAAAAAATGTTACAAAAATGTTTTTAAAATTGTCAAAAAATTGTTTTAAAAACGGTTTAAAAAAAATGTTCTATAAAACTGTTTTATCAAAAACTTGTTTTAAAACTATTAAAAACGCTACTTTAAAAGGTTTAAAAATTGTTTTGAATAATTTAAAAACTGTTTCGAATATTGTAAAAATTATTTTAAAAAACTGTTTTATCAAAATTTTAAAAAAAAATGTTTTAGAAATGTTTTAAAAATTGTTTAATTTTTTTTTATAAAATATTTAAATAAACTAATTGGATTGACTTTAATTTCGCCTAATTGTTGTTTGATAGCTTCGTGTGAAAAAATTAGGTAAAATTTGCCATGTCAAATTTTACCCATGAAAAATTTTGCCATCTTCACTTACAACCTTAGATACTCTTTTCATCGCCATCCACCCAGGCTCCTTCGTCTTCTCCTATTATGGCATTGAGCTTCAATGGTGCTCTGTGTACAGTTTGGTGGGAGAGTGAATAATGGGGGGGGGGGGGGGGGGAGGGATCAAAACATCTAGGTTCGATTTTTTTAAATCATGGGTACTGGGTTCCAAAACTTTTATGTAAACACAAAACTCATGAACTGGGTTAGGTATTTGAAAGTCATGAACTGGGTTTTGGGTTTCATTTATCACAGCATTTTTGGGTACTGGGTTTTGGGTTTCATTTATCACAGCATTATCAAAACTTTTACGTGAACTAAAAACTCATGAACTGGGTTTTGGGTTTCTGTAAGTCATGAACTGGGTTTTGGGTAAATCATTTTTGGAATATTTATGGGTTCGGTTTTTACGTTTTTGCGTTCATGTGTATACAACGTAAACATGTTTGCAGCTGTATGCACGTTTTACCGGTGCACAAAAGTTTCATAAATGTTGCAAAAACTTTTTTTTTTGTAATGAGGAAAATGGATTAATATGTTCTATTAGATGTTTTTAAGGTTTCTTTAACTCACAATGGTTTTTTTTGTTCATTTTTTCTGATAATTGTTGTGTTTTTTTGTTCATTTGATTCACAAGTAAGAGTCTCCGCTACCCACAATCGTATAGTTGATGGGTTCATCTGTGCTAAATTAGTTTCATTTCCAACAATTATTTTCACTGCTGTGACCCATCAATTTTTTGTTCTCTGCCTCTCTCTCTCTCTCTCTCTCTCACTACATGGGTTCCAAAGGCTTTTGTATATTTGATTTGACAAAAGTTTTTTTTGTTCAAAATTTTGGCACGGGTGTTGGTAGAATAAAATACATAAAGGGTTTTATATTTTTAAACTAATATTTTTATTCAAGGCAAAACTGATTAAAAACTTTAAGGTAAAAATTATTCATATACCAAGAGCTAGCAATTTCACGACTGACTGCATGATTAAATTTGCAAGAGAGTTGGACACCACCTATATGGAGTTTGACAAGGCACCTGAAATACTGATTCAGATGATGGAAAGTGAAATTGAGGAGGAGGGCTTCTTCTTTGTCTAATGTTGTGTTAGTGTGTTTTTCTGTTTTTTTTTTCATTCCTGTTGTCTACCAAAAAATAAAAAGAAAGAAGGAGCGGTGCTCGAGGATGTCTGCATCTCTGTAAAGAGGTCTCCTCTTGATCAACATCTCATAAAGCAGTGGCAACTGTAAAGCTGTAGAAACTAATGCTCTGCGACCTAGGTAGAGAGCGAATACAGAAATCTAATATAGCTAGGTAGACTGTCTATATATGTATGAGCAGTATATGTGTGGCAATTTTTGACACGACACGATAACCCGACACAAACTCGACACGAAGTTAACGGGTTAGGGTTGACGATTTCTTGACAAGAACTCGAATATAACACTACCCGCCAACACGAATAATAAACGGGTTGGGTTAGTGTCAAACACGTATAACTCGAAAATGACACGAATAGACCCGTTTAACTCGTATTTTATGGAGAATATATTAGATAATTTATATATCTTGATAGGCATTCTATAAAATTCATGGAGAATCGGATGATAAATTATTTATGTGTTGCAAGAAGTTAAAATTAATTAAATTTAAGTTATTGTAGGCCTATGAGTGGTATGATTGGTTAAGAGAGAAGAAAAAAATTATTTTATATTTTACTTAATGGGTTATGCGGGTCAACCCGAACACGACACGATAATAAATAAATCGGGTTAGTATTTGCTCATCTGACACGATTAGTTAAATAGGTCGGGTTAGGGTTGATTAATACTTAACACGAACCCGATATGACACGATCCGAACACGACACGACACGACGCACACGAATTGCCACCCCTAGAGCATTATCACAGTGACTCCCATTTTGTACCTTATAATAAGATAAGATAATAATAAATTGTATTTTATATTCTAACAGAATTCATAACAACAAAATATAAATATTTAAAACAAAATACATTTTGGAATACACATATCTTTATTCTATATGTATTTGGTGCAAATGGTTTGCATTGTAATTATAGCATGTTGGATAGTATGTATGCAAATACAGAAATGGAACTCTTTATATATCACAAAATGTCAACTTCAATACAACAATGTAACTTCTGAATAGTCACTAGAAAACTTCAAGGCGTGATGTCACTTTCCTAAATACAGTATTTGCCCCACACGAATAACTTCGGTATACAAACGGGAATCTGCAAATCCGTACTCAAGATACAATGAAGCAACTTGCACTGCCTGCAACTTGTATATTTGAAGACAGCCCTTGGATGCAATAGTGAAGAACAGTCAATCAAGTTCTTATTCTGTTTATGTGCACAAAACAGAATAAGAGAATTTGTATCTCCTGAAAATTGTATGAGAGTAATAGCAGGGTATGGAAATCTGAAACTGGTTTTTGTTATCAATGTAATTTCGTTTTTAGGCAGCCTTTATTTATAGATAATGAAAGGCTTTGTCTTCAAGAGTCACGACTGTTGAATTAAGTCAGTTCCGAACAAGTATGACTGTTAATTACCAACAGTCTTAAGTCCTTTCCGAACAGGTATAATAATATCGAATCGGTTTTGCACGGGTCAACCAAAAAGTGACCGTGCCCGAGCCGGACGAATCCCGGCAACCCGCTACCACTGCGGACACGCGGCATGCGAAGTGCAAAGTGCGCCACTAGCGCCTCTACAGCCCACTGCCCCGCACCCGCACCCGCACGCGCGCGTGCGCGCGCGTGTGCGTGTGCGTACGGTGCTTCGCACCGTATTGAGGTCTCTTGAATAGCCTCTTAAATGCTAGATGAATTAACTCTTCATCTTCCATTTGTACTTATTAAGTGTACAAATTCTTAACATTTTTCCAATGTGGGACTCAAAGGTTGCCCACCCCTTTTATAGCTTAGTGGTGACACTTAGCTTTGTACATTTTCCAATGTGGGACACTATCCCCTTTTATATTTGGGTTAGCTTCCCACCTCTTCCTCACACTTCCAATGTGGGACAAGCTTTTAAAGCTCTTACACCCAAAACTCTTACTCACTTATTTTAAAAATCACCAACATTCCTCCACCATTTTCAAAATAAGTTTTGTAAATCTTTGATTGTCTGTAAGACTGTGTATAAGCATTGGTGTCTCACAACTTGAACCAATACCCTGTGAAGGTTCATCAAGGTTAACCATGAAAGTATAGTAGACTTGTCTTTGAACTATCAATCTATATTGATTATCCGGATTTGTCTTCACACACAAATCTTTTAGTCACTGATTATCCATATAAGCCGACACATGTATTAGGCCTTGTGTCTGTACCTTGATTTCATGAGTGCTTTAGAGTCAAGCCCAGTTCTCATAGGAAGCGGCACCACTTCCACACTCATATAGGTAGATTATCATAGGTGTCCATGTAACTTAAAACACCATAAATCTATTAAGGTTAAACTCATCATCTTTCATTATTCATTACATGTTCTAAGCACTTATCCTTGGGATGTTAAATTTTATAGTGCTTACAATCACGTCGTATGATGTACTTTAATCATTGAACTTGAGACTTGAATATATCAAGTTTCAAGTTGAGTTTCCATCAAGAGTGATTATCATTAATGGGTTTTAGTCCCATCCCTATTGATGTCTTAGACACCAGTCCTCTTGCAAGACCTTTTGTAAAAGGATCAGCTAAATTTTGACTTGATTTTACATAATCCACTGTGATTACGCTATCTGTAATCATTTGTCTGACATAACTATGTCTCAGGCCAATATGTCTAGACTTTCCATTATACACTTTACTATAAGCTCTGGAAAGTGTAGACTCACTATCACAATGTATAGATATTGGAGGCATTGGTTTTGGCCAAACTGGAATTTCAATTAATGAATTCCTTATCCATTCTGCCTCTTTACTAGTTGCAGCTAATGCTACAAACTCAGCTGCCATAGTAGAGTCAGCTATACAAGTTTGTTTCTTTGATCCCCAAGAAACAGCTCCTCCACCAAGAGTGAAAATCCATCCACTTGTTGAGGAATGATCCTACCGCTCAGTTATCCAACTGGCATCAGAAAACCCTTCTAATACTGAAGGATATCCACTATAGTATATACCATAGTCCATAGTTCCTTTCAAATATTTTAATATTCTATTGACAACATGCCAATGCAATAAACTTGGATTACTAGTATATCTACTTAATTTACCAACAGCATAAGCAATATCTGGTCGAGTACATGTCATGGCATACATTAAACTACCAATTACTCGTGCATATTCCAATTGTGAAATAGCTCTACCATTATTAGGGATCATCTTTAGCTGTGGTTCAAAAGGTGTACTAACAGGTGTGCAATCAAACTGATTAAATTTCTTTAAAATTTTCTCAACATAATGAGATTGAGTGAGAATTATATTTTTATATTTCCTTATTATTCTCATTCCTAATATGACATCAGCTACACCCATATCTTTCATATCAAATTTAGAAGACAAAAAACTCTTAGTATTATTAATGCTTTCTAAATCAGTACCAAGAATTAACATGTCATCTATATATAAACAAATGATCACACCTTTACCATTAGCAAATTTACTATAAACACACTTATCAGATTCATGAATTTTAAAACCATAAGAAATAATGACTTTATCAAATTTTTCATGCCATTGTTTAGGTGCTTGTTTTAGGCCATATAAGGACTTAATAAGTTTACACACTTTGTTTTCTTGTCCAGGCATAACAAACCCTTCAAGTTGTTCCATGTAAATTTCTTCTTCTAAGTCACCATTTAAAAAGGCAGTTTTCACATCCATTTGATGAATCTCAAAATTATATATAGATGCTAATGCAATTAAAATTCTAATAGTGGCGGTTCTAGCAACAGGTGCATAGGTATCAAAATAATCAATTCCTTCTTTTTGTGTAAAACCTTTAGCAACCAATCTAGCCTTGAATTTATCAATTGTTCCATCTATTTTCATTTTCTTTTTTAAAAATCCATCTACACTTAATGGGTTTAGATCCTGGAGGTAAGTCTACTAATTTCCAAGTTTTATTTCCCAAGATTGAATCCATTTCATCATTTATAGCTTCTTTCCAAAATGCTGAATCTACAGACTTAATTGCCTCACTATAAGTTTGTGGGTCTGTTTCAATGCTAAGAGTCAAAGCATATTGATTACAAGATGTGTCTCTAGTTCCTTCAACAAGATAGACTACAAAGTCGGGACCAAAGCTTTTTTTTATTTTTGGAAAAGGCAATCTTGTTATTTTCGTTTGCATGCATATTTTACACTTTTCATTCATATCATTCTCATATTTAGGAATTAAATTTAAATTAACCATGAAATGCATTTTCTTTGTATTAACATGTCCTAAACGACTATGCCATAATGAAAGACAATCAACGATATAAGCAGAAGAATCCCTTTCATTGATATTGAGCTTAAACATGCCCTCATACAAATATCCTTTGCCTACAAAGGTACCATTCTTAGTCAGAATAAATTTGTCTGACTCAAATACAAGCTTAAAGCCAAATTTTTTAAGAAGACTTCCAGAAACTAAATTTTTCCTAACATCAGGAACATGAAAAACATTGGTGAGGCTAAGGATTTTCCCGGAAGTGAATTCGAGATCCACTGTCCCTTTGCCTTTAACCGCAGCAGTAGATGAATTTCCCATGTAGAGAACATCTCCTTCCACTGTTTCATAGGCAGAGAACAAGTTCTTGTCCTTACAAACATGCCTTGTGGCACCAGAATCAACCCACCAAGAGTTGTCTTCTCCAAGCATATTAGCCTCGGATATCATAGCAGCAAATTTTTGCTTTGTGTCTGATGTCCCTCCTTTTTCCTTTAGTTTCTTGAACTCACGACAATCCTTCTTGAAGTGACCTGGTTTGTTGCAATGAAAACAATTTCCTTTCTTCTTTTTGTTTGCTTTAGAATTATTTGAAAAATTCTTCCGCTTGTTATTTTTTCCATGATTGCCATATTTTTGCTCCTTTCCTTCCTCCATCACATGGACCTTAGAAACAGAATTTTCTAGTTCCTCTTTACCATCTAGAATTCGAGACTCTTGTTCAATTCTTAAATGAGTCTCTAATTCTTCAAGTGAAAGATCCTCATTTTTGTGTTTGAGTTATTTCTTATAGTCTTTCCAAGAAGGATGAAGTTTTTCAATTATGGAAGCAACAATTACATTATCATCCATATTTAATTTTTTCAGTTTGCAATGATTTATGATGCGTTGGATGTCATGAAATTGTTCTAGCACAGGCCTATTATCATGCATTTTAAAGCTTAGAAACTGACCGATAAGGAACTTCTTACTTGTAGCGTCTTCCGTTAGATATTTGGTCTCCAATGTTTCCCACAAAGTTTTTGCAGTCCCAACATTTTGGTACAAGTCGAACAAATTATCAGCAAGTGCATTGAGAATGTGACCACGACACAAGAAATCATCGGTCTCCCATTTTGGGCGTTGCCTAGTCTGTTCCACGGTTTCATCTTCATCTTCATTTGGTTTTGGTTGTGACAAGACATATACAATCTTCAATGTTGTTAGAAGAAAATGAACCTTTTTCTGCCAACGCAGAAAATTACCACCATCAAAACGCTCCAATTGGACAAAGCCTTATGTTATTTGTCGAAGTGACTTTGAAGAGTCGGCCATTTCTGATATTACTGTATTTAGATTGTTGGATAATATGTATGCAAATACAGAAATGGAACTCTTTATATATCACAAAATGTCAACTTCAATACAACAATGTAACTTCTGAATAGTCACTAGAAAACTTCAAGGCGTGATGTCACTTTCCTAAATACAGTATTTGCCCCACACGAATAACTTCGGTATACAAACGGGAATCTGCAAATCCGTACTCAAGATACAATGAAGCAACTTGCACTGCCTGCAACTTGTATATTTGAAGACAGCCCTTGGATGCAATAGTGAAGAACAGTCAATCAAGTTCTTATTCTGTTTATGTGCACAAAATAGAATAAGAGAATTTGTATCTCCTGAAAATTGTAAGAGAGTAATAGCAGGGTATGGAAATCTGAAACTGGTTTTTGTTATCAATGTAATTTTGTTTTTAGGCAGCCTTTATTTATAGATAATGAAAGGCTTTGTCTTCAAGAGTCATGACTGTTGAATTAAGTCAGTTCCGAACAGGTATGACTGTTAATTACCAACAGTCTTAAGTCCTTTCCGAACAGGTATAATAATACCGAATCGGTTTTGCACGGGTCAACCAAAAAGTGACCGCGCGGCATGCGAAGTGCAAAGTGCGCCACTAGCGCCTCTACAGCCCACTGCCCCGCACCCGCACCCGCACGCGCGCGCGCGCGCGTGTGCGTGTGCGTACGGTGCTTCGCACCGTATTGAGGTCTCTTGAATAGCCTCTTAAATGCTAGATGAATTAACTCTTCATCTTCCATTTGTACTTATTAAGTGTACAAATTCTTAACATTTTTCCAATGTGGGACTCAAAGGTTGCCCACCCCTTTTATAGCTTAGTGGTGACACTTAGCTTTGTACATTTTCCAATGTGGGACACTATCCCCTTTTATATTTGGGTTAGCTTCCCACCTCTTCCTCACACTTCCAATGTGGGACAAGCTTTTAAAGCTCTTACACCCAAAACTCTTACTCACTTATTTTAAAAATCACCAACATAGCATGATGAAAAATATTACTTTTTCTTCTCGAAACTGATAATTTTTTTTAATCACAGATTGTAGAATCCCTCCTTTGACATTTAAGTCTTCAATATAATAACTTTTTTCTCTTTAAAGTTGCGTGTATGCTTCTTTTCAGTAATAAATTTTCTATCGCATTCCTTTAAAAGGATTATCTACTGGTGTTGGACACAGGTCTATAAAACTCATACGGTGAAGTCATCCTTATGAGAATAGTTTTAACAACTGATGATAACTTTTTCAGGTGAAGTTATTCATTGGATTATATAAGAATAGTTTAACAACAGATGATATATTTTTACGTCGAAGTTATCCATGGGGTTTTATTTGTAAACAATTGCTATGTAGGAGTTAACCAACTGTGACATCATCACAGGTTAGAAGTTAGTGAAGAGTGAAACTTTAGGAAAACGTTGAGTATAAATAGAACTTCATTTCTTTGGAATGCCAACAGGCAAATGTGTAGTTTATGTTGATGAGAAAAGGGATGTGCAACTCTTCTTTTTTTCCTTTAAAATTTGAAATGGTTGAAATTTATTATTAAATGTACAAAAATAAGCAAGTGCTATTTTTTCTTCTTTTTATATATTATTTACTTTGTATTATATGTTAGTGGAGGTATTCTTTTTGTTTGTTTGTTTTCTCTTGTACAATTCATCAAAATTTGATGAATACTATATTTTGAATCAATAATTCTTTTTATTTGGTGTGCAAAGAGACAACTACTACAAAGATATTTATGACACTACCATTGATATGGGTAATGTGCCCTTAGGCAAAGCCGTAATACAAATTATTTGATTAACCCCTAGGGGTGTAACAGAGTGGCAAAGGGGGGCCAACTTCATAAAAGTAATATGTATCTGGCATGAACCCTCTGTGAGTCCCTATCACATGTTGGCTTCTTTGTGGGTGAGCTCTACCAATCGCGAGTTAGATATCCGACAGCGTTAACAAAGTGGCACCGTCCGGGGAAGCTCTCACGTTAACTATAAAAAAAACTATTTGATTATATTTCTTTAAAAAAAATATTATATATTTTAATATGTTAATATTAATTATGAGGACAAAAAGTATAGTAAACAATGCGAGTGAACAATTGTGGTATGCGTTGTTACCCATTGTATTCAATTGTTATAATTTAGACTTTTTTTAAAGTAAAGTATAGTAAGGAATGTGAGTCCCTATCATATACGTTGTTACCCATTGTATTCATTTTAATTGTTTAAACCTTTAATCTAACAATCTCACTTGGACTCGTGTGTATTTGAAATATCATATTATCATTCCTTGAATGACCTTAAAGTTAAATGGTTATGATGTGTTGAACTCTGGACGGAATTTAGATAATGCCATCGACGTGGAATATGAACTGCACCATGCCATCGGCATGGGTACACCCTAGTATATATAATAAAGGAGGAGGAACTTTTGGTCTTTCCCAACTGATGGCTGAGATTGAAAGTTGATGAGTTTGATCTTTATCAACTAACGGTTGAGATTGGATATTGAGAAGTTGATCTTCTACCACGTGGATGCTTACTTTTGTGGAAGTAAGAATTTTTTTGACCATGAACCCACAAAGACACCTGTGTCTTCCACGCTAAAAAATGGTTATGGGCCACAATAATCCTTCACCAATAGTCGGTGAAAAATGCGCAAGAAAAGGATGGTATGTTTTTGCCACTTCTCTAATCAACTCTTTTTCGTATTGTCCCATCATCTACAAGCTCAAATCTCAAGTCCTTTCCCTTAACAATCCCACTTCAAACTCATATCTTTAGTTTACTTTCATTTGTAGGTGATAAATCCTTGTATTCTTTATGTACTATTTTCAAGTTACAAAAGCACGAAGAAAACCATCTGTAGGAAGGTATTATAGAGTCATAAATGTATCGATTTACCTATTTTTTCTTTTAAAATTTACGTTTTCTATCTACTTTTTGTAGGTCTGGAGGTGATCTCATGGAAAATCCAATTTCTCTAACTACTTTTGTTTTGGTGCTGTGAGGTTTCTTCCTCCGGTTCTTCTTCAATCACTTTTAAATCGGGTCAGATCCATCAACTTCTCTCGCTATAACTCCCAATAACCCAACCCAGACTCATTACCGACGGACACCACCCATTACTCCGAACAACCCGACACGTTATCGATGGTGAGGTAACTCTGGAGGGGCTCTCTTGAGTTTCCAAGTTTTGGAAAATCAACAAATTGATTGCTTGTAAAATCAAGTGACATGAGATTCAGTGACGATTTTGAAGATAATTGATGAGGTTAAAGAGTTTGGTAATAGAGGTGGGGGTTTGTTAAATTTTTTTTATTTAGTAGTCATACCCGTACCATCATTTGCGTGTGACATATTTTTACGTGGCTCGAGAAGCATGATAAAGGATTGAATGGTGACAGATGTTTTTTTGGTGTAATTGTTTACCTCACTCTTCCATGCCACTGTACGTCTCTCTCCCTCTCTATGTATTCAACCTCTATGTGTTTTTCTCTCTACTTTTGTGTTTTGTGGTGACAGATCTTTGTTGGTTGTAAAAAAATGTAAAGATTTTTATATGTTCTCCATATTTTGAACTTTTAATATGTTGTATTGCTGAATACCATGGTATCACAGTTTTATTAAGTTTTTTTAGAACCTTAGTTTGTCAAATTTGCATTGAGATGCAGGTCATTGACAACATAAATAGTTTCAGGTAACATAAATATTTCATTCACGTAGTTTCTCTGATCCGTGTTCTTTTAGTTTTTCACATTGATACAATAATTTTTGGGGCTTGTTTCAAACCCCTCATTTTTTCCAACCTTTACCTTTTATTTTCTTTTAAAACAGGCATTGTTGTTAAGATTTAAAGAGGTTTGGCGCATTTATGCTTATTTTTTTTATTTATACAACAATGCTGGGTACATGTGAAATGGTGATTTGATGGCAATAGGGGTGGGTTACTATTTGTGGATTATTGTTTGTTGTATTCATATTTTCTTGGACATGAAAAATGAAAAGGATCATGTTATTATTTTATTTCAATTTATACATTTTACTTCTTCTTTGAGTACTTCATATTTTGTCTGCATGCTATGCTAGTTTGTGGTATGAAAAAAGTCAAGAATGATCAATTTTAAATTGGTGTTTATGACACACTCAACAGTCAAATTGAAAACAAAAGGTTCGTCAAGATGGGTTGCGTTGAACGATAATTTTTTGTATCTTTACATTTTGCATTTCTATAATTCACATAATAATTATGATATATTGATCAAGTTTATCGATTAATTCAATTTATTGTTCAATTAAGTGAGGTACAATATGGTATTTGACATGAACATTTTCAGGTTATACTATAAAACGTCCTTACCTCATTGAGTCCTACTTGAACTTTGACATAAGGTCTTTATAATAAACTTCGGATCATTCAAAAGGTAAAGGCAACTATTGTGATTTTCTTAGATACTGTACCAATCCAGTGTGTACATACGACATCTCTTCAAGGCAAATGTTGTTTTTTATGATCTTTTTCCACATAAGTTTGAGCATGTAATGAAATTATTTTATTTTTATATAACTGATTATCTAAATTTGAATACTTTCAATATGTTATCGTTAGTGGGGTTTGAATTGACAAGTTGATTTTAGTGTTTTTTTCATAAATATTGATGAATTTCTTACATGGATTTAAATTGTGGTGCGTACTTCATTGTTAATGGGTCTTTGAAATTTATAGATAGGTATACATGGTAGTGGCAAAATATTTGTTGATAATAAAGAGGCGACAATCATATGTGGGTGCGTAATAAATACTACTCTTTTCATTCTAAATTAACAGTACTATTTTTCTTTTAGAATATTTCAAACTAATAGTCCACTTTATTTCTTTAAATGTAATCAGTGAATCAAATTACATGATAGCGAATGACTCTCAATCTTGATCATTGATTTTGTGTGTCCTTACAAATTGTTGTTTTTCAATATAGTAACTATTAGTTTGGGATGGAGGTAGTATGTGTGTGTGTGATTTGTAGGGACGATAAGCATGGTACAAAGCCAAGTATATCAATGTAAAATTAAATAGATTAAATAATTTTGAAAAAAAAATTCGTCCTTTAGGAAAATCAACCATGATTGATACTTTGGAAAATTATACTATAATACAAAACTTTTATGACTTGACCACACAATTCGTATTCGGGAGAATTGTCGTCGTGCCTTCAGGCACGGACGTAACGAATGCTTTCTTTAAAATTTATTTTAATTTTTTATTATAAAAAATTTCGTACATTATATTTCTTTTAGTAAATTTGTAAAGTTGTGTAGTTATTGGCTTCACATTTAAAGTCTGGTATATAAAGACAATTAAAATGGATTGTCTTTGACCATTTAATCTATTGCTTTAATTTGTACATCGTAATTGATTTGAAATTGAAATTCATATAGATGTGTCATGTTCAATTTAAAATTTGATTTAAAGAACCCTAAAATAAACACATTAGAAGTTATTTTTTTTAAAATAAGCACTTCTAAATTTAAATTTAGACACGATACGGTGACACAATGACATTTACACAGGTATGAATGTGCAATAATCAAAAAAAATTAGGAGCAAATTTTCATTGTGCCATCGGCACGGGTAGACCCTAGTGTGCGTGCGTGTGTGTGTGTGTGTGTGTGTGTGTATATATATATAGATAGATAGATAGAGAGAGAGAGAGAGAGAGAGAGAGAGAGAGAGAGAGAGAGAGAGAGAGAGAGAGAGAGAGAGAGAGAGAGATAAATAGTAACTACTTTTTATTTTAATTTTATTTTTGTAAGCTTGGACAACCATGAGGTGGGTTCTAAATAGTTATGGAGGTGAGTTTTGAGATTTTTGGTTAACCAACAATGGAGGTTTGAGTATATACATATACACTATGTGTATATATATATATATATATACAAGGTGGTGTATGTTGGATGATTTTAATATTCGTGGGTCTTAATGGTTAGAGAAAATGAAAGGTTAAAACCATTAATTAGTTGGAATAAGAAAAGATAAAGGGAAGTGGGAAACCAAAGTCCCACATTGGAAAAGTGTGACAAAGTTAGTGGGTTAATAAAGGATCTTGTGTTATAAGAGATTACTTGTGTGCATTGAAGTTTATGCTACTAGTGTACACCTTAGGTTCAAGGATGGTACTTTGCACCATCCGCACACGAACGCGCGCACGTGTGCAAAAGTGCGATTGGGAATTAGCGGAACTTTAGAGGCACACTTTGTACTTCGCAAAGATCAAACGGTCTAGATTAAATACGCAATAAATGACATATAATTATAGCGCGAGTGAATCTGAACCGTCGAATTTTAGCACCATTTCTTAAATAGTTAATGCCTACAGTCATACTTTTTTTGTTTTGATATATAACATTCAATATATAGTTATATATCCAAGGGTTGTAGTTAAATGGCCTTTGGAAAAGTGTCTATTCATGAACACACACCACAAGAGACTATATATATCAGGCCAAATCCTGTCATAATTAATTTCGAAATTTTCTCTCTTTCTTATTTCTTCTTACCAATTTCATCAGAGTGTTTTAGGGGTATTCTTCAAGTTTGCTACCTGAAGAAACTCGTGGATTTGTTGTATCTTGGAGGTGATTTTCCTATACCCGTTAGAAAACATTGTACGAGTGGGGGAAAATAATACCTTAAGGACAATAGTTTATTACGCCTCAAATCCAATCAGTTGTTTATATTTTCAACGTTCTTAAAATTCGTCCACAATCTTAAGGTGTTATTAATGGAGGCAGAAAAGAATATGAACATGTTTCTAAATCCCAATGTGCAATTGGACCGCTTTAAGGGAACAAATTTCACTTGCTGGAAAGGAAATTTTTTCTTTCTTCTCACTGTTTTGTAAATTGCATATGTTTTGGAAATAAACTAGAAGTAATTTCGGAACCAAAAGAAGACGATGGTGAAACTGTCAAAGCACAACGGGAGAAACTTGAAAAAGATGAATTGCATATTCTGAATACACTATTCGATCAATTATATGATCTTTATAACTGTATGCAGTCTCCGTAGGAAACTTGGAATGCTCCTGAATACAAATGCAAAACAGAGAAAGAAGGTACTGATAAATTCTTAATTCTGAAATATTTTGAATTCAAAATAAGTTATAACCAAACTATTTTAGACCAAGTGCATGAGTTGCAAATGCTTGGCTCAAAGCTTTGTGAATTAAAGGTGAAAATTTCTGAATCATTTCAAGTTGGTGCAATTATTGCAAGATTACCACCAAGTTGGAATGATTGTCGTAAGAAACTCCTACATACGAAAGACGATATAAGTTAAAGGAATTACAGAAACATTTAAGAACTAAGTAAGAAACCAAATCCCGTGATCAAACAAATATTTCTCCGAATTCCACCAAAGTTAACTTTGTTAAAGGAAAGAAATATCATAAGAACTTCAAACCTAATGGTAAGAAGTTCAAGAAAAATAATTACAATAATAAACATTCTAATGGGGCTTGTTTCAGTTGTGGAAAAAATGGCCAATAATATATTCCCATGATTGCAGAAATAAGAAACGAAAGATACATGCCACGAAATCCGATAATGCAAATAATGAAAATGTGGTGGAAAATATGATCGAGGATCTTGTAGCAATGGTATTGGATATGCAAATTGGTATGATTACCAAACTGAACATGGAGGTAATAATGAAGTCTTCTGATTGGTGGCTCGATTCTGGGGCTACCATACATGTCTGCAATGGTAAATCGTTATACTCCGTACATGAAAAAGCAGAGGACGGTGAAAAAGTTCTAATGGGTAATCACAATTCTACCGAGGCTCAGGGAAAAGGAAACGATGAACTACAGTTCACATCTGGGAAGAAATTGACAGTAACAAATGTTCAACATGTACCAAAAATTCGAAAAAATCTAGTGTCTGCAATTCTGACTTGTAAAAGTGACATCAAAGTCGTCCTTGAGTTTGATAAGTTAATTATGTCTAAGAATGGGGAATTTGTTGGGAAGGGGTATGCTTATGATGGAATGTTCAAACTCGGTATTGTAATTAATAATATGAACAATTTGTAATACCCCACATTTTTTTCTCTTAATTAATTAATGAAAAATATTCCTTTTCCTAATAAATAACTAATTTTAGAAAATTTCATCTAAATAAATATCTTACTCGGATGTGTTAAATGGAACCTTATTATTTGTCGTACTTGTGTGTACTATTCATTTTGTGCATGATTATATTATTTGCATATCATAAAAGAAAATTATATAATTTATGCGCGACACAATAAAAAGTAATAGTTTTGGCATAAATAATTCGAAGCCCATTTTGGGACTCGTATGAACTCGTTTAGGCAGTTTAAACCTTTAAAAATGGTCTTCGGTAAATAACATATGGGTTAAGAGGGTTTTGGACTAATTATAAAAAGAATTTGAGCTCATTTAGGGGTCCAAATGTTGGGCATGTAACCCAACTCGGGATTAGCACTTAATTTAGTTTTTTAGTGGGAGTAAACCACTCCCCCATTATCACAAATCATAACTTAAGATTGCAGCCATGGGAGAGAGAAAAGAGAAACACCCAAAGGAAGGGAAAATAAAAAGAACAAGGAGGGATCAAAGTCTTTCAAGGGTTCTCCTCTACAAAATTTAAAGGCAAGAATTTTCTTGCATAAATTATGTTTCTAATGTATTTCTCAATACATAATTCTTCCCCTTTTTGATTTCTGGAAATTATGGCTTCTTGTATTTGATTTGATGATGAAAACCCACATGTAGAAGAAGAATATACATGTAGAGTAACTCCAGAAATTAGGGATTGAAAACCTATATGTTGATGATTAGTTTTCCCTTAAGCTTAATGATTTTTTGAGAAACTGGTAAATAATTATAGAGGTGATTGATGATTTGTTTATGGGATGATTTTCATATATAAATTTCCCAAATGAATTCCCTCCTTATGAATTTATCACGGTTGAATGTTGGAGACTTGATTTCTTAAGCATCTGAGTATGTTAATGATTGTAACTAGGATTTTTGTTGGAAACTGGACTTAAGAATGTAAATTCCGTGTTGCTGTTAAGAGAATTAATAAGGTAGGAAAAAATTTGGAAACCCAAACACTGTGAAAGGCGGAGGTAGAAGACGACACCTCGTTCGACATCCCCTGTCGCGCGAACGAGACCTTCAGCTGCTCGAACGACGGGCCGAAATCTCTAACTTTTCATCCTCTTCTGCCTTGCCCAATTCGGTACCTACTCATGTCACTGTTATACCCTGTGCACTGCTAAAATAAAAAATATAGGAGGAAGTGTTGGTAGAGTGGATTAATTTACTTACGGGTATAATGAATTCACCCACACACAAATTAATAATAATTACTTTTAGCTAGGATGCTCAGTAATTATTTATGGATTGGAATTAATAATTTATTAGATTTTAAATAATTAATGAATGAAAAAATATTATGAATGATTAATTGGGGAATATAATTAGTAATTGTAGAGCAATTACCTATGCATATTATATAGATAAATGATATGTATTATTATGTATTTGTGTGGACATACCTTATTCGTGGACCGTACTATCATCTCGGGGGTTCGCGCGTTCGGGTCGCATACCACACGTCGGCACATGTGGGCATGATGATGTGTAGGCCATATAGGTATTACATGGAGGCTCCACCCATTAGAGGTCGGGTTGGCGCTGACCATTCCTGTATCATCGCTAGGTGATGCGAGGGAAACCGAGTGTTCGTGTAGGGACACTGTCGTTGATTTTGGCTCCAGCTCTACATGCAAAAAACCTAAGCTACTACTACACTTACGAGGCAAGCACAGCAGTAAGATCGGGTGTCATAAGATATCCATAGGGAGTGATTGAATTTTAGATTTCAATTTCTTTACTAATTCAAGAATAAAAGTGTAAAATAAGTTAAAAAAAGGTGATGGTTGAGAATGGTGACAAAAGAAAAGAATAAGTTACGCTACACAAAAGTAAAGCGAGGGTCGGGACCGCATCCACACGTTCACGAGATAAACAACTACTAATTAGAATTTTGGCTTGAAAGCATTTAACTGAGCATTTACAATTAAGCATAAACTTCACGCAAGAAGGAATTTAACTCAAAGTTTCTTGAATAAACATTTAAAAAAAATGGTCACACGCGGATTAAAATCGGATTGAAGTTTTATGACAAATAAAGTTAAGCGCATAACAATCCAACTTTAATACACGCGGTTTCAATTAAACGCAATTTTACATGAAATCTAGTTTTCGGAGCTCGAGGCCCGTTAATGGCGAAACACAACCCCGACCCTATTTATCTACGGGCACGACATGAAAATAAACTAAATTACACTAATTAAACTAATCTAAGAAAGAAATAAATAACTACAATTAATTATCTAAGCATGAAATTAAACTAAAACAATGAAAAGAAAGGAAAAACAACAACTATATTAAGGAAGACAATGGAATATTACAAAGAAACTTACAAATTAAGGGGCAAAACACAAAATAGAGAGTAGGGCAAAGATATCTCTAAAAACCCTAAAATCTAAGACAAAAATGTAATATTTACAAAATAGAACAAATGTTATCTTATATAGTAAGTTAGAAAATAAAATAGAAAAGAAAAGGAAAAAGAAAAGAAGAAGGAAAATATCGGGCAAAAACAGGGGATCGATCGATCGATCAAACAAAAAATAAGCCCACTGTCTTTGGTCAAAGAGAAAAAACTGAAGGATCAATCGATCGAACCCTTTGGTTAATCGATCGATCAAGCAGTTTTCCGCCCACCACGTTATCCCCTGTTTGGGTTTCTTTGGAATCCTCTTCCGCTCAAAGTCTCGTAACTTATTCGTTAGGGATCGGGTTCGCGCACCGTTCGCAGCCACATGAAGCTCTCTCATAGGGCTGTAACTTTTGTGAAGATGTTGGGCCATATGCCCAAACTATGAAATTACTAAATTTCCCTTGCATGTGCGGAATTATACGAAACTTCATCGGAATGCGTCTGAACTTCATACTAAGCATCCAAATACCTATAAAAGCTCAATTAACCCCTGCAAAACATATATTTATTCAAATACGAGGTTATCTGGTTAACAATCATAAATATAGGGATTAAGATACCCGAGGGGGCTAATAACACATAGGTTAATGGGTGAAATACACAATATTTGCATCGTATCACATCCCCAAACTTACACATTGCTAGTCCCTAGCAATGAAATAGGATACACTAAGAACTACAAGTAAACTAAAAGCAAGATACAAGAACAAAAATGGGATAATAAAGGATAAGGTCACTTTCGAGGGCGATCTCGATTGCATTTAGCGTTTGCAATAAGCCTTTAAATCCCTAGGTTACCCTAGTGGATGAGTGTCGTCTCGTGAGGGTTTTCAGGGATGAAACCCACAAACATCATACAATTTTCTCAAAATATGCCCAACCCAATATGTGACAAACTCAACAACAGCGAAAAATATTTCAAATGCGTTATTAGCATATAGAATGAATTCAAACAAATGTCCGTTGTTATTAAGAGGCTGAATACACCTCATAGAATTGAAACCTTAAAAGTGGGAGGGGAGAGAGCATATGCATAGTATGATTTGTCCAAAACTTAAATAAACCAGATAAACATTAAAGCAAACATATATTCAATCATCACGGGCATTACACTCATCAAATGAAATCATTCGGAACATGAGGTAATACACGGGACATGCGGCCATAAAGAGTAAATGGAAATGGAAACTAGGTCGTGCACATGACACAAATGAAGAACGCAATGTATGAAATAAAAACATATAATCTCAATGAAATATACTTCTCATTAAAGGAGGCAAAATGTATTTTCACAGATTATCAAACTATTTCAACTTTTGAATTAAATGCACCCTAAGATCACATAGGACTTTATAGGGTTATAATGTAGGTTTAGCTAGGGTACGAAACGAAAGATATTTATGTACGAATTCAAAGTGTTCGGAATGAAAACTTATAATTATGGGAAGAATGCGGGAAATTTTGAAATGGAAAACAAGTTCCATAATCAAGCATTAAATATAACAATTAGAGAGCAACAAGGATTATTGAACTATACATTACACATATATATATATATACAAAATTTCTCTTTTATTTTATTTTCTTCTTTTTCTCATATTTTCTTTTCTTTTCTTCTTTTTATTTTCTTTTTCTCTACACTTTGTTATTTTCTCACTCTTTTCATTCTCAAATTGCAACCACACAATGCGAACATCATTCAATCCCAGGTATCATTTTGAACAAAGGTACGAAAGGTGATATATATTGTTTAAAACTCCAATTTGGAGTTGATTATGGGATTTTGGGTAATGCAATGAAAGGCTATATTTAGTCTCAAAGGGTTGACGAGGGGAAAAAGGTGAGGTTAAGGCTAATTGGGTGATATAACAAAGATTGCCTATGATCATTTCATAAAGTTTACGTAATTCTCGAGTCATAACAATATATGAAAATCATGCTCAAGTAACACATTTCAAGATATAAACTCAAGTAATGAACAATCAATGAAAGAATAGTGAGATTACCGAAGAATTCAACGTTTTCAAAGGGGAAAGAAAAGTGTATACACTCATAAACGACGAATGGTACAAAGCTTACTCGGTGTAAGTATATATAATGCAACAAAAGATTATCGAGTTATAAAAATCTTAAACCAAATCAATATAACAAGAAAAACGCATGTGCTCAAGGGATAAAGTTTAATTCATGAAGTTATTCACAATATCAATGATTTGAGGACTAAAGTCTAATAACTTCTAAAATCGAAAACATGCATCGTTGAGTTGTTTATTGGATCGAGCAATTATTGAAATTTATCATTGAAAACAAGGCAAAATGCCCAACAAAGGAGAAAAAAGAAAAAAAATATTTTTGAAATTTTTTAATTTTTAACAAAAAGCATGCTTTGTAACTAACATGTGATAAAATGCATGGAATAAACATGAAATGGATATAATATCCTACACCCCCTAACTTAAATGTTGCATTGTCCTCAATGCGCATTAAGAACACAACACACAGATAGGAAAAGAACGATATTACCCAAAATTGGAGCAATCTCAGATAAATACGAGTCCAATGAATCTACAAAATAAGTTAGTACCAAGCATAATGAAAAGCAATAACAAAAAGTTTAACTAATTACACTAGACTAAATTAAAAAGAAAATAAAATCTAAATAAAGAAAAAATAAATAAATAAAAAGCTAACTATTTACAACCTACTATTTAGACTACACACTAACTATACACTAGAAGTCTAAATAGTTGAGGATCCACCCAAACTACATTTTGACTTTAAAAGATCAACGGTGGAACCTCCAAAGAAATCATGCCTCCCAGAAAATATGAATTCCGTTTGAACAACGAAAGGCATGTGGGTGGTGGAAATAGGGAACCATCGTTAATTTGAAATTTTGGGCGGACGATGGGGGATTTGGATAACAAGGGGGAAAGGTACACTAGGGGCCCAAGAAAAATTGACTCATCTCCCAAAGGTTTGTCAAGTGTAATAGGAGATGGTGCACACACGGGGATAACATCCATAAAAAATAAGTCCGGTAGAGAGTCCTCATCGACAAAAAGTGTAAAAGTTTTAAAAGTTTTTACTGACTCGTAGGAATCAACCTGTAATTCTAATGGTCAGATCACGAAAAATGAATATGGTGATGAAACAAATTCAATCTCAATCGACTCATCTTCGGAAGGGGATTGATTTTGGCAAAGAAATATGCACACTCGATGAGAAATTCTTCGAAAACTTTAGGTGAAACACAAGTTTCCACCTCCTCGTTGTTTTGAACATAAGAATTCATCTCATCACAAATTGCTCTAAGTCTCATTCCAGCACCATTTAGGCTTTCCAAACCTTGGGAGTAAAGAAGAAAAGTTTCTTACAGAGTAAGCTTCCTCGGTTCTAGATCCTTGGATTACTCATTTGAATGAAATTCTTCTTCACATTCATCGGAATAAGAATCGTTATTGCATTCGAATAATGAATCCAACTCAAGCTCCCAATAATAATTTTAATTCCGATAATTGTTTTCAAGTCTTTCAATCTCAAGAAAATCTTCAAAATGGAAAACATGAAAACTATCCCCAACGTAAGAATCATTAGAATGACTGTAATAACTATAAAAGAAAGACATGATTACCAAATTGTATGTAGATGGAGAATCCGATGAAAAGGTACGCAACCGAGAATCAAAGTTTCTAAGTGCTTAAGTATGCAAATATTGCAAAAAGGTTAAAACAAAGAATATAAACATTAGAGGTAGGGTTGGCGCTGACCGTTCCTATAACATCGCTAGGTGATGCGAGGGAGACCGAGTGTTCGTATAAGGACACGGTCGTTGATTTCGGCTCCCGCTCTACATGCAAAAAACCTAAGCTACTACTACACTTATGAGGTAATCACAGTAGTAAGTCGGGTATCGTAAGATATCCACAGGGAGTGATTTAATTTTAGATTTTAATTGCTTTGCTAATTCAAAAGTAAAAGTGTAAAATAAGTAAAAGAAAAGATGATGGTTGAGAATGGTGACAAAAGAAAAGAATAAGTTACGCTACACAAAAGTAAAGCGAGGGTCGGGATCACATCCACACGTTCACTTGATAAACAACTACTAATTAGAATTTCGAATTGAAAGCATTTAAGCGATCATTTACAATTAAGCATAAACTTCACGTAAGAAGGAATTTAACCAATGTTTCTTGAATAAACATTTAATAAAAAATGGTCACACGCAGATTAAAATAGGATTAAAGTTGCATGACAAATCAAGTTAAACGCATAACAATCCAACTTTAATACACGCGGTTTCAATTAAATGCAATTTTACACGAAATCTAGTTTTCGGAGCTTGAGGCCCGTTAATGGCGAAACACAACCCCGACCCTATTTATCTAAGGGCACGACATAAAAATAAACTAAATTACACTAATTAAACTAATCTAAGCAAGAAATAAATAACTACAACTAATTATCTAAACATGAAATTAAACTACAACAATGGAAAGAAAGGAAAAACATCAACTATATTAAGGAAGGTAATGGAATAGTACAAAGAAACTTACAAATTAAGGGGCAGAACACCCAAAATGGAGAGTAGGGAAAAGATCTCTCTACAAACCCTAAAATCTAAGACAAAAATGAGATATTTACAAAATAGAACAAAGGTTCTCTTATATAGTAAGTTGGGAAATAAAATAGAAAAGAAAAGGAAAAAGAAAAGAAGAAGGAAAATATAGAGCAAAAATAGGGGATCGATCGATCGACTCCTTTGGTCGATAAATCGATCAAAAAAAAAATAAACCCACTGTCTTTGGTCGAAGAGAAAAAACTAAAGGGTCGATCGATCGACCAGGTTTCAACCCACTGCATTCTCCACTGTTTTGGTTTCTTTGGAATCCTCTTCTGCTCAAAGTCTCGTAACTTCTTCGTTAGGGATCGGATTCACGCAACGTTCATGGCCATGTGAAGCTTGCTCAGAGGTCTACAACTTTTGTGAAGATGTTGGGCTAGTATCCCAAACTGTGAAATGACTAAATTGCCCTTGAGCGTGCGTAATTGTACAAAACTTCATCGGAATGCGTTCAAACTTCATACTAAGCATCCAAATACCCATAAAAGCTTAATTAACACCTGCAAAACATATATCTATAATACGATGTTGTCTGGTTAACGATCATAAATATAGGGATTAAGATACCCGAAGGGGCTAATAACGCGTAGGTTAACGGGTGCAATATGTAATATTTGCATCGTATCACTAGGTATGGGTCGTATACAGGTGTCCTGCGTAGTGACCGCCCCCAACGTATATGTGTTTTGTGTTCTCCATTTAGGAATAAGAAAATTCCTCCATACTTATAGATAGAGCACGAATAGACACCAACGGTAGATGCCCTGTGTGTCACATATATGAAAGGACATATATTGTTAATTGATCGGACTTGAAATTGAACAAATTGAATTGTCTAAGGAAAATAGAAAATAATTATATATGATGTTCTTTAATCCATAATAAATGCTTATGCCCTTTTTGAAAGATTAATGAGACTTGAATAATTGACTGTTGGAAACTTATTATAGAAAGTACATTCAAATAACGTGTTTCTATTTCCGCGTTATAATTTAAGACATTTTCACCATTCATTATTTGGTAATTGTTGGGGAACGAATGATATTTCGTTAGATGAGGGGTGAGATATCACACGTATGTGAGTGACGAAAAAGGGGGAATAACTATTGCACATAGACTGTATAATTACATTCATATTTATTCAGGTTAATTCTTGCACACCTCGAGATTTGACCAAATATAAATGTTTTCTCCCCCAAGGGGCTCCTAGATAGGGATAGTTAGATTGTGATGTGGCAGTCATGCGATCTCGCTTACTCTCCAGATTCAGATTCAGTTATTTCTAGCATAGGTGCTTTTCATCTCCAGTCTTTTACTATTTGGAACTTTTGTAAGGTCTTAAGCCCGATACTCTTTTATTTTATGTCGGTTGGGATTTTATCTCTCTAGTTGGATATTATTGCTATGGTGGTTTGGAATATTGGACTATTGTGTATGTGCTCCTTATCTTACAAATGCAGAAATTTTGAAAAAAATAACTTATTTATAATTATTATGTGCTAAGGATGGTATTAATTGACAAACACGCCCTATCTTCGGCGTATCATGCCTGACCAACCTTTACGTGAGAAAATAGGGGTGCTTAGATTATTGAGTCTTTTGATTTTTGGCATGCTAGATTAGCGTATTTAAATTTTAGATTATTGAAATGCATGTCTAAACATAAATTAATATCTTGTGATTGTATTTCTTATGATAAATATGAAATTTGTATTTAAGGAAAATTAACAAAAAGACCTTTTCCTAAAGTCGAACGAAGTACTGAATTATTAGAACTAGTTCATTATGATATATGTGAATATAATAGTATTCTAACTAGATACGAGAAAAGATACTTAATTAAATTCATCGATGATTGTTCAAAATTCACATATGTATACTTGATAAGACATAAGGATGAAGATTTTTCAATATTTAAAAGTTTTAAAGCAGAAGTTGAAAATCAAAAGGAAAAGAAAATTAAAATTCTTCGTAGTGATAGAGGGGGATAGTATTTTCCAAATGAATTTGACTCATTTTATGAAGAACGTGGAATAATACATCAAAGAACTGCCCCTTATACTCCCTAGTAAAATGGTTTGGTTGAAACAAAAGAATAATAATCTTACTCATATGATTAACTCTATGTTGAATGATTCAAAATTATCAAACAATTTTTGGGGAGAAGCTCTTCTCACTGCTTGTCATTTACATAACAGAATTCCATCAAAAACACATGTTTCTCCACACGAGGTGTGGAAGAATCCAAAACCAAATCTGGACTACCCAAATGTCTGGGGTTGTTTGTCTTTCTATAGAGTTCATGACCCGCAAAGTTCAAAGCTAAGTGCATGAGGAATTAAAAGTGTTTTCATAGGATACACGAAAAATTCTATGGCATATAGGTTGTTGGACTTAAATTCTAATGTTGTAATTGAATCGTGGGACATTGAATTTATAGAAAATAAATTTTATAAAGATTCATGTCCCTAATTAGAAGTCAATCTTGATACATCCACTAGTTTGATTCCTAGAACATCAATTAATGAGAAAAGGAAGGAAACCAAAACAGAAATGGAACCTAGAAGAAGTCATCGTGTTAGAAAAGAAAAATCTTTTAGCCCTGATTTTGTTTCATATCAAGCCTTAGCCTTTCTGGTTGAAGGAGATAGAGATAATATTCTTAATAAAATACTTATTTTACTTAACGTAGAAGAAGATCCTAAAACCTCCACGAGTTCCTCAGCAGCCTTATGTGCAGTTCCCTCCACAAGCACCGAATCCAGTTGTCCCTCTGCAGCAGGGCCAACTACAGTATGGGAGAGTCTACCACATTCAGGATGATATGCTTCCTCCTGTTCAGCCAGCGCCGCCAGCTATAGAGGGTAAGTTCCTTATTCAGGGACACATGGGTCGCGTTCTGTTTGATACGGGTGCGACACATTCTTTTATTTCCAGAAGTTTTGCCCAATCCACAGAGTTGATAAAATCTGCGGAGAGTACCTTTACTAGTGTGGAATCCTCTATGGGTGACGGTTCCCTTATTTTCTTTGTTTGCAAACACACAGGGATCACTCTTGGTAATTTGTGTTTTGAGGCCGACTTACTCGTCCTAGATATAGTCGGGTATGATGTTATTTTGGGCATGGATTGGCTTGTTAAATATCGTGCTATAGTTAATTGTTACGGGAAGAGTATAGTCTTCGCCGTTCCGGGACAAGACATGTTCCTGGTGGTTATGCCTCGTTTAGAGGGAGATTCTGGTACTTATTTATATTGTATCGCGGAAGAAAATTCTCGGGATGTAGTTGTTTCCTTAGATTCTATTCCTGTTGTTCAAGATTATGAGGATGTTTTCCGGGAGATACCGGGTTTGCCTACTAGTAGAGAGATTGAGTTTGTTATTGACTTAGCGCCGGGAACTTGACCGATTGCGCGAACTCCTTATCGTATGGCTCCTGTGGAAATGAGGGAGCTAAGAGATCAAATTCAGCAGTTGTTGGAACAGGGGTTTATCAGGCGTAGCACATCGCCGTGGGGTGCCCCTGTGTTGTTCGTGAAGAAAAGAGATGGTTCTCTCCGGTTGTGTGTTGACTATAGAGAGTTGAATAAAGTCACCATCCGGAATAAATACCCTTTGCCTCGCATAGATGATTTGTTTGATCAGCTCAGGGGAGCGACCTACTTCTCTAAGATAGATTTGAGAACGGGGTATCACCAGTTGAGGATACGGGAGCAAGATGTATCCAAGACTGCTTTTCTGACGAGGTACGGGTCTTATGAGTTTTTGGTTATGCCTTTTGGGCTAACCAATGCCCCTGCCGTATTCATGGATCTAATGAATAGGGTATTTCGGGACTTCCTGGACCAATTTGTTATCGTGTTTATTGATGACATCCTTGTGTATTCTCAAACGGAGGATGACCATGCTATTCATTTGGGTTTGGTCCTGCATAGGTTAAGGGATCACCAATTGTACGCTAAGTTTGAGAAGTATGGTTTTTGGTTGCGGGAAGTGAAATTTTTGGGTCATGTCGTAACTTCACAAGGTATATCGGTGGACCCAAGCAAAGTTATTTCGGTGAGGGAGTGGGGTCAACCCACGACACCTACCGAGATACGCAGTTTTCTGGGTTTGGCGAGTTATTACCGTCGATTTATCAAGGGATTTTCTAAGATTGCTAGTCCTTTGATAAATTTGACCCGGAAAGGGGTTAAGTTTGTTTGGGATGATTCCTGTCAAGCTGCGTTTGATGAGCTTAAAGATAGATTGACTTCGGCTCCAGTCCTCGCTTTACCCAAGCCGGGGTTGGAATATTTAGTCTTCACCTATGCATCTCTACAGGGTTTGGGAGGTGTGCTTCAGCAGGAGAGACAAGCTATTGCGTATGCTTCTAGAAAACTCAAACCTCATGAAAGAAATTACCCGGTGCATGACTTGGAATTAGCCACCGTTGTCTTTGCCTTAAAGATTTGGAGGCACTATCTTCTTGGGGAGAAGTTTAGTCTTTTCACGGACCATAAGTCGTTGCAATATTTATTTTCTCAGAAAGATTTGAATATGCGGCAGCGAAGATGGTTGGAGTTCGTGAAGGATTATCAATTTGATATTCATTATCATCCGGGCAAGGCGAATGTGGTGGCGGATGCCTTGAGTAGGAAACCCTAGGGAGAATTAGCTGATGTGTGGAAAGCTAAATGGAAGGAACTCAGTCATGAGGATGCGGTTTCTAGGGAATTTATGTCCGTGATGACCGTTACTCCGACGATTGTGGCAAGGGTTGTGGAAGCCCAAGGCAGAGATAAAGATTGTCAAGACCACATTCGCCGATTATTGACTGGGGGAGCGAAGTCCTACTCGGTAAGTTCTGAGGGTGGATTGCGCTTTTACGGAAGGCTTATTGTTCCGGAGGATGGAGTTTTGCGACGGGCTGTGATGGCGGAATCTCACGGCTCTAAGTTTTCGGTGCATCCGGGAAATGATAAAATGTATCAAGATATGCGCCGTCAATATTGGTGGCCGGGTATGAAACGAGATATTTCGGAGTTTTTATCTCGATGCACTACTTGTCAGTTAGTTAAGGTTGATCATCAGCTACCGGCAGGTTTGTTGCAACCGTTGGAAATTCCTGTTTGGAAATGGGAGAGCATTTCAATGGATTTTATCACCGGCTGGCCAACGTCACAAAAGGGTCACGATTCTATTTGGGTGATCGTGGATCGCTTGGCGAAGTCGGCGCACTTCCTTCCCGTCCGTACCGATTATGATACCGCTCGTTACGCTCGGTTGTTCATCGAAGAGATTGTAAGATTGCATGGGGTGCCCTTGAATATTGTTTCCGACAGAGACAAGATCTTTGTTTCCCACTTTTGGCAAAGTTTCCAAAAGGCCATGGGAACCGAATTGAAATTAAGTACTTCCTATCATCCTCAAACAGATGGCCAGACCGAAAGGGTTAACCAAATGTTGGAGGATATGCTTCGTATGTGCATGCTTGATTTCAAGGGTAGTTGGGAACAATATCTCCCTTTGGTTGAATTTGCTTATAATAACTCATACCAGTTCACTATTGGGATGGCTCCCTATGAAGTCTTGTATGGTAGGCCTTGTAGATCCCCCACGTGTTGGTTGGAAGTGGGAGATAACAAGTTTCTCGGACCTGAGATGATTCGGGATACTTCTTCTAAGATCGAGCTTATTCGAGATCGTATTCGGATAGCTCAAGATAGACAAAAGAGCTATGCCGATGTGGGGAGAAGGCATGTGGAATTGGAAGTTGGAGACCAAGTATTAGTACGGGTGTCGCCTATGAAAGGTGTTAAGCGTTTCGAAAAGAAAGGGAAGCTTGCACCACGTTTCGTTGGGCCTTTTCCTGTACTTGCTAAGGTAAGCCCAGTGGCGTATCAAATTGCCCTGCCGGAGCCTTTGCAACAAGTTCACGATGTTTTCCAAATATCCTCTTTGAAGAAGTATAAGAGGTGTGACGGTGCCCTTTGGCACATTCCTTTCAAGGATATAGAGTTGCTACCCGATGTTTCTTATGAAGAGCAACCAGTGGCCATATTGGAGCATGGGGAGCGTAGATTGAGATCTCGTGTGGTTCCCTTGGTTAGAGTACAATGGAGTCATCACAGCGTCGAGGAATCTACTTGGGAGCGTGAGGACGATATGCGGGATAAGTATCCGCATCTCTTTATCCAAGGTACGCTTGAATTTTGGGGGCAAAATTCCCTCATAAGGGGGGGTGTATGTAACAACCCTCGCTTTTGGGAGCCCATTTTATATTTAATTACTATGTTGAGTAGTTGCTTATATAATATGCCGGATGTGGGTAAGTATTAATTTGATGAAATAAGTTAATATTTACTAATAAGTTGCATGATTACCATGTGGGTAAGTGATTATTACCATTTGGTGTTTTATTTTGTCATGAAAAATTAAAATGGCAATTTGAATTAAATGGAACCGAAACTTAAAATGGTTTATAAAATCTCCAAATGATAATTTGGAGGGTGTAGTTAGTTCCGGGAGGTTCGATACAGTCAAAATGTGTGCCATATTGTATTTTGAGATTTTGGGCACTTTTGACTGGTTTTGGCATATTGCGTATTAGAAATTAACTATTGCGGTATTAACACTTAAAGATGGGAGACTTTTAATCTTAAGCCACGTTTTAGTCTTTCCCCAAGTCTTCCATTTCCTCTTATTTGCCCTAAGTGTTCTAGCCCTAATAGTGAGAGTGAGAGTGGAAGATTGGAGAGAAAAAGAGAGAGGGAGCTTGAAGATTTGTGGTTTGATCTTGCATTCTTCTTCAACCAAGTCTGAAATTGAAGCCCCAAGGCAAGTTTTCTACTTGATATTATATGGTTTAAGATGAATAATTAGTATGGGTAGTTATGTATAGTTTTGATGTAATATAATTGTGGTTTTTTGTTGGATTTATGGGTATCAACATCTTTGATAGAGTTAGATTGTTGATTGAGGTAGAAAAATGTTATTGGGAGCATTTATGATCTTTTAGTATCATTAAATGTAGTTGGATGATGTTGGGTTGGTTATTGATTTTGGGTTTAGAAGGAAAATAGGAGAGAAAGGTCTAGGTCTGCTATGGACGGTCGACCGCGTCTCTCAGACCGGTCGACCGGGCCTTCGGAAGAGGGCTCACTGCTTTCTTTCAAGGCATGTAAATTAGGGAGCGGTCGACCGCGGTCCCCCACCGGTCGACTGGTCCATTCGAAATGAACTTTCTGCTTTCTTTCAAAGGCCAAAATTTGAGACGCGGTCGACTGCGGTCTTGGGACCGGTCCCCTGTTTTTCTTACCCAATTTCTTACTTTTGTTTTTAAATCCTTTTCTTCCCCTAGGAACTTAGGACTCTTCTTGAATGAAGTAAACCTTGGCTTTTAGAGTCCTAGTTGAGTTGGTTGTCACCCTAGTGTTGAATGGGTTTCACTTGGGGTTAAGTCCGGGGGAGGGGTTGTCCTAAGTGATGTTAAGGCATCACTTTTCTTTGCGCATCCAAATACTTTGGATGGGAATGGTAGGCCCATACTTGGAGACTTTAGGGGCTTGAAATGAGGTATATGAGACCTTAAGCTCGGGAGACTAATATGATCCCTTGGAGTGTTATTCGAGGCATAACCTAGGATGGAAAAGTAATGAAATATCCTATTATTATGGTTTCAAACAAATGAAACATGTAAATGTAATGAAAAGGAAAAATATGGTTTTTATGGTAAATGCTAATTTACTTAAACACACCTCTCTAAATGCTATCATAAGGGAAGCTCACGCATGAGGTGATATTCCTTGACTAGTGAATGCAGGGAGACTATAGTCCTCGGCCATATGCGGGTTTATATTATGTATTTTTCTGCGCTAGTGAAGTAATTCCGGGTGTGGTTATGACTCACTCGCAGGCATATGGCCACTTCCCGACGTGCGTTAGGTACCCAGGCTGCCTTGTTTGATGGGCCCCTGGAAGATGATAGTCATTTAGGGGCGCGCCCAGTGGGGAAACTCGGAGGGGCGGTCTTAGAATCGTTATATGTATAAGAATATAACCTTTCTAATCTCAAGTGGGACTTGAGGGTTGCATATTTCCACTAAATGATTGTTATGATAATTACATTCCTATTAAGGAATGGGAATTTGTAAGAAATAAGAAACGATGTTATTGTATTCCTGTTAAGGAATTGAAACTGGATTAAAGTGGAAATTGGTTAATAGAAGCTTTTAGTTTAATCAATGCATCATCTCTTTTCCTTGCATATTTTAATTAGGCATGTCATGTTAGTTGTCTTATTAGAATTCATGCTTAGGTTGTTAGATTCCTGTTATCCATATTCATGATATTGTTCATATCTAGCATGCTTTTTGTTCATCTGGGAACTATATATAAACCGGGTTCTGACCCGTTCATTTTTTTCCTCTATGTTGTGCTTGTTATTGTATCCGCCCAGGTGCTCCTCCGCAAGGACGCCCGTGTTGATATTCCTACTCTTTTGCTTTTAAGGAGCTGTATGAAATTGCGGATATTACAGGATGTTTTGTTAGACGCCGTCATTCTTTTGATATCTAGTTATGATCGGGCCTATCACTCGGGCATGTGGCCCAAACTTGTAATTGTATAATGAATGTAAAATATAATATCTAACTGTTGTGATTACTTTTGTGTAGCTATGGACCGACATCATATTCGGTTCTCCCTTTGTATTGATGGTTTTAGATGTATATTAATCTTGTTTCTTTGAATTCCACTATTGTTCTAGAATGGGTTGTTTAAATTGTTTTTCTTAACTTAACTTTTAAATTGCATAAATTGTTTTGACAACCCGTTTTCTGAATTATTGGGTGGTTTTCTCGGTTACTCTTACTATATCTACGGTGCTGAGAATGATTTCCGTCCATGATTACCGTATATGTCGGAGTATCGGGCTGGCCACCCCTTATTTCGGAGTGCGAGTTGTCACAAAAACGTCAGTTTTGAATGGTGACTTAGATAAAGAGGTATATAGGAAATAACCCGAAGGACATAAATTTTGTAAATTAATTAAGTCACTTTATGGGTTGAAACAAGCTCAAAAGCAGTGGCATGAAAAGTTTGATACAATCATTCTTTCAGATGGTTTCAGACATAAGAAGGTTGATAAGTGCAATTATTCTAAATTCACCAAAGATTATGGTGTAATTATTTGTCTATATGTTGATGACTTATTAATTTTTGGTACAAACATGAGATGTGTATTTAAGAATAAGAATTATCTTACTTCACAATTTACGATGAAATATCTCAATAAAGGGGATACTATCTTTGGTATTAAAGTTAAGAAACATAGTGCGGGTTATGTATTATGTCAATCTTATTACATTGACAAAGTTCTTCACAAATTCAATCACTTGAAAATAAAAGAAACAAATACCCCATATGATTCCAGTATAAAATTATTAGAAAAATCTGGCAGAGTAGTTACACAACTTGAATATGCTAATGCAATTAGAATTTTAATGTATGGGATGCATTGTATAAGGATAGATATTGAATTTAAATTAAGTAAAATGTCAAGATACACTAATAACCCAAGTGTGGATCATTGGAAAGAAACTGGGAGGATTTTTGGTTACCTCAAAAAGACCAAAGAATTAGGTCTATTTTACTGTGACTTTCCGCTGTTCTTGAAGGGTACTCTAATGCTAGTTGGATAACTAATGCGAGTGATAATAAATACACATCTGTATGGATATGCACATTGGCGGGTGGGGTGGTATCTTGGGCATCCAAGAAACAAACTTGCATTACACATTCAATAATGGAATCTGAGTTTATAGCACTGGAAGCAGTCGAAAAAGAAGTAGAATGTCTAGTAAATTTATTATTGGCAATAAAGTTGTAGCCCAAACCAATTCCATCTATTTCTTTGTATTGTGATAGTTAAGCTACATTGTCTAGAGCATATAACAAAGTATATAATGAAAAATCTAGATATATAATTTTAATACATGAATATGTCAAACAACTAATAACTCATGAAGTTATTAATATTATATATATTTGAACAAATAAGAATCTAGCTGACCCGCTTACCAAAAGACTCTCTGGAGATTTGGTAAATGACATATCTAGTGTAATGGGACTAAAACATTTTTTCAATAATAAGTGGTAATGGTAACCCAACTTTTTAATAGCATTACAATTATTCCAAAGTTTAATGGGTAATAACAAGTTACTAATAAGTGATTAGTTTTGTACTAAAATTTATTCAATTTCATGTCCCTTATAGGATGTTCAGTGCGTATTGCTACGTCGAGAGGATGAGTTTAACTCTTAATAAATTTCGTTGTCCAAAGTAACAAGGACATGCAAGAGAACTTCACCTATATGAATATAGAAAGTGGTGCCGCTTCTAGCAATATTTTGGGTTCACTCAGAGCACATGGCCATAATAGTGCTAAAACATATTGAACATCTCGTATAGATTGGGATATCCCATGTGATATATGTTCGGTTCTAAATAATAAGACAAGGTTTAATTCATAACACACCATTGTCTTATTAGAACTTTGATACATATTCACTAGCTAAAGGTTTAAATCGAAAGATACCTTCTTGTATGCATGAGCATATCACAAGAAGAAATTGCAATAATATTAAAATCTAGTGGGGGATTGTTGAATGATTTTAATATTAGTGGGTCTTAATGTTTAGAGAAAATGAAAGGTTAAAACAATTAATTAGTTGGAATAAGAAAAGACAAAGCGGAGCAGGAAAACCAAAGTTCCACATTAGAAAAGTGTGAAAAAGTGAGTGGGTTAATAAAGTATATTATGTCATAAGAGATTACTTGTGTGTGTTGAAGTGTATGCTACTAGTGTACACCTTAGGTCCAAGGATGGTGCTTTGCACCATCCGAGTGCGTGTGCGCGAAAGTGCGATTGGGCCTTTAGGGCACTTTAGAGGCTCACTTCGCACTTCGTACATACGCATTCACTACAAAATAAAATTATTTTGGAATCGGTGCTCTAGCCGTCTCAAAAATTCCTTTAACAGTCTCAAAAGCCTTTTGTGACGCTATTTGAGACGGTAAAGGAGCATCATATTAGACCCCCGTTTTAAAAGCTTTTTGAGACAGCAACAGCCGCCTTAAAAAGTTTTTTTGAGACGGGAAATACGCCGTCTCAGAAGGTCATTGCTTATGTGATCCTTTTAAGATGGGAAAAAGTCCGCCTTTGAAAGTTTTTTTACAGACGGTGTATGCTGTCTCAAAAGGTCCTCGTTTGTGGAATCCTTTTGAGACGGCAAAGAAGCCGTCTTTAATAATTCTTGCGCCAAAATTAAAATTTTATTTATTCCATTATATTCTCAATATATTTTTAAATAAAAACTCTTAAAAATAATATATGACATATTTGGCATCCCATTTCAACAAATATAACACACACTTTTCCATTAAACTAAAATTAGAGTCCATACAAAGACAAAATAGACAATTTCAACATTGTGCCCATCAAACTAAATATCTCTACAAAATTTAACTTGTCCTATTAGAATAAATACTTGAAATTTTGAACCAAACGATCTCCATCAAAACGTGTCTTGCCTTGTCCACAAAAGATTTCGACCTGCAATAAAATTTATCTAGTGTCAGTTACCGTAAACAAAGAAGTAATCTTTTTTTCGATAGTTCCTATTGATGAAAATCTTTAAAAACCTTATCGAATTTGTATCTCTTCATTTTATTTACTTTTAAACACTACATATTTTTAAAATAATTCGATAGAGTCTCCTTTGTTTATTCATGAAAACCAACCTGTTTAAACATAAAAAGTAACTCAAAAGCAACGATAGAAATAGACACAACATTGTAAACAACTAAGTGCGAAATAGCCACAACATAGATTATACCTAACACTTCATCACATACATATATATAAATAAAATAAAGATGTCTCATTACCTAGTCAGTATGGGTCGTTGAGGTAATGGGAGCATGATTAGGGATAATACTCTGAAACAAACTGTGCATTTCACTTCTCATGTCAGTTTTCATCTATAGGAGTGCTTGTTGGTGGTAAAATTCTAATTCTTTGAGATCGTGTCGATGTCTAGCCTCTCGATCTTCAGCATCTTGTCTATCTCTACCCTCTCGATCTTCAGCGTCTTTCTTAAGTTGATTAATATCCTCCAATAATGCAAGAGAGGAACTTGTTCATGTAGATGTTGTCCTAATACCTACCCCCTTTAGTAAAGTATAACCATGGCCTCCTTGTCTTACCACATCCTTAAAAATCTCATTCCTTGCTTCCGGATCATTTCGCTTCTCTTCTGGTAGGTCATTTAGTCGTCTCTCGAGCATTGTCTACCAATTAATAAATATTAGAAACTAATGAATTTAATTTAAACATATATTAGAAATTAATGAATGGCTTTAGTTAGCATATATACATACCGCTCTATTTGATGACCCATCTTCAACATTGAAAGTCTTATTATTCGGAGCCCGAGTGGCTTGCCACATGTTGATTTTGTCAACGAGCTCTCCTACCTCTACCCTCTAAAAAAATATTGTATATATTAATATTTATTAAACTAAAAATTATAAGTGTTTATAATACCAGAATTCAAATTTCCTTGGTAATTTTTGCATGTGGCTTTCGCCTAGTCCTTGAGTAAGAACATTCACCTTCACGGTTCTTCAAGTTTTACTTCCCTATATCCTATAAAAAAGTTAGAGAAATTAATAAATTTGATGTTACTAATGAAGTAAATGTAAATAGACTCATCTTAAACTTAATGGGTTGTCATACAATTATCTTCTTTAGAACCCAATACTTCACTAAAGTATGCCATTGAACTTTGTCGACTCGGGGAGCGTATTTTTCAACCGCTCTTCATCGGTTTGAAACTTTCGATAGTGATCTATCTTAAATCAGTACTTCCATTGCCTCCAAGAAGCTCCCATCCTTGCAAAGAAAATTGGTTTAACACCTTCGGGTGCATTTGTGTTTTCCTTAAAATTAATAACAAAACAAATAAATATTGAATTAATAAATTGGTTGGAAATTTAACAAACTTATATATAACGAAACAAATAAATCAAATTGAATTAATGAACTACCTTCAATTCATTCCAAATACTCTCAAGAGTGTCCTTTTTCGCCTCGGTCCAATAGAACATTGTCATTGGAAACAAATTTCCACTCCTAGCATAGTAGCCTAATTGCGACATCAATTTGCATTCAAGCGTACAAACTGGCTAGCAAAGCTTATTCCACTCTAGTATCTTCTTTTTATTATTATTCCATTAAATCTAAGGCCTGGGAGCTTTTCTAACATTTTTCGCATTAGTCGGGGTACTCTCTGTACATAAACAAATATTCGATAAACATTGTTATGTGAAATATAATATCAAACTAGTGTGATTAAAAAAAGTTCATTGCTAACATATGATATACCTGAAGTCTCCTCAACATCTAAAGTCGACTCATTGTATGAAGGATCAACATTTTCTCGTAGATAATTAATTTGCTCGATATATTGGGTTTGTTAGCATGTAGGGCTCTGAAATAAAGAAACGTGAACCCTTGAGTTACGATGTGACGTGTCTGACTGGGGTGCCACTAGGGTCATTTTTTGGGGTTGCAATACCTCACTCGGGCGGGATATCAATATATACGCTCTAAATCGTCTTCCACGAGTGTTGTGAATGGTTGTTTCTCAAGTGATTTTTCATTGGCAATGATATCGAACATATTCAAATGATGTTGACGCTTTCCTACCATGGATCTGTATACGTACATATAACATACATAATCAATTGAATTACATAATAATAAAATTGAGAGAGGGAGAAATCACGTTAATTCTACATGAAACAAACATGAACTTGTAAATGGGTTATTGATCCATACCTCTCTAAATAGTCTTCCACTGGGGTTGTGAGTGCTTGTCTTTCCTCATATATGAGATCACACATATTCAATCGACGTCGACGCTTCGCTGTCATGGATCTGCATATGTACATAATAGGTGTAATAAGATGCGAACATAAACAATTATAATGAAGTAGAGTGAAATCAAAACAGACGATGGATTGTTTGAAGCAAAGTGAAATCAAAATAGCTGAATCAGCAGCGGATACAAAATGGTTTAGAGCAGGCCCCGTCATGGATTTGATCAAAACAGGTTCAGTGGTTGCATCACGATGACTGTGAGAAGTCCTTGTCCTATTTTCTTGCGCATGTATGCATATATGCAGCAACACCATATATTCATATATGCTGCTACATATGTTGCACAAATCTTCTGATTTGTGTTTGTATATGTGTGTGTATCTAAGTGTTAAATAATCTGGAAGCAGTAAAATGTAACTGTAGAACTATGAATATATACTCGGATTACATGATATTACTCATTATTTTTCCTATTTATGTTCTTATTTCTTTTTTGTCTCTATTTAGGACTGGGAGTAACATTGAGAACGAAAGTATACAAATGTTGTAGTAAAAATTCTATAGGTAAGTTTGATAGTAAAAATGTATAAGGGATACTGTGGTGCACATTCTTCATGTGGGTTATTGTGCACATTGTTCATGTGTTTTAATTCATTGGAACAGAACATGTTCATATGTGTTACTTCATTATGCTTAACTCATTTCTATCAACATCTTTCTTTGTGCTCAGCATGATGGGGTCATATATTTTACGTTCATTGCATTGCCACCTTTGAAGTCATGGGTATTCGATGACTTTAACTACTTTACAAGTTACAAATACAGTGAAGGTGTGTCCTTCAGTTTATATCTACCACACAATTGATAGATTACTGTATATAGTTTATTATTTGCTTTTTCAGTTGTGTATTATTCTTATAAATTTTTTAATATTTTTGGCAATTAAACTATTTGAGTACATGCATATGTTGATTTTACAGTATCCTAAAAATTGATATGAAGACCATATCCGATAGGAACTAACTTTGACTTCCCAAAAAAATTTTGACATCTCAATATTGTGAATAACCTCTTCAAGGTTCTTTATATCTATCTCATTGTCCCATGTCTTAACATCCATAAGAACATATCAGTTCCCACTGCCTTTCTTTTCAGACGTTGCTTTTGATTTTCATTCCCTCCCGTATGAAGCCTTATTTTCCTTTTCAGTCTCATCACCAAAGAGATCATGGTCACCATTTAGTGATTTAGCTAATGGCAAGACATTTCTTTCCGAGGACAGTGAAATGTTTGTATTAAGTTATGAAATTTGGTTATATTTTATTCTAAAAAATTTCAAGCATTAGTTCACATATTAAGTTTTCTATAGATTTTTCTAACGAAGGTTGACTCTAAAATATTTCTTTTACTTCTATATTTCAGAACTATGAAACCTAGCATTTATAAACAAGAACTTTATAATATCCCAGTCTAATCATCTCATTTCATTTGGTCTTAATATTTTAGGTTATTTAATTTGAATGAAGATCACAAGATGAAGATTTTGAATTGAAATGGTGGGATTAGAATAGTTAGAGATGACTTTAGTTTTTTGTATCCTCATATCTCTTTGTGTGTTACTTTTTGTACGGTTGAAGTTTAAGGAGCCGACAACAAACATTGAAGACACAATATCAAGAAAATCAAGAATTGCCCAATTCCTATGTTGCTGCTGTTTATGAACACATGAATGTTGTTTATGAACATATGAAGACATCAAACATATGAATGTTGCTTCTGTTTATGAAGTGTAAGGAGCCGACAACAAACATTGAAGACACAATATCAACAAACTTCTTTTTGAATGAGCAAACACAGTATATGATGTTGCCGCATATATGCTATATATGTTGTATATATGCTATATATGCCTCACTGTCTTCCTTAAATTGGTTGCATATATGTATATATGATGCATACATGCTATTTATACATTGGCTACCTTAAATCCTCCTAAGATCATCCTTAAGAGGATCCATTATATCTTCTAAAAGTTTTTCTGGGGTGGTGTTAACAATGAAGTCATTAAACACCAATGGATTAAATGAAATCACGTTTTCTTTCCCACAAAAGAGGGGGGTCTTGATTAAGTAGGCAACCTACATATGTGCTATAATTTGAAGACCAGTCATGGGTTATGGGCTACTTTTATGAAGCACAAATATAAAGCCAAGTTATTCACAGGAAAATATGGTTCCAATTTAGTGAAAAGAGTGAGGCAAATTCAAAGTCTGGCAGAGATAATATCAAAGAAGTTAATGAGGATATGATTTGGGATTCTTCCAAAATTCAGCTTATGAGGTTTCGAAATCCTAAATTCAACTGAGTTGAAAATTACTTTGGAACAAACACTGCCCTATTTAAATATCAGTATTTGGTTAGAAAACTCATTGAAAAAGATATCCCCATTCATTTAAAACTATATAAGGTTTGTTTCAAGCTTGCTTCTATATGCAGATGTTGTGATCTTTTTAAGGAATCTATTCACCACACTTCTCTCCAAAGTGAGATTGCTACAGCAGTTTGGAAGTTTTTTGGTAATTTTTTTGGCCACACGTCAATCTTAATTTCGATACCTGTAACGCCATGTTAATCAGTTGGTGGATAAAAATTCCTAAGAAAGACCATTTGATATTCTTTACAAATATTCCTATTTTCATCTTGTGGGAACATGGAAATCAAGGAACAAATGTAATTTTTGAGGATGCTTCCATGGTAGCAGATGAGATCATTAAAAATGTCATCACCCTTGTCACTAACATAGGTTATAGTATTTAAGTCCGCAGTTGATATTTCTAGCAGGATCAGAGGGGATTTAATTTTAGATTTTTTAAATTTTCCCTACATTTAGTTTTATTGCTTAGTTTGCTTTAGCTCTTGTAAGCCATCTAGAAATGGCGTTTCTCTTTTTTTTCTTTTTTAATAAAAGCTCGGCTTGTATTTGTTTGGGTAAAAGCTCACTCAAATTTGTCTCGTGAAACAAACAAGTCAACTTAAGCTACTTAAAATAATTCAAGCTATCAAAGATGATAATAACCTTCATATCTCTTCTATTAATGATTCAAATAAAAGTCCACTTAAATCTAGATCTGTCAGTTGGCATATATACATACATGTCCAACTGCAAGACCATTTCAGTCACCATGTACGCATACCTATCCAATTCTAATTACCCTACCATCTCCATACACTTGAATTACTCAATCTCCATATATAGCCTGCGATAGCAATTCTCTCAGCTTAGGATGTTGGGGGTCAGCCATTGTACGACGTTTAACATAAGGATCAAATGTCGACCTAACGAAGCGAGATTCTTTATCAGATGTCGACTGATCGAAGCAAGGCATTGGTCAACCGACTTTTTCAACCATTTAAAACCTTGCGTAACTCAGTATTTGTAAACAACATTATTTTAAGTCCCAAAAGGGCATAATTTATTTATGGGACATAGAGATAAGACTTGAATGAGCTCAACCAACATTGGTTTTTGACAGGCCTAAACTTAATTCAATGGTTTGAGCAATACTGCGCATAACCAAGAACAATGAAGTAGCCTACTTAGATACAAAATCGATGGAACACTTGAACTTTCACGGTCCAGATGAAAACACCAATCCAATCAAAACCATTACTCTCAGTCTATTACCAATCACAAGAAACAACCAAAAAGAAGAAGAACAGGAATTCTATTATGATTGTGCTTGTGCTTGTTTCTGAAGCAATAATGTGGGACACATACATACTAAAAATATATGCATAAGATAACATCAAGTTTTAAAATTTAAATAAATGGACGACATGCATAATAATGTCTGCATATTGTTCCAATCTTTGACATCAAACAAATCAAAACAAAAGGTAGCTAATTTAGGATTACATTCCCCTCAAGCATTTCCCCTTCCAATTTCATTATCATCATCATCTTCATCATTATCATCATCATCATCCTCTAGGACACTGGGTCAACTATTAATCCATTTGCTCCTTGCCTCACCCACCTTATAGTTTCATCTTCATCCAAATTTTGCATGTTAAATGGCTAATCAACATTGACCAATAATCATTCTTTAGTCATCGTGTACCTATCAAATCGATCTCTTAGTGACATATGAACAACAACGTGCCAATCTTGTTCTATAGGATCCTGCACGTAAAATACCTGTTCTCTTGAGATGCGAAGATGAAAGGCTCATCACTCTCTCGACCATCCTTATATTTCAAATGCTTGAAGTTCACTAGCGTCAAGTAGAACTCATCCACTTTTGTGCCGATGCAATTTTCAACCCAATCACACTTGCATAACACAAACTTCATGCCATTAACATATTGAACTTCAATGATGTATGTCAGATCCTCGTAGTATGTAATATCGCCTGCAGTAGGATCTTTATCTTTTCGAGTTGAATAGCTCATTTGTTCGGATTTTATAACAACGCCTCTATTTTGACTTTTTTTTCATATCAACTTTCTTCGTTCGAAATCGAAAATCGCCAATAATAAAAGATTTGAATCTAACTGCATCTTTGAGGGGAACTAAAGATAAGAATTTGATTTCATTGGATAGTTCAATGCCATCGGTAACCATTCTACTCACCTATAGTATTTTAAAATAAATGTCAATAAACAAATATAATCGTTATTTATAATTCAAGTATTTTTTATGATGTTTTTACTTACATGATCCTTAAACCATATGTGGAACTCTTCGTTGTGAAGACGATTAACATGATGTTGTTATGAATCTTGAGGGTAAATTGATGAAAGATCTGTGAGATGTTTTTTACAAAATATAAGCGTAGTCATATATCTATTTCATACAAAACTATAAGAAAAGTTTTTACAAAATCCAACTAGGTATAATGAAACTTACTGAATGAATGGTGTCACTAACTCTATGTTGATAAGAACATACTGATGAGCTTGCGTATACATTACTTAATTAACTTCAAATGGAACATTTTCCCAAGTGCATGACCATCCATATCCCCTTATCATCATTTCTAGACGGTCGGTTAGACTTGGTTTCCACATCAATGTACCGCGAACAAAAAGTCATGCATTCTTCCAAAAGAATAGAGGCCTCTGGAGATACCTTTTAATTGGATACATCCGACGGTAAAGGACACAACCAGCAATTAGGAGTTCATTGGGAAAATGTATAGGCATGTGTTCCATCACATAAAAAAAACTCGACGGGAATATCTTCACAAGGCTACAAAGTGTAAGATCCATCCGACCTTCAAACTTTTCCAAATCAGTTGGGGTAACTGCACTGGAGCACAATATCACGAAACAATTGCTTAATTCAATTAAGGCTTTGACAATATGATTTAACAATACCCTTCGCGCTGCTATAGGAAGTAATTTTCGCAATAAAAATTGATTATCATGGCTTTTTAATCCTGAAATTTTCCTTTCTTGCATGTTCACGCATCGTGAAATGTTTTATGAGTAACCATCGGGAGTTTTAACATCCCGCAACACTTTCAAAAAGTGGATTTCTCCTTGTTACTAATCGTGAACTCTATTAGGGGAATGTACTTTAAATTTGACCCCCGTGGTTGAGGACGCAACTCAGATCTAATATTCAATTTTTTGAGGTCTTTTCGAGACTTTAAATTCTCATTTGTCTTACCTTTAGTACCCAACAATGTAAATAGGACATTATCACACACGTTCTTCTCAATATGCATGACATCGAGATTGTGGCGAATAAGATTATCCTTCCAGTACGACAAATAAAAAGAATACTTTTCTTCTTCCAACCTATTATAGGTTTCAACACTTTCTTTGTTTTCTTTTCTAGTGCCTCTCTTTCCCTCCTTCTAAAGACATCTTCCATCTTATATTCAGTTTCAATGTCAGGATCATTCAACTGTTGCAACACTTGCAAGCCCAAAAGTTTTAGTGAGGTCGGTCGTAATTCTACACACCCATTAAATGGTGTCTTCTGCCAACGAAACCTATGGCGGGGGTCTAAGAATCGACGATGACCCCAATAATAGAAATTCTTACCATGCTTTAATCGCATTGCTTGATGGTCTTCGTTGCAATAAGGACAATCAATATCTTTTATGCTCCATCATGATAACATGGCATATGCATGGAAATCATTAATAATCCACATCAAAGATGCATGAAACTCAAAGAACTCCTTACTAGATGCATCGTAAGTGCGTACACCATCATTCCATAACTCAATCAACTCATCAATTAATTGTTATAAAAATACATCGATCTTATCTTCGGGTTCATTTTATCCATCTATAAGTATAGACAAAATCAAATTAGGTCGCTTCATGCACAACCACTGAGCTAAACTGTACATAATGAGGATAACAGGCCATATACTGTGCTTAATTGTCATATTACCAAACGGATTAAATCCATTAGAAGCTAACCCAAGTGTAACATTACGACCATCCCTCGTAAAATATGGGATTTGCTCATCAAATGTTTTCCAAGCACGAGAGTCTGCTGGATGCCTCAAGACACCATCGTCAATCCGTTTCGCAGCATGTCATTTCATTAGAGGAGATGAATGGGATGACCAAAATAATTTTTTCAATCTTGGTTTTAAATGGAAATACCTTACTTTCTTTAAGGCTACCTTCAGGCCTTGGACACCCACACTTGAACCATCATCTTTATATCGAGAAAATCCTCACATATCACACTTTTCATGATTCTCAGCTTGATTTTGAAATAGCATACAGTTGTATGGCACGCATCCCACATCTCATACTTGAATCCCAATTCCTTCGTTAGCTTGTTGGCTTGGTAGTAAGACTTTGAAATTCTAGCACTCGAAAATACCCTCCCCAAAAAACCCAACAACTTAGTGAAAGAAAAATTTTCCATCCATTAAGAGTTCAATAACAAATGACAATTCTGTAACCCCCTCTGGATAATTTTCGTACAAATTGCACTGCCCCTCTTTCAAAAGTCTAGAATACTCTAGAACATTTTCATATGATTCGAAAATTTCTTTGGTTCTACATTCCTCATCATTACTCATATTGTCATATCTGTGAGGAATACCCCTTTACTCTTGAACCATTGTAACCATGGCATCTCGAGCATTCAATTCAACGGGTATATCATCAACTAGCATATCATCCCGTAAAGAATTCATATTGCTTCCTACACCACCAAAAGTCTCTCCATGGAAAACCCAAACCTTATAAGTCTTGTCAAAACCATGCATCTCAAGGTGATATCTCACCATTTGTTGGGTGTGGTATACTCGATTTGCACATCTCTTACATGGGCAATAGATTTATGTGGTCCCAATGTTCTTGTTTTTGTATGCATAGTTAAGAAATCTTTCAATCCCATCAATGTATTCTTTTGAACACCGACTACATAAATTAATCCAACTTTTATCCATGGTACCTAAAATTGAAAAAACAAATGATTCCCAACAATTTGATACAGAAATTCAAAAAACTCAATAGTAAACTAATTTAAATAATAATAATATAACCCAACAATTCAACGCATTAATTTTAACATCTACATCATTAAAAAGTCACACAATCAACATAAAAAGTCAAGAAAGGAAAGAATGTTACACAATTAAAAATTTACACAATCAACATTTTAGTACTAGTGCACCAAATCTTAAGAAATGACAACATCCAATGAAATTAAAAAGTCACACGATCAACATTTTAGCATCTACATCATTAAACATTTATACGTAAAAAAACTCGACCAACATACACATTTCATCCCGCTCGAATTACTACGTTTATCTTCTCCTTTGTATGGAACGTACACTTCATCCTCAACTAATTTTTTATTACTCTTTGATTTACTTTTATTACTTTTAGCGCGATCCCGCATTGTTGAATACAATTTATGGACTCCCAATTCCATCAATTTTTTCTTTTCTCTTCTATTTTCTTCAACCTCTGCCTCTCGTACTCCTTCAATGTTGTAAACATTTTCTGATAAAAAGATACGTAATTAGATAATAAATGAGGCAGAGAGAGAATGAAAAATTAAGTTTATCTTTTTAGATTCTTTAAAGATTGTGATATTACTTTTTTTTATGTACTAATTTTTTTGTAAACTAGAATTTTAACTAATGCTTGTTTTCGAGTACCAACTCATATGTTGGAGCTTGTGTCCTAATACTTAGGGTCCATTTGAGTGGCGTTGAATTGTTTTCCATGGAAAATACTCATTTTAGCTCATTTTTTTACTGTTAAAGTGCTTGATTTCATATCCATTCTATTAAAACACTACTTATTAATATGAAAAGTGTTCCATGGATTTATCAATTTTCGCGGAAAACAATTCTCACCCACTACCCAAAGAATTGATTTCCATGGAAAACTTCAAAAGTAAGACCAAATCACTCTTATATTTTCCATACATTTTCCTACCTCTAATAAAAATAAACTATTTCTCAGCCATTTTCCAACTTTGTAATCAAACACAACCTTAAAGATTTTTATGTTAAAGATTTAGCATTTGATATGATATTAGATGTAACCAAAAAAAAATATGGTATTGGATAACATTGGTGATTTTTCAACGGTGATGCATGTTTGAATTAATTTAGGTCCATCACATATATCACAAAATAAAATCATAATCGAATAGTAAATCAAATTAATAGCATGAGCTACTTGCAAATGCTATGAGTTAATTAACATAAACAAACATATGAATAATTCTAAATAAAATTCACACTAACATGTACGCAAATATTTTCATAAATTAATCTTAAAAATATACTACAACAACCAATTCACAATTCGGGTTTTCAACCCTCAACCTCCTATCACCACTACAAATAAACAAAAATAATCAAAAATTGTACCCAACAAACTAATTTTTACAATAAACTAACAATGTCAAGAACGTAAAAAAACTAATTTCAGAGTAGTGTGTCAGTAAACTAATTTTTTTAGAGTAGTGTCAATAAACAATGTGAAGTGTGTCAATAAACTAATTTTTTCAATAAAAAAAATACATGCTTGCTTCTCACTGAGAGGAGCAGAATAGCTATGCTCTGTTCCTTTTTTCTTGTTTTGCTTAGGTTGGAGCTTGGAACTTAGGCTGCCGGTGGAGAGGAGGAGAGGAGCTACTCCGGAGGAGGGAACTCCGCTATTACAGTTGTTCTGGATTTGTGCGACGGAGAGAGGCGGGGGAGGTGAGGGATTCGTGCATGAGGAAGGAGTGAGAGAGAGACGTTAGGTTAAAAGACAAAAACACGGGTGTTTTTTTTTTGTCTTTTTTACTTTCTTTTGTTTCTTAGGCTTACAATAGAAGCGGGAAACTAAAATGTGAGGGGGGAACTGAAATATTTTGTGGTTGTCTCATAAAGTATATCTTTTGAGACAACTAGTAATTTGCAGTCTTTCTAGCTACTATTTTTTTAGACGGGGAATAAAAGTTGTCTTAAAAATAGTAGTTTTTAAGATGGTTAATTTTACCGGTCTCAAAAGGTTAGTTTTAGAGACCCAAATTTTAACCATCTAAAAAATTTTCGTCTTAAAAAGTACTTTTTTTGTAGTGATCATCGAGAGACGCAGTAGGAGACTTTGATTTGTGACAAAGTCAAAAGATAAAATGGTCTAGATTAAATACGCAAGAAATGACACATAATTATGGCACGAGTGAATCTGAACCGTCGGATTTTGGCGCCACTTTGTTAATAGTTAATCCCTACAGTCACATATTTTTTGTTTTGATCTAGAACGTTCAATATATAGTTATATATCCAAGGGCCGTGAATAAATGACCTTTGGATAAGTGTTTGTTCATATAAAGACAACACAAGAGACTATATATATCAGGTTAAATCCTGCCATAATTAATTTCGATATTTGTTTCTCTCTCTTATTTCTTCTTACCAATTTCATAAGAGTGTTCTTGGGGGTATTCTTCAAGTTTTCTACTTAAAGAAACCGGTGTATTTTTTGTGTTTTGAGGTGATTTGCCTATAATCGTTAGCAAACATGTACGAGTGGGGGTAAATAACGCCTTAAGGACAGTAATTTATTACGCCTCAAATCCAATTAGTTGTTTATATTTTCTGTGTTCTTAAAATTCGTCAACAGTGTACATATGTGTGTTTAAAACCAAAAGTGTCTCTGTGTCTGAGTGTGTGGATATAATAGTAGGTGTTACATATGAATATATACAAAGTCCGTATTAACCATGAAAGAAGATGAAGTTGGAAATCATATAAAATTTCAATTATAACGCAATAGTTTTAGCATATTAATGTAACTAAAGGAGTGGTCTGGTGCGTGGCCTGGGTAATTGAAAATAATGTCCATATATCACATCACGCATATGGGTAGTGCGGGAGTAGTTTTAGAGTCGCTGGAATGGGTTTTGGGTAGTTACTAGTTGTAACAAAATGACACATTTGTCTAGCCATCTTTAAACTAATTTTTGGCACACCTCGAGTAGTCAAAAATTATATCCAAGATAACCGACATGTTTTTTGTGGTGACAATTATATTCAACACAAATAAATGAGAAAAGCGCAATCACTAAGAGAAATAAAGAACATAAAATGTCAATCACACAACACAGTATGTACGTGGTTCAGCAACAATGCCTACTTCCACGGTGGTGCAGTCAGTATTATTTCTATATACTCCGAGGAGCGTTTACATAGAATATAGTGATTGCCTCTTGCCCCAGGCTTAGGGTTTATTATATACATGTTTGTCTTCAGGGAGTGGGGGTGTTGGACTCCCCCACGTCCATCTTTCCTCTCCTGGAATATCTCTATACGAGATTTTAGGAGAGGACTAAGTCATAAATGAATTTAGTTAAGGTGATAGGGGCTCGGACTTTGGGTCGTTTTTATTAGGCTACTCGTCTGGGCCCATGATGGAAAATTCGGGTCCCACAACTACCCCTAAATTTATTGGGCCACAATTTGGCCTCAATAAATTTAAATAATTTGTCATAATGGCTCTTTTGTAAATTGTGCAACTCTTCCCAAAGTTGAGAACTGATTTAGGTGATAGTTACTTCGTGTCCTATGCGCGATGATTGGAAGCATTCAAAAGTTATTTGGAGCAGCGTTCCGTAGTTGTTGTTTCAGACTTCTTAGTGTTCACTCATCTTCTGTGAGTTTGAGTTATTGTGCCCTCTTCTTTAGGTCTTCATTTTCTTCTCTTTCAATCTCCCTCGTCATCTGGGCTTGTGATCTTGCATCGTCCATGCCAAACTTTCATCTCGTAAGTCCCCTTTTCTCTCTCTCTGTGCTTTCTCTGTTGAGTTTTCTTTGAATTTGCAATTTAGGGTTTACAAATAACAAATATAGGTAATAGATCAGTGTCTGAGTTTAGGAAGTTTTATAATATCCCAGATTGGGTAGAGATTGAGTGCGCCTCTCTCCCTAAGATTGTTATAGAGATAGAGGGCGCTCATTAGATTCATGTCCTATTGCTTTCCCAAGGGGGATTACTTTTCCTCCAAATAATTTGTTCCTGTATTTCTTTGGTTATTTCAACATTGTCCCTGCACAGTGTTCACGCAACGTCTGGAAGATAGTCAATGGTGTCCATACAATAAATCAACTTTATGGCACTAAATTAGGGCTCCCTGAAGTTTATTTTTGTTATTCCTTCTCTCGAACGAGCTCCGATCTTATTTACCTCAAGGCCAGGAGTCCTGACAGGGTATTGGTAGTAAATTTATCTGATTGCCACAAGGACTACTGGCAAGATGGCTTTCTTGCTAGGAATTTTAAGTTCTCCCCCCAGACTGAGGGGGAGAGGTCTGATAGATTCACTATTCCTTTTTATGAGGAAGAGTACATAAGTAGTCTTCGCTCTGCTCTTTCGATCTCCTTGTTAATGTGTGATTTTTCTAATACTTTCCGGTTTTCTTTTCAGCGAGGACAAAGAACTTGAAACCTACCCTTAGCGAGGTTCGAGCTGCCAAGCTGATTAAAGCTTGGAATATCGGGGAATCTCTGGCTGACGGTGAACATCCCTGGTTCGCTGCTTTCCTGCTGGGGTACAAGAACATCGGGTTCAATTTTATTACGAGGCCTGTGGACAGCGTTCCTGACTTAGATATTTATGAAGAAGCTGCTATTGATCCCATTCAGTTGGACGAGGAATAAAGAAGTTCTAAAAGTGATATCAGAGGGGGTACTGAAGGCGGTTCTGGTGAGGCGAGCTCTAGTAGTGAAAGTTCCTCCAGCTCAGAAGAGGCTTTTGAGGCTTAAGAGTTTTCAAGTACATCCAGCATTTCTAGCGAGGAAATGGCTCCCCCCAAGAAGAACCTGATCCATGATGATGATGATGAGGATGATGTGCTTCTCACTCAGCGATCGAAGAAGCAAAAGTCCAGCAGTGGGGCTATTGCCACTGGTTCTCAGTCTTCTACTCATGAGTAGGAGAAGAAGAGAAAAGAAGAAAATCAGTTCAGAGAAAGAGAAAGAAAGAGAGAAGAGGAGAGGAAGAAGGCTGAAGAGAAAAAGAAGGTTGAGGAGAGGAAGAGGGTAGAGAAGGAGAAGGAGAAGGAGAGAGGGGAGGAGAGGAGAGGAGGAGAATGGAAGTGAGGACGAAGGCTGGGAAAGCTTTAGTGCATGTGTCTACATTGCGAGAGTGGGCCTCGGTTGCCATCTCTCCCCAACTGGCTCCTACGCTGCTCGAAAGAGCAGTCCTGCCTGCTGATCGCCAAAGGGCAATGAGGACTGACCAGTTAGCCTTGCAAGCGAGTCAGAGGCTAGCCTTGGTAAGTTTATTTCTTCTCCTTAACACTGGTAAAACTCTGTTTGTTACTTTCTTCTAATGCCTTCTTTTTACTTGCAATTTATGACTGAATTTGTCATGCTCCATCGCTCTCATGATGAGCTGGTGAATAAGAATGATAAGCTAGAGAAGCAGAACGCTGCTCTGAAAGGGAAGAGTATTGAGCTCGAGGCCATCTTAAAGACTGCTGATGCTGCTCGGATGTCTTCTGATCTGGCCCTTATTGAAGCTAATCGGGCAAGGGAGGCAGCGACCAAAGAACTGAACGAATTATAATAGGCCTATGATTTAGTCTTCTCAAGCAAGATAGCGACAGTGGAGGAGAATAAAGTGTTAGTGGAAAATATGAAGGAGAAGGAATCTGAGGCAGCTTCTTTGAAAGAGAATTCTGACAATGATGGTTGGGCTGCGGCGTATGAAGATGCCAATGTTCCGATTGGCTACATAATCCTACTGAACTTCAAGAAGGGCTGGAACAAGGCTCTTCTGGATGTTGGGGTGGATACTGACTCACCCCTATTTGATGAGCATGATTCAGGCCCAAAGCCTGTTGTAGATGAAGCCCCTGCCCTAATCATTGAAGGTGTTGCCCCTGTCTCCCAGACTATTTCTACTAGTGCTCTTCCTGCTCAGGGAATAGAAGTTATCCCTCCTGAAGGTGATGCTCTTACTGCTACTGATAAGGGGAAGCATCCAGCTTTTCTGAACAAATTGAGGTCGCTAGCTAATCTACTCTTAGGGTTTCTCTGTATTTTTACTTTACTTGTACTTTTCTCGAACAAATCGATGTAATTGTACTCTTTTATTTCAATGAACTGAGAGTTCTTTTATTTCTCTACATTGATTATTCTGCTTTTTTACTGCGTGTATGGTTTGTAGTTGATTGATATAGACGAGTATATACCTGCCACCTCTCAACTAGGAAGGACCTTTGGTCCTAACACGAGTCCTCAAGTTTGCCAAGCCTTCGTTAAAATCTGTAAGTCCCATAGGACGTGGAATCAAAAGTTTAAGGACCAGTCTGAGCTCGTTGCCAAATTAAAGGACAGACTTCAATAGATGGAGGAAGTCGGTGCCTTAGTCCACGAAGAAGTGAATACTCTGAGAGCTAGGCTTTTGGATGCCTCAGAGATCAACCAGGTCGGAGAAATTTTTCAATAGGAGAACAAGGCTCTGAGGAGGTAGGTTTCATGACTCAGGGAGCATGCACCAAGGATCACCCCTCGTGTATTACGAGGTTCCTCTTTGTCGATTATTTTGTGAATTGGCATAGAGTCGAGCAGTGCTCCTCCAGCCCTGCGAGGCTCTACCTCATCGGTTGCTCCACGAGCACGTCTACACATAGGTGGTTCATCTAGGGAAATGGATGAGCTCCGAGAAGATGTTTATCGAGCATACGTGATTACTGCTGGGCTTCAAAGGGATGTTACACAACTGAGACATCTGCTTAAAAAAGGTCCTTAGCGGGTATGAGCTGATGGTTATGACCAAGGTTGGGAAAATGCTCCGACGAGGTTGACAGATTTTGAAGAGTTATCTTTCATCAGGGGATGGTTGAGTGCTCACAGGGAGCTGCAGGTCCCAAGGAAATCTGTACTCTGGTACCGTCATGAGATCTCCCCTTAATCATTGAGTCCTAATACCTTTAGGAGGGATGATCAGTGGATACCTATTGACGCCATCCCCCGGCAGCTGTTGGAGTCAGATGCGAATGAGGCTGAGGAGGATTTATCTCCTCATCTGGATGACGGTCGAAGAGCACAAGTGGATAATTATCTTGCTCAGAGGCCTCAGCCTCATTAGGATTTTACCAGTTGTAACTCTGTGTACATATGTAATGAAGTGATGTAGTATTGATGTTTTGGGCGATCTCGCCGACTAAACACGGGTTGTACATTCTTGTTGTAATTGTAATGAAGTAATATAATATCTATATTTTGTGTGACATTACCGACTAAACATGTGTTTTATATTTTTTAGGTCATTTATTTTTCGCTTAATAATCTTGGGCCTCTTGTGGCCGACTAGATTAGTAAGTTTACTTTGTTGAGAAAGTGTCCCTCCAGTCCAGTATGTTTATGAGATACCATTCCGCCCCACTTTACCTTTTAGGTCATGCCGTCACACTTCCTTAGGCCTAAATGTGTCAATCGGTGAGGACACACCTGGTGTTGGATGTTCTATTCGATCAGGGTTTTGTTAACCAAACATTGTTTGGCGACCAATTTGACTTGGCCAGCCTGCCTAAGGATCTCCTGTAGGACTTCATATATTGCGAGGGGCAATGCTAAGAGGTTATTCGTGCTTCATAACAAAAACCTGAGGAGGGTGATTTCCCTGCTATCGTGTACTAGGTAGTGTGCCTGTCACTTGGAAAAGGTGTGCAAGTTATAAAGTTCATATATTAGTTAACTGAAACTTAATAGAATGCAATTTCCAAACAACTTTTATTAATCAGAAGTAAATGAGCTGCCAGTTTCATAAATCTGATGAAAGACGAAAGAAAAAACCAGAAATAGAATTCCTTAAGATTGGCTGCATTCCATGCTCGGGGTATCTCTCTGCCTTCCAGAGTTTCTAAGTGATAGGCTCCTTGCAGATAATCTCTTGTTATATTGAATGGTCCTTCCCAGTTTGGCCACAACTTGCCGTCTGATGGTTTTACTGCTCTACCAAGGAATTTCCTTAGGACATAGTCCCCAAGTCATAATGCCCTTGGATTGACTTTCTTATTATAGTGTTTTAGAGCTGTTGCTAATAGCTCGCTAGTTTCACTAAGGTAAGTTCTCTACATTCGTCATCTAAGTCGAGTTCAGCGAGCAATGTTGCATTATTCTGGCCCTGGTCGACAAGGGTGGACCTCATAGTTGGTAGGCCTGCTTCTAATGGGATGACCGTTTCCATTCCATATATTAGTGAGAATGGGGTTTCCCCCATTGCTCGATGTAGGGTAGTGCGGTAAGCCCATAGAATATGAGGTAGTTCATTCACCCATGCTCCTTTAGCTCGCTCTAATCGTTTCTTTAACTCATCGATCACCATTTTATTGGAAGCTTTGGCTTGATCGTTGCTCTGAGGATAGGCCACCGAGCTGAAATGGTGCCTGATTCCATGGTCATTGTAGAAACTCTGGAAAGCGCCACTCTCAAACTGTGTTCCATTATCGGTGATAATTGTTTTGGGAATCTGAAAGCGGGTAATTATATTTTTCCATAAGAATCTCATCAGCATCTCGGATGTTCGCCAGTGGTTCTGCCTCGATTCATTTGGTAAAGTAGTCAGTTGAAACCAATAAATATTTATGATTGCTGACAGCGGTAGGAAGAGGTCCCACGATGTCCATTCCCCAATGGGCGAATGGCCATGGGTTGTAAAGTGATCTTAGGTCGCTGGCAGGTTGATGGACCATGGGAGCATGAAGTTGGCATTTCTCGCATTTGCGAACATATACTGCAGAATCTCTTTGCATATATGGCCATCAATAGCCTTACTTCATTGCTCGGAAAGCTAATGACCTTCCTCCAATATGGCCTCCACAGATTCCCTCGTGGAGTTCGCGTAGAATTCGTTTGACATCCTTCGAGTGAACACATTGAAGGTAAGGATCGGAGAACGATCTCTTATACAGCTTGTCCTCAGGGGATAAGTTAAAGAGAGAAGCTTTGACTCTTATCTGGTGAGTGGTCTTCTTATCGTTTAGAAGTGTGCCATATTTTAAATAGTCCCTTAAAGGGTCCATCCAACTGGGTGCTGACTCAATCTGGAGCACATGCTCCACGATTGGCAGATCATTGCTATGGTTGATGCTCGGATGGGCGAGTAAGTTGATGGGGATCGTTCTTTTTAAGTCGGAATTGATTGGCGAACTCAGGACTGCCAGGGCATCTGCATGGCTGTTCTGTCCTCTGGGAAACTGTTGAACACTGACTTCCTCGAAGCTGGCCATTTGCCTCTTTGCCAAGGCGAGGTAGGCTTTCATTCTTTCATCTTTTACGTTGTAGTCCCCACTTATCTGATTGGAGACTAATTGTGAGTCGCCGAACACCTATAACTGCCTCGCCTCCAAAGTATGTGCCTACTGGAGGTTGACTACTAAAGCCTCATGCTCAGCCTCATTGTTGGAGGCTTCAAATCCAAGCCCGATTCTCTGTTCGAGGATTGTATCTTCTGGAGTAACAAGCACAATGCCTACTCCTGCACCCTTTGAGTTGGAGGCTCCATCAACAAATAATTTCCAAACTCCCACTGTTACGCGATTCTCTCTTTTCTTCGTGGGTTGAAGTTGGTCGAGAGGATGCTCGCCTGTGAATTCAGCTATGAAATCAGCGAGGACTTGTCCTTTGATTGCATTCCTTAGTTAAAATTAGATGTCGAATCGTCTGATCTCGATCGACCATTTAGTCAATCTGCCCGATAAATCCTCTTTCCTCAGGATTGCTTTAAGGGGGTGCGATGTAAGGACGATGATGGTGTGAGCTTCAAAGTAGTGCTTCAACTTCCTCGAAGCTACTACAAGTGCAAATGAGAACTTTTCCAGTGGTAGTTACCGTTTCTCAGCCTCTAATAAAGTCTTGCTCGCGTAATAAACGGGGTGTTGGATTCCTGCTTTCTCGCACACCAGTGCAGAACTAATGGCGTGGTTAGAAACGGCGAGGTATAATACAAGGAATCTATTTCTTGAGGTATGACGAGCATGGGTGGTGAGCTAAGGTAAGCCTTGAGCTCGTCCAATTCTTACGAGCAATCTTGATTCCATTATATTGCCTTGTTTCCCTTCAAGAGCTAGAAGAATTATCTGCACTTATAGGAGGACTTTGTGATGAAACGGTTCAAGGCGACGAGCATGCCGGTGAGCTTCTGTATGTCCCGTACTATGCGAGGGGGTTGTACCCTGTTAATTGCATCGATCTGGTCCGAATTAGCCATGATGCCTCTCTTACTGACCATGTACCCAAGAAATTTTCCTGACTGGACACCGAAAGAACCCTTGCTCGCGTTAAGCTTCATTCGGTATTTCCCGAGGATTTCAAAGGTTCTCGATAGGTCTGAGAGGTGGTCTTCTTTATTCCTGCTTTTAACGAGCATATCGTTGATGTAGACTTCCATGGTGTCTCCTATTTGGTCTTTGAACATCTTGGTGACCAACCACTGGCAGGTTGCCCCTGCATTTTTGAGCTTGAAGGCCATGACTTTGTAACAGTATAATCCGATGGTGGTGATGAATGTTGCCTTGTCCTGGTCTGGTGAATACAGAGGGATCTGATGATACCCTGAATATGCATCCAGAAAACTCATTCTTTCGTGAGCTGCTGTGGCGTCCACTAATTGGTCGATTTTTGGGAGAGGGAAACTGTCCTTAGGGCAGGCCCTATTAAGGTCAGTGAAGTCAATGCAGACTCTCCATTTTCCATTACTCTTTGAAACTACTACTAGGTTGGATAACCATTTATGGAATTGAACTTCTCGAATGGATCCTGCATCCAGCAGTTTTTCAACTTCTTTTTCTAAAGCTTTGGCCTTCTCAGGCGTAGTTCATCGTGCCTTTTGCGTGATAGGTTTGAAAGTGGGGTCGACGTGCAACCGATGACAAACCACACTGGGATCAATTCTAGGTAGCTCGTATGGTTCCCACGCGAAAACCTCTACGTTTCTTCTCAACAAAATCGTCAATTCCTTCTTTTCTTGATCTATGAGAGAATCTCCAATTAAGAAAATGCTGTCTTTCTTGCTACCACCAGCTGTAACTTCCTCCAGGTTTTTGACGACCCGCTCAGAGGGGAGGATCCTGGTCTCTTCCACTCCGGGTCTTTCGTACTTTAACTGCTATTTCGAAGGTATCAGAACTTCGTGTTCCTTGACCTTCTCTCTGGGCTTTTAGGCCTTCTTCTTTGGTCTTGGGCCGATGGACGCTATGAAAACCTTCTTGCCATCGCATGATTGCCATGGATCTCCATTACTCCTCGCTCAGTCACATATTTGAGTTTCTGATGGTAGGTCGAGGAGACTGCCTTCATCGCATATAGCCATCCTCTGCCGAGGATAACTTGGTATGGCGAGTCAATGTCGACTACCAGAAACTCAATCATCTTGGAGACACTCCCTGCCCTTACTGGCAGCACGATCTTTCCTAATGGAATAGTCACTTTTCCAACGAAGCCAACTAGAGGGACAGTGGCCTCCTTCAGGTCGGTGACGCTCAACTTCAATTTTCTAAACAGGTCGAGATACATTACCTCTGATGAGCTTCCTTGGTCGACGAGCAACTTGTCGACGTCGTAGTTGGCTATCCTGAGCGTAATGATCAGGGCGTCATGATGTGGGGTTCTCAGTCCCACCAGATCTTCATCTGTAAACACAATATGTTTTCTATAGTCGATGTCATCTACTCGCCGATGCTTTCCTGATTGTGTCTTTACTGGATCGATCTAAAAAGCTTGCATCACTACGGCAAGCTTTTTTAATTCCATCCGAACTGAATTTCCTTGAATATGCTTCATATCATATGCCCCATTAATTACGATGAATTCATGTCCAGCATCATCCTCGAGTACATTATCAGGTTTGCTTCTCCATTGGCAGTGACTTTCTCTGCTTTCTTCTTCACAAAATCATTTAGGTGCCCAAATTGGGCCAGTTCTTCGAGGTGAGACTCAAGAGCTTTGCAGTTCTCAGTCTTATGTCCTTCCTCTTTATGAAAATCGTATCTCAGCTCGTTGTTTCTCTTTGAGGGATCTCCTCCCATCTTTCTAGGCCATTTTACAAATGGCTCGTCTTTGATCTTCGCCAGGATCTGTAGATTGGTTCTTTAAAGACATTATTTACTGCCTGAAATTATTTCGAAGCATCATTCTTGTCTCCGTTCTTGTAGACATTATTTCCCCCATTCTTGCCTAATTTCTTCTAGCTCTCAACCTTGTCATTGTCGCCTAGTCCAAGCATTTTCCCCTGTATTGAGGCATGTCACATCCTCCACCTTGGCATACTTCTCGATGCGAGCCATCAGGTCATCAATGGTTTTGGCCTCCTTCTTTTTCAAGGATTGGTGCAGGAGGCAAGAGTTTGGTAGGCCAATCTTGAAAAAGGCCATTGCTACTTGCTCCGAGCAGTCCTCGACCTCGTTGAACAATTCCCAGTACCGCTTTGTGTGGTCTCGAAGGCTCTCCTGTGACGTCTTCTTCATTGTTAACAAAGCGTCCATCCTCTTAGTATGGGAGATGCTGGTGATGAAGCGAGTCGTGAAGAGTTCGGCAAGTGACTCAAAGCTTCTGATGGACCTGTGAGGGAGCCCCTCGAACCACTTCTGTGCCACATCATGCAGACTCGAGGGGAAGATCTGGCACATCAGTGCATTCTGGTGGTTCCAAAGAGTCATGGCTTGCCTGTACTGCCTAACGTGATCAATAGGGTCAGTTTTTCCGTCATAGATCTTGAATCTCGGAATAGCAAATTTCTTGGGGGCTTTTTTTTCTTTAATCTCCCTTGAAAAAGAGGATTTTATCTGGGTCTTAAGAGCTCATCTAATGAGCTCCCTGGTCGATCTCGCACCGCGATGTGCTGGGTGTTGATCCATCTCCCTTCGGACCAAATTTTGCAAGTTCTCATTACTGTGAGTTGGGCTCCTGTAATGGCGAGCTAGTCGCAGTTGCTCGAGCAGATCATTATTCGATTCATGTCCCTCAACTCTTTGGGATCCGCATCTTGGGCTCCTTCCTCGGTTGTAAGACTTGCTCGTCTGAGGGCTAGGAGTGCGGTATGGACGTCTCCTGGTGCGACGATAGAGTTCTCTCTCCATCCTTTCCAACCTTCTTTTGAGGCAAGCATTCTCAGCCTCTTGCTTGAGAGCAGACTCTCCGTGCTCTTGGAGCCCTGCCTCATAAGCATCGATCAATTTGGAGATTTGTGTGGACTTCGTTGGTCCCTAACTTTCTTCTGAGGCTTGCAGCTCCAGGTGAGCCCTCTGATTTGAACGATGAACTTCGGATCTGATCCTGCGAGGAGCAGGCTACTATTGAATATCTCCTGCTTGAGGGGCGTTACTGCTGTGACCAAACATTCTAGATTCTTTATTGGTGAGGGCTTTCACAAGGAAGACTAACGTTTCCCACAGACGGCGCCAATTGTGGTGACAATTATATTCAACACAAATAAATGAGAAAAGCGCAATCACCAAGATAAATAAAGAACATAAAATTCCAATCACACAACACAGTATGTACGTGGTTCAGCAAGAATGCCTACGTCTACGGTGGTGCAGTCAATATTATTTCTATATACTCCGGGGAGCGTTTACAGAGAATACAGTGCGTGCCTCTTGCCCCAGGCTTAGGGTTTATTATATACATGTTTATCTTTGGGGAGTGGGGGTGTTGGACTCCCCCACGTCCATTTTTCCTCTCCTGGAATATCTCTGTACGAGATTTTAGGAGAGGACTAAGTCGTAACTGAATTTAGTTAAGGTGCTAGGGGCTCGGACTTTGGGCCGTTTTTATTAAGCTACTCGTTTGGACCCATGATGGCACATCTGGGTACCCGCATTGTTCATACATTCCAAGGTGCATGTTTGAAATGTCGAAAGTTTGATAAAAATAACCAATTTTATAAAAATCAAAGTTTCGAGCTATGTTTAGACTGAATTTTAACATGTTTCGACTCATTGAAAAATTAGTCTGATTTCACCAACTTTGAGTTCGGATATCCAAGAATTATTATATATGATCGGTGGGGCGTTCGGATTATTCTAGACATGGGTTTTACTCGACTAAAATTATGTCAAAAAAATGTTATTATATATATATATATATATATATATATATATAAATAACATTTTTTTGACATAATTTTAGTCGAGTAAAACCCATGTATCGGTGGGGCGTTCGGATTATTTTAGACATGGGTTTTACTCGACTAAAATTATGTCAAAAAAATGTTATATATATATATATATATATATATTATTTTTATTATAACTACATTACTTACCATGTTTTACGATGAACCAAAATACTCATTTATAAACTTCCAAAACCATTATTTTATTAGATTTTCTTACAAAAGTCAAATTGTGTCATTTAACAAAAATTGGTAGTCTCTATATGTTAAGTCTGAATCTGTTTTAATAAAGTAGACTTCTAGTCTAGTTTGGATCTCAATTGGAGGTTTACAATTTCAAAAATATTTTCAAAATACAGAAATTGTTTTAGACATTGAACCGTCTTCTGAGCAAGGTATCTTTGAGATCAGTGGATAAATAAAAGATCAAGAGGTCTTGGCTTGAAAAATCAAGATTCAGAAATAACCTATCATTTTAGAATTGATGTAATTCATCATGAATGTTTTTATAATCTTGAGAGTGTGAGTAGCATGTTTGCATGTAGTAGCACATCACAAACACTATCTCACACGAAGACTTAGACATTGTGGTTCTGTCTGAGAATCTTGGATTTTGAACGAGTTTATGAAATCATAATTCAAAGAGAAGGAGATCAAGGAAAAGTCAAAGAAGTAGCAAGAAAATATCAGTCCAATTCAGATTACCTTTGGAGTAGAGAATCTCAAGTAGGTATATTCTTAACTTAGGTAAGGATCTTTGTGGTTTTCTTAAGTGTTGTAACTTGATTCTTTATTCTAGTGGATATTTGTTTTGTGTCGTAGAGGGCACCGTGGATATTTCCCTTGTTTAAGGGTTTTACCACGTTAAAAACTCCTATGTTTATTTCTTTGAATGTTCTTAACTGTTGTTGTGATTGGAACTGCATGGTAACTTTAGTAGATGTTTATTAAAGTTTAAAAAGAATGTAACCAACTATCTAATTCAAACCATACATTCAGAAAATCTTTTATAACACATCTTGTGTTTTTCGAAAAGAGTTTTTCCCAAAAAGACTATTCGAAGTTTACACAACTTATAACAGTTTGTTATTAATCTTGTAAACGAAGTTTTAACCCTAAATCTTTTCTTCAACTGGTATTAGAGCAGGAACACATTTTGTGATCTTGAAACTTGAGAAATTATTTTTGAAACTTCTTTCTGAAAAATTTCTGAATATGGAAGAAAGATTTGAGAAGTTATGTAACCTATCCAGACCACCACTCTTTGAGGGAAATAATTTTTCGTACTGGAAAGTACGAATGACTACTTTCATTCAAAGAACCCTGGGTGATGAAGTCCTGGAAATTATTGAAACAAGGTTTGAACATCCTATTAAACCTACTTCAGCCACTGATCCAGTACGGATTAAGAAACTTATCAGTGAATTTACTAAGGAAGAGAAAAAATTGTCTCTAGATAATAAAAAGGAAAGAATGACATCTTTATGTCCATAAACGAACATGAATTCAAAATAATATCCATGTTGTACTTCTAAAGAGGCACGGGAAACTTTAGTTATTTCTCGTGAGGGTGATGAATGTGTTAAAGATGGAAAAACTCAAATGCTCATTCAGCAATATAACACCCTGATTATGAATGACAATGAATCCTTTGACGATTTCTACATAAGGTTAACTGATATTTTTACAAAACTTCATGCAAATGGTATAACCTATAGTAGAAAGGAAATTGTTTCAAAGATTCTTAGGTCATTGCCATCTAAATTTGACAACAAGAAATATGTTATTGAGGAAATGAATGACCCTAATATGACTCCTGAATTACTCAGCAGTAAACTGAGGACTGTAGAATTGGAACTAGACTTCAAAAAGCTACTGACCAGACAAACTAATAAAGCCTTGTAATACCACGTATTTTTATGGCTTTTAAAATTGGGAATTTATTAAATTTAATTGAGATAAATTAATCTAATATTAATTCGAAAATTTATTTAAATATGTACTAGCGTGACGAGAGTTAATAATTATTGAAAATTTGTTGAATATTACTTAATGAGTAAATTAATATGTAGAATTAGATTTATTAAAATTATCACGAGTGAATAATATGACAATTATGGAAATTAAGTCGGGACGCGCCTGTGTTGTGTCGGGACTATATTATTATTATAAAAAGTGAATAGATTATAAGTCGTCCGTATGGTCATTTCAAGTGCGCCAACGTATTCGAAAGGGCCGAGACAGTAAAAAAAGTGTACTCGGGAGTTTATTTTGGGTCTCGGGACATTTTTAGGCCTAACCGGCACCCCGGGAGGGTGATTTTGTCATTTCCAAATTAGGCCTTAGTTAAATGACGAAAATTGGAAATTAATATCAGATATTAGGAGAGCCTTCTAGGGTTAACATTCTCAAAAGTTAGAACGGCAGTGAGAGGAATAAAGGAGAAAAGTCTTCCAAGAACTAACCCATTTACAACACCACCAGAACGTAGATAGGAGCTAGGGGATCAAGCCTATACCTGTCAAACTCGTGGAATCAAACCTACTATTTTAAGGCAAGTATCTATCTTGCTATTTTTCTAGTTTATATTTCACCCATATTAGAATAGGATTGATAAATATATGTTTTATTGAAGGATTTCATGAATTAGGAGATTTGAAACACATGTTTTAGGAGTAATACATGTAATATGGAAGCCTTGTCATGTAAATAGGTATATATAATCATTGGTTTAATTGGTTGGGAGTTTGGGACTCGCTTATGGAGTTTTGATTGAGATATAATAAGGAAACCCGTAGTTATCAATGGCAGAATCTGGGCTATACCTGATCGATCGATCGATCAACCCATGAATGTCGATCGATTGACCTCCTTCATCGATAGATCAACCCCTCCTAAAAACTACAGGTTTTTCTCTTTTTGTATAATTCGGATAAAATGCGTAGGAACCCTTGAATATCATTTAAAGAGTATAATGGGTCATGAAGAGAACCAGTAGGGTCTAAGTAGATTCCATTGAATGAAATTTTATATGGGATGTAACCATGGAACGAGGGTTTGACACATATTGGAAATCGTGTGTACGTTAACTATGAAATTGAGATATTCGTGAATGACTTAGATCAGTATGTTAGAGAGGGTGTACCTACTGAACTGACCTTTAGCAAGAGAGAATACTTCGAGGGATTAGAAGTAATTACGAAATGATTATAATTGAGAATAAAATGAGATGAGTTCTTTATGCATAAATATTGGGTAAAATTGTATTAAGTAAGGTTAAAATATTATTATGGGTCGTGGGCGAACCTAATTGGAAAATGAGAATATTAATATATATGACCGAGTGCATGTGTATATATCTATATTATATTTGTGTATAATCATACCCGCACTACTTGCTATCACGAAGGTTACCACTCCGGGACAGTCTTATCTCGATGGGACCTTTATGGGGGATATTGACTTGTACCCTAAAACATAGGATTCGTTGGTACAGGATATCTGAGAATGATAGTCAGACAATCCTAAGAGACGTGTGGGGTATGTTCTAACCTCTTAGTGACTTGAAACTCTGCTTCGCCTTTGTTATGTGTGTATTGTGTTAATACAGTTCGAGAGTGATTCCTAACTAGTATTTCCCTTAGTACAAGAGATACGGGGACTTGATAGCAGAGTATGCCAGCACCATATATTTTATATGGGGTGCCGATAGTATATATATTATATGAGTGATTAATGTATATACGTATATATGGAATTATTCTACTGTGCGTATAAGTAGAGAAATATTGAATAAATGCTCCAAAATTATAGTAAGTGTTGGGGAACTTTATAATAGTAGTGAGAAATACATAAGTAATGTAAGAAATCATTAAGAGAATAATCTTTAATCTAAAATCATAGTCCTGTGACTTCTCGAAATAAAACTTATGGGAGATGAGTTAGATAGACTTATGAGGAATTTTGTAGTACGGTAGGTGTGCACACTAGATGAGAGGTGAGAATTCTCAAAAGAGTGTCACGTACTAACATAGTTGTTATATTAGCAGGTAAGCATTTTAAATACTTGTTAAACTATTGTTAAAACTATTTTACATTAGGGCTCTGGCCCGTTTCTTATCATTTTTCTCTCTTGTATGTGTGTGTGTGTGTATATATATATATATATATATATATATATATATATATATATATATATATATATATATATATATTACAGGTGCCTAGCCACAGGGGCGTCCAGCGTAGAATCATTGGACTGGACGTGCTGCAGCTTATGTGGGAGTTGCAAGTCTTTATAGTAGACACTTCCTCTTTTGACTCCCGATTTCCATTTAGTTCCTTTAGTTACGGCATGTGCCGCACATATCCAGACTCGACTCTTATTTAGACTTGATAGGGTTTTCATACTTTTTTTATTAATTTAGTATTCTATTTTCATTTGGGAATATTTTATCTACCACATTATCGGTAGTTGTGGTTATTTATTTGGATTTGAATAATCTAGTTGGCATGTTTCACTAGACGTTTGGTATCTCTATCATTTGTGTTATTCATAAACTGATTTATATTTAAAAAGGTTTTTGCAATGCCATTTAATATATAAAGTAAGATTGAAAATTGTTTTGACACTTAGCTTATTTATTTAGGGTGATTAAAATGGAATTATTTTCGACAAGTGGTGCTAAGAATGAACCACACTGTTCACCTTGATTTTTAATTTAATAAAGGACTGATCACTCGGTATTTAATTAGACAGGTTGTTACAGGTGGTATCAGAGCATCAGGTTCTAGTGCCCTTAGGATCTGTGCGGCTTATTATGCTTCCAGTGTAGCTTTCTTTGATATAGAGCCCTATGTTTAGGATTGTTGATTTCTTTGGTAAGACTTCATTCTCCTTCTATCACGTATATATTAGTGAATCTTATTTATGTTCGGGTGTGTTCGTGTGCCGAACAATGAAGTATGACGGGTGAGGGCCGTTGGGCGGACAACAGGAAACAGAGCTCGGTTGAGGTTAGAGGGTATATTCAAGAATGATGACTGTAGATGAGGTCACCCCTATCATGGCACGGGAATCCATAACGGTAAAGACGTCTAGGTAACAACATATGATTTTCAAGTACCGCTACGGTAAAAAGTGGTGCCAAATTAGACTCACCCAACATGGTTTTGGGAGAGCGTCAGACGAAACATTGAAGGGAAGTGTCAGAGGAAATTCTAGAAATGCGGAGATTGTGTGTGTTAGCCAACGGAGGTAAAATATCCAAAGGCTTGGACATTTGGCGGAGCGTGGCTAACTGAAAGTGAGAATTTGGGATAAAAATTTTCTTGACCCGTTGGAACATAGTTATGATGGTGGGAGTCAGCCACCACATTTATAAGAGGAATGTTATGTCAATGGAAGGATCTTAGGTATAGTTTGACCGTAAGTTCCTTCATCAGATGTTCAGGATAAGATGTGAATGTTGTTCTGAACTCATCGCAAGAGGGCCGGACAGCGGTCCATTTGTGAAAATGAATTTAAACTTTTAGGGAATCTTGTATCGTCAGAAGTAGATACAAATGCAGGAGAGGATTTCAAGTGGGAGATTGACTCATAAGAAAAGTTAACAACACTTAAAGGGAATTCTATTGGACGGCCGATCCAGAGAGTGATAATGACGTGCTTTGTCGAGGGAGATGTTAATGCTTCTTTATGTGGGAAACTAAAAGAATCGAAGAATTTAGTTAGAGAATAAGACTGGATGAAACAGTAGTAGTGAAGCACAACAAGGAGGAGACCCATAAGGGGACTCGTTTAAATGATTCTAAAAGCTAAATTCTTACCAAGTGATGGTGATTTTAGTATGGACTATTGAGGCCAGTAGCATGTCCCTTAGATCCAAAAAAGCTAGGGTGACAACGGGGGTAGCCATCAGGAATCGAGCCTACCAAAGCCTGAGAGAAGAATAACCCTAAAATGGTCAGTATGACCAGTGGTAAGTGGATTATGCATAGAAGTATTTTGTGGAGAGTAAACCCATACGTTAATTTTCCCGAAGCGAGTAAAGGGACAAGGCATGGTACCTAGCAAGAGTAATGGCTAATGTGGTTTTCGAATTGGTTCGGACAGACGTGTTATGTCCGAAAACCATTTGACCAGCCAAGGCGATTGGCAAGGTAGAAGTATAAGTTTTAGCCTTGGAGGATGAGGCGTATTTTGTGTGACACGAGCGAGTCACTATATTTTGATTTTTCTAGATTCGCATGTGAGACTCGTTTAGTGCGTATATTGATAACATTATTATTATGTGAATATTTTCCTTAGTATAGCGAGATTATCTTTAGTGTTATCCGTGGAGGATAAATGGGTGTATTAATAGTGTTATACACTTTATTGAGATTACTCGTCTTAATGATGCGTTATACGAGTATGAGATTATCCTGATTTCAATTTTATAAGTAATGGTTAGAACGATAGTGGGCAAATATTGAAAGGCTATCGGGGTTGCTGCCCTAGTGTAGGATGTTTTGTTCTGGTGAAGCCTCGCCTCCAAGAGGGTTGGGGTCGCATTTATATTCATATAATATAGAGACTTCACGGGGTATAGTGGTATCGAGATGTTGTATCCCAATGAGTGTAGGGACTCTATTGATATGATTCTGAGCATATTGGGTTTTATTGTGGGGCAAAAATATTTAGCTCGTTATTATGTTTAATTCTCAATATTTAGTAATAGGAAGAGCGCATTGTTATATCACTCCTTTAGAGACATGGGAGTTAAGACTTAAAGTTATATGTCTGGGGACAGGATTTCGAGAGTCTCAATTATATGTGTACGAGGTTTATGGAATGTGATAACCCCAATATCAAGTGATAGTGCCTTTTTTTTTTTGGGGGGGGGGGGGGGGGGGAGTTCCTCATTTAAATGTAATGGTGGAAGGAGATGTAGCCTTTATGTCAAGAGAAGGGAATATAGGGGTACATGTGATGGACTAAGGACCTAACGAATTTCGATAACCGGCAATGCTAGGTAGTAGTGTATCGGGGGGTTCCTTGTTTGGAATTAGCTTTGTGAGAGATCCCATGCATGAAACTTAGCGTAAGGTTGGAAGTAAGGAAACGTTTGGCCATTCATCCATGTGTCCGGTACCTCGATCGTCATAGAACTACGTAGTTATAACTGCAAGTTGAGGGTTGAATTACGATATAAGGCCAGTGGAGCCGGTTGTGCGGTAAAGAAGTATTGAAAATTTTGTTTTATCACCATGAGTTAAAGGGTGGAACGATGTTAAGGGAGATTTGAAATTTCAATTTCTAGGGTAATTGAGAGTACCCAAGTGTTGTAGCCACATTGTGAGTACAAGGGAAATAAAGAATTGGGTGAAGTGTACGTGATGCTTATGCCAGTAAGAACAGTTTATAGGGTGTGTGGGCACCCTTGTTAGCTGATGTCAGAATCGTCCGGGTTGGAGGAACGTGGGGATAGATGTGTGGAATATATGTTTGTGGGACTAATATAATGAAGTGGAAGGGGTATAGTGGATTAAACGTCGTGTGAGAAGGACGATGGTCCATATATATACGTGTGCGATCAGAATAGCACACCCGAATTTGATTGAAAGGCGGTGGGAAGCCATTTAAAAAGGGGTATCCCTTAAGAAGACAAAAACCTAACTATTATGGAAAATTTGGAGCAGCGTTCTGCCCAGTCGAATGTTAAGAGGCACTTGCGCGAAAATGGAAAGATGATGTCAATAAGGTATAAAAAGTCCAGAAGTGCACTTAGTGGCGAAAAGTGCATGGGTCGGAACTTTTGGTATATGCCGAGGGAAGAAGAGGATTATTAAGAACCACTTGATGGGAGGCTTTATAAGTGGAAGTCGGTGTTGAGCAGGGCATAGTGATTAGTCACCAAGTGCACCACTCACAGGTAGAAATCTGTCGGAGTAATATGATCAGCCAGAAAATTTTGTATCAAACCGACGATTCCGATAGTGAAAGAGGGCGATCAAGTCGGTAAATTTGATGGGTAGCCAACATCAAGGTAAGGTCATGAGTTCCTTCGCATGTGTGGAACAAGTTGACCAGGAAGGAAGTGATTGATATTCCTTTGGGGTGATTTATAGTATTAGATAATATTTCCCAATCTTCCTTTGAAAAGAAGGATCGCTCCGGTACGTGGTATTGTCCGGTATGGTTCTAAATTGGTATTAGATTCTTGAACCTCACCTTCAATATGGGATTTCAGGAAACAGTGGGGATAACTTTTCATTTTGAGAAGGTTGTATCAACCATATCCCGGGGAGTAGACGAATGGTGATTATCGATTAGTGGAGCCGTATGAAAGTAATTTTGGATTCATTGTGATCATTTCATTTCCACTACGAATATAGCTAATAAGTGAAGTATAGTACAGTAATTGGGAGATAATATTACCTAATGATAGGGTTCTGTGGAAGCACTCGTACTTGTTTATCGTGAACAAGGTGCTTATTGAGGTTTTGGTGTGGAAAAAAACCATAACTATTCTCCCTCTGGATGTTTAGAGGTGAGTGGATAATCAGAATTTTGGATTGGTCGAGAATAATCCAATGACTAAGGTGGAATTACCACAGACTATTTTAGGTGGCTTAGAGTTACGTAGTCGAAAATCGAGATTCGAAGAACTGACAAAAGTGGTCAGATGTTCTTACGGTTTCTTTCAGGATGGGAATTTTGTGTTTAGATAAATACGAGTAATTGATACGTAGTGAGGTGCGAAATCCTAATAATATTAAGATAATGTGGGCCAATGATGTATAGGCTCATCTTATTTGAATAGCGATGGATTGGAGCACTATGTGAAGTGTCGTTATTAAGGTGTAACTCTATTACTGATAGTGTTGAGAGTTATAAATAAGCTTTTTGTGAGGCGAGGGCTATAGTGATTCAACACCTTACTCTAAAGTTAGTTTTGCGTACTGATAAAGTACCCAGAATTATTTTACCATGTAGGCCTTATTTTCTGCATTTCGAACAAAATTCCGTTATTTGGAGGAAGTATATCATACCCCGTATTTTATGGCTTTTAAAATTGGGATTTATTAAATTTAATTGAGATAAATTTATTTAATATTAATTCGAAAATTTATTTAAATATTTACTAGTGTGACGAGAGTTAGTAATTATTGGAAATTCGTTGAATATTACTTAATGAGTAAAGTAATATGTAGAATTGAATTTATTAAAATTGTCACGAGTGAATAATATGACAATTATGGAAATTAAGTCGGGATGCGCCTGTGTCGTGTCGGGACTATATTATTATTATAAAAAGTGAATAGATTATAAGTCACCCACATGGCCATTTCAAGTGTGCCAACGTGTTAGGAAGGGTCGAGATAGTCAGAAAAGTGTACCCGGGGGTTTAGTTTGGGTCTCGGGGCATTTTTAGGCCTAATCGGCACCCCGGGAGGGCGATTTAGTCATTTCCAAATTAGGCCTTAGTTAAATGATGAAAATTGGAAATTAATATCAGATATTAGGAGAGTCTTCTAGGGTTAACATTCTCAAATTTTAGAACGGCAGTGAGAGGAAGAAAGGAGAAAAGACTTCCAAGAATCCAAGGCGGCCAAGAACCAACCCAATTGCACCACCACCACCAAAACGTAGTTCGGAGCAAGGGGATCAAGCCTATACCTGTCAAACTCATGGAATCAGACCTAGTATTTTAAGGCAAGTATCTATCTTGCTATTTTTCTAGTTGATATTTCACCCGTGTTAGAATAGGATTGATAAATATATGTTTTATTGAAGGATTTAATGAATTAGGAGATTTGAAACACATGTTTTAGGAGTAATACATGTAATATGGAAGCCTTGTCACATGTATAGGATTACCCACAAAATTATAATGGTTTAGAAGAAAGAAATCTGGAAAAATAGTTATAATGTTGGAAATTATGATGAACTGGGGTTCTTGACAAATATGGTGAATTGGCCCTTTAATCCTATGTATTTGATGAAATTCGTACATGCTTTACGTAGAAAATCATATAGATACGTATATATAGTCATTGGTTTAATTGGTTGTGAGTTTGGGACTCGTTTATGGAGTTTTGGTTGAGATTTAATAAGGAAACCCGTAGTTAACAATGGCAGAATCTGGTCTATACCTGATCGATCGACCCATGAATGTCGATCGATCGACCCCTCCTGAAAACTACCAATTTTTCCTCTTTTTGTTTAATTTGGATAAAATGCGTAGGAACCCTTGAATATCATTTAAAGAGTATAATTGGTCATGAAGAGAACCAGTAGGGTCTAAGTAGATTCTGTTGAATGAAATTTTATATGGGATGTAACCGTGTGTTAACGGGGGTTTGACATATATTGAAAATCGTGCGTACGTTAACTACATAATTGAGAGATTCGTGAATGACTTAGACCAATATGTTAGAGAGGGTTTACCTATTGAATTGACCTTTAGGAAGAGAGAATACTTCGAGGGACGAGAAGTAATTACGAAATGATTATAATTGAGAATAAAATGAGATGAGTTCTTTATGCTTTAAGATTGGGTAAAATTATATTAAGTACGGTTAAAATATTATTATGGGTCATGGGCGAACCTAATTGGAAAATGAGAATATTTATATGTACGACCGAGTGCATGTGTATATATCCATATTATATTTGTGTATAGTCATACTCGCGCTACATGCTATCACGGAGGTTGCCGTGCCGGGACGGTCTTATCTCGATGGGACCTTTATGGGGGATATTGACTTGTACCCTAAAACATAGGATTCCTTGGTACAGGTTATCTGAGAATGGTAGTCAGATGGTCCTAAGAGACGTAAGGGGTATCTGCTGACCTCTTAGTGACTTGGAACTATGCTTCCCCTCCATTACGTGTGTTTTGTGTTAATATAGTTCGAGAGTGATTCTGAACTAGTATTTCCCTTAGTACAAGAGATACGGGGACTTGATAGCAGAGTATGCCAGCACCATAGATTTTATGTGGGGTGCCGATAGTATATATATTATATGAGTGATTAATGTATATACGCATATATGGAATTATTCTACTGTGCATATAAGTAGATAAATATTGAATAAATGCTCCAAAATTATAGTAAGTGTTCAGGAACTTTATAATAGTAGTGAGAAATACATAAGTAACGTTAGAAATCATTAAGATAATAATCTCTAATCTAAAATCATAGTCCTCTGACTTCTCGAAATAAAACTTATGGGAGATGAGTTAGATAAACTTATGAGGCATTTAGTAGTACAGTAGGTGTGCACACTAGATGAGAGGTGAGAATTCTCAAGAGAGTGTCGCGTACTAACTTGGTTGTAATATTAGCAGGTAAGCATTTTAAATACTTGCTAAACTATTGTTAAAATTGTTTTACACTCGGGCTCTGACCCGTTTCTTGTCATTTTTATCTCTCTTGTATGTATGTATATATATATATATATATATATATATATATATATATATATATATTACAGGTGCCCAGCCACAGGGGCATCAGGCGTAGAATCATTGGACTGGATGTGTTGCTGTTTATGTGGGAGTTGCAAGTCTTTGCAGTAGACGCTTCCTCTTTTGACTCCCGATTCCCATTTAGTTCCTTTAGTCGCCCATATCCAGACTCTTGTTTAGACTTGATAGGGTTTTCATACATCTCTATAATTCAGTGTTCTGTTTTCATTTGGGATTATTTTATCTACCACATTGATGGTAGTTGTGGTTATTTATTTGGATTTGAATAATCTAGTTGTCATGTTTAACTGGACGTTTGGTATCTCTATCATTTGTGTTATTCATAAACTTATTTATATTTAAAAATGTTTTTGCAATGCCCTTTAATAGATAAAGTAAGATTGAAAATTGTTTTGACACTTAGCTTAATTATTTAGGGTGATTAAAATGGAATTTGTTTTCGACAAGTGATGCTAAGAATGAACCACACCGTTCACCTTGATTTTTAATTTAATAAAGGACTGATCACCCCGTATTTAATTAGGCGGGGTGTTACAAGCCTCTAGTTCAAATGTTGTGTTTTCTTTTGAATTGCCAGTGCCTAAATTGAACTCTATAGATTTTGACAGTGACTATTTTGAAAACTGTGATTTGGAAAACCTTGACACTGAAAAAGCTCTTATGAGTAAGCATTTCAAAAAGATTTTGAAATTTCGAAATGTTGTAGCCTCTAAACGAGGCAAATCAAATTATCAAGGTAATTAATCTCACAGACCTCATGACAGAGACAATACCAAACACACTTATGACAATAGGAGGAATTATGACCCCAATAGACCTAATCCTGACATAAAAGATGTTAAGTGTCATTGTTGTGGTAAACTTGGCCACTATGCTAGTAAATTTCCAACTAGTTTTAAAAATAGTAACAAGGCTAATATGTGTAAGACATGGGACGACTCTAGTCATATCGATGAGGATGAAACTGAGTCAACCCAGATAAATAAGTACTGCATGTCTTTGTCTGCTAACATAATATATAATGATGATGCATGCTTGCCTGCTCATGAACTTGATATGCATGTTGATGTTGTTAATGATCTTACTGATAATTATATTCCCGCTACTACTAAAAAACTGAGTGTGAGTCAAAGTGAGAATGTTGATGACTAATCGAACGCGTGCGTGAGTAATGAACCTACCAAAAACATAAGGGACACTTCACACGATGCACATAGTGAGTCTGATGATGACTTGCCTGATTTACATGAATTATACGCTAAAACGGTTAAAAAGAGTGCTCGCCTAGAAAAAATGATAAAAACCTTAAGTGAGCATATCGATTTACTTAACCAAACCATTAGGAAGAACACTGAAGATTATACTACCCAATGTGTTGCTCATGAGACTGAGATTGAGAATTACACCTTGAGAATAAAATCTATGATTCAAAAGAACCATGATTTTGAACAAAAATATAAGGCAACCCTTATTGAAATAGAAGAGTCAAAGCAAAAGGTTTCAAATGTGTTTAAAAAATGCCAACACTTTGAAACACAAACCAAGATTTATGAAAAAATTGTTACTGGAAGCAAATTTGACTCTGAAGATAAATCTAAGGGTTTTGGAGAAATAGTGCACAGAAGTAAGACCAAATTTTCTCCTAAAAATATTGGTTTTATAAAACAAGACCAAACTTCTCAAAATGTTCAAAAAGGTGAATCTAGTCTCAATGTCTCTCAAATAACACATAATCAGTACAATCAACAGTTAAAACCAAACATTCAGATGAAATATATTTGTCCTTATGCCAGAGACCAAAGACAGAAACCTACACCTAATGATGACTGGACTACTATACCCAATAGATCTAAGCCAATTTTCAAAGACTTTAGCAAGAAAGTCAAGTCCTATACTCATTAGTACTGTTCCTTGACGCGACTAAGAATGTGTCTTGGAAGTGCGTACTCTCTAGGCTCAAGTGCAAGCCTGTCGCTCAAGTAATAATCCGATAAGTCGGGTATCGATCCTCGGGGAAATAGAATAATGAAATTGTAACGACGTTGGATGGATGAAGAAATCCTAACTCTGACTCTAAAAAGAAAGAAAAGATGATTGGATTTGAGGTTTGGATACAACAAAATGCAATTTTGAAAATAATTAAATAATGAACTAATGAATGAATGGCATGCAATTACTCTAAATTACCTAAATTACTGATGATGGTTTAACTGAAACTTGAAATATATGATGAAGAAAACAGGACGGGAATACAATCCCTCAACCCTAGTGTATTGATGGTATAAAACTAATCGTAAATTTAAGTGATTAATTTGACCCAGACATTAGTACTCCCGAGTATTATGTATATGAGGTTCAAGCCCGCACCATACGAAATCAGAGGATGAGTAAAGCGGTAACACATGATAGCAACACTCACATTGCATTCTAAAGCATCCCAATTATCCGAAAGAAAACAAGATCCAAAGATCTACAATGGTTGTGATGCTACACAATACGATCATAATAAATCATCAAATTTAGAGGACTAATTTTATACACATGCAATTAACACATCGGATTGAATTCATGCGACCCGACCCTTAAAAATTTAGCCTATCATGACAAAATTAATGAGAATGATTATTAAATTACAGCAAATCATGATTAAACTAAGGGAGAATTGAAGAATAATGTAGAAGGAAGATTAGAAAGAAGAAAGTAATCAACTAACTTACCAAAGCACTAAAAGCATCAACTAAAATTACTTGTAATCACAGAAATCTGAACAAACTTCAATCTTGGAATTAAAATTGCAATAAATCTTCAAACTAGGGTTTTGTAGCAGCTTTCTCTCTCTAACTACCTCTAAAAGTTTTACTAAAAAGGAAAAATTATTTTAATTTTCCGCCTCCTAAAATGATAATAAATCAGGTTTAAATACCCTACAATACTCCAAGAGTTTTAGCTTAACCAGGACTCTCCATTGGAGGAAGAGTAAAAAAATAAAACTGCGATAGTCGGACCGGTCCGGTCCTCCTTCGGTTTGGTTCGGCTTGGATCGGGATCGGTTCTTTTCTTTACTGACCGGATTGGTCCGATACAGATTGGTTTGTTTAATTTTCATCAACTTCGATCCGTCTTTGGTCTGGGGTTCTCTGGAACTTGGTATTTTAGATCGGTCCGATCCGGATCGGTTTGATTTTTCTTTGACTTTTTCTTCAATCTTTGACTGCTCTTAACTTTCACACCGGGACTCCGATTGAGGTACCGTTACTTCCTATGTACTTATAACCTTGATATATTCAACTTTTCTTTAGATGCCTCATCCGAATTCAGGGTAAAAATTACAACTTTGCACTTTTTACTTTCCTTCTTATCTTTCCTTATTCTTCCGGTTTCTTTCTTTCTTTAGAGGCATCAAATACCTGTAAAATTAGTACAAAATATAACAAACTTGGGGTACTCATTAGAATAAGTCAGTAGCAAGATTGTGAGATAAAATCAAATCGATTACGTTGTTTGAGGTGCTGAAATTAACTAAATTAAGGGGATAAATTTGGAAGAACTTATGCCTAATCAAATCCCCCTAACTTAGAACTTTGCGCGTCCCGAGCAATGTAAAAGACTCCTAGCAAGGATCAACTCTTGAAAATCATTTTATTGGGATAGAATACCTTTTTCGCGGGCAAGTGATTGAATTTAGCATATGCAACAAGCCTTTAAACCCCTATGTTACCCTAGTAGGACGAGTGATGTCTCGTGAGGGTTTGCAGTGAATTTACCAACAAAATTCGACTCAAAGAAAATTCAAAGTACGTAAAAATTGTATAATTCAAACTTTTCCAGAAAATTATCATCATCAAGTCATGTTCAAGAGTCTCAAATCATAGTGCGTGTGTGTGAAGACATAAATTTAACCGTGGATTTCCACCGATTGACCATTACGTTACTTATCCGAAAATTCGTTTTGATTTCAAAATCTCACGGAATGCTCTCTCAAACGAATCACTCGGAATGTGGCTATTCTATCGGTGTGCGTGATATAAAGAGTAAATATATTGGAACCAAGTTCACGCACACACGTAGAAAGATGGAAATTTTATAGTGATTGGATCTCATCAACGGAATACGGTTTGAAAAATGCGAACATTGCCTCTTACACATATATTTAATCTCTTTTCTTATCTTTTTGTGTTTTAGCTCTCCACGCGGTAACCATCTTCGCATTTTTTGGACTCGGTTAGGACTTTTTCAGGCTAAAGGTTTATTGGGTAATATGAGAGTGGTACGGGAAAACTGGAATTGGAAAGTGTTCTTATGATGTCCGTTAGTGTGTTTACGGGCTATTGCTCATTTTTTTACGCTTTTCTTTCCTTGCTATTTTTGTTGAGCATATCTATTCTTTTCTTGCCCCTTTTATGCACTTTCCGTACTTAATGTCTGGGATTATCAACTTTCACAATTTTGGGCTATTTGGGTTTTTCGTGTTATCAAATGAAAGAGGAAAAAAAAATTATTATGATGAAATTGGGTTGCAAAGGGATGAATTTTTCACGACTTTTTCTGGCCAATATTTTTTGGGTGACAAACGAGGACCTACTTCATTGTCCAAAATACTAATTGCATTATCATATGCGTTTCAAGATGAATTAAGTTTAGAGATCAATTTTGGCACGTTTTTCAAAGCAATATCACACACATTTTCCATAATCGATCAAAATGAAAGGATTGAGATCTTCGACGACTTTTTAGACACTGAAAAGAACTTTGGGTTAACAATGAACTCGGATTGATTTGTAATTTTCACACAGATGAAAGGCTCGAATCTCACCGGGGTTGTTAATCTCCACACTTATTCGTTAAGTCGCCTATGTTCGCTCAATTTCCATCTTTGGTCAATTTCGGCTTTGTGTATTTTGAATTTTATAACTTGAGACTTTAAACCGACTTTTAATGATATTTTTGAAAATTTTGAATTCCATTTTTTATTTATTTTGAACAAAAAAATATTTTTGGTTTTTCAAAATTTTATGATTTTTTTGAAATTTCTGGGCATTTTTGAAAATTTGTGAAATTTTAGAAATACGCACTTGTTACCCCCCCCCCCCCCCCCCCCCCCAACTTAGACTTTTGCATTGTCCTCAAGCAAAAAGGACTAAAATCTAAAGAAGAAAAAGAATAAGTGCGATAAATAAAATAAACAAATGGAGAAAATGCGGACTGTAATATATAAGGATTGTGGTACAATAAAAGGAACGAGCATACAACCATGTGAACAAGTCAAACAACTAACAACTAACACATAAACCAACAAAGTTTCACTGGGGCGATGGGTGGGAAGAGCTGGGCACGTCGGGGCCATAAGGGTCATAAAAGTAAGATGGCAATGGCTCGTTTGGATCCCCCTGGCATCTGTACAACTCCGCTTGGAAACGAAACAGCGTACTTGTATCGCGTCGGTATGAGTGCTGGTCTTGGCGGTATTCGGTCAAAAAGTCGTTGAATTTCGTCTCGAGGGCCAAGATTCTATTAGTGAGCTCTCCACCCGCCCATTCGAAATCTGGATCATCTTCTTCTTCGACTGACTCTTCATCAACACCCATTTCTCCTATCTCCACATCGGCACCTGCCTCTTCCTCTTCCTCACTCGAGGCATCATCAGCCTCGTCATCACTTCCATGCCTCGCCCGAAGATGGCCAACTGTTTGGTGCTCAGAGTGCGGGTTCCTTATCCAATGGGACCGGGCAGGCGAGTACGGTCTAGAAGAGAAAAAATGCCAGCGTCTTTAAGAATGAAGGTAATCAGGCGTGCATATGGAAGTGGTGTTGTACCTCTCTCATCCAGGGCTACAATGATAATGTCAGTGTATAGGGTGCGATCCAGTTGCATTGAAGTGTTGGGATCGAAGAGGTGGTATGTCGATGTGACTTGACGGGGACGCATTACGGAATCGTTGGAAGCTTGTAAAATGTTAGCACACACAATTTGGAATGTGAGGTGTGCTATCTCGTTAAGTCGGCCAACAGGGATAGTCTCCCCCCTCCAAGCATTATCGGGGGAAATTCTCTCCATAATCAGGTCCTTGGCTACCGGGGGGATATTATTTGGGTATGTGTATTCTTAAAGATCTGGAACGTCATATTTGCCTAACTTGGAACTGAGAATAGCCAAAGAGAAGGGTTACCATCGACATAGGCTTGAGACTCGAATTCACCCGTTCGAATAAGGGATCCATAGAAAGAGCGTACCTCGGCGGCCCAAACCGCTTCGTATGGTTCATTAAAGAAACATCACCAATCCCTAGGCATGAAGAGGGCGGTGACAGAATTGGGCAGTATTGTCCCTTGGACTGCTCGCTCCATGTGGAGTTTGTGATCCGGACCAAAGAAACGGTTGCACCAACGCTCCTCTTGGCGGGAGCAAAAATCACCATGGCCGGAGGGTAAAATTTCAGTTGAGTTTTATTTAATGGGAGAAGCTCTTTGGGCCATTATGACAAGTAGAGGATGCTGGAAAAATCAATAGAGAGAAGAAAGAAGTGATGCAGTTGAAGGTGTGGAGAAAATGGAGGATTTGGGTGTGTATTTATAGGTGAGGAATGTGGGAAGGGTTAGAAATGGAGGGAAAGAGTTTGGAGGGAAAAGGGGATAGATTTGGGAGGGAAAGTGAAGGGGAGGAAGTGGTTGGACGAATTTGGATGGAAGGAAATGGATTAGGGGGAAGGTGGGTGTACCTAGGGAAAGAGGAAAGGCTGCAGAAAATCGGACCGTTCTGGCTATTCCAGGACAGGACCAATCTGGTCCTTTTAATTTTTTAGTTCTTTACGTATCGAACCGATCCGATTGTAACAAAAACGAACCGATCTGGGATAGATCGGTCCGGCTCAAAAATAAAAGAATCGATCCAGTTCTTGCACTGAGTAGGATTTCTCCCCTAACTTAAATGCGATCGCTCTCTCCGAAACTTTTCCACACTCAACAATACTTCTTATCAATTTTGGACTCAACACCCTCTCGATACCTATGGCAAAGCAACTCGACTCATTCTCCCGAAACATGTGAACGCTCCAACCTTATTGTATCCTAATCCTAGGGACTCTCACTACTCATGCGACTCTCATCTACTATACACAAGAATTTATCCCATACGCATCGGGGGTGCGACGACCTTACTGTAGCAGCTCACGCAGCCCGTAAACAGGGTCCGACAACCAAATGGTGTCGGATTCTTCCAGACACTCCTATAAATATGGATTTAGACGTTATCCATTGACTTTGAATGGGCTTCCCCCTTTTGGATCTTCCAACTCCACAGCTCCGTGGGGGAACACAGTCTTCACAACGAATGGGCCGGTCCACCGAGACCGTAACTTACCTGGAAATAGATGAAGCCGGGAGTTATAGAGAAGCACTTTTTATCCGGGAAGAAACTCTTTACGTCGAATAATCTGATCATGGGCGAGTTTCATCCTTTCTTTGGAAATTTTTGCGTTCTCATACGCGTCATTGCGTATCTCCTCTAACTCATTTAATTGAAGCTTGCGAGCTTCATCGGCTTTATTCATGTCATAAGTCACCTTATTAATTTCCCAATACGCTTTGTGTTCTAATTTAACGGGAAGGTGACAAGATTTTCCATACACAAAGCGAAAAGGAGACATTCTAAGAGGATTTTTATATGTGGTGCGATAGGCCCATAGTGAATCGTTCAATCGAAGGGACCAATCTTTTCGATTAGGATCGATAGTTTTCTCTAGGATGTGCTTGATTTCTCGATTCGCTAGCTCGGCCTGCCCGTTCATTTTTGGGTGATAAGTCGTTCTAACCTTGTGAACGATGCCATATTTTCTCATGAGCTTCTCGAATGGCCTATTGCAAAAGTGCATGCCATTATCACTAATTATCGCTTTCAAAGCATCGAAGCGGGAAAGTATGTGTTCCTGTAGGAACTTAATCACCACTTTGTTGTCATTTGTCTTGGTAGCTATAGCTTCCACCCATTTGGAAACGTAGTCGACCCCAACAAGGATGTATAGGAAACCAAAGGACGGGGGGAAAGGGACCATGAAGTCAATACCCCAGCAATCAAAAATCTCTATAATGAGTATGGGGGTAAGGGGCATCATGTCTCGTCGGGTAATAGCTCCCATCCTTTGACACCTATCGTAAGATTTACAAGCATTGTTCACATCCCGGAATATTGTGGGCCAATAGAGGCCGCTTTGAAGAATCTTAGCGGCCATCTTTTTCATTGAAAAGTTACCTCCACAAGCTTTCGAATGATAGAATTGGATGAATTTCAGGATCTCATCATCTGGTACACATCGTCAGATGATTTGGTCGGCGCAATATTTAAACAGGAAAGGGTCGTCATAGAAAAACATGCGCGACCAAGTAATAAACTTTTTTTTATCTTGCGGTGTCCAATCAGGAGGGACGACTCCTGTGACAAGATAGTTCACTATATCCACAAACCAGGGCAAAGAAGAAGTGTCAAAGAGTTGCTCATCTGAAAATTATTCGTCTATGGGTATTGGATCACTAGGAACGTCGAACGAAAGTCGTGATAAACGGTCGGTAACGACGTTTTCTACTCCTTTCTTATCTTTAATAGAGAGATTAAACTCTTATAGGAGTAGGATCCACCTTATGAGGCGCGACTTTAGGTCTTTCTTCACGGGTAGGTATTTCAATACCGCATGGTCGGTGAAGCAAGTGATGGGAGAACCGATAAGGTAGGACCAAAAGTTGTCAAGGGCAAAGACTACTACTAGAAAATCCTTCTCCGTAGTGGATTAATTGAGTTGTGGTCCAGTAAGAGTCCGGCTAGCATAGTAGATGATATGAGCCTGTTTCTCTTTTTTTTGGCCCAAAATAACCCCTATCGCATAGTCGCTAGCATCACACATAAGTTCGAATGGTAAGAACCAATTCAAAACTTTCATGATGGGAGCGGACACAAGCAGGGTTTTTAGTTTTTCAAAAGCGCTATGGCATGCTTCCGTCCACTCAAATGGGGTGTCCTTCATGAGGAGGTTGCTTAAGGGCCTAGCGATGACGCTAAAGTCCTTAATGAACTTTCGATAAAATCCCGTGTGGCCCAAGAAGGAGCACACATCTTTAAGCGATTTTGGTGGCGGTAGATAGTCTATGACATCTATCTTAGCTCTATCAAGTTCTAATCCCTTGGATGAAACTATGTGGCTAAGAACTATTCCCTCAGTGACCATAAAATGGCATTTCCCCCAATTTAGCACTAAGTTCTTTTCCACACACCGGGCAAGTACCTTTTTCAGTTTTTAGACAAAGATCAAAAAAGGTTCCAAAAATGCTAAAATCGTCCATGAACGCTTCAAATCCTCTCTCGACCATGTCGCTAAATAGGTTCAACATGCACCTTTGAAAGGTCGCGGGTGCATTACACAAGCCGAATGGCATACGTTTGTAGGCAAACGTACTAAAAGGGCAAGTGAAGGTCATTTTCTCCTGGTCAAGTACATCTACCTCAATTTGGTTATATCTGAAATAACCATCAAGGAAGCAATAGTAAAGGTGGCCCGCTACTCTTTTAATCATCTGATCAATAAATGGCAAGGGGAAATGGTCTTTCCTAGTTCCCGCATTGAGTTTTCGGTAATCAATGCAAATGCGCCACCCGGCGGTGGTACGTTGGGGAGCTAGCTCTCCCTTAGCATTCTCAATCACTATCATGCCCGACTTCTTCGGGACAACTTGAATAGGGATCACCCATTTGCTATCCGACATTGGCTAGATAATCCCGAAATCCAATAGCTTAATTATTTCGGTCCTTACCACTTCTTTCATATTGGGATTTAGCCTTCTTTGCATTTCTCTCGAGGGCTTGACATCCTCTTCAAGATGTATCTTGTGGGTGCAAATCAAAGGACTTATCCCTTTTAAATCAGCAATGCACCAAGCAAAAGCAATTTGGTGCTTCCTCAGAATCTTTAACAGTTTACCATCCTGTTCTTCGTCTAGGATAGAGGAGACAACAATAGAAAATGTCTCGTCCACTCCTAGGAATGCATATTTAATATGGGAGGGTAGTTTCCTCAAGTCCAGGGTCAAAAATTTATCGCTGGAGGAAACCATGCGTGCCTCCCTCGGCGGTAACTCATCGAGAAACCCAACTTACATCTCTCGCATCCTCGTCCAATGCTCTCTCATCAAATAACTCTATCAACTCCTCAACCTCCCTCTCAAATTCGGTGTACGTCCCCTCACTCTCGTGTCTCAACACTAAACAGGATCCTAGGGAGTCTCCAAATAATTTTCCTCAAAATACTCCTCTACGATCTCGTCTATTAAGCTCATCGCGTGAAGATCATCTTCTTCCCTCGTATGTTGGGCGATATGGAAGATGTTAGTCTCTAAAGTCATGTTCCTAAAAGTGAGTTTCATTTGCCCATTTCGAGTATTGATGATTGCGTTAGCCATAGCTAAGAATGGGCGCCTAAGAATGATGGGAACATGATTGCTCAAAGTGAAGGAGGGCTCCGTGTCCCAAATGACAAAGTTTATCAGGAAGTAGAAAGTGTCAACTTGGACGATCACGTCCTTAACAGCACCTCTTGGGATCTTCACGGTTCGATCTGCTAATTGGAGAGTGATCCTTATGGGCTTAAGGTCACCCAAATTAAGTTTCCTGTAGATGGCGTAAGGGATAATATTGACACTTGCTCCCAAGTCAAGTAAGGCTTTTTCAATTTTATTTTCCCCAATGATGCAGGAAATGGTGGGTGCACCGGGATCTTTGAATTTGGGCGGGAGATCATTAAGTAGGATGGAGCTCACGTTTTGTGCTAGAAAGACGTTTTTCTTTACCTTCATCTTCCTCTTCACTGTTAACAAGTCTTTGATGACTTTTGCATAAGATGGAATTCTCTTAATGGCATCAAGGAAAGGTAAATCTAGCTTTACTTACTTTAGCACGTCTAGCACTTCATCATGGGGATTTCCTTTGTGGGAAGGAATCAACCTTTGAGGAAACTGTGCCGCGGTAGGTGGTTTCACTACTACCTCGGGCTCACTAGTACTTTCTTTATCACTCTCATTCAAGGGGACATCTTCGACCTCTTTTGTGTCGGGCTAAATCTCCTTGTCTTTGGTTGTGTCGTGTGGGAGAGGTGATAAATTAATGACTCTCCCACTACGAAGCGTGGTCACAGCTTGACATTGCTCCTGATGTTCCGTAGAAGTGGATCTATCACTAGTTTGACCTTGGGGAGGTCTTTGACCCTGGGCAGGAAACTAGCCCTTCTCTTGGATACTCCACGATGATTGCATCTTTGAAATATTTGCATTTATGTCTCTGATCATGCGATCATATCTAGCATTGGTTGCATTCTGGTTATTGATAAATTGGTTCATCGTATCCTCGAGAGTTCTTTGCGGTGGAGTGATATATGCTCCTTGAGGTTGTGGTGCTTGCACATGTCCTTGCATGTGTGGACCTTGTTTAAAGTCTTGTGGTGGAGGAGGGGCAGCATGAGAACTAGGATTCATCACAGCATGTTGTTTCCCATAGCTAAAACCAAGATGGTTTTTCCATGAAGGGTTGTAAGAACTCCCGTGCAGTGCACTGAAATTACCCTTGAATCCTCCTATACCACTGACTTTCTCTTGAAGCATCACTTTGTAGGTGGGTATAGTAGGGCATTCCTCAGTTGAATATCCTGCCTCACAAATCGCACACAACTTTTCGACGAGGTTTGGGATGGGCCCCGTTCGTACTCTTCCATATACCTCACATAGGTCTCGCAGTCCTTTCTCAAGTATATCTAGTCGACTGTCCGTCATAGAATTCTTATCTACGTGAAATAGGTCGGACGCCGATGGAGTGGTGGTCACTTGATGATTTATATTTTGAGCATTAGGGTGAGATGTATCCCAGGTTTGGGTAGTCTCGATGACATACCTCAAGTGAAGCTCAACATCGTGGGCGTCTAGTTCGACAAACGGACCACTAGCCATGGTTTCAACGAGTTTCTTGGAATTAATGTTCAGCCCATTATGGATGAAGGAAATGATTTGCAGTTTATCAAATCCATGATGGGGGCATGAAGTAACTAACTCATTGAAACGCTCGTAGCATCGATCGAACGACTCATTTTCTAATTGTCGGAAAGTTTGAATTTGAGCCTTGATGGAGTTCGTTCGATGTGGAGAAAAGAATTTCTTGAGAAATTTAGATTGCAACTCATTCCAGGATGCAATCGAGCTTTGGGGTAAAGACCATATCCAGGTCTTAACCTTATCTTTTAGCGAGAATGGGAAGAGTTTGAGGCGGATTACCTCTTGTGTGAAAGTTTGATCATTGAGGGTTTCACACACATCCTCAAATTCCCTGATGTGGAGATATGGCTTCTCAGAATCCATCCCATGGTAGTGGGGGAGCATTTGGATCATCCCATTTTAAAAAAAAATTGCCTTGCTTTATACGAGAGTATAATGCATCCCGGAGTGACAGTGCGCTCGGGATATAAGATTTCTCTCAAAGGGAGGTACGGGGCCTCTTCCTCACCGGCGGCTGCACTACTGTATTGTGACATGTCTCTCTCTCTCTTAACGACTCGGTATCCTCACTTGGTATGCTTGGGGCGTGCTCTGAAGTGTGTCCTATGTGGGAAAATGGAGTGTTATTTGAGATTGAGTGTGACGGTGTGGGAGGTGGAACCCAGAATTGTGGATCGTTAGGAGTGTGAGGGATATCAGGGTTGTACTCACCTATCGGGTTTTCATGGATGCGGATTGGAGTATTATGTGGAGTTGGAGTGAGTTCAGAATTTTGCATTAACGGGTTTATGAGAGATGATGATGAATATTTTGTGCTTTTTTTTTAAATTTTTATATGTTTTTGGATTTTTGGAAATTTTTTGTCAAAGTTTGAGATTGACTTGATCTAATCCTAAGTCTACCTAAGTCCCCGGCAACGGCACCAAAAACTTAAAGTGACTAAGAATGTGTCTCAGAAGTGTGTACTCTCTAGGCTCAAGTGCAAGCCTATGGCTCAAGTAATAATCTGATAAGTCGGGTATCGATCCTCAGGGAAATATGACAATGAAATTGTAACGACATTGGATAGACGAAGAAATCCTAACTCTGACTCTAAAAAGAAAGGAAAAGATGATTTGATTTGAAGATTGGCTACAACTAAATGAAATTTTGAAAATAATTAACTAATGAATGAACGGCATGCAATTACTCTAAATTACCTAAATTACTGATGATGATTGAACTGAAACTTGAACTATATGATGAAGAAAACAGGACGGGAATACAATCCCTCAACCCTAGTGTATTGATGGTATAAAACTAATCGTAAATTTAAGTGATTAATTAGACCCAGACTTTAGTACTCCCAAGCACTACATATATGAGGTTCAAGCCCGCACCATACGAAATCAGAGGACGAGTAAAGCGGTAACACGCGATAGCAACACTCGCATTACATTCTAAAGCATCCCGGTTACTCGAAAGCAAACGAGATCCAAAGATCTACCATGGTTGTGATGCTACGTAATACGGTCATAATAAATCATCAAATTTAGAGGACTAATTTTATACACATGCAATTAACACATCGGATTGAGTTCATGCAACCCGACCCTTAAAAATTTAGCCTATCACGATGAAATTAATGAGAACGATTGTTGAATTGCAGGAAATCATGATTAAACTAAGGGAGAATTGAAGAATAATGTAGAAGGAAGATTAGAAAGAAGAAAGTAATCAACTAACTTACTAAAGCACTAAAAGCATCAACTAAAATTACTTGTAATCACAGAAATCTGAACAAACTTTAATCTTGGAATTAAAATTGCAATAAATCTTCAAACTAGGGTTTTGTAGCAGCTTTCTCTCTCTAACTACCTCTAAAGTTTTACTAAAAACGAAAAATTATTTTAATTTTCCACCTCCTAAAATGATAATAAATCGGGTTTTAATACCCTACAAGACTCCAAGAGTTTTAGTTTAACCAGGACTCTCTATTGGAGGAAGAGTAAAAAAACAAAACTGCGACAGTCGGACCAGTCTGGTCCTCCTTCGGTTTGGTTCGGCTTGGATCCGGATCGGTTCTTTTCTTTTGTGACCGAATTGGTCTGATACGGATTGGTTCATTTAATTTTCATCAACTTCGATCCGTCTTCGGTCTGGGGTTCTCGGGAACTTGGTATTTCGGATCAGTCCGATCAATATCGATTTGATTTTTCTTTGACTTTTTCTTCTATCTTTGACTGCTCATAACTTTCACATCGGGACTCCGATTGAGGTACCGTTTTTCCTGTGTACTTATAACCTTGATATCTTCAACTTTTCTTTAGATGCCATATCTGAATTCTGGGTAAAAATTATAACTTTGCCCTTTTTACTTTCCTTCTTTTCTTTCTTTATTCTTCCGGTTTCTTTCTTTCTTTAGTGACATCAAATACCTGTAAAATTAATAAGATATACCAGAAACTCGGGGTACTCGTTAGAATAAGTCAGTAAAAGATTATGAGATAAAATCAAATTGATTACGTTGTTTGAGGTGCTAAAAGTAACTAAATTAAAGGGATAAATTTGGAAGAATTTATGCCTAATCATTCCTACTGCAATATTTTCGGCCATACTCTTGATGAATGTTTCCAGAAAAGGTCATACACCCCAACATACCAAAACTTTAACTACTCTAGAAAAATCAAGAAATACCTATGTACTTCCTATATAGGCCACAAACAACTCTAACTCTAAAAAGAAAAAGGGAGGGTCCAAGACTAAGAAAAAATCATTTAGAAAGAGCCCTCAAACCATTTCTAAATCAAAAGGCCACAAAATTTATTGAAACAGAAAGGATTTATAATACCATATCTAAAAAGAGAATAATGAAAACAACTCGTGTGATGTTCTCTTTTAGAAAAACTCAGTTTCAACAATGAAACTTAAGTCGCTCTTAGAGATGAGTTCTGAGAGAAGTAAAGATTTTAAGAGGTTTTCAAATGAAAACTCAACACCAAAAACACAGAAGCCCTAAAAGGATCTAACTCTCAAAAAGATGGGTTTTCTAGTGTATGGAACTTTTAGGTTTTGGTGTTTGACTTGGCAAAAATTGCTCAGAGGTTTGAACTATGAAGAAACTAGGGTTTTTTCTTTCTAATCTCTCTATATTCTTTCCCTCTCTTCTCCCTTCTCTCTCTTCTCTCTCTACTCTCTCTTTTCTCTCAGATTTTACGAAATGGAAAAAGTCTCAAAATGCTGAGGCTTGGGTCCTTTTTATACTAACAGAGGAAGGATCCAGAACATCGACCTCAATCCTATGGCTGGGATTGAGTCTTGACCAATTAACTTTAATCCAACGGTTCAACACAAGCGATGGGTTAAAGGTTTGGTGATTGGTTTAAAATGTTTTTACTAGGATTGGCTCACAACACATGCAGTGCATTGATAAGGTTGATCCAAGGGCTAAGAAGGTATAAGCGTTTTGTGTCTTACAGAAAACACAATCTAATCCATCAGGAATGCAACACGTGTACGCACCAGATGAATCAAAAACGCGTGTTTGAAAATAATTACAAAGGCTACCTTAAATTCTTTAGCGCTTTTGGATTCTACCCAGGCAAACAAACAACAAAGAAAATCACTTTCTGAAATTCATTTGAAAATCACTTTCTGAAAAAATCATTTGAAAATTTTTTAAAAATACATAAAATGATTTGGATTCAATTAAATTGACTTGAAGTGTTGAAAAACCATTAGTGCAAATAGGTTATATGAATAATGCATAGTGTGTGTCATATTTATGATTTCAAGGATAGAAATAACTTCCCTTTGTTGATTCTCTTGGATAGGATTTCTTCTTTGAGCTTGTACCTTTGAGGAGATGGAGTTCTCATAAAATCTAACTATTTTGTCTAGATATCCAAACTAGTTGGAAATCCTATATATGTAGACTCAAGTAAGTCAATATATAGTGTGTTCTCAGGATCTTATAGAAAAATGTGTGTAAATGTTAATTCATTACCCGCATTATCTAAGGCGGTTTAATTCAACTTCGAGTGGAGCTACGTATAAAGCAAAACTTTTATCATAGTATGAAAACAATATATGCTAGTAATACATATAAATTAGACACTACACCAAAACTACCTAGTTGTCATGGTCAAAAATCGTGATACGGCAGACTTATCACGATAAAAAGATGTGACAAGAATTGGGATGACAAATCCTTTGTCACGGACTTGTCACAGTCAAAGTTCGTGACAAGAATTGAACTTGTCACGAACTTTGACCTTGACAAGTCTGTGACAAAGGCAAACTAGTCCTGGATCCATGACAAAAGAAGAATTGTCACGGACTCTGACCGTGACAAGTCCGTGACAATTTTCATTTATCGCGATCAAAGTCCGTTATAAATCTGGACAGAATTAAAAAAAATGTTGGGCAGTATGGCCACTGCCACTGCCCAGCAATATATTTTAACCTGTTACAGCATATTTAAACATGTTCAAACAGTACATATATCAAGCAACATTCAATAATTCATAAAAATTACATATGAATTAACCAACAAATATTCATAATAAACCAACATTCAATATTCAAATGAGATAAATAAAAATAATATCCAACAAAACATATTCAATAGCATGAAAATAATACAAATAATGTTAATGGCTTAAGTTTTGAATAGGTCTGAGGAGGAAGGTAGGTCACACTATATATGAATTGATACAACCATCAATTCATCGAACGCCGCATTGCTCTTCTAACCTCAAAGGTTCATTCTCTTTTTCTAGCATAATATGCTTGACACGAACCTTTGCCTCAATATTTTACAACACACGTCCATGAACTACACTACCCTACTATGTGTCCGGGCCCCTCAACCCCTAGCTATGGGTTACCACCTCAGAAGTATATTAAATACAAATAGGCCAACCCATTATTGACATAGTTCGTTCGATGAGGTCAATGTGGCATATGGATCATATGTAGGCGGCGAGTGGATGCGTATCAACGATGAGGGTGAGAGAGATGGAGCAACGAAGTCATTTTCCACTGCCTTCCCCTTACCCCTACGTGTGACGAACACCAACTGACGTTTTATGTACTCAAACATATTGAGGACCCTCGCCTCTAACCTTTCTAACTTATCGCCATTGTCATCCACCTTATGAGACAACCCGGTGTTGCTCGTCTCAACCCCGGCGAGCCTCGACTTGCCAACCCGAGATCTCACCCCCTTATCCCCCACTTATGATCCACCCCTAGCACTTGTCTTAGTGCGTCTGTAGCCAAAGATGCCTTGTCGGCATCAGACTGGGAGTTGTGAACTTTCTTAAGCTTTGCCTGAAATAACAAAAAGAACACGATTAATTAAGTTAATAAAAAATTATAACATATTTTAAAAAATTAAACAATTGTAAGATATTTTATAACTTATAACTTTGGTTTCCATGCTAGGGGACACCTCCTTATCCTTGACCTTCTTCGTCCAAATTGCCACATAGGCTTCGAGCCTATGTGGCCTATCCCAGGGCCACTCCCCATCTCCTGAAATAAAATAATGTAGAATTAATAAGTAATGCAAAATAATGATAAATTAGAATAACATAAAACTAACATTAAAGAAAAATAAAAACTTACCATCTTGTGCTCGACGTACGCCCGAAGTAGTGCACGTCGACCTTTTTGGCCCGGTTTGCCCTCCCTAATTGATGAGATTTCAACTTTCGATCCTGGTTCTCATTGTTGACAAACTGCTACCAGCTTGCCAATGAGATCGGCTCCTTCGATGGTACGGTGTCACGGACCTTTAATATGGACTCCCGGTCCTGCCTAAAGTACTGTACCCGCATATTTTTCTTCCACGTTTTATATTGATCTCTCAATTGTTCGAATGTGGAGTTGCGAACATGTGTTGGCAGGCCGAATTGTTCCTGTCAAATAAATACATACAAAAAAGATAGTAAGTGTTAGTTGTATTTAAATTATAAAATATAAATATAAATACATAATAACAATAAAGTGAGTAACTACCTGTAGTGCCCCAGATATGGCCATCTTGAGATTGACGATCACCTTCCTCCAATCCGTGTACCCAAGGCCGATGATTATCTTAATCAACTCTAGGGCCCAAGCCTATAAGGCCGTCTTGTTATTGACGACGGACCCTGATTTGCCCTATTTTAGGGGTCTAGTGGCAAACGAGCCTACCTCGTCTCCTCTACCGTGATGCCCTAATGAAGACATTTCCTACAAAAATTGTTGTTATTAGTACAAATATGTATATGAGAAAATGATCAAATTTAAATGAATAAAAATATTGTACAAGTTAACGACATTATAAATCTAAATATTGTTTCAATATCGGTCATGTCACGGACTTTGAATTAATGCTTAAATTGATTAAAATCCAAATTAATATATTCACTAACCAAAAAACCAATTATGATTCAAATTCGATAATAAAAAAGCACCAGAAGAATACAAGTTAACAAAGCACTATAAGAATTCAAGTTAATGACATTATAAATCTAAATATTGTTTCAATTTTGGGTCATGTCACGGACTTTGAATTAATGCTTAAATTGATTAAAATCCAAATTAACATATTCACTAACCAAAAAACCAGTTTTGATTCAAACCCGATAATAACAAAGCATTAAACTATCGTCTGATAATAATAAAGCACTAAAAGAATACATGCTAGTGGTTATTACAAATAATTGGAATACTTATTATAAATCTAAAAATTATTTCAAATTCGGGTTATCATCTAAAATGGATTGCTATTCGGTAGGAGCAACCAAATCATCCACACTACTATTTAGATGCTTTAACGCTTGTAAGACAAGTGATCACGACTTGTTGTTGATATACTTTGAGAAAAACACTTGCTTAACCTTTTAAAAATCATAAAAATGGGTCATCACTCTTGTGCTCGTTCCTCTTCAACTTGGACAAGTCAACCATGAACAAATTGGTGTCAGGATCAACTTTACAAGCATTTTTATCCTCAACTCTTACCCAATCACAATAAAACACATACTCTTTGAAACTTATATAGACCAATTCAAATATATTTCAAATGACACTATAGTAAGTCATTTCAGCTTCAATGAGGTTTTTATCTTTCGCGCTCGCTCGAAAATAAGTAAGAGACTTATATGAAATGCCCGAGTTTTGTACATTTTTATTTTCCTTGTACACCCGTGCACCGAATACGTAAACGTTCAATCGATACTTTTTGTACTTGTGTGCCATGCATAAGAGTCCAAAGGCTTGATAAGAAAGCCTTGATGTCGCATCACCCGTCTTTAAGGGCTGAGATTATAGATAAATTAATTAGGTTAGTTTTAAAGCTTTCTTGTAATGTGATATTTAATAAGAGACATTTTCATTATAATTACCTCATTTGACACCCACAGCCTAAATTCGTTGTCTGATTGTGCCACCATTCTTCGTCTTTTATTGTTCCCACACGCATCATATTTTCTGCATTGATCGTGACAAACATATTACAAAATTGACCATGTATAAAAATTTAAATAATGTAAAAGTTAGAATAATATAAACTTACTTTTTCCATTCTTCGACATCTTCATGTGTGTTAAATAGATAACAGTTCATGTTGTAAACTCGCTAATTTCACTCGCTTGCCCATCACCTGACCACCCTCATCGATGAACTCATCATTGTTATCTACAGTTCTTGGGCCAGGCATATATTCTCGAGTGTAAATTGATGACTCCACGGTGATGTATTCCTCTGCAATTTATCCTTCAATGTATTATTTATTCTTGACATAATCTTTGGAAACTTTCATCAATCTTTCAAACGAATACATCCACTGATATCTAACTGGACCGCAAAGAAGTGCCTCGTCGCATAGGCATACCAACAAATGAACACTTATGTAAAAAAATGATGGGGGAAGGTACATGCCCAACACACAAATTGCTTCGGTTATCATTACTTTTTTTGCCACTATATGATCTCGATTGACTACCTTCTCACATAAAAGTGTGAAGCAGATGCTAATTTGCATAATAGACCTCCACAAATCCTTGTGCTTGGAAAAACAGTACTTAAACAATAGAGGAATCAATTGCATGATCACATTCCAATCATGGAACTTACACTTATATAAATCATGGGTAGCATAATTCGCAATCCTTTGCAAGTTGGACGAAAAATTAGATGGAACCTTCAAATTATACGTTGTGTCTAAAAGCACCTTCCTTTCCTCACTCGCCAAAGTAAGCACACCAGGGAGAATTATTGTCCTTCCCTTACTATCTTCTTTCCACCATAGTTGTGGCTTGAGTGTCACAACCAGAGTACAGCGGGTGGGTAGCCTTAAATTTTAAACTTTGGTAATCAAGGTTTTTCCCGATATCTTCATGAGCACCTGAACTTGTACATTGTTAGTGACCTCATTTTATTCCACTTTGTGAACTCCGTACACATCATCAACTCAATCCTCTAGCATATTATGATCTATATTTTCTTCCTTCTATTGTACATATATCCTACTTGTTGACGGATGTTGTGAAGGTTGCTCGGGGATAAAAGGAACATTCAATTCCTCATGAAAAATCAAAAATTGATAAATATCATGCATACCCCATCTTAACAAATGTAGTTAAATTGGTTTCCACTCAAATACCTTATTATTCATACACTTAGCACACGGACATGGTAACTCTTCATCACGATAACATTTCTTTGCATATTTCAAAAATTCATTAGCACCTATGCGAAATACATCCCCTAGTCTATTTGTCTCACCCATCCACTCTATGTATATAGGATACCCCATCACATCTACTACAAATAATCACCTACTATGGGTAAGAAGCGTATATTTATGGATTGGTATAAACAAAAGTGTGAAAATTTAATTTCCAATAAATGATTTACTACAAGATTGACATTTCATCTTTCAATGTTATATTATAAAAACAGTATGAATCCTATCTCATTTATCTCTTCTAAAGGGTGAGTGGTCATATCCCATTCAAGACCACATATTTATGTAATATACTTAGTAGCTCATGCACATTGTTTCAATTTGAGAAAAATTTCTCAGCGTATCCCATGGTTCTCTAAGTACACGACATAGATTCACAAGTCTAAGTGTTATTTCCATCTATCAATTGAAATAACACTTAACACGGAATCATCTAGTATGTACCCAGAGAACATTAAGAGATGGCAGCAGAACTTCCCCCAAAAGTAACAATTTTAAACCACTAAGAATATTATTATATAGAAACTATGTCGTCCCAAGCTGTCCAAATGGTACAATTCGAAAGATCTCATTACAGGGGTAATGACTTTTGAATGGATCGCTATTGATTGTATACACTTAAGAACTAGAAGGATAGTATCTATGCGCACTATATGTAATTCAAAGTAGTTATAAATTACCATGGTATGGAAGTTTCATTTATTCAGTAGTAATGTTTATAGTGATGATTTATACATATTTATGTTTCATTTCGCATTATTAATTGTTTATCAACGAGCTTTTAAATTTGTAGCATGTTTCATTTATGTCTTATTTATTTTTGATAAAATTACAACACTAAATGTTAGAAATGCCTAGAGTCAACCAACACAATGGCCATCTAAATGTTCAGATCCACCAGTCAATAACAATTCGAGAATCCCAAATAATAATTCAAATAATAATGTGAAATATTAGAAATGCCTAGGGCCAACCAATTCAATGGCCATCTACACTACACCAAATCTGCCGAATTATCACGGTCATTGACCTTGATAACTTCAGCTTGTCAAGGTCAATGACCGTGACAATTCTGGGCGAGACAACTTTTTTTGTCACAGTCATTTACTGTGACAAGTTCATTAGAATTGTCACGATCGTATCACGATCCTTGACCGCGACAAGATTTGTCACGGTCAAGGACCATGACAAGCCCGTGACATTCTTTAAAAAATTGTCACGATCAATGGTCGTGACAATTCTGGGCAGAATTAAAAAAAATCTACTGGGCAATATGGCCATTGCCACTGCCCAGCAGTATATTTGTACCTGTTATAGTAACGTTGTAACTGTTCAAACATCATATATCCAAATAAAATAGAGACAATGCAAATATACATTCAAAATATAGATAATATGCATCACCATATAATCCAAATATAATTCAAATGTAATAATTTAAAACAATTCAATTCAAACTTAAATCAATGTCACTAAGTGTTTGGGGTATGGTTAACGCTGAGGAGGTGAGTAGGCCACACGATATACGAATTAACACATCCACTAATATACGCCATGCAGCATTGTTCGCGCAACCACAATTGGGAGTTCTCTTTCCCGGGCATCACATGTGTAACGAGCACCCTGGACTCGATGTCTTGAAGAATGAACTAGTGCACCCTGGATGATATTCAGATCCCTCAACCCCCGCCCTATCCGCTGGCCATCAAATATGTACATTATAAACACGCTTGACCAACCAAGTGTCTACATCGGTCTGTTGAAGGGATCTAAATAGGGAAGTGGATCATCAAAGTCCGCACGTGTCGGCGATGAAGCGGCAAGGTCCACATCCTCGTCCTCGTCCTCCCACACCTCCTCCTCCCGCACCGCCTTCTCCTTCCCTTTACTCTTACGGTTTCCGCCCAACGAACGCTTCAAGAATGAGTACATATCCTAGACCGTCGCCTCCAAACGGGGCAGCTTCGCGTCATGTGAATCCACCGTTCGAGCCAACCCAGTGTCACTCGTCTCCAATCCGATGATCCTAGATTTGGCCACCCGCGAGCTCACCCCCCTTGTACTCCCCTTGCGATCAGAGCCAAGCACTTGCCTGAGTGCGTCTGTGGACAAAGATGCCTTGTCGGCATTAGACTGCGACAATAATCCAGTGGTCATGCCACTTTTAAAATTAACCAACCCAACATCGATCCACTATAATCCAACAGCAATGTCAACAACAAATGTGTATCCCGTACTCCTTCTAATTCATCTACTCAATTAATTATTTTCATCAATTAAACTAACAATTAAAGTATACAATTATTAATTTACTAATTTACAATGAGGGGCAATCCTACTTTCATAATTAATCATATATTAATTTGCTAATTTACAATGAGGGACAATCAATCAATTCATTTACAAGGGACATTACGCACAAACACGCACACTACACACACGCGCGCGCACACACACACACACGTAGCCCCCCACCCCTACCCCACCACCCACCCACCCATCCCTGCCCCCTCCTCCCCACCCTACCCACCCCCCTCCCCACCCCCCCCCCCCCCCACACACACACACAAACAGCACCCCCCACCCTGCCCCACCCACCACACACACACACACACGCACGCATAGCCCCACCTCTACCCCTACCCCCACCCCCACCCACCACACACGCACACACACATACACACACACTCACATGCACGTATATACACACACACACACACACATATATATATATATATATATATATATATATATATATATATATATATATAAATGGAAGAGAGAGAGAGAGAGAGAGAGAGAGAAAGTAACCTTTAGAGAGAGAGAGAGAGAGAGAGAGCGTAGAAAGAGAGAGAAAAAAGGAGGGAAGAAACGGCAGGGGAAAAAAGAAGGGGAAAGGGTTTTTTTACTGCGATATTTGTCACGGTCATGTCACGGTCATTGACCGTGACAATACTTTGTCATGGCCTTGTCACGGTCAATGACCGTGACACAAAATGCGTGTTTGTTGTCACGGTCATTGACCGTGACAAGGCTAAGCGCTGGAAGGGTGCCAATTTACCCATTTTGATGTAGTGCTAAATGTTCAAATCCACCAGTCAATAATAATTCAATAATACCAAACAACAATTCACATAATAATGTAAAATATTAGAAATGCCTAGGGCCAACCAACTCAATGGCCATCTAAATGTTCAAATCCACCAATCAACAACTTACGAAGTGAGCATGAGAATATAAAAATCATTATATCATGTTACAATATTGTTATGTCATGCATTCCCATGAGAATACATGAATGCATGCATCCCCCCAAAGAAAGTGTTATATAAAAAGTAACGAGGGTGAAAAGGTAATAAGTAATCATATACAAGTTGATTTATTTATATTACTTATTACTTATTACCTTTTCACCCTCAATACTTGTTTTATATATATATATATATATTGAGAGAGAGAGAGAGAGAGAGAGAGAGAGAGAGAGAGAAGGTCGCCGAAATTTGTGAGGAAGAGGAAAGAGGACTGTTGCTGCTCCAATTAGAGAGAGAGAGTTGTAAGGGCCAACCCACTTACCAATTTATACCAATTACCAATTTATATCAATTTATACCAATTACCAATTTATACCAATTACCACAATAGATTATACCAATTACCACAATATATCAATTTATGCCAATTACTAATTTCAATATACAAATTTTAATTTCAGAATGTCAATTTCAACATACAAATACCAATTTCAGAATACCAATTTCAATATATAAATACCAATTTCAGAATACCAATTTCAATTTTTACCAATTTCAATATACAAATGCAAATTTCAATTTATAACAATTTTAATATAAAAAAAAACACTTTCAATATACAAATACCAATTTCAGAATACCAATTTCAATATACAAATACCAACTTTAGTATACCAATTTCAATTTATATCAAATACCAATATCAGAATTGTATACCAATTTCAATTTATACCAAATACACACACACTGAAACACACATTAAGACACGCACGTGCAATGAAACACACACTATCATGCACATGCACGCGCTGAAACACACACACACATACACACACTGAAACATACACTAGCACATGCACACACACTGAAACACACACTAACACACAAGCTGAAACATACGAAAGAGAGAGAGAGAGAAACGTACCTCTAAAGTCACTGAGGGAGAGTGAGAGGTTGCAGAGGGAGTAGATATGAGATGGATGAGAGAGGGTGGAGAGAGGTCACAGAGGGAGACGGAGAGGGAGAGGGAGAGAGAATTACGAGGGAAAGAGAGAAATAAATGAGGGAAAGAGGAAAGGCTGAAGCGGCTAGGGTTCTATTTTAATTAAGTTATCACGGATGTGTCATGGTCAAAGATCGTGACAACTTTCTAATGTTTACCGTGATACGTCCTTGACAACACCAATTGTCACGGTCTTTGATCGTGACAACAAATGTGTGTTTTGTTGTCACGATTTTTGACTTGGCCGGGTGAACAGTGAAATTTTTGCCAATTTGGTGTAGTGAGACAAATGTCTATTTTGATTATCCATAATAACCCTGCAATAAAATCACAGACAGAGACATCAAATATAACTTGTACCAAGCCAGTAAAAAATCACACGAAATTATGGTAGATGATTCTATTTCACTATTATACTTTGAGCTTATATCCTTAAAATTATTGTATTATTTATATCACTATGTGATAGGCCCTGAACTCTTGTTCTTGTTATTTATGAACTATTTTGTGTAATTCAACTTCACTGTGAATATTGATTCAATCGTTATCCAATTAAACTCGGGCCAGCCTAACCCTAACAGCCTGCGATTTCAGTAAACCCACTAATTTTAGCAAATTATTCGAATTGCAGAACACCCATGCATACTATTAAAACCATTATTTCAGTTATTTTATCCTGATTGTAGTACACCTCTGCATCTTATTAAAATCCTGATTGCAGTACACCCCTGCATCTCGTCAAAACCAAGATTTTAGTTATTTACCTTGACTATAATATGCCCCTGCAATTTATAATCATTATCAGTGAACCCTAGGAGCATACCTTATAATTCAGGGATTAGACCCCGGTATACCACGAAAATTCTAATTGGCCTGTAAAACTCAGATGTTGAGTGCCTAGTTTTTATTTGTTATATACGTATGAGTACCACTCTTGAAAAGTATGCTAAGCTATTTTTATTATTCCCCAATTATTTGAGATTAAATGTCCAAAGGTTTTGGATAATATTGTAACGGTATTACTATGCATTTAATGCCCTGTAACTGATAATGTATGAGTTATCTTGTAATAGTCTGAACCCTTATAATCACCATATTGTTCTTTTAAATATCACAGACTTCAGTATACCCCTGTTTAGTACTGTTGATAATTCATTTTTGCTTCAGATTACTATACACTGTTACATTACCAACATTTCGGTCCCAGTTATGCTATTTAAACAGATTCACACATATACATTGTTATAAAACTCGAATTATCTACTTGGCAAAGTTTTGCTTATTCATTTCCTTCTAGTTATTTTAAACAGGTACCTATAGGCTACAAGCAATGATGAGCAATTCAAGCTAGAATAATATGAAGCTCGGGAAGAGTATTGATTAAAGAATAATGATACGAGTATCAGTTATTAGTCAGGGAATGAGGTATGTATATAGCATTGTTCAGTTGATACTATGGGTTGTAATACCGTGATTTAGCCAGACAATTTCTTCTTTTGAAAGAAATAATGGTTTTCATTATAGTTTAGTATTTGTCAGGATAAACCTCACACTCGGGAAACCAGAATGTGACATATTGATTTAGTGAATTGAGTCGTTCTCATCAATAAATCAAAGCTCCAATCACATGAACATGTCAGCATTCAATATTCTTCGATATTGAGAATCTACATGTCGTCGGCCTGTTATGCAAACTGTGAAATTGTAAAAGTCTAATTATGTCAGTATATAGACTTCAATTTCACCTTTGGCCCCGTTCAATATTTTCATGTTGTACCGGTATGTCTTCCTTGAACTGTCAAATATGTTCCTATAGTTAAGACCAACTAGTATAGACCGTACATGCAACCATTCTGATGGTATGTCAAATCCATCTCAATTGTGAACATTTCAATTATACAAGAATGGGAATTTCTGATCTTCGGTAATAAGTAAACTCTACCTACCAGAAATCCTACTATGTATAATTACCGACATGAAGTTTATATAATAAAGAAAAATGTAAACATTCCCACAATCGATTCACATTTAAAATGAACAAAGGTAAACTATCATTAAAGGATAGTTTTATTTCAACCCTCTTTTATTTTCTACCCATCCCGTTTTTAATATTTAATGTTTTGATATTTAAATGTCAAGGACATGTTAATCCTAATCAGACCACCCGATAACATTAATTCCAAAATTCGCATAAAGTGAGGCAAGGATGTCAATATTTAGCTTAGCAGGAAAAAAATTAGCATGGTCGGTATTACACTGTGGATGGCATATATGTATTACACCATGGTTCATATATAATTCGTGTCTATCGACTTAAAACTATGATCGGTATATAATATCACATGTACTTCCCAGTTATTATTCAAATGATCGCTTTCTATGGTGATCAAGCAACTACCATCATTGTAAGTTATAACAATTATGTTATGACTATGTTGTAACCCAAGACTAAATACCCATGTGCTTTGTTGGATCTTATAGCTTTGTTGGAAGAACATAACATATGATTTGTCTCATTAAGTTAGTTTATGTGATAGCCTTTTTCTTTGAGAAAACATAACAAAGTTTATGGGAGTGAGAATATTTTGAAGTAACATGGGTTTTTGGCAAGTTTTAAATCAATTTGGGAGTGAAACGCTATCCAGATGCTAGTGATTTGGGCTTAAAAGGTTTTTGTGAGTTTGTTTGAAAGGATCTTTTGGGGGACTTACATATTTTGTATTTCTTTTATAAAAAAAAATATTGCCTCATTATTTATAAAAAAAAACTGGACGTTTTTTAATTTTAAAAAATACTTGTTTATAACTTTTTTTTTTAACAAAACTAGTTGTTTGTAACTTTTCTGAAATTGTTACAAAAAATTATTTTGTAAGAAAGTTTTGAGGAAAAAACTAGTTGTTACAATAGCTGGAAATTGTTACAATAGTTGGGTTGTTTAGAAATTATAATTTTTCTGAAATTATTATAACAATTGGATGTTTTTATATAAAAACCATAGCTCCATGTTGTTTTATATTTTTAACAAACTACTACTTTAAAAAAAAAGTGACACCAGGTTTCATTTTTTTTAACAAGCATCTAGTTTTTTCTAGAAAAAAAACTCCTGTTTTTTTTTTTTACAAAATCTGTTTTTTAAAATAAGTAATATCCATCTATTTGTTTTATTTATAAAAAATAACAAGCAGTGTTTTCTAAATAACAAAACAATTTTTATAATGAAAACAATCTATGTCTGGGTATTTTTTCTTTTCAATAAAGTTCAATTGTTTTTTAATAAAAATAAAGTTCAGTTTTTTTCCTTTTTTAATAAAATAACATCATTTTTTTTAATATAACGAAAGCAGCGTTTTGTAACAATAACAAGTTCGTCCATCTATTTTTTTAAATAAAGTCTAATTTTTCAATAAAAATGAACTCCACTTTTTTTAATTAGCGAAAAAAGTTTTTTATAACGAAAAACATTTCGTCCAGCTATTTGTTTAAAGAAAGTATTCTTTTAAAAAAAGTCCAAATTTTTTTCTTTTTTAATAAAAATAATATCGAGTTTAAAAAAACAAAAAGGTTTTCTTATAACGAAAATACGTTCGTCCAGCTATTTTTTTAAATATAATCTATTTTTTTCTAATAAAAAGAAAGTCCTGTTTTTTAAATAAATATAACGTCCATTTTTTTTCCTAAAAATAAAGAAAACAGTTTTTTATAACCAAACCAATTTTTCAGCTATTTTTTTTTAGATAAGGTCCCATTTTCAATAAAAATAAAGTTCTATTACTTTTTCTTAATAAAAATAACTAAAACAGTTTTTTACAACGAAAAAAATTTGCATCCAACTATTTAAAAATAAATAAAAGTCCACTGTTTTTTTAAAGACACATTTTTATAACGTCAAAATATTATTTATTTTTTTATTTTTAGAATATTATGTTCTATTTTAAATTTTCCTGAATTTAAACGATTTTTTTAAATTTTCAAAGTTTTATGAAGTATCTCAAAATTGAAATAGTTTAGAGGGGCAAAAAGATCATTTTAATTGCTCTAACGTTTCTCATTTTGTAACTAATGGTCGTCATGAGAAATGCCATCCAAGGGATAATAAAAGAAACAATGACACCCAACCAAGAACAACGAAGAACAAGCATACCCCAAAATGCAAAAGTCCCAAAACAATACAATGTAAAACTCAATGATGGAATTTTTTGTTTAAGCATAATGTCATAATTATTCAATGTGTATTGTTGTAGTGTAAAATTACACATTGTATATATTTTAATGTAAAATATTGCACTGTTAAAATGAATATTTTTGCAGATTTTTTTACATTTTGACATAGATGTGTCTGAATAATTATTACATTTATATTAAATTTTACAATGAAAATTTTCACTTTCCAATTTTTTTTCCAGAATTTTAGCATGGCGAATGTTGTTGGAGACTCGCCGGATTTTGGTCAAAGAACACCGGAAACTCGCCAGAGTCTGGCCGGTGAATGTCGCTGGAGACCATCAGTGCTATGGTTGAAAAAAATGGGAAGAGATTGGGTGGTGAGTTAGAAGGGTAATTTTGTCTTAATTCTATTATTAGTCCAAGAGGTGAATTTTTTTACATGAAGAAATATTTAGTTATTTTTTTGTGGTAAAGTTTACTCACCAGGGACTTACTGGCCACCGGCCCTTTATAGATATTCAAGCATGGAATGACAGGTCACTAAATGCCCGTATGTTCATAAAATTATGACTGAATATATTTCCTAATTATAGGACCAAATACCATGTAAATTAAAATTTTGAGGAATGTAGCAATTACGGAAAAAGAAACAAACGACATAGAGAATAAATTGGGAAAGAATAGTAGCAGAAAATTCAGACATTGCAGGCTATGCCAAACTACAATTATTTTGACAGAACAAGAGATTAGGCAAAAATTTGATTTATTAGTATGAGAGTATACAATGTAAAACTCTAAAATGTAATTTTTAAAAATAAATCCAACAAATACAAATACAAACATGACCATACACAAATATCCCAATGTCCACTACAATCCAATTACAACCATCCCACTACAAATTTAATAGAAGCATAAATATTCCAATATCTAATATAAACACGCCAAACACATAATATAAACATGCCATCAGTTTAATAATCCCTGGAAGTGCATCGTCAATCTGTGAAACAAAATATAGAAATATACTATGTTATGAATTAGTTTTGAAAGCCATAAATAAGTATTAAAATGAAGTTTTAATGTAATTCGCCAACTAGGGATCAAAGCTCAACTCTATGTACTTACGGGTTTCTATCATCGAACATTAGGAACAAGTGTGTTAATGTACAAATCAACGTGAGAATGGAAGATTCGCCAACTACCTAATGCATAAATCGATTAGGTAGTTGACCTTCGACGCTTGGCGACTCTAGAATCAAACTACGAACATTTCTGAAATTGATACCATGGCATCGAAGGTCACATAAAACACATAAAATGTGTTCATCAGGCCACCCGCGTAAAAGTTCGAACCACAAACTCCCAATAACTTGCGGCTGCAAATCTGGGTATTTTTTAACTACTTTTGCAAAGTCCGATTTCTGGTTGGAATACCCATCCCTTGCCCCCCACTCCATCCCACCCCAGTGTTCTGATTCAAAGGAAAATTCTTTGAACCCCTCGAGCATATGTCCCAAGGCCAACTTGTTAGCACTCTTGAGCTCCAAATCTGGAAGCCTTTCATGAACCTCCAACACCCCGAGTATAGGTTCGAAAGCAAGACGTTGGGACCCCTATTGTGTAGACTCCAAGAACAAATTGTTAGAAGGCAAGACGTTGGGACCCCTCTTGTGTAGACTCCAAGAACAAATTGTTAGAACCCTTGGGCTGCGACTCTGGATGTTCTACACGTACCTCCAACCCCCCGAGTCTGCAACTTCGAAGTCCCTCAAGATTAGCCAATTCATGGCTTTGTATGGATTCAACACCATCGTCTTGAAGGCCTTCAGTGTTGCCACTTTGAAGGCATGTCCATCTCTCGAATTTTGAACGAAACGTGGACACGTCAACCTCCAAGCCTACTATCATGGCTCAGTTATTGATTGATTTATCCCAACTGCTCATATTCTGCACCAAATGATTGATGCAGTTTTGCAACTCGGGTTAACTTGGCACACTCTTTAAACGGGAATGACTCGTTTTGCCGTTTCGACAATTTTAAACCTTCCTATAGACAGCACCAAAAAATGTTTGCTGGATTTCGCCTTGAACAGGAGCGACCGTTTTGTCGTTTCGACAATCAGTGCCTCCCTAGCGGAGTCGCAAAAAAATGTTTGCTCATTTTCAGGTTTCATAAGTGTGCCTCAATTAAGAGGACTTTTTTCTAGGACAAAACTAAAGAAGAAGAAAAAGAATTGTTATGATACAAAACAGCATTGAATTGAAAGATAAAGGCATGGATTGAATCAACTGTGATATAATACTGAAATTAAAGATATACATAAACTAAATGATAAATAATGAAAGACATGATTTATGTGATCTGTTTGAATTGTTGTCCCAAGGGCTGTATTTATAGACTCATAGAACCTCTTTCCTTGGCCTCCAAGTTCCCACTACTTGGTAACTTCCAATAACTCCCCACAATCTCTCCACCAAACCTGCTTACTTTCTCATGCTTACTAAAAACGAGGGAAATATGGGGTAATTACCAATATTGGAACCTTCTATCAATTACCACTCGTTTTTACACCAATAATTTGGGAAATTAAAATCGAAAAATATATGGTGCAAGAACTCATCAGCGATCAAAGTTCGATCCTATATTTTCCTATAGGTCTTTATTATCGAGATTGAGAGACCGAAGAAACCAAAAAAATTATAGAGACTTACCATGTTCCTACTGACCCATTCTCGTCGGGGGATTCTCTCAAGAAAATATCTCTGTCTTGGGTTTTGACTTGATGAGCTCGATTCCTTCTATAATATATTATACAGCAAGTGGAGAAAGAAAGGGTAATTAGCAAGCAATCATGGAAAGTCCTTTGCAAAGCGATGACATTAATTAAACAGAAAACTGAGATATACCATCGCATCAAGAAATTGTTGATAACCTTACTATACCTCTGCCTCTGCGATGTTCTTGTGCTTGGCAAATATGACAAATATTCAAGTGACTTGCATCCGTAAATCTTCAACAATGCTAAGGATTTCAATTCAACAAGTCCCTTGATCTCAGTTAGTTTCACACAGAAAGAAACATTTATTTCTTTTAAATTTTTAAGGTTTGACAAATCAGGTAATTTTTCAATTGACTTGCATCCATAAATGTCCAACAACTCCAAGGATTCCAGCTCCTCAAGTCCCCGAATCTCAGTTAAATGCTTCAAACCACGAAGTCTTAGTGTCTTTAAATTTTTAAATTTTGACAGATCTGGTATTTTTTCCACTGGTCTGCAATATGACACATCCAGGCTCTCCAAGGATTCCAAAGCCCGAAGGCCCTCAACCTCACGTAATTTCTTACAATAAAACAGATCTAGATGTTTTAGCATTCCCAAGTTCGATAGGTCAGGTAATCTTTCCATGGATGAGCAACCACCCATATCCAAATGTTCTAAGGATACCAGTATGTCTAGGCCTTGAATCTCAGTCAGCTTGTTGCACCTCTTGATCTTTAATTTTTTTAATCTTCGTATGTTTGACAGATCCGGTAATCTTTCTACGGATTTGCAACCATTCATTTCCATAAGTTCTAAGGATTCCAATTTGTCTAGGCCTGGAACCTCAATTAACTTGCTGCACCCATTGGTATCGAATTTTTTTAACTTTCTTAAGTTCGACAAATCTGGCAATCTTACTAGGGAACCACAAGCTGATGCGGCCAAGTATCTTAAGGATTTTAACTGTTCAAGCCCGTCAAGCCTATGCAGACCTCGACAAGATTGTACATCCAAACTCTCTAAAGTTGCAAATGAGGTTAAGTGAGGAACCCCTGTTAAGTAATAGCAATGTGAAAGATTTAGAACTTTCAACTTCTTTGCCATCTGTAAAACAGGAGAATAAAAGTCAATTTCCAAGGGCAATATGATGCGACAATAGAAACCAAAGTAGAGAGATTCTACGAGACCTTGATTTGACTCAATCCCTCCCAGTCATCTGTGATTTGGCTATAAGATAGATCGAGAATAACAAGATTCTTTAGATAACAATTGGTTGGCGTAAATTTCCCCGGGCATCTCCTCCACTGAAGCCATCTTAAATATGAAAGAATATGCTTAAAATCTCCATCAAGGTCTGTGTTATCCACTCTAAGAAACCTGAGATTTGGTAGTTGCCAAAAGGCTTCTCCTACAAGATAGTGTTCTGGTCTCAAATCCAGACATAGGGCTACGACCTTTTTCGTTACCTGCCAATAAAAACCTTAAAATAAAGAAGATTTATGGAGTTTAAAGAAAAGACTGATGAAAAAAGAAGATTTATTTTCACCTTCTTTTTTTAAAAGAAAATTTTACAAATTATTTCAACTTAATGGAAGTCTCTTCATAATCCGGGACACCTCTCTCTATCTCCTCTTTTAATATTTCTTTTGGATACAAACAAAAAACATCAAGACAGTACCCAACCCCCTGCCCCCTGCCAAAAAAAAAACGAAAGAAAGAAAACCTATATTAAGGCTTAGGGACTCTCTCTCTCTAATAATTTTCTTGTGGGCAGAGAAGACTTCTTTGTTTTGACCTTAACAATGCAACTTGTACAATGCCAATGTGGCTATCCACATGAGCAGTCACATCAGTTTGTTAAGCCATCCTGTAAAAGGGAATTTTTTTTGTTTGTAAATCATTTAATTTTTTAATTACGTGAATGAGGAAATAAGAAAAACGCCAAGAGGCCTAAAATTGGTGATGCACTAGATCTTACCATATGTCTCTCCAATAAGTCCAAGGCTTCCTCGTGATGCCACAACCTACTCCGTTCCCCAGGCTCAGACAAATTTTCTTCACGGACAATTTGCCTACCAAGGTCTCTTATCTGATCATGCATCCTTAGCCTATTATCATCTCCAACCTTTACCAGAGACCTGAGAACAAGGACATTAATCCCATCTGTAGGATAGAATTCACAGTCATTCCACATGTAAAAAGGATTTAATTTATCACATCCAATGAATAGACATGCAATATCGAGGAATATCTGTTTTTGCTGATAATCTAATGCTTCCAAACTAATTCTCAACTTTTCTAGGACTTTTTCATGAGGTATTTTTTTTAGCTTTCTCAATTTCTCTTCCCATAAAGCTTTGTCCTCATTGCCAAATAGTAATGACCCTATAGTCACAAGAACCAAAGGCAACCCTGCAGCAGTGGACACAACTTCCTTGGAGAGTATACGATAATCTTCCGGAGGAAAGTCCCTCATAAAGGCATACTTGCTAAATAGTTGAAGAGAATGATTAAGGTTCATCAACTGTGGTTCGTAACTTCCATAAACTTCAAGTGCATCTAGAACCTCTTTGTTTCTTGTTGTAATTATGATCCTACTTCCTGCACCAAACCAATCACACTGTCCTGCAAGCTTATCAAATTGAAACTTTTCATCCATATCGTCAAGAACAACGAATACTTTCTTTCTGCTAACCACATCTTTGATTCTATTGATTCCTTCATCAACATCAACAATTTTTCCGAATTCCCCTTTTAGGATCTTAGACAAAAGTTGATTTTGCAAATTAACTAGACCATTGTGATGTGACTTTTCTCGAACATCTTCAAGGAAGCAACAACGTACAAAGCGCGCACAGAGTTGGTTGTAGATGACCTTGGCAATAGTTGTCTTTCCAATACCACCCATTCCATGGATTCCAACAATCCGTACATCATTGGAGTTGACATTTAGTAATCCCTCCATTTCTTCTATATGATGATCCATTCCCACCAAGTTGTCAGGTACATGCGTGTAATTCTTCTTTAACTCCAATAAAACCTTTTCAACAACTTTCTTTACCAGTTCTCCCTCATGTCTGCAAGATAAATAACATATATAACTTATATAAGGCGGAAAAAGGTATCTGGCACGAAATACAAACATTAAGGGAAAAAGATTTGACTTTTTTTTTAGTTTCTCGAAGAATCGAGTTAAAGAATGAATATAGAGATAAGTAAAGAAGTAAAGATATAATTTGAAACATAAATCAGTTAAGCTATTTGGCAATAAATTCTACAGAACCTAAAAAGAAACAATATGATGTGAACCTATGAATGCCGAAACAATATTATTACAACTACACAACAAATATTAACTACACAACACCACCAACAACAAATAAAGTTAAACTAAGAAAACGGGTTTCTCTCTCTATATATTCTCTTTCTGACAAGTGTAATTACAAATGAATGCCAAGGGCCTATATATATGAGAAAAATTACTTGGTAACCAAGTGATGACGTAAGACTAAAAAGGACAACTAATAACTAATTAGCTCCAAACATGCTTAGAGACCAATTAAATACTAAAAATAAAAGGAAATTATAATATTACCCAAACTAAAATAAAAAATAAAAGATAATCTTCTTCCGGGAGCACAACCACGTGCTACGTGTCGCTACGTATCACAAAACACATCATTATCCCCATCTTCGAAAAGTTCTTCCTCGAGCGTGTAGGGTGACTCATCAATGCCACCTGATAGAATCCTCGAAAAATTTCAGACCCCAATCAAAATCAATCAAAAGTGAGCTGCCTAAACTTTAATTAGTCCCATGTGTATGAACCTCATCAATAATGGGTCTAATATACCTAAATCCCGGCAATGTGAATCTATGAACGCGGAAGCGTTATTATTACAACTACACAACAACTATTAACTACACAACACCACCAACAACAACAATTAAAATAAACTAAGAAAATGGGTTTCGTTCTCTCTCTACATTCTCTTTCTCAACATTCAAGAGTAATTACAAATGAATACCAAGGCCTATTTATAGGAGAAAAATTACTTGGTAACCAAGTAACGACCCAAAAGACTAAAAAGGACAACTAATAACTAAAAACGACTAATTAGCCCCAAACATGCTTGGAGATCAATTAAAAACTAAAAATAAAAGAAAATGACATTATTACACTAAACTAAAATACAAAATAAAATATAGTCTTCTCCCGGAAGCACAACCACATGCTACGTGTCGCTGCGTATCACAAAACACATCATAATAATAAAAAAAATACTTAAAAAAAAGCACCAAGTTAAAAACTTATCTATGTGATGAGAATTAGGGTTTATTTTAGTATTTCTTGCATTTCATTGTAATTTTCCTTTATTTTTAGAGCTTTATTAGTTTCCAAGTATGTTTGGGACTAATATGTCATTTTTAGATATTCGTTACCTTTTTTAGTCTTTTTGGGTAATAGCTGGATTAGCAAGCTAACTCTTCATATAAATTGGTCACTTGCCCCTCATTTGTACTTAACCTTGAATATTAAAGAGAGAGAGAGAGAGAGGAAGAAACCCATTTCATTTCTTCTTCTTCTTCTTGTGTAGTGTAAATGTTGTGTAGCTAGTTGTTGTGTAGTTAACTTCTTCTTTTTACGCTTCCGCACCCAAATTCACATCAAATTTATATCAGAACCGCGTTTGTATCAAATTTCTATCCCAATGTTCTCCTCTCCAATATATGACCAGGCCACCACTCCGGTGGTCGGTCGTGACTTCCAAACTGTCGGAATGGCTTGAAATTTCAACAACTGCCATACAACATCAATACAAATCCGACTTACCCTCCGATACTCTCAAGAACCCTAAGCAGGTCAACCCAATACCCCAAAGACCCACCCAACCTGATTTCAGTCCATTCTAGTCCCATCCGGGTGCAATCCACCCCTCTCATGATTCAAAACCCACCACAAATCCAAGAAATTATCCCATCCCATTTACCCCCACAAAACACCCTACATTACCCCAAAATCCTAACCCTAATAAACATTCTTATTCAACCCCGACAACCTCCCACCACATCACAAACCCTAATCAAATTTTTCTACCACCCGGACCTTTTCAACACACTAATCCCCAACCAATTTCTGAAAATTATAATTCAGCCCCTGCATTTTCCAATAATTACAAATCTACCCCAAATCTATCAAGGTCCTACGATTTAATCCCTCCCTCACCCGAAGAATACCTTTCTTACAAATTCTCGTGGGATGGTACCAAATACGGCCTCGATATGAATGCATGCATCAATTTTAACAAGGTTAGTTGTGCCATCATCAAGGAACTCCAAAGTCTCCAAGATTCTTGGGCCAAGACGAATTCATATCTCTCTCAAAAGCTTCACACATTGGCATATAATGCTTATTCTATCGAAGAGTATGAGATGTACCATCAACACCAACATAGATGTCGGGCCGAGTATTATGAGATGGCGATGGCACGTGAACAATGGATACGTGCACGAGTGATGTATTTGATCCCATATTTGGAATACTTGTCTACTGGTGCCCCTCCTACTACATCCGATGTCATTCTGGCGCACACTGATGATACTATCTCTTCGGATATGCTTCACGAAAATGTTTCTGAGATTGTTGAAACCCCGACTTTACTTGATAATGACTCCGTGTTCCTTCCTTGTGATTTTTTTCCCATATTCGAGGAGGATGGACGAATCACTCGTACTCGATATAGGGATTTGGAGGCATTTGAGATTATGGACTTCATTCCTATCCTTGGGGTAGAAGATGAAGGGTACTTCATATGTGATTTTTTCGATTTATTTGTCGAATATGGTTGGGAGATTCGCACTCATTATCGCGAGGTGAAAATATTTGATTTGATGGATTTTTTTTCCATTTTTGGTCACGATGATGAGCTTTGTGATGATTGTTTGATGGTTGTTTTCTTTGAGGAGTATATGTTGCGTGAGGAGATAACGATTGATGCGGGATTTGTGGAACCTTTTTGGGTTCCTTATGAGGAGCGCTCCATGACGCATTTACATGCTTCTATACTACGGAGGCTTATCACGAGCAATTTGGATGAAATTTGGCATCAATGGCCCTCTCCGCGTCGATCTTGTGTTTGCTCTTTCGTTGGACGGATTAGAGGCAGACTTCCGATTTATCGGTCGTGGCATAAATTTGTGGTTTCTGTTCAAGGCTATTTTGCGAGTCGTTATGCGGGACGCTTTAAAGAACAACTTCCCTTTCTAAGTAGGGGAGCCCCCGGATGTTTCCCCCACACACATTTTTATCGCTCGGGACGAGCTCTCTCAAGTAGGGGGGAATGATGAGAATTAGGGTTTATTTTAGTATTTCTTGCATTTTATTATAATTTTCCTTTATTTTTAGAGCTTTATTAGTTTCCAAGTATGTTTGGAACTAATATGTCATTTTTAGATATTAGTTACCTTTTTTAGTCTTTTTGGGTAATAGCTTGATTAGCAAGCTAACTCTTCCTATAAATAGGCCACTTGGCCCTCATTTGTACTTAACCTTGAATATTAAGAATAGAGAGACAAAGAGAGGAAGAAACCCATTTCATTTCTTTTAGTTGTTGTTGTTGTTGTTGTGTAGTGTAAATGTTGTGTAGCTAGTTGTTGTGTATTTAAATTCTTCTTTTTACGCTTCCGCGCCCAAACTCACATCACTATGTTCCAAACACACCATGTTCAGCACCTAATGTCACTATATATGAGATACATGTGCTTGCATATGTCCCATTTCCTCCTCAGCATTATACAGGCTCCTGTATGTGGCGAAATTTTTTTTAGATTTGAAATCTTTGACTTCTGGGGATAAAGGGATGGGACATATTTAACCACACACAACCTTGTTGATGTAAATGTGCAAGCGGTTTCAACTTTCAACATAACACAACACATAAATTCAAGAAAAATAGGGTTTGTCTCTCATCCCAGCATCTCATTCATTAATAATTATGAAGATGTGATTACAAAAGAGAGGAAGGCTCTATTATAGGCTAAAATAACCCCAACACTTATTGAACAAGGCTTCTCTAATATGGTAACTAGTAAAGAATTTCCTAATTATAATGTGCTACCTAAAATATAATCCTTCCAACTATGGAATACTTTTTAAAAGAATATTACTGATGTATAAATAAAGACTAAATTTAAATAATAAATTACAATTGAATTAGTGTTATCAGATATGCTCTCTCCCTTGAGTACCGTGTTGTTGATCTCGTATACCCTTTTTGGGTTCTTTGGAATCCCAATTCTCCAAATATTACGTCCCGCTTTGGTTTTGAAAAGAAGAAAATAACGAAAAACGTGAAAGAAAATCATATATGTCACAAAGCTCTCTTGTTTTGCTCCATCCTGTGTGCATGTACAATAATCTAGGTACTCCAAAATCAAGTCTCTAATACAAAAACCTAATTTAAGAAACTAAAATAAACTTAATATACATGAATTAAAGACTAATGACTCAGATATATTTTGGCTCAACACACCTAAAGGCAGCGTGTTTATTCGTATATATATAATTGTGTACAATAGGTTTGTTACTGCTCCTACAATTGTGGAATCCATGTGCTAATACACCCTCTCAAGCTGAACGGTGCGGAGGAAGAACGTTCAGTTTGATCCGCAAGAGCGGAAAACGTTGAGATGATAACCCTTTTGTCATAATATCAGCAACTTGTGCGGCGGTGGGAAGAAACTTGACTTGAAGATCACGTCTCGCCACTTTATCGCGCACGAAATGAAAATCAATTTCAACATGTTTAGTGCGCGCATGAAGAATGGGATTTTCCAAGAGATATGTGGCCCCGATATTATCACACCATAGTACTGGAGTATTAGGAACCTTAACTGATGTAAATTTGGGTGCGGAGCATTAAAAGAAGAAGTTATCTACACAACATCTACACTACACAACATCTACACTACACAACAACAACTAAACAAATGAAATGGGTTTCTTTCTCTCTCTCTTCTCTATTCTCAATATTCAAGGTTAAGTACAAATGAGGGTCATGGGGACTATTTATAGGAGAAGTTAGCTTGGTAATCAAGCTATTATCCAAAATGACTAAAAGGGGCAACTACTAACTAAAAAAATGACATATTAGTCCCAAACATACTTGAAAACTAATAAAGCTCTAAAATAAAGAAAAATTACAATAAAATGCATGAAAATACTAAAATAAACTCTCATTCCCATCATTAACACCGTGTTCAAAGAGCAAGGATTGGATCCACGTTAACTCAGCAGCCCCATCAGCTAAGGCCTTGTATTCAGACTCTGTAGAAGAGCGATAAACCGTACGTTGCTTGCGAGAACACCAAGAGACCAAATTGGAGCCGAGGTAACTAGCATAACCGCCGGTAGACTTCCGATCGTCAACACAATCGACCCAATCAGCATCCGTATAAGCATGCAGATTCGTTGAGGTAAACTTGTTTTATTAGAAGGCCATGTGAAATAGCATGCTGTAAATACCGTAGAATTCGTTTGACAGCAACCCAATGAGCCTCTGTTGGATTATGCATGAATTGGCAAACTTTAGTTACAGCGTAAGCCAACTCCGAGCGAGTTAAAGTAAGATACTGCAATGCGCCCACAATTTGTCGAAATTTGGTCGGGTTTGAGAATGGGGCACCCCCTGATTTGGAGAGTTTAACAGAGGGAGCAATTGGAGTTTGCACAGGCTTGGATGTGGAAATTCCAGCCTTTTGAAGTAAGTCGCGAATGTATTGGCTTTGGGGTAAGAAAATGCCCGATGGATCGGGTGTGGCTGAAATACCCAAAAAATAATGAAGTTCACCTAGATCTTTGATGGAAAATTCATTGCCTAAGTGCTGAATGAGGGAATGAATATGTGAGGTATAACTCCATGTGATTAAAAGATCATCCACGTATATAAGCACATAAGCCTTGATTCCTTGGAGAGAAAATAAACAGTGAGGAATCTGTTTTTGAGGCGATAAAGTCATGTCGGAGTAAAAACTGGGCAAGACGATGGAACCACGCACGTGGGGCCTATTTTAAGCCATATAATAAGCGCCGAAGCTTACAAACATATTGGGGATGAGAGGTGTCTTCAAAGCCCAGGGGTTGAGTTATGTATACCTCTTCATTGAGTAACCTACGAAGAAAGGCATTGTTCACATCGGGTTGACCGATGGGCCAACTTTGAGTGATTGCAAGAGCAAGGACAGTCCGAATAGTTACCGGTTTGAGAACTGGACTAAACATTTCATCGTAATCAATACCTGGTTGTTGGTGAAATCCTTCTGCCACTAGAGGTGCTTTATAACGTTCCAAGGAGCCGTCGGCACGCCGTTTTAATTCGGTAAACCCATTTACACTCGACAATGTTCATTCTGGGAGAGCGAGGAACTAAAGACCAAGTCCCATTCCGTATGAGAGCATTGATTTCATCTGCCATGGCTTGGCGCCATTCTGGACATTTATTGGCAACCGAAAAGCAAGTCGGTTCTTGAGTGAGGGAAGTTGTTGATAAAGAGGTAGTGGGTTTGGGTTTGGGTTTGGGTTTGGGTTTGGTCATATGACGTAGAGTCATAACATGAGTCCGTGAGGTTTGCGAGATTGGTATGGAATGAGAGGAAAGATCAACCACGAGAGAGAAACCCGATGGGTTATAAAGAGATGGTGGAGGAAGAGGGGTGGAGGACGATTGTGGGGGTGGGGGTAGAGTGGAACGTGTGGGTTGTTGAGGAGATGATAATGAACTAACTAGGTGAGGTTGACATGGAGATGAGGGAGTGGGTAATATGTGAGGTTAAGGACTAATGCTGGTGGAAATGTATGGAGCAGTATGTGGAGGTTTAGTAACAGGTAAAGTAGTGTTGTGTGGAGATGGAGTTGTTAGAGGATTTGGATGTGGCGGGGAAGGTGTTGTTTGACAGTGTGTATTGGGTTTAGACGTGGGATGTGGCTGGTTTAAAGGAGAAATTATGGATGGAATGATAGCTCATGGGTTATTAGAGGACATACGAGTGGAACCAAGGACCCGAAAATGGGTATGAAAATTCATCAAAACAGACATGGTAGGCGATGTAAAAGCGATTGGTGGACACATCCAAACAACGATAACCAAGATGCGCCGAGATATAACCTAAAAAAACGCAGTTGATCGAAAAGACATTTTATGGTTGTTGTATGGACAGAGATAAGAAAAGCATAGACATCCGAAGACCTTAAGAAGTAAATAATTGGGCGCAGTGCCAAAAAGACATTCATATGGCGAGACACGACGTGAAACGGGTGAAGGCATACGATTGATTAAATAAACCGTTGTTTCAAACGCAAAATGCCAATATTTATTGGGAACGGAGCCCTTTGCAAGGAGAGCCAAACCCGTTTCAACGACAATCAGTTTGTGGGCAATGATTAATGCCTTTAGATGCAAAAAAAGTATTTAGTTTTCTATATTCACCACCCCAGTCAGTTTGGACCAATTTTATTTTTGCATTAAATTGACGTTCAACAAGAATTTGAAATTTAGAAAAAATGGAAAACATCAGCTTTTTGCGCCATGGGATAAAACCAAATAAAATTTGAGTAATCATCAACAAAAATTACAAAATAACGATGATTATCACTTGACAACGTTGGGGCAGGACCCCATACATCACTGAAAATAAGAGATAAAATTGAAGAGCTACGTGGTGGTGTAACAGCTAGTGACAACCTAGAGGACTTGCCAAGTTGACAAGTCGTACAAATATTATTCAAACAGGAAGAAACACATGGCAACTTATTGTTGTTGATGATTTGACGCAGAACTCGAAGATGTAGATGACCAAGACGACGATGCCAGCATTCATAGGATGCACGTTCAGCTACTGAAGCAAATGGGAACGAATCAACAGAAGTCAAGGATGCTGGTAAAAAATAAAGTCCTTCTTTACTCGGGCTTGAAAGAAGAATTTTCCGTGTGGCTTGATCCTTGACAAAAAAGTGAGAAGGGTGAAATTCAAATACAACATTATTATCTGCTGCAAATTTTAGTACAGAAAGAAGGGGTTTGGTAATTCAGGAACATGGACATTTGACAGTTTAAAACATGAGGTAGGAGTTTTAATAAGAGATGAACCAATATTGGAAATTGACAAACCCTTACCATTGCCGACATGTAGCTAATCGGGACCATGATATTCGTCATATTGAGACAGACTAGAAATTTTCGGAGTTACATGATGAGAGGCCCCAGTGTCCAGGAACCAATGGAGTTGAGGTGGATTATTGGGGTAGGTAGTTAAATGGGCTTGGGGATTAAATGCGTGTGATTACCGGTGAGAGCAGGTAGCTTCCGTGTGAAATAGGTCGTTACATATTTGGCAGCGAGTTCGGGTGGCATTATGTGGGTTAGAGTGGTCTGGATTGGAAGATGTCGAGTAGAGTGGCCACGACCACGACCACGGTTGAACCAAGTATTTGTAGGCTCGGAAAATGAGTTTTCACGCTGGGTGAGAACTGAAGAAGGTGGGGAAGTGGAAGGAGTTTGAGAAGAGATGGTCAAAGAAGAGAAAGTGTTAGCACGAAGGAATTCAAGGCTAAGAAGTAACCCATGCAATTCAGAAAATGAAACTGATTCGGGTCGAACAGCAAGTGTAGTGACAGGATCCTTGAACTCAGGACGGAGGTCGCGGAAGACATAAACATTTAAGTCTTCTGTTGAGATTGGACGACCAATGACGGCAAGTTCATCAGCATAGGCCTTTGCTATTTGAAGATATTGAGAGACCGACAAATCCCGTTGGCTGAGATTGCGTAAGTTCATGTGGATGTTTAATATTCGGGTATTTGAGGGAGAGGCGAGAGCAGCCTCTAGAGTATTCCACATATCCCGGAATGTTGTAAGCCCAACGACCAATGGAAGAACATCATCCGAGAGGCAGCAGATTAATGTGCTAAGAAGAAGTTGGTCTTGTAGAACTCATGCCTCATACTCAGGATTATCTTGTGGTTCGGTACAACCGGCCATAGAAATATTTGGTGGGGGGCATGGATGAGAACCATCAATGAAGCCAAGGAGCTTTTGCCCACGAAGAAAAGGAATAAGTTGAGTTTTCCAAAAAAGATAGTTTTTAGAGTTGAGTTTTAGAGTGATAAAGTGGTGAGCATTGTTAAGAGAAGGGGATATGAGTTGTGGGGGATTTAGAGTGGCAGTAGAAGGTGAAAGAGAAGTTGTTAATGTTGATGAACCATCAACTATTATGGGTTTAAGGCTCTGATGCCAAATTAAAGCCTATTGACTCAGATATATTTTGGCTCAACACACCTAAAGGCAGCGTGTGTATTCGTATATATATAATTGTGTACAGTAGTTTTGTTACAGGTTATAAGGGAAGAATTCAAACTGCCCCTACAATTGTGGAATCTGTTACTGATATGATACATGTGCTAATAACATGTGTTTGGGCGTAATATATACGCTAAGAATATGGTAAATGATCCAAGTAATAGTTTCAAGTGAACCGCTAACCGAAATAGCATACCAACTAAGCCTACCCTCAACATACTGCATACCCAACACAGCGGCGTACCACGTAACCATACCCTTGTTATGCACCAAAGCGTTCCACATTTTAGGTAACATTGAATTGAATCCTCGTGCGCATCACTTGTGTTGGAGAGAGGGGGAGCAAAAGCACATTATGTTGTTGGCATTGAGCATTAGGGTTGGGGTAGTGTGTGGATTGGCGTCTAGACAGACTGTAAGCAAATGGACTGGTTATAATTTGTCAATCAATGGCATCACCGCCGAGCAGATTGAGCAGGAACTTTTAAGGCTCCTCGTCAACGGAAAAGAAAGCAACCTTTGATGAATTTCCTTACTACCTGAGTGAGCAGACACGTGCATTATTGACAGAAGCAGCATACATTCATCTCAAGCACTTAGATGTTTCCAAGCACACGTGAAATTTTTTGTATGCAAGTAGGGACTATATTGTTCTCAGGGCCTGATAAACTTCACCAACAAATGCTTGTAAAGGCTCTATCACATTACTTTGAAGCAAAGTTGCTATTATTAAATGCAACAGACTTTTCTTTAAAGATGCATATGAGTATGGCAACTCTAAGAAAGAATATTCTTTCAAGAGGTCCATCTTAGATATGGTGTTGCAGCAAATGTCCAATTTGTTTGGTTCCTTCATAACTGTTATAGTGAGCAAGGATACTGGAGAAACATTATCTAGGCAAAGCAGTGGCCTGGATATAAAATTAAGCAGTATTGAAGGTGTTAATAGTCCTCCTGTATTTCTTCTTTCTTTTTTTTTGTTAAAACTAAGACAACTGATAAAGACAGCTTGGAATTTAAAAGCATCGTATAATTGCTTCTGCTTCTACGGATATAACTCACCTGAGTTCCAAGTCTTCAATTCCTACTCCTCTCAAGCGCACGTCAGCAGTTGGTCTTTTGATAAAAAAAGTTTTCCTATAGTCACTTTAAGACATTTTGATTTCATTATCTGAAACCGGTTGCATCATTCTGTACGTCAGGGATGTTGAGTGGCTTCTTCTCCAATCCCCAAGGATGTACAAATTGTTTAATAAAATGTCGAAGAAATAATCGGGATCTGTGTTGATTCTTGGTTCCCAGATGTTGGACTAAGATGATTATTATGGGGAAGTTGATGAGAGGTTCTCTTGGTGTTGATTCTTTAGGAGAACTTGCACAATCATAACCGATGATATTGCTTCTTGTTTGAAGTTGGATTGTTTCGCTGGTAAGGGTAGAATCACTTTTGCAAAGAATGGTGAAGATCCTTCTTATTCAACAAAGTTTGCATTGCTCATTCAAGGGAATAAGGAAAGCCTTGAAAGATGGTGGACGATGAAGAACGTAGGAGGGTGTAATTGCAAGCCCGAAAATCCAATTGAAATGGCACGATAGCCACCCATAAGGCCTATTAGTTTGGGTCGATCTTCACCCGAAAAAAGATTGAATTAAATGTTGGGGATATAGTCATAACACGTCTATATCCAAGGGATAGGAGCAGTGTGATACATATGGAGGTAATGAGTTGTTTCTTATTGGAACAAGGATGTTGGAGGCTTATGATGTACCTCATGGAAGTAACTGAAAATTCTGCTGGACTTTGGGAATATTCTCACAATTTCCAAAGGTATCACTCTTTCTTAACAGGAGTGGATTTCAGATTCTTGTTTGCTTTTTGAAAAGATGTCCTGATTCATTATCCAAACCTTGATCGTAGTTCTTTGTAATGCAACGAGCATGGATGGGCTTGCTGAATTTCAATTGGAAATAAAATTATTGTCAATTTATTATTTATATATTATTTAGTTAGTAGCTATTAATTGGGCTTTATTTTAGGTTATAGAATATTATTAAGTTTACCAATTTTATTTATTTCCTTATTTTGGTGTCTTGTTGAAACATGACATAGGATTATAACAAATAAGACTTTGGCCATCCATTGTGATCAATCTTTATTGACTTTAATGAATATTTGATTATTTAGAGGTCAAATCTTTTTCTTGTGCGTTTTGATGTGTGTGTTTCTTCTGTGTGCTCACATCAATTTGACATTGCCTAATGGCATATCGTTGGAGGTGTGGCAACGACGATAATCAAAATGTTTGATTTGGTGGAGTGTGCTTTGGGTGTCATTGCTTATGCACCAAATTTGTAATCTGATTTCCTTGACGAGTTGATTCTAGGCTGAGATTTCTCATTGGAAGGTCTACATGGGAATTATTTAGTGGAATAGAGAGTGGTTGGTTATTCGGTCTGGTGGATGGTGCTAAATAACACTCTTGGCTTCAATTAATTTGGAAACGGAGTGCACTTGATTACAAAATTGAAGACATGTTTCATTGATGATGTTATGAAAACACGGGTACGCATTTTCGGTCAAACGTGGGTGAGAGAAAAGTTCCCGATTGAGAAGGGGTATGATCGAGGTCCCTTTCACAGTCACTTATGAAGTGACTTATTACAGTTGCACGTATGGCCATGCTGAATCAAGGTGAGGACGGCATCTGTACTTGATTCATGTGTAGCTGGGGTATTATGAAGATTAATGGACTGGTTGTGAATTTTCAATCAAGAATCTCAGTGGAGAGGCTTAAAGTTTTTGAGTTTCTCGTCAAGGTGGAGATGCATGGGTTATTTGACTCTCCTCATTTTTCTCTCTCTCTGTTCGTCTATTTCTTTTTTTTTCCCGTGCCAGCGGCACCATCACCAGAGCTTAAGAAAAAAGATTTTTAACCAGAAAAAATGGAGTTTTCGCCCGAAAAAATTGAGGTCTTACAGAAATGGGTTAATTTATTTGTTTCAATTTTTTTATTAAAAATTATCGAATATGGGTGGTGTTTGATAGATCTTAACGAATAGATTCTAGATGTATAAATTTTGTGAATTTGAATTTGTAGATTTGAAAATGGCTTTTAAAGATTTTATGTTTTTCTTTTAGTATTTTAGTTGTCAAAGACATTTTGTCGGTATGTTGGTCATTTTAAAGAAATGAGTTGGCAAAATAGGATATTTGACACCATTAACTCAGTTAATGGATCTCTTGCATCATTGACCAATTCAATAGGATTTGTTAGAACACCTCCAATGCTAATGTGGGTAGAATAATATGAGATGTCACATAGGATTAATTAAATTATGAGTTGAAGAAAAAGAAGATCGATGCAGCCCTATATAATGAATGTGAAGGTGATATGACACTAATTAATATCCAAAATGTGAAGGAGAGTTTCTAGATGTAAAGAGTCTCTTCCGCATTGTGAAAACCAAAAGTAACCAATAAATGTTCTCTCTCCACCATTTTACAAAACAAATCAATTATGTACATGTGTGCATTGGAGATGATTTTTTATTTATTTTTATGCCACATAAGTTACACACTCCCTAATTTTCATAACTATATAGGAATTAATTCACATTTGCATTGAAGATGGTCTTAATTATTACCCAATTAATAATGAACAAACCTTTGAGTGACTTTTTTTTTAAAGACAAGTCCAAACCCAGTATAGTCAATGGGTTAACGATGACCTAAAAGATTAAAATATATATACCAAGTATACCGCTGGCACAAACCATTTTTTTAAAAATATTAAAAAAATATTTTTGAGTTGAGTTTTTTTGTATGGTGTTTAAACATTTAGCTACGAAAGTTGTACCGATTTTTTTAAAATAGTAAATTTTTTTACTATTTTAAAAAACTTGTTATGTATACTTCGTATGTACGGAAGCCTCTATATAGTATAGGGTGTGTATATAATATATTCGTGGCTAAGTTTAAGCGACTCTGACCCGAACATAATTATTTTATTAGGACTTCTACAGCAATTCAAAATTGGCACTCAAAAATCGCGACTCGCTGACATGACGTGTCGTGATTGGTTAGCGCCGTTGGCGCGGGCCACATTCATAAGCAATCAACCAATGGTGACACGACATGTGAGTAGGAGTTCCAATTTTGAGTTCAAATCAAGTGCCTTTATAGACCTTCTCTTATTTTATGGAGTATCATCATCGGTCATCACATCACAGTATAAAAAACAAAAATGAAACAAGAGTGGGTTAGCATAGAAGGAGGGAAAGAATTAATTACCCATCCGTTTCTTTGTTCAGTTCCAAGCCCTTCAATTCTCCAACCTTTCTGAGAGCATCCCTCCATCTGTGTACAGTTTTTTCGTTGGAACTCTTGGTGTGTTGGAGAAATGCCTCTTTGTAAGTCCCCTCTTGATTTCGTACATGAGAGGGCTCTATATCGTAGTAAATGGGAAAAATCTTTTGGCCCTCCGTGTTGTGACACTCCACCATCTGGGCGAGCTCGCGGAGGCACCATTTACTATAAGCGTAGTTTTTGGAAAAGATTGGGATTGAGATTTTTGATTCTTTGATTGCTTTAAGTAGCTCTGGGCCGATGTCATCTCCGACGTGAAGTTTGTCATTATCTCTAAACGTGTGAATGGTGGCACCCACCAGATAAGTGTAGAGGAAATCGGTGAAGCCCTTGCGAGTGTCTGTGCCTCTGAAACTCAGGAACACTTCGTATTCCCGTCCTACAGAACCTTCTCCGGAACCACTCGTTGGGGTTGGGGTTGGGGTTGGTATTATGCCATTGCCACTTCTCTTCCTCGTCTTGATGAAATTATTTAAGACGGGAAAGGCCAGAAATATAAGGGCAACAGTGAGAAGACCAGGCAACCAAAAACATCCCACCCCCTCGCAATACATTTGTTTCCACACAAGCACCATCCAGCTCTCTACTTTGACCGAGTATGTTGAAGAAAATGATGATCATTCCTTCCGTGTCTCAGGGGTTTAAGTCCGTTCATTGTCTCTCGCTTTACACAAAAGGTATACCTAACTTGCAAGTGGATAGATACTTTGAAGACTTGTTATTTAAATTGGTTCGGTTGACATAACTACTCTGAATGTTAGCCAAAATAACTATTTTTAATAGATAAAAAATTATCAACAAATCTCAGGAAAAATAAATAAATAAAATTTATCCAACAATTTAAAAAAAAATCTAAAAATTTAGATTAAAAAAACATCAATCTCAAAAAACCAAAACTCATAAACCTACGACCACGATTTCGGAGAGGGTGAACTTGATTGGGTGAAGACATAAAAATTTGGATAATATTTTTATAAATTCCTCAAAAAACTGAGTAAATACTTTAAAGAGTTAAAAAAAATATTGCGAAAAAACTATTTCCAATAACAAAGTAGATTTCCAATTAAAATAAATTTCTATTAAAACATAGAAAAAATATTCAATAATTACTGAAAATCTAGAAAATAAATAAATAAACAAAAAACATAAATAAAAATATGGAAAATACATAAAAGAAATTGAAAAATATTTAATAAACCGAATTTTTTTTAAAAAAAATTGCAAACTAAATAAATATTCTAAAAAAATTGAAAAAATACTGCAAAAAATGAATTTCCAATAACAAAATATATTTCCAATGAAAAAAAAATTCTAACAACACCAGAAAAACAATTTTTAATAATTTCACATATCACATCAAATCTCCAAAAACACCAAATTTTACAGTTAATATGCTTGTACAACTGTTCATTGACTAATTGCATAAATTATTGGATAAATTCTATTTCTTCATCCTATCTTCCATTCAAAAACAAAACATAAATGCTTTATTTTCAACAATCTTGTTTGTGACAATCTATAAACATTCATGCTCTATATCATATAATTAAAATTGATATTGCTCGTATCACAGACTCGTATCACAAACACCTTTCAACAAAATATAAACCATTATAACCATCTCCATTTTATAATTGTGTACGATCATAAAGCTAGTAAAGAAATTAACAAAATATACACCGTACAACAAAACCAAAAATAAACTAATTAAATCAATAAAAAATAACATTCAACAAAATTATTTGAGTTGGATCCGATCACGAACAAAATAAAGGGACAAACTACTCTATGCTATGTCTCATGTACCAGATCTAAGCTGGTTCCGATCACGAACAAAGAGGTCTTCGTTGGAGTGTTTCACCGGAGGTAACAATCCGATAGGAGTCAAATCAGATCACGAAAAAACCGATTTTCTTCGGAGTTTTTCACTAGGTATGAGCGATCAGACCACAAAACCATGTTGGGTTTTGCTTTCAACAGGCGAGGATTAGAGGTAAGGTCGTGAACAAAGACCGACAAGGATGAGAGGATGAGAGAGTTGAGTGTGTGAAAATGAAATGGGTCTAAATTAATAATAATGTAAAAGAAGGGAAACAGTCCACAGACTTTAAAAAACTAAAAGACACACGCTTTTGGATATATTTGGAAAGCAAAACACTCTTTGAAAAGGAGTAGACGATTTTGAGGTATAATGAGAGGAGGGAGAATGATAATATTAATTGCAAGGGTTAGTATTAACACCTCTAATACTATTTTATTAGAGGTATAATATAGATTCAACAAATTATCAATATGGATGGAATTGTTCATAAAGACAGTCGATTTAGCTCGTAGCGATTGTTTAATAAGACTTATTTATCATGATAAGTGTAATAAATAATGTTAAACAAATATTTATTTATTATTTTATGTGTTTGATTGTTTTTACTTGCCATGACAAATTTTACATACATAATCATGTATATGTATAAATTTGTAATATTTTTTTTACTTTTGTGGATAAATATTATTTTGATATATATCAATGAAAAAGTTCTCATTCGTTTAAAACTGATGTTTTGTTTAAATATGTTTTTTTATTAAAACTATTTTTATTTTGTTAAAAATTGTTTCTTTGAAAAAATGATATTTTTCTTTAAAAACTATTTTTTAAAATTGTTTTCTTGTTAAAATTTTGTTTATTTTGTTAAAAGTTATTTTTTTTGTTACAAATTGTTTTTCTTAGAAAACTTTTTTTCGACATAAATTGTTTTTATTTTGTTACAAATTGTATTGTTTTATTAAAAACTATTGTTTTTTAAAGCTATTTTTTTCTTATAAACTTTTTTTATTTTGTTAAAAACTATTTGTTTTGTAAACTACTTTTTGTTATGAACTATTTTTATTTTGTTAAAAACTATTTTTTTAACTGGATTTTTTTTTGCTAAAACTATTTTTTTCATTATAGAGTTTTTTGGGTTAAACATCAAACATTTAAAGCCATGATTTTCCACCTGAAAAATAAATGCTATCAAATAGCTCCACTAGGAAAATTATAGGATTTGCCATGGAAATTTTTAATCACCCAATCCATTTACTCGCTTTTGTATCAAATACAACCTTAATATTTTTTGTGTACCTATTGAGTGCTTAATAAGTGTTCCAATATGCCCTCTCATGCAATACAAACGTTAAGCTTAACAGATATGGGTAAAAATATTAGTTTTAAAACTCTTTCTTCATTGTACCCATCATCATCATTAACAAAAAAAATGTGTCCAAATAGTCCATTGTCATAACAGGTGGTGCAACGAGAAAAAAAAATTCAAAACTCATCCAAAACCTTCGACTCATCTTCATCGTGTCCCTCCACCTCACCCCTTCCAATTATATATATATATATATGGACATTTGTTATTGCCTTATCTATGCACTTGAAAACAACAAAAAACTATTGGTCGGTTCTTCCTCTCAACTATTCCATTTTGTTGAGGAGTAGAACGACCAAAAGCTCATGTTTGATGCCCACTTCATCACAATAGTTATCCACTCTGGCTTCTTTAAATTCATTGTCGTTCTCACTATGCATCCGATTAATAAAGACACTGTGTCGGTTTTGTAGGACATGGCACTTCATTTTTAGGAACTCAACTGCATCGGGCTTTTCTCTAAGAAATCCAACAATGGAGTATCTCGAAAAGTCATCGACCATCATGAGAATATATCTCTTACCATTAATACTCTCCGTATGTGTAGGACCCATAAGATCCATATGTATTAACTCCAATACACGAGAGGTGGTAATGGTATTCAACTTCTGATGGGGACTCTTGATTTGTTTTCCTTGTTGGTAAGGCCACAAACAAAGGATGTTGATTTTCTAAACAATTGTAAGCCACGAACTAGGTATTTCCTCACCAATCTATCAAGATATCTAAGTTCACATGGCCTAATCGTTGATGCTTAACACTATTTCAAACAAATGAGGACGTGAAAATGATCCCATAGGAATTATCCTCGGGCCTCACTCCTTATAGTAAAAGTTCAATCATATACATTACACTCGAACCGGATAAACTTTATCGCAAAGTTTGCATCGCATAGTTAGCTTATACTAATTAAACTCACTTTCAACCCTTCGATGTACAACACATTGTCTAGCTTATGAAATCCGGGTATCTCAACGCAACCATGTCCTAAAGATGCTAGACGTATTCCCATCTCCAAATGTGACTTTGCATTCTTTATGATCCACAAGGTTGGTAAAATACGATTTGTCACTGAAAATGTGCTTGAAGCACCCACTATCAAAATACCATTGAGAAGTATCATTAAACTTGAGAGCAATATGAACAACAAGGGCTTTGACATCATTCTTAGGTACCCAAGTGGAGGTAACCTTTGCTTGCCTGTATCATTGTTGGCCCTAGTCGTAGCGTTGGAAGCGTTCTCAAAAGTCATATACATCTTTTAAATTATTCCATTAAGCTATTAGAAATTGCGACTAGGAACTCAACTTGCTCCCTACGACTAGCAAAATCGGTATAGTGGTGGGAGGGAGTATGTGTACGAGGAGCTCTTCCTGACTTGTAGCAAAATTCCCTAAGGTGCTCTGTTCGTTTGCCATTGGTACAAACATAAACTAGTTTGGGTTTTCTTTGGATGGAACATTTGGGTAGATCTTTCCTTGGCATGTTAGGTCCAGGCCCATATGAATCATCATAAACTTGGTAACTGGTTTGGGTGCATTAAGGAAAGTGGTTGAAACATCGTATCATATCCCTTGCCTCTCATTAAAACCTAATGCAAGATCGAGGAACATCTTTCATATCTTCTTCTATATGTCATCTATATTAACCTTAACCTCCCGGGCATGTTCGAGATCTTTATCGAGTTGGGATACAAGGGATTCAAGTTTCTCACGTGTCTCCGTTGAATCCTAAAGATCTCTCATAAGACTAGCCACTTTGTTGGTCAAGTCACTATTTTCCCTCTCCACTTTCTCACGTGTCTCCATTGAATCCTACAGATCTTTATCGAGTTGGGATATATTTGGAAAGGAAAGATTCAGATATATGTTTTTCATTTGAATATATGCATTAAAAACATAACTATTAAATGTACAACCTGAATTTTATTCTTAGTTGTGATTAAATAAATATTTGATCTGTAAAATTGCAGAGAATGGAGACGGCACATTCTAGCACGAGAGGTATTTTCACTAATCATAGTAATGATTTTTTGGTATATATTTATGTATGATGTATAATTTGTTTTTTGTGAGGTAAGAAGAGAAACAAAACTCTATTTTCTCCTATCTCTTGGGCAATTTCTGTAATACAAAATTAGTTCTCTTTTATTATCTGTTACTGCATACTAAATCTAGCATCGTTTGGTATATGTTTGATTAATTTAGTCTCAATTATTTAAATCTAAAGAATCTCATTTCTCTTGCTTATGTAATTTTAATGATTACCGTAGCATTTTTCTTAATTGCACATTGAGGGCATGCTACAAAATAGAGTTTGACAACACAATACCTAAAATTGTGCATTGAGATTGCAATCAGTTTTGCAAAAAAGTGCATTCCCGTAAATCATTAAATACCGAGAACATCTCTATAATTTGGCGACAAATAATCTAAGTTCTTTATACTTAATTATGCTTTGCTTATTTTGTAAGTACATATGGGATTATTTATACTTATTTCTTATGTTTGTGTGTAGGTGATTTGTGATCCTTATAAGGATGAGAGGGATGTGTACCCATTCTAAAAGGTTGCATTCTATAGTGGTGTTATCATTTGCTTCGAAATTATAGAGCCTCACTATCCAGAACGAGTTTTTAGGCAATTAGGACGGCTACAAATCATCCCCTAGGACGCAATGCCTCTATAAGAGATGAGAGGGGAAATAAAGCTACAAGATACAAGGTGAAGTTTGAGATTTAAAAATGATATCAAGAAATTGGGTGAAGGCCACTTATTATAGCACAAGTCACATTCAGTATCGATCAATTGCCCATGGGAATGTTGTAAGAATTATAAGCAGTGGTTCTTGACGTATTCGTATTCACATCGGATAGTCCTCCCAATCGTCGATCTGTGCATGAAAAACTTCACCGGTAAAAAATAATTACATGCCACCATTATAATACATATAATTTGACAATTTCTCATATATAAAATTTTGTTCAATAGGTGGATGAAATTCACAGAGCGATGTAGTTGCTTGTGAAAAACATTAAAGAAGGCAGTACAACGAATGCGACTACATTACTTGAGCGGGATAATTAAGCATACCAAATACTTGCAGCAGCAACTGGGAAAAGTCGTGAGCTTGACACTGAAAAGGACAAGGGGATGAAAAAGAAAAAGAAAAAGAAAAAAAGCGGGGAAAATAAAAGGATAAGGGGAAAAAGAAGAAGAAGAAGAAGAAGAAGAAGAAGAAGAAGAAGATAAGAGAAAAAGGAGGGATCAAATAGACAAGCAGGGAAAAGAAAAAAATGATGGATTTGGATGTTTGTTGTTATGCTTGCTAATTTTTGAAAATTTTAAGTTATTAAGTTATGAACTTGTTGAAATTTTAAAAGTTTGTTGGTTGAATTGTGAACTTTTTATATACAAATGTTGGTTGGGTGGTTGAATCGTGCAATTTTATTGGTTCGTTGAATTGTGAAATTTTTATATATGTTTGTTGGTTGGTTGAATTATGATGAGTTATTGATTGATTGAATTGTGAAAGTTTGTTGGTTGGAAGAAATTTAACAAAGTAACCATTCGACACAAAGATTATGAGAAACTTGCATAGAATTCGATATATACGGGACTAAATCGTTGCTTTATTTCGACATTTAGGACCCGAATCAAAAGTATTTAGAAAATGGAAATCCATTGTTATGGATGAATACCCCGAAATTAACGTGTTTCGGCATAAACCTAACGAAGTTACTGCAATTGTCTCTCAGGCAGTGAATGCAGCTCTAGCTGTTGTTCAGCATGCTCCAACACAGGCACCAGTTGTGCCACCCGCGCAAGGGTAAGTGTTTCCTACTGCATGGAAATGAGCGAGGGATGCCTTTCAGAAGCACACCCACCTGAGTTTCAGGGAGGATCAGATGTCGTGACTGCTAGCCAATGGAAGAGAGATATCCACAGGCACTTGAGAATACTCGAATGCACTGAGGTTCAACGTCAAATACTAGCCACATTCAAGCTAGTAGGGGCAGCTTTGCAATGGTGAGAGACTACGACCACTATCGAGGAGAGAGACACAGTGACTATCCAAGACTTTTGGATACGGTTTTATCGGAAGTACTTCCTTCCGCCATCCAGACGGAGATGAGGCGGAAATTACTTAATTTGAAATAGGGAGAGAAAATAGTGGCAGAATACGAGGAAGAATTTATGCGACTAACTAATTTGGTACCAGCAGAGGTACCCACTGAGGAGAGGAGAATTCTAATGTTCACTGATGGGTTGAACTATAAGATTCGCTAGCATTTACTAGGAAATCTTTCACTACGTACTTATGCAGATGTTCTTAATGCTGCAATGCTTCACTGCCAGGATAACCGCTTACATGCTCAGGGTGTCAAGCGGGGGTTTGGGTCAAGCCTGTAAGGCAAGACTAATGGGGGCAGTTCTAGTGGGACTTAGCCAGGATAGAGTCATCAGCGTCAGGATGAGCAGGGTTCCCAGACAGGGGATTATGCTAAGCATTTACGATCTGGAGATTCTCGATTTGAGGATAGAGGTAATGGTCAAGGACAGCAGGGCCATCAGGGCCAGAGGCAGGCTCATCGGGGCTAAGGTAAAGGAGGTAATGGCCAGCAGGATCGGGGTCAACAGGGATAAAATGGTGGAAAGTTTGCAGGAAAATGTTTCGTGTGCGACAAGTATGGCCATAAACGACAAGATTGTCCTGATAAAGACAAATTCCCTCAACAACAAAATGCTTGACAGGAGCCACAGATACTAGTGTTTCCACCAGCTGCTCTTCCAGCTCCGGTACTAGCATTACCTCCCATTCCAGCAGCTCCTGTGCAACAAGGTCAGTATGGGCACGTAGATAACGTCCATCAAGCAGTGATTCAATAACCACCACCCGCGAATGAGGGTATGTTTTCTATCTAAGGAGTTATGAGGCACATACTGATTTTTATAGAAATAAATATTGTATGGGCAATAGGGTTACTAAACTTAGCCTATAGCACTACTATTTATGTAGACTCACCGAGGGGTTGTGGGACACCTATATTTTTACATGTCATCACATGGGTCTGATTTTTATCACGTAATTACTTACTCTGGGCATATTCGAACATGATGTGACTAGCGGCGTGGATAGACTTATGGTATATGAGAGCGTATGTACTACTATAGCCAACATCTTATCTTTAACAAGAGGGTAGATGAGTATACTTTATAAAAAACAATTGATAACACCTATAGAGAGGTTATATACTATTGACTAAGGACCTGAGGAGTTTCAATGACTGACTACTTTAGGTAGTAGTGTATCGGGGGGTTCCTTGTTTGGATTTCGCTTGCGAGACACCCCGTGCATGAAACTAACAAACGTTGGGAGTAAAAATAAGTTAGATCTTTAGGATATGAGTGTATAACCTTTGCGATAAATCAGAGTATTATGCGGGTAATTATATCCATTTTATAATGAAAGATGCACGATAGGGTGTATGGGAGCCCTGAATGGTTAGATTGTAGTATTTTTCGTAACTGTGAAATAGTAAGTAGTTGTGACTTCAGGATTTATTTACTTAATGATTAAGGATCAATTTTTCCAAACATTTTCACGAGGATGGTATAGGGAAGATTGCATAAATTTTAAATTCGAATCAGTTGAAACTATATGGTGAGGCTTGGCGTATAACATCAATGGGGATTTTTGTTAAGGTACTGTATGGGCGGTACGATATAGATTACTTGCGATGTGAGATTTATACTCGGAGTCGACCTTACCAGTATGATTTATCCTTCCAAATTTTGGGACGAAATTCTGTTATAAGGGGGGAAGTATGTAATACCCCGTAATTTTAATGACTTTTAAGATGTGTTATATTTTAAATTAATGGATTAATTGGATTTTATTATAAATTAATTCATTTGGGTTTTATCCGAATTGTGGACATTAAAATGAATGATTCTGTATATTACTTAAAGATATTTATGTAATATATGAATGTGATGATTATTGATATAGCTGTGAGTTATTAATTCATTAATTTGAATTTTTAGTCGGATGTGATATGGGACGTGTCGGGACAAATTGTGAGATTAAATAAGAAACTTATTTTTACATCAACCTTATAGTTATTTTGACCACGTCGTTGCATCCGGAAGGGTTGAAATAGTCAGAAAAGTCTATTTGGATGTTGGTTTTGAGTCTCGGGTCATTTGGAAATGAAAAGATACCCAAAAAGGGCATTTTGGTCATTTTAAAGGGGGGATGAATAGTGATTTAGGATTTTATCTTATTATAAATATTTGGAGATTAGTTGTACGTGGGTTTATTCATCTCTTCTACACAAAACTTGAGAGGTCATCTTTTTAGAGAGAGTGAAAGGTTGCTTGGGAATAGAGAAGTTTGCTTGGAAAGGAGGAGAACCAAAAGACCAGAGGTCGCCACCACCAATCACCACCGGAAGTGGACCGGAGAAGGGGAGAACTACTTGTGTTATACAACTCCAAAGGATTATACCTTCATTAGAGGCAAGTATTTGATAATTGCAATCTAGTTAGTATATTGTCCATGTTAGGATAGTTATTGAAAAGATGAGATTTTACATGTTTGGAAGATAAAGATAGAGTTGTTGATTGATTTCTAGAAAATAAAAATATATAGGATTCAAACTCATGTTGTAGGTAGATAGTAATCCACGAAATAATCATTAAGATGTTGAAGAAATTCTGAGAATCATTGGTGTGTTCTTGAAGATATCATGTTTATAATTTTATAGAAAAATGGGATAAATATATGCTTTTAATTCAAACTCTTGATGATTTTAGGATGTTTAGAGCATTAGAAATCATTTAGATATGTTGCTATATCATGTAGTAAGGATTTTAGGAATTTGGGTTGTTAATATGAAGGTTTGAATGATCAAAACTTATGAAACCCGTAGTATCAAAATTGCAGAAAACTGGGCTGATATCTGGGCGATCAATCAATCGACCCCCTGCCTTCGATCGATCGACCTCCCCAAAATTCATAATTTTATTTCTTTTTAAATGCTTGTTCTTATCCCAAACCTTTGGTAGATATTTCGTGATTATTAATTGGATATAATGGGACTTAGGGAAGATCAGTAAGCCCTAGATAAGAATCGAATTAATGTGATTGGGATTTAATTGATTACATTATGATAATTAAATTGAAAGAAATTTCGATTGCTAGATTCATGTGTTCGATTCTAATATGTATGCATGAGGATTAAGGATAGGTCCAGTAGGGGAAATTTAATAAATTACCTAGGTAGCCTTGGGTTTACAAGAGGCTTCAATCCTAGGTGATAGAAGATGTGTTTATAAGAGATTTGAATCTATCGGTTATAACCTTTATTAAAGGATAGTTTAATTCGTAGTAATTCGGGAGATAAGATGATATGGACCAGTAGGATATTAGTGATTTTCTTACTGAATAAATATATTGAGGAAAAACCTATTTAAACCTTAAGCAATGAGTGAGACTCGAGAGTAGTTAAATGGAATAAGTAGAGTCGTAATAATTTAATACGTAGGATTTAAGAGATATAATGCTACGTATGGGAATTATCTTAGGGTAGTGTGAGTACCTCGTTGATATTATATTTATATAGGTAGATGATAATGCCTGTTTGATTGATTGATAATTTATGTGTATGACATACCTAGCTTACTTGCTATCGACTGGAGGTTTGTGCGTGAGGGTAGTCATATCCTGATGAATCCATGAGATCTTTGATTTATCTCTCAAGAACATAGGACTATAAAAGACTTATCGGGGAGTTGATAAGCCCGCTGACTATGGTAACGTAGGTATGTGCGTGACCCGCGGGTATGAGGGCTATGTTCGCCTCCAATTTTTGTGTTGATGTTTGTGGTTCGAGGAATCCTTACCGAACATTTAGTCCCTTATTCGGCGACCAGTGATACTGGGACATGATAGCAGAGTAATGCATGCACCGCAGCTGTGACTCGGGGTGCCGTATTATATATGTATATGTATAATGATTAAATGAATGTAGATAGTGGTTAGATCAATCTACTGTGTGATAATTGTAGTTGTCGGTAAACAGAGAAAGAGAATTGAATGAATATTTATTCTTATAGATTTGAAAAGCTTAAATTCATATTAATGAGAAACGTATATGAATGATTATACTACGTATGGTATAGGACATACGGGGTTATGATATGGGATATAATCATATTATGGAAACTAGTTAGGAGGAACCATTAACTAGGAGGTTAATAGGAAACGATAAGCGTGCACCCTAGATGAGAGGTGAGAATATCAAGTGAGAGTCTGGATACTAACATGTACATAATAAATGCTTTATTTCACTTGTTAAATACTTGATTTTTTTGAAATTATTTTCACATCGGGCTCTGACCCGTTTCCTTGCATATTCTCTTTTCTATTGTACCTTCTATATCAGGTGTCCAGCAGCAGGGACGCCAACCTTAGAGGATTATGAAGAGCTATGGAGTATTGCTTAGACGCCTATATTCTTTTGATTCACAGTGTTCTTTTATTAGGGCATGTCGTCCAAAGGAATTCAGTTATCTCTTTTCTATCTGAGTCATATGGTCTGGTACTCGTGTCATTTTGATACATTTATTATTGTTGGTATTACTCTATTGGATTATTATTTGGGAATATTTATTCCAATTTTATTTAAATTCTTTTGTGTTGTCTGTTCGGTTAATTATGTTGTAGAATGATATGTGTAGTGTTATTCATAAATTAAATGATTTGATTGAAATTAAAATTTGGAAAGTTTTTAACACCAGCTTAATTGGGTATTAGGTGAGTTGTAAATGTTTTCGACAGTGATGCTAAGAATGAGCCAACTGTATATTCTGTTTTAATTTGGTATATGACTGACCATCCGGTATTTAATTAGTCGGGGTGTTAGACAAATTTAACAAAGTATCCATTTGGTATATATGGAACGAATATTAGTATCTTAACTCGTCATATATTACCCAAATCAAATGTGGAATCCATATTTTTCATTAAACTATTAAGGATGATTACCCCGAATGAAGGTTCATATTTAGGTATAAAAGGTTCATATTTGTGTGTGTCATTATTTTGAATGTTTTTTTGTGGTGATAGACTTTTTGAAACAAAATAAAAAGATCTGAACTAAATATTTATTAAAAAATTATTGAGAGATTTTTCATCAAATGACATATGTATATAAAAAAAGGGGAATATACCAAATAATCTCTTGAACTTCTTTTAATACATATATAGTCCAAGCCTTTTTATTTTGCACAAAAAAGTCCTTCACCATGCCAAAAAGGTTTTACCATGTCGCTGGCGCAAACCTTTAAAGGTAAGAGAATAAGAGATTTTTTGATACAAAATAAAAGGCTTAGACTAAATGTGTATTAAAAAATATTTGAAAGAATTTTTGGTATTTAATCATAAAAAAAACACATATATAAATCTCTCTCTCTCTCTCTCTCCCCGTCTCTATTTATACGAGTTATGCCCACGTGAGTTGCACGTGTGGCCGTTTCCAGATATTAATCTTCCACTGCAAATCTGTGAAGGACAAAGTAATAAAAAATACTTGCAACATATTATGTAGAATATGTTTTGTTAGAATACAACATAAAGTACCTAGTACGAAGCATTAAACATTACCCTAAAAGACAAACTTCCATTCAACTGTAACTATACAAGATATTTATGTTCTTGCTTAGTCATTCATCCATTCTTACTTCTCTGTGCCAGCCAACTAACAGGTATCTGTAAGAAACAGCAGCAGCTGTCATGCATGTGGGCGATATCGACTGATGACTAAATCCTATTTAGGAATCGAAGGCCTTCGTGGTATGACTAAATCCGCGTGTGGGACTTTGTCTTCAGATGCTTTTTCTGTTTGACCGTAGCCGTACAGTGGTACTAAGGTTTATCTTTAATTTTAGCCTTGCACACAGGGCATTGAGGCTGTTGGTGATCTTGGATTTCAGCAGATATGCTTGGGTAATGAATCCATTTGTAAATACAGGGGCAACAATAGAGGTGGTTACAGGGTCTTGAACCATGTCTAGGCAAATGTTATGTCGAAACCACCGGTCGCATTATTTTCCGTTAAGTTGGTGTACTGTTTTCTAATGGTTTCGACTTGATATTGGTCTACTTTTCTACCGTACCAAAGAAATATGATTCTCATCATTGACTTTATTAATTTGGTAGCTAACCACTTGTCTCTTTTTCTTACTACCGTAAAAAATTAAAATGTTATTCATCATTTTTATAACTTACCAATCAGATGTACCCTACACTAATCACGTGAAAAAAAAAATCTTCTCTCCGATGTAGGCGAAAGACGATAGTATTTTACCGAGAGCTAAATTTTCAGGACTAAATAAATGGGACAATATGTGCCACCATCTTCATTATACTCAACAATTTAGGTCGCAACCTATACAACCAATGCCAAACCCATTCTCATTCTCTCTATATACGTATCCATTTAGTCTCCCATATATATGAAACCAACAATTATGACATAATGAAAATAGTTTAAAAAATTTACTTTAAAAAAACATATATTTGGCTAATACTTTTTATTTGTTAATTTTTTTGCAATAAAGAATAGTATTTTAAACTGTTTTTAAAAATATTTTTTAAAATATTTTTTTATTTTTTAAAATAAAAAAATAACTGTTTTTTTTATCAAAGTTGTTATGATAGTTTTAAAAACCTATTTTTTTTATTTAAATAGCTGTTATGATAGTTTAATTTTTTTTAAAGATAGATTTAATAACTGTTTAAAAAAAATATTTTTTACATAAAATTGGGGAAAAATTTAACAAATAAAAAAACTGTTCTTTATATTGAAAACTGTTTTTTATATTGATTTTTTTTAAGCAAGACGATCACTACCCAAATAAAATGCGACACGACATGGAGTCGTATTTTTTTTTATGCCGGTGGCGAGGACCATTATTTATTATTTCAAAAATAATATTTTTACTATTTAAAAAAATGGTCCGCATCAGCGGTATGCATAGGCAGTCCAACCACCTATACATACTAATGGAGAGAATCATTTTTTTCGTATGTTGGTACGCGCCAGCGGTATTTATAAGCGGTATTATAAAATATTTTAAATAAAATGTAAAAAAAATCGTTTTAAATCATTTTTTAAGTCTCTAAAGATTTTATTTAACCAAATTATTTTAAGTAAAATCCAAGCATGGAAGTGTTTTATGAAAATTGTTACAAAAATTCTAATAGTTACAAAAATCGTTTTATAAAATTAAAAAGTCAGTAGTTCCAAAACAGTAACTATTAGAATCTTAATTTTTTTAAATAAAATCTTTAGGCACTTAAAAAATTGTTTAAAACTGTTTTTTTTTTTCATTTTATTTAAAATATTTTATAATACGCGACTAAAATAAAATTAACACGACATGGCACGACACACCTCAACATCTTAATTTTACGTAAAATGAATATGACACATATGAAAATGACATGACACGACACGAAATCCCTATTTTTACGAAATGCGAACACGGCCCACTTGCCGTGTTGCATTTTAAGTGGGTTGTATTAGTATTTGGTAAAAAATGAGATTTCGTGTTGTGTCATATTACCGTTATAGGTGAAAATAAAATTTTGAGGCGTGTCGTGTCATTTTTATTTTAGTTGGATTTGTATTTGGTTAAAAAAATAACATATTTTGTAAGGACATAAATTTCCAATTGAGTCCCTGTATTGTTTTGACTTAATTTCGTGAACAAAACTGTGTTTGTAATACGTCATAGGGAGATGTTTATTGGTGTCATGATCCCACTCGCTCTATGACATATTGAAGAAATTGAAGACCTTGCGGCAAAGCTTCAAAGAATTAAATCATGCTGAAGTTTAATCGGTGCAAGTTTAATCGTCTTCAAAGTTAATTTCATTCCGAGATCACTTAGGTATGAATGCGTATAATTAATGGTGCTCGGAATTAATTTATGAAAGATAAGGATGTAATTTTTATAAAGAAAAATATTTTTAAATGTTTTAAAAGTGTTTTTAAGGTTTACACTACGTTTTATGATGATAATATCGTAAAAGAATTTGACATTTTTGGATCTCTCATTGGAAGAGACGTTTTAATCAAAAAGTCAAACTTTCGCGTTGTCGTTCAAATGACATCTAATCTCGTTCGAACGAGATGGGATGTCGCTCGAACGAGTTCCTCAAGTCGTTCGAACGACACGTTTTTCGAAGCGGCATTTAAATCCTATTTAAACAGTGTTTTCGTCATAGTTTCGCAAGTGTGCTTTCTGGAAAACAGTTTTACGAACCAAAACCTTATTTGCACATGTTTTCTAAGGTTTAAAAGTCTTAAACATATCCTTAGAGTTTGCAAAGATCCGAGTTATCATACTTATATGTTTATGTGATCTTGTTGCACCAAAGTTGTTTGTTCTACACATTGAACATCAAAGGGTTTTGCGGTGAAGAAGCGACAGACATCGTGTTCGACATCGTAGACGAATCAAAGCCATTCGGTGGACACCGAGACATACGTGGACGCGTGTGTTATGGACAGAGATCGTGGAAGACGAAATTTCTACGTGGGCACTATTGAAGAACGGTTGAAGACCAGAAGGAGCGTCAAGACCCGTGGGGATCGAGTCTTAGTGTAAGGCTAATATGTCTTTGTAAAACCATTATTTATAGTGATTGTCTGGCTTGGGCCCTCCGAGGTTATTTTCCCGTTTTGGGTTTTTTCCTCGTACATCCAGCGTTGTGAGTATTTTTTACTTTATTTTACTTGCTTTAATCACTAGATGTATGTTTAGGATTAATCAAGATAAAACTGATTTAAAGAAGAATTGAGTTTTTTTTACAACTTGGTTTGGTGCATGATTAAAAGTTGGATCTTTTTCGGAGAGAAATTGGTTTTGTTTGAAACACACATATCGGGGCACTCACACTCTTGAAATTGGTATCAGAGCGGGTTACGCTAATTTATCGCGTGATCCTAATTTTTCTAGGATTTACTTTCTGATACAATTTGTCTACTCACGTCTTCAAATTGTTATCAGAGCTAGAAAATATTTTTATTTGTTTAGTGATCTCGTGTGTTTTCAAAGATGAATTCTGGCTATAATGAATTTTCTCGAACTCCTATTTTTTATGGCACTAATTACACTTATTGGAAGATGAGAATGAGATGTGCTTTAAAATCTATTAATGAGCGTGTTTGGCTTGCAGTTGAGAAAGGTTGGACACCCCCTGTCACTATTGTAGGTGAGGTCACTAGTTTAAAGCATATTGAGTCATGGACCGAAACTGAACAAAGACTTGCACAATATAATTCTAAGGGCCTGCACGTTATTTCTTCACATGTCACACAAGAAGAATATAATAGAATATGACTTTTGAAACATCAAAAGAGGCTTGGGATATTTTGGCACTCACTCACGAGGGCAGTAGCACGGTTAGGGCGTCAAAACTTCAAAATCTCACTACACAGTTTGAGACCATTAGGATGTTAGAGAGTGAGACCTTTGATGAGTTTTATGCTAGGTTGTCCAATATTGTCAACTCGTCATTTAACCTATGTGAGAAAATTCTCGACAACCGTGTCATTAAGAAAGTCCTTAGGTCATTGCCTAGTAGGTTTGATGCGAAAGTGACCATACTAAACTCCTTGGGTAGGTTAGAGTCAACGAAACTAGAAGAGATTGTAGGTGATTTACAAACCTATGAAATTGACATGATTACCTCCAAACAAGTGCCTAAGAAAGAAAAGGGTATTTCTTTGAAAACCCGAAAGGAGAAAATTAAAGTTTCGGATTCTGATTCCGATTCCAATTTTGAGGATGTTTCTTTCTTGGCAAAGAAATTTAAAAAATTTATTAAGTTTCAAAAGAAATCGAAAGATGCCAAGAAATTTGAAAAATTCAAGAACAACAAAGTAGATCCCACCTTTAAGGATAAGTTTGAAAAGCCTAAGATAATTGAGTTGGATAAGTGTTTTGGATGTGAGGGGTACGGTCTCAAGGTTAAGGAGTGTCCCACTAGACTTAAGAAAGAGGGCAAGCAACCCGTTGTCTATAATGCCACCTTAAGTGATAGTGAACCGGAAGAGGGAGAGAGTTCCCCCATTGAGCGTAACTTTATTGCATTTATGGCATGTCATGTGAGCGACAACGATACAACTCATGTGAATGACACTTCCGAGGAGGTTTTGAGTGTATCCCATGTTAGTGAGGGTGAAGAGAGTGACAAGGAGGAGGTTGATGTGAAAGAATTACAAAATGCATTTAATGAGTTGTATGCCGAAATGGTGAAGGTGAAAAAGGCTAACTCAAAATTGCAATCTAAGTTGAATGAGCGTGGCATAGAAAATAATGATAGTTTAATTGAGGATCTTAGGGGCCGTGAGAAGAAGTTTAAGGAGAAATTAGAGTTTGTGGAGAAAGAGAGAGATAATCTCCGTGGTTTGATGGAATCCTTGAAAAAGGAGATTTTAATGTTTGAGGAATCTAGGCATTTGCTCGAGTCTAGGATTTATGAGTTGGAGGAGAGATTGAGAGACTCGTCTAGAGTCAAGTTTGATTTAGAGGATAGGTAGGAGAAGTTACATAAGATCCTAAGCACCGTCCAAATTAAGGAAGATAGGGGAGGTATAGGTTTTGGTGAGAGAGTTGTTCCCATTCCCCCCGCACGTGTGAGAAACACTAGAATGGTTAGAAAAGGTCCACGTATAGGTAATCATTCTCACCACAGCTACACTTGCACGTTTTGTGGTAGGAAAGGTCACCTTAGGCGTTATTGTTACGACCTTACACAAGCTCCTAGGAAGTTTAGGAATAAAGTTGCACCGGTTCCCAAAACCCCCATGCATCGTTTTACACCTACTTAGGTTAGGAAATCGGATTTAGTGGCTTTAGGAATTAAACTTAATGATTCTCATTTGGGTGCACTTGATTCTTCCCATGCTAAATCTAAAGGATGATAGTGTTGCCATGTTTTGGCATATGCTAGTTTGCTTCATGATATATTCATTGCTAGTATTATGACATGTTTATCATTTTGTATTATAGTTTTCATTTGTTTGAGTCTTATTTGAAAAAAATACAAAAATATTTTGTTTTTTATAAAACTTTTGAAAATCCAAAAAGATTTTACTTTTCTTTAAGTCAAATATGTTTGAAAAGCCAAAAAGATTTTCAGTTTTTTTGTTTTGAGTTTACATGTTTGATGTGGCATATTGGTGTGCTTGGACCCCCCATCCTTTCATCATCCATGTGGCTAGGACATTTGGTCATTATTATCGATGCTTAGAATGATCTTAACCATTGTTTATATGGGGTTGTTTCGAAGTTGATATGCATTTTGATTCGACTTTGTATATATGCCAACATAGCACACATGCACGAGTTTATATGAATGTTTGACTTCTCTTGCATATTTGAATTTGGTGAGGCGTTCTTATCTCAATCTTGTCATCTATGCTTAAGTATACTTAAGGAGAAGTGTGCATGTAATAACCATTTACCGTGAGGATTTAAAATTGGTAAAAATGATGAGTGATTCACGTGAAAGGGCTGCGAGAGTTCAAAATTGACTCGTCGTGAAAGCTACCGTTTAAAAGAGCCCAAAAGAAAATGCAATATGCTAAGAAAAGGGCCAAATTTGTTTAGTTCATTCCAAAAAAAATATGATATTATTGAGGGAGTTTGGATGGATTAAAAATTTAAACGGGTTTGCACATTTAATCCTAATGTTGAAACATTGCAATTTGACGCTATTATGTGTAGAATCGTCAAAATTCTTGATTTGTGTGCATGTAGTATGTTTAGTTCATTAAGCTCACACTTTAATTGTCATATGGCTATGATAAAGTTTGATGATTTATAGCTATCAATTAGAGCTTCTTGATCATTTCGATGTGTTGGAATTGTGACTCATTTGTTGTAGTTTCACGCCCATTCATTCCATATCCATGTTTGAGCACATCGGTACTATGTTTGCATGTAACTCGCATTTTAAGTTTTTATGAGTTTTTGCGTTTTGTGCGAAAAGCTTACTGTTTTAGCACTATTTTGCATCTGTCAGGCCCTTCCTGGAATTTTTTTGTGGAAATTTTTTCACTGGGCAATATTATAACATTTTTCTGGGAATCTGGGAAATTTTGGCAGGTCACGTGAAGTCGTTCAAATGACAACTCATCTCGTGCGAATGACTTTTGTACTTCGTTCGAGCGACATCCTCATCTCGTTTGAGCGATGCCCCTGGCTCGTTCGAACGACAGAATCAAAAATGGCTTTTGATTAGTCTGCAGTCCTATGGTTTAATTTGATATATTTTTGGTACTGCGGGAAGCATTTCTGGACTGTTTGGTTCATCTGCAGGTTCTTTTATGTTCTAAATTTCTATTTTGCATATGAGTCCGTTTATCACACTTTATTTGGTTGTGTGATTCCTTGGTTTACTAGCTTCTGATTTGTCATTGCTATGATCTTATTTAGCTGGTTGTCTCATGATTATCTAGCGTTTTTCAATTCTCAAATTGGTATAACTTGATTAAAATTCTTTTCATATTCTCATGCTAGATATTTCATATTGGTTTATCTTTTCACTGGATTGTCTATTCGAGACAAAAAAGGGGGAGAGATGTATGTGATATAGGGGGAGATTTTGATTTTGTTGAGCGCTACTATTGATATCTGGATTTATTATTTGATTATATTTGTTTCAAATTGGTATCAAATAATTGGTCACATGTTTCAAATGATTTGCTCTTATTAGAAATATAAATTGGTATCATTTTTTCCTCCATGCTTCACTGGGTATCTGTTTGTCTGTTTCATGTGTGTAAGTATGCTTAAGCGATTCGAGATTTCAAGTCTACATCACATTCAGACAGTTCATTCTTATCGGTGCTACATATTCTAGTCCGTGTCCTGTAATTTTTGATTTTTGGTTTATGGGATGGGATTTAGGCATCATACGGCTTGACGGCCCGGTTAGGCATTTCACTGGTTTAGTTTTGTCCCAGTATAGTCAAAGGGGGAGATTTGTAAGGACATAAATTTCCAATTGAGTCCCTATATTATTTTGACTTAATTTCGTGAACAAAACTGTGTTTGTAATATGTCATAGGGAGATGTTTATTTGTGTCACGATCCCACTCGGTCTATGACGTATTGAAGAAATTGAAGACGTTGCGGCAAAGCTTCAAAGAACTAAATCATGGCGAAGTTTAATTGGTGCAAGTTTAATCGTCTTCAAAGTTAATTTCATTCCGAGATCACTCAGGTATGAATGCGTATAATTAATGGTGCTCGGAATTATTTTATGAAAGATAAGGATGTAATTTTTATAAAGAAAAATGTTTTAAATGTTTTTAAGGTTTACACTACGTTTTATGATGATAAGCTCGTAAAAGAGTTTGACATTTTTGGATCTCTCATTGGAAGAGACATTTTAATCAAAAAGCCAAAAAGTCAAACTTTCGCGTTGTCGTTCAAACGACATCCAATCTCATTCGAACGAGATGGGATGTCGCTCGAACGAGTTCCTCAAGTCGTTCGAACGACACATTTTTCAAAGTGGCATTTAAATCCTATTTAAACAGTGTTTTCATCATAGTTTCGCAAGTGTGCTTTCTAGAAAACAGTTTTACGAACCAGAACCTTGTTTGTACATGTTTTCTAAGGTTTAAAAGTCTTAACACATCCTTAGAGTTTGCAAAGATCCGAGTTATTATACTTATATGTTTACGTGATCCTGCTGCACCAAAGTTGTTTGTTCTACACATTGAACATCAAAAGGTTTTGCGGTGAAGAAGCGACGGACATCGTGTTCAACATTGTAGACGAATCAAAGCCATTCGGTGGACACCGAGACATACGTGGACGCGTGTGTTGTGGACAGAGATTGTGGAAGATGGAATTTCTGCGTGGGCACTATTGAAGAACGGTTGAAGATCAGAAGGAGCGTCAAGTCCCGTGGGGATCGAGTCTTAGTGTAAGGCTAATCTGTCTTTGTAAAACCATTGCTCATAGTGATTGTCTGGCTTGGGCCATCCGAGGTTGTTTTCCCGTTTTGAGTTTTTTCCTCGTACATCCGGCATTGTGAGTATTCTTTACTTTATTTTACTTGCTTTTATCACTAGATGTATGTTTAGGATTAATCAAGATAAAACTGGTTTAAAGTAAGAATTGAGTTTTTTTTACAACTTGGTTTGGTGCATGATTGAAAGTTGGATCTTTTTCGGAGAAAAAATATTTTTTTTTGAAACACACATACCGGGCCACTCACACTCTTCATATATTGTTGCGTGACACTTTTACTTGGGTCGTGTTAGTGTTTTGAAAAAAAAAATATTTTATGCTGTGTCGTGTTACTTTTATTAGGATCGTGTTCATGTTTGGTTAAAAAAAAATTGTCGTGTTGTGTCAAGTTGCTTTTATTTGAGTGGTGTTCGGTTATAAAAACAGTTTTCAATTTAAAAAATAGTTTTTTATTTGTTCATTTTTTTCCCAATTTTATGTAAAAAAACATTTTTTTCGAAAAAAAAAGTTATCTTAAAAAAAAACTTCTATAAAAGTGTCATAATGATTTTTAAATAAAAAAGGGTTTTTAAAACTATCATAACAGTTTTTTAACAGTTTTTTTTTTTATAAAAAACGGTTATTTTTTAACTTTAAAAAATAAATAAATGTTTTAAAAAACTATTTTTTATTGAAAAAATTAACAAGTAAAAAAGTATTTGTTTGATCTTTAGAGCAAATGACAAGTTTGTATTTTAAAAAGTAATTGGAGTGTTTTAAGAATTTTTAGAATCTTTAAGAGATAAACATGAATACAAACATGTCCAACTGAGAAATACATATGAATGCATAAAAAATAATAATCTAATAAGGTGTGAACTTGGTAATTCCTTAACTTAAAAAATATATATAATTTTTTCTGAAATTAACATTGAATTTATAATTATTATAAAACATGAATAGAACAACAATAAAATTGGAAATACAAAATTTGACCACAAAAGAGAGACAACAATCATGAATGAGATAGATATAATTACAAAAATTATGTATTTGCTTTGAAATTAACAAATGCACACTTTTGATGGCAAATATGAATTTGATGGCAAGATGAAGAATTTGGACAGCTGGCTTTTGATTTCTAGTGTTTCAAGACGAATGTATTTGAAAGTTTTGTTAAATGAATATATTAGGAGAGAGAACGTATCAAGTTAAGATCCATGAAATAATTTTAATTTAATGAATGTGTGAAACTAATATTAAGGGTATGATAGAAAATATTAATTTAATGAGCGTAGTTTAGTACTTTGAGATTTGAAGAGGAACTTCCCTCTTTTTAAGTAGCAGAGATAGAGATAAAGATGAGTTATGATAAAATGTGTTATAAGGAAACACGCTTGCCGTCCCAAAATAATTTCAAAATACATTTAATAGGATAGGACATCAACGTGATCTTGCATTCAACTTTTGAGCGACAGAACATGTTTAACCCACTTACCCCTTTACTCTCTCAAAAGTCATTTCTTATTTCTCTCCCACAGCCGTGCGTTTCCCTTGTAGTACCCGCACTTTTTATTATGTACTTGTATTTCGACCTATTTATATGTCAACGTGCCATTAATAAAAAAATCTACATTTAGATGCTCACAAAGGAATTTATTTGTGTTTATATGGTTTATTTAAGCACCTTAGTAAAGTTTTACGCAATTTGGATAATATATATATATATATATATATATATATATATATATATATATAAATATAAATAAATAAATAAATAAATCATTTTTTCGTCAAAAAAATGAAATTGCTCAGAAAAATCTGAAACTTTGCAGACAAATGTAAAATTTAATTTTGAACAACTTTCCCTTCTTCATCATCCTCAAAAAAATTTGTTCTAGACCCCGTTTTAGAAGGATTTATGTCAAAAATAAAATAAAAATAAAAATAAAAATAAAAATAAAAATAAATTATTTTAGTTGGTGTGGTTGACTCATTTATTGGGTGGTTGACTCATTTAGTGGGTGATTGGCTCATTTAGTGGGTGGTTGGCTTTTGAATTTTTGCAACTTGGAAAAAAAATATTTTTGACTTATATTTTCAAGCCTAGGAGACTTAAGTGAGTCAAAATATTAAATAGGGAAGCTTAAATTGATATAAATAAGGGTGGGAGGATTCATGAACATAGTAAACAAAAAAAATATAAACTCCTCCATCTTTTTCCTCTCTCTTATATAAGGGGAAAAATACTTCTAAATTTCGTAGCTCAACCTTATACCCATATTCTCTCTCCTCAAACTCCATCAAAGAAGCTCAAAACTCCATTAAAACATCACACAAGGGGTGAGGCAACTTGGTGTGGCTTGAAAGCTTGCTTTTGGAAGCATAGGAGTGGAGTTTAAGAGCATTCTAGGAGGACTTGAAGTTTTTTTCTCCAAAGTTATCTCCTCTTCATAAATCAAGTAGGGTTTTCCTATTCCTAAATTTATATTTTCAAAAGCTTAAAACACCCATGTTGATGAAAGATGATTTCTTGTAAAAAAATTGCTAGTTCTTATAATTATTATTATGCAAACTCATGCTTTTTATGTGTTAAAATGAACTAGCTCTGTTGATTAAATTTTATAATGTCATGCTTGTATAAATGAATGATTAGAATATGAAAATTGTTAAAGAAAAATGTTATAATCATATACTACTTGAATATGAATGTGTAGGATGCATATGCATGGATTTCTTAGGTAAAAATCCTCATTTCATGTGAATATACTTGAATAATTTTTAGACGTGATAAATGATATGTTTTGAAATTAAATAGATAGATTTCATCATGTTTTGAAAGAATAATAAATTTCAGCCCCTATCTTGATGATGTTAAAAAGTGATGATAATGACTTAAAATGGTGTAGAAAACTCATTTAAAACCTTATTTTTGAACCCTACATTAAAATGGAAATTTTCATAATCAAGTTTATGATTAAAAGAGTAAAATATTATAGAAAAACAGTAAGGTCTTGTAAAGATATGTTTTTTTTCTTGAAAACCCATTTAAAGGATGCATTTTTGGTGAAAAAAATGGCAATTTTGGTAATTATGTGAAAAACTAGTAGAAAATAATGTTTCCTTACATTAAATGCTAGTAAAATCATTTTGAAGGTACAAAAAATGTGTTAATGCATGAATGAATAAATAGGGTAAATGATGATTGGATGTTACTGCTCAAAGTGAAATGTTATTGTTAGTTGGCTTCCTCGGCTATTTTAAAAGTAAGGCAAATAATGAAGTAAAGAAATAACACGGAAGAATTAATGCGAGTACTTGGGATAATGAGAATAATTGTAAGAATGTGAATATATGAAAAGATAATGATATACGGATGTTGCCGAAAAGAGTAATTAAGGAGGGCATGACGTCCCTAGTGGTGAAAGACCCCAAACAACCTGGCCAGTGTAACGTATGTGTGCTCGATACCGACGGTGAAAGGCCGTGAAATCGTAGATGTTGGCAAACCCCAAAGTAATAAAAGTAATATTCATGAATGATTGGGAAAATGAATGGATTAATGAAATTGAATAAATGGATCTTATTAAATGACAACATAGTTGGATTAATAAGTTAAGTCCCTGGCACGAGACATGAAAAATACTTAAGTGTTAGTTGGGCGTATAGCCCGAGTGCATTGCATGTAGTTGTATTAATATTTAATGAATTGAAAATTATTTTACAAAATACCGAAAGATGTTGTATATGTATAGTATTTTGATTATCAAATTATTTCTTAGTATTTCCCACCCTACTGGGCATTCGCTCACCCCTTACTTCTCCCCACCCTAGGTAATTCAGTTGGTGACAATTGAAAGGATCTCGGTAAGAACGCGGAGGGTATGACTCGACGTTAGACGCTCTGTTGACCGTTTCATAATATGTTTAAGATTCATATGTGAAGCACTTTAATTAATATTTTGGAACTTTATTAAGGGATTTGGACTATTTTGTTGTCTTACTCAGTTAACTTTATTTCGATAGATTAAGTGTGGTATTACATGGTTTTTCATGGAAAAATTCATAAGTTGAATTTATTTGTCATGTCAAGCGTTTATTTTTTTTATTTAAAATTTGACAAACGAATATCATGTCCTTAAATCAATTAAATAAATATTTTTCTTAAATAATAAAGTAAACTTTTTCCCCCTCCCCCCTTAACACCCCAATTCGGATTTGGGTTATCCCAACGGTAATCTAAATCTGGGTCGGGGCATTACAACTTGGTATCAGAGCATTAAGATCCATGTGTGTGACGGAGTGATAACACGTCTTCCTTGTTTATGTTTCCTAGAATAAACTAGTATATTAAATTACATGTTCTTATAGGATGGCATCTAGGCGTAATAATGCCACTTCTGGGAATAGCGAGCTTCAACGCATGGAAAGGGCTGTGCGTTAGTTAGCTGACACTCTCTCGCAGCGAGAGAGAGGTAATCATAGCGGGACTGTGGAAAGTACTACTGCAGCCTCTATGCTGAAGGATTTTCGACGATTAAACCCTTCAACTTTTAGTGGTATCAAAGGAGTTGATGCTGCAGAAGAGTGGCTTGATGAGGTCGAGCGGATTATGGATGTTCTCGACGTGCCGACTGGGAATAAAGTCAAGTTTGCTACTTTACAATTGACTGAGCAGGCCCAGCGGTGGTGGGCCACACACATGGCAAGTTTAATTGAACCCTTGGATTGGGATGGGTTCAAAGCTACTTTTCTTGATCGATACTTTCCTAAGGTCTACCAGGATGCTAAGAAAGATGAATTTGCCCAACTCATCCAGGGTAAATTATCTGACAATGACTATTTAGTACACTTTGAGAGTTTGTCAAAGCATGTGAAGGCTGTGAAGACTAATGCGGATGAAAAGACTAGACTGTTCATTAATGGATTGAACCCCCACATTCGTAAATTGGTGGTGGGGTTCGATCAGTTGAGCTTTGGTGAGGCGGTGAACAAAGCTATTAGGATCGAAATTGAGGCAGAAGATTCCGTACTATTCAGGACAAAAGGAAGGAGTTCAGAGGTTATCCAAGGAGGGAGACTAGTGGTTCCCAAGCTGGTGGAAACAAGAGGTTCAAGGGTGGACCGAGGGGTATTATTGCCCAACTGAAGGCAACACTTAATGCCGATTTCCCAGGGCAGTGTAGCAGTGATCAGGGTTCCACACATCTCCCGAAGACTTGTTATCTTTGCGGATCCCCCAGTCATTTCAAGCAGGATTGCCACCGAAACAGTGGGCAACGGGATAGCCATTAAGGCAACAATTTTCTATCTGGAAGGAACTCGAGCTTTTCGGGTCCCAATCAGCAGAACCAACAGTTCTCCTCTGGAAAGTATCAATAGAACAAACAAGGTTTTGAAAATCCTCGACCGGGATACAGGAATCATGGGCAGACTCAGGTGCCGAGTGGTCAGACTAGCAAGTTTAGTTAGGGTCGTGCATATGCCATTTCTCAGCTGCCAGTCCCCACTCAGAACTCAACAGTTATGGAAGGTATTATTTTTCTATTTAGTACTTGGGTGAAAGCTTTATTTGATTCAGGAGCATCTCATTCATTTATATCTAGTTTGTTAGATTTCTGTTTGGGATTAGATGTAGTGGAGTTTATTCCACCTATATTTGTGGGATTGCCCATAGGTGGCGGTGTCGTCCTTAACAAAGTTTATCGTAATTGTGTAATCATAGATGGATACTATATTCTGGAGTATGATCTTATATTAATGGATATGGATGGTTTTGAAGTTATCCTCAATATGGATTGGTTGTCCAGTTTCGATGCCACTATCGAGTGCCATTGACACAGTGTGTCAGTATCTCTCCCAAATGGGTCTCGCTATCGCTTTGGCAGTGAGCAGAGCATAAATTATCCTTGTAAATTCTCTTATACCCGAGATCAGAGACATTTTTTTGGATGGTTAAGAAGTATTGTGGCGCAAGAAGAGCCTGTACGTGTGATTGCAGATTATCCTATCGTCCGAGATTTTCTCGATGTATTTCCTGAGGAACTTCCCGGATTACCCCCGAGTCAAGAGATTGGTTTTGCTATAGATATTCATCAGGGTGTTTCACCTATTTCCATCGCTCCTTATCGAATGGCCCCGGTGGAGTTGCAAGAATTAAAATTTCAGTTGGATGATCTCACTAGCAAGGGTTTTATACGCCCTAGTGTGTCCCCTTGGGGAGCACCGATCCTTTTTTAAAAAAAAAGGACAACACTCTCAGACTCTGCATTGATTATTGGTAACTGAATAGGGTGACGATGAAAAACAAATATCCTATGCCTAGAATCGATGATTTATTTGATCGGTACGGGGAGCGGACAGGTTCTCCAAGATTGATCTCCGATCTGGGTATCACCAATTGCGAGTTAGGGAGGAAGATATCCCTAATACAGCTTTTCGAATGAGGTACGAACATTACGAGTTTTTGGTCATGCCTTTCGGCTGTACAAATGCCCCTGCTGCATTCATGGACCTCATGAATCGTATTTACCGACCATATTTGGACCGATTTGTGGTGGTCTTCGTTGATGATATCCTTATATATTCGGCTTCTAAAGTTGATCACGAGGAGCATTTGCGTGCTACACTTCAGGTACTTAGGAAGAATCGATTATATGCAAAGTTTAGCAAATGTGAATTTTGGGTGGATGAAGTCAAATTTCTTGGCCATGTAGTGTCCATTGTAGGCATTTCTGTTGATTCATCCAAGGTTGAAGCTGTCCTCGGATGGGCAAGACTGAAAATAGTCACAAAGATTAGGAGTTTTCTTGGCTTGGCTGGATATTACAGGAGATTCGTTCAGGATTTCTCACGAGTTACATCGCCCCTTACTCGATTGACGCAAAAAATGTTCATTTTGTGTGGTAAGATGAGTGTGAATCTGCCTTCGAAGAGTTGAAGTTTAGGCTTATCTCAGCACCTATTCTTATTCTTCCCGAGCATGGAAAAGGGTATACAGTGTACTGTGATGCCTCCAGATCTGGTCTTGGTGCAGTTCTTATGCAGGCGGGTCAGGTGGTCGCTTATGCGTCTCGATAACTTAAGACCCATGAGAGGAACTACCCCACTCACGATCTTGAGTTAGCCGCAGTGGTGTTTTCTTTGAAGAGTTGGCGGTATTACCTATATGGCGAGCGGTTTGAGGTATTCACGGATCATAAGAGTCTTCGGTACTTCTTCACTCAGCGAGATCTTAACCTTCGACAACGAAGGTTGATCGAGCTTCTTGAAGACTATGACTTTACGTTGGAGTACCATCCGGGAAAGGCCAATGCTATGGTTGATGCCCGTAGCAGGAAGTTCGGTCCTGCCTTAGCAGTGATGAAATGCTATCGTGGAAAGATGTATGCCGAACTTCAGCGTTATGACTTGCATGTTCAGTGGAATAGCAATAGGGCCTATTTATGGGGTCTGATGGTTAGGCCAGTCGTCCGTCAAAAGGTCTTGGATGATCAATTATGTAATGATGAGATCATGATTTTTCAAAATCGCATTCAGCGCGATGAGGAATTTGATACTCTCACAGTTGATCAGGATGGTGGTGTTCGACATATGGGTAGGTTGATTGTCCAAACAATTGAGGAGCTTCTGTAATACCCCGTATTTTTATGCTATATTAATTTGGGGATTTATTAAATTTAATGTGAATTAATTATTTAATATAAATCCGGAAATTAATTATGTTATAATTATTAACGTGATGAGAGTTAGTAATTATGAGAAATTTGTTGAATATTACTAATGAGCAAAGTAATATATAATATTAGTTATATTAAATGTCACGAGTGAATAAAATGACAACTTTGAAAATTTGAGTTGGGACGCGCCCGTGTCGCGTCGGGACTAAATATTGATGAATAAAAGTGAATAGATTATAAGTCGCTCGTATTGTGGTTTTGAGTGCGCCAACGCGTCCGGAAGGGTCGAGATAGTCAGAAAAGTATACCCGGTGGTTTAGTTTGGGTCTCGGGTGTTTTTAGGCTTAATTAGTACCCCGGGAGGGTATTTTGGACATTTTACATTTTTTGGTAATTAAACCCACGAAAATTCAAGTGATATATCAGATGTCTAAGGTTGTCTTCTAGGTTTAGAACAACCAAAGATAAGTGACGGCCATAGGAGAGGGAAGGAGAGGCTTTTCCAAGCAATCCAAGGCCAACGATTCACCCGGTTGCACCGCCACCACCACCAACGCGTAGATCGCGCGACGGGGAACGCAACCACACCAAATTAGTCACCAAACCAGAATGTCAAAAATCTCAAGCAAGTGTTTATCTTGCTTATTTCGTTAATGCATCACTCATGTGTAACACCCCGCCCGCCCGGGGAGAGCGAACGGAGCCCTAGAATCGATAAAATAAATCCAAATCCACAAATCACAAGGTATAGAGCATCTAAGTCCCACAACAACAAAAGAGAAATACAAATCTCAATCTCTTCAAATTAAATACCAAATCTCTCGAATTAAATACAACAACTAACTCGAAAATAAAATACAAATCTCCAATGCTCTATACAACAAAATAAATAATACAAATCTTTCAAAAATATTCTTCCCCAAATAATCCACGCTAAAATCATCCCAATTGGTCCATAGAGCTCAAATCCATGCTAACCTGCCAACTAAAAGAAAATATGGGGAAGTACACAATACGACAGGAAAGATGATCAACAAATATATATTAGCGATGAATAAAACGTAACAACACGAGTACGAATATTTAAATCAAAATGCAAATCTCAAAGCATTTATCAATATAATTTCTCAACAACACATCAATGGGTAACCAGGCCTCACCCCATCTCCCCAAGGCATCTCAAAGCCATATACCGGTTCGTGGGACTATTGGCAGGTGCCCATTCTCCGTGCCATATTAAAATCTCATGACAACGTGCTCACTAACAATATAATGATACCACATGAATCAAAATAATTTCAACAATTATTTTCCAGATTTCAATGAATTTATCAATTCAAATATGAGTTCAAGTAAACAGGAATTCAAAGAGAATGACACTCGCGAGATTTAAGGAGCATATTGTGTAAAACCCCATACCTCAAACCATGATGAGAAACCAACGATTACATCCTCAAGATCAACTCAAAAGATCTACAAAAGCTCCTCCAAGAACCTCCAACAAAATAGCCCCAAGAACACCTCTAATCTAAAGTTGGAACTCACAAATCTCAAGGGACAATGTGTACATAAAAAGAAGAGGAATATAAAATATATTTGCTGCCAAAATTTGTGCCAAAAGTAGGTTAAAAGGGTTTCCCACAACTTCCTTTTATAATGCAAATAAATGAAGAGTTAGAATCCAAAAGACTCCTTTAAATAAGGCAAAGAAATGAAGAGTTGGAAGTCAAAACAACTCTTGAAAATTACTTAATGTTCAGGAATTTTGACAGTTCGCCGATTTAGAATTCCAAGAGTTAAAAATATTAAAAATCATTTAAAATCCGCTTTAACTCCGTTTTCGAAACCGTTTGAAATTCTCGCCTTTAAAAATAATAACCAACATATTTGAGTTATAAAAATAATTTTATCAAAAACTTTATTTTCCTCCATTTTCCAGAAATTAATTATAATAGCCCAAAATTACGCGGGTTGTTACATCATGTTAGTCTAGGGATGATTATGATGAGTTTAATGGAAGAAAACCCAAAAATTGAGATAGGAATTCGCATGTAGTATTGATTTATATGTTATTCTGGAAACCCCTTCACATGTAGAGGATTAAACCACGAAATTATGATGTTTTAAGAGAAGGAAATTCTGGAAAAGATTGATTAGAACCATGTTAAAGATATTTCTAGGGTTCTTGAGATTTACATGAATTTTGGCCTGTTAATCCATGATTATTAATGGAAATTCGCATGCTTTACGTAAAAGATGTATGGAATGGATTTATATAATTGGTAGTATAAATTTGTGGTCGTTTGGGTATGGAAAGTTTGGATTTGGATGGAGTTATGTGAGAAAACCTGTAACTGGTAACTGCAGAATTCGCCATACCTGCTTGATCGATCGATCGAGCCAAGAGATTCGATCGATCGAAGGTTCGATCGATCGAGCCCCAGACCTCGATCGATCGACCCCTCCTGGAAGACTCATATTCTTCCCCTTTTAAAATTTGTTGAATTCCATTTAATGAGAAATAATTCTTGGACACCATTATTAAAATATTTTGGGAGATAAGATGACCAGTAGGATTTATTAATGAATTAAGAGACCTTTAATGTAAGGCAAAACCTATATCTTTGGAGTGTTTATACCTAAGGAACGATGGAATTTTGTATTAAAGGGAGAGATTGTGTAAAATGGCTACGATGGAAAATAGATGAATACCTACTGAATTTTATACTTGGGAGGATAGAGTCCATGAGTGTTACATAGTAAGTTGGAATAATACCTCGAATTAAAGTTAAAGACGAACCGTTATACGTGATAACTAATAATGAGATATGAGGATAAATGTCGTAACTATGGGATTTGAGATGTACCTAAAATTGATATGGTAATACTAGTATAGTTATATGATTGTGTATGCATATACTATCTATGTGTGAAAATCGTGCCCGCACTACTTGCTATCCATGAGGTTATCGTGCTGGGACAGTCTTATCTCGATGGGACCTTTATGGGGAATATTGATTTGTACCCTAGAAGATAGATATCCTTGGTACAGGCTATCGAATCGATAGTCAGACGGTCCTAAGAGACGTGGGGGCATATCCTATCCTCTTAGAGACTTGGAATCTATGCTTCGCCTCAATATTGTTTGTGTATGTGTTTATTCCAGTTCGGGAGTGATTCCGAACTTGTATTTCCCTTAGTACGAGAGATATGGGGATTGGATAACAGAGTATGTACGCACCATAATTTTTATGTGGGGTGCTGTTAGAATATATATATATATATATATATATATATATATATATATATATATATATATATATATATATATATATATATATATATATATTATATGAGTATTTAATATATATATGAAATTCTAAAATTTGGAACTGTCTACTGTGTTATGGTAAGTAAGAAAAGAATCTTGACTTTAAATTTGAAATACTTGTTTGAAAAGTATAATATGACACTGGGAAACTTTATTAATAAATGAAGTTAAAAAGAGAGCTTTGTTACCAAAAGAGACTTTCCTTTTAAACAATTACATCGTTCAGTTTTAAATCTTACGAGTAACCTAAGGTAAGTTAAATCATTGGGAAGTTTAGTGCGGTATAAGATAGATAATCCGTTGGGAAGGTTAGTACGATAGGCGTTCACATTAGAAGAGAGGTGAGAATTTCTCAAGAGAGTGCCGCACTAATATGTTGTTGCATTGGCCTGTAAACAATTTAAATACTTGCTAAACGAATTTTTAAATCATATACACTATCGGGCTCTGACCCGTTTCTATTTCTCTTTCTCTTATATATATATATATATATATATATATATATTACAGGTGCCCAGCCACAGGGGCGTCTTGCATAGGATCCTTTGGAAGGAAGGCGCTGCAGCTTAGGTGGGAGTTGCAGGCCACTTGCTTAGACGACTTCATTTACTTGATTCCACTTCTAGCATACTCAGTTATTGGGGCATGTGTCGCCCTTTTCCATTATTCAGTTGTTTATTTGGACATTGTGATTCAGATATTTCTAGTATTGTCATTTTGGGATGTATTACTGTTTGGATGTTTTACTTTGAGTTTTAATGTTGGGATTTAGTTGTTGAATGTTTAAATTATTTGGATTATTTGTTCCAGGATTATTGTGGTGTGATTCGTTAAATATTAAATTGTTGTAAATAATTTAGATCTTTGTTTTCAAAATAAAATTTGGAAAGTAATGCTTAAAAAATGGTTTTGACACTTAGCTTAATTAATTAGGGTGTTTAAATTTGAAAAGTTATTTTTACGACAGTGATGCTAAGAATGAACCAACTGTTCACCTTGATTTTAATTTAATAAAGGACTGATTGCCCGGTATTTAATTAGGCGGGGTGTCACAGGTGGTATCAAGCATCAGGTTCTAGTGTCCTTAGGATCTGTACGGCTTATTTCGCTTTCAGCTTAACATTTTTGCTATAGAGCCCTATTTTAGGATTGTTGTATTCCTGCTTTTACGTTTACGTCTTCAGTTATTTAAGATTTGATAATGACTGTAGACTAATGAATTTCTTCACATTTTAGATGCCTCCGAGACGTGCACCAAAGGATAGGCGTGCCCAGGCCGAGCAGCCAGCAGCTCTGGCACAGGGCACTATGAATGCTAATGAAGTAGCCGCTATCGTTGCTCAGGCGATGAATGCCGCACTAGCGGTGGTTCAGCAGGCTCCACCCCAGATTCAGGCAGTGGTGCCAGTACCAGCACAGCTTCCATCTACGTGGGAGCGTGTTAGGGATGCCTTTCAGAAGGCGCATCCCCCTGAGTTCTCTGGTAGTTCAGATATCATCACAGTCAGCCAATGGAAGAAAGATATCCAGCGGTATCTTCGTATGTATGAGTGCACAGACGTGCAGAAACAGTTGTTGGCTTCCTTTAAGCTGGTGGGGGCCGCTTTGCAGTGGTGGGAGTCCACCACCACCTTGGAGGAGAGGGACACGATTCCGATTCATACATTTTGGGAGCGGTTTGACCGCAAGTATTTTCCACCCTCCGTGCAGACTGAGATGATGCGGAAATTACTAAACTTGAAACAGGAGAATTCTACCATTGCTGAGTATGAGGAGGAGTTCACGAGACTTCTCACCATAGTGCCAGATGAGGCACCCACTGAGGGCAAGAAGATAATGCTGTTTGGGGACGCATTAGCTTGGAGGATCCGTCATCACCTTATAGGGAATTTGTCTCTGAATACTTTCACTGATGTACTCAATGCTGCGTTACTACATTGCCAGGATCACCGCTTCCATCTGCAGGGAAGCAAGAGAGGAGGAGAGTCCAGCCAGCAGGGCAGGACTGGGGGTAGTAGTGCTAGTGGAGCACCATCTCAAGGACAGACTCGTCAGCATGAGCAGAGTTCCCATCAGGGGGACCCTGCTAAGCGATTCCGTTCAGGTGATTCCAGACAGGGATTTGGGGGTTATAGGCAGGGCCAGCCTAATCAGCAGGGCCAGCAGGGCCAACACCGACAGCAACAGGGTCAACAGCAGGGCCAACAACATTTTTATCAGGGCCAACAGGGCCAGTGGCGGGGTGGTAATGGCCAGCAGGGTCAGAGGGGAGGTAACTTCAAAGACCGATGTTTTGGGTGTGGTAAGCATGGCCATAGGCGCCAGGATTGTCCGGAGGGAGATAGGGCCCCACAACAGCAGGGTGCCCGTAATGATTCATAGAGACCACTTTTTCCAGTTTCCCTCCCAGCTCCAGCCCAGGTGCCAGCCCTACCAGCCGTTCCAGCAGCTCCAGTACAGTAGGGGCAGTTACAGTATGGACGTGTCTATAACGTCCACCAGGCAGCAGCTCCACAGGCACCACCCGCGATTGAGGGTATGTTTCCTATCCATGGTACTATGGGTCGAGTTTTGTTTGATACTGGGGCGACGCACTGTTTTATAGCTACGCATTTTGCAAAAGCCTTAGGGTTGTTAGTCACAGCAGAGAGCACTGTGACGTCTGTAGACTCACCACTGGGGAGTGGGTAACTTATTTTCTTTATATGCCAGAGAGTGTGGGTAGAGATTGGTAGCTTGGTATTACCAGCAGACATGTTAGTCTTAGATATGCATGAGCACGACGTTATTATCGGTATGGATTGGCTCGCTGCTTACAGGGCCATGATAGATTATTTTGGTGGGAGTATTGTCTTTGCCATTCCGGGTCAAGAGATGTTTGTAGTGGCGATGCCTCGCCCAGAGGGAGGCTCGGCCACTCATTTGTATTACATAGAGGAGGATACCTCTAAGGAGGTTGTGATTCTCTTAGACTCGATCCCAGTTGTTCGTGAGTATTCTGATGTCTTTCAAGAGATACCAGGCCTACCCCCCAGTCGAGAGATAGACTTTGTCATAAATTTATTACCGGATACTAGACCGATAGCGCACGCTCCATACCGTATGGCTCCGGCAGAGATGCGAGAGTTACGATATCAGATAGAGCATCTATTAGGTCAGGGCTTCATTCGCAGGAGTACCTCACCTTGGGGCGCTCCAGTCTTGTTTGTGAAGAAGAGAGATGGCTCACTGAGGTTATGTGTGGACTACCGGGAATTGAACAAGGTCACGATACGGAATAAGTATCCGTTGCCTTGAATCAATGGTCTGTTCGACCAGCTGAGGGGAGCAACTTTATTTTCGAAGATAGATATGAGGTCAGGGTAGCATCAGCTACGTATTAGGGAGCAGGATGTTTCAAAGACTGCTTTCTTCATGAGATATGGGTCCTATGAGTTCAGGGTGATGCCATTTGGCCTCACAAATGCTCCAGCCGTATTCATGGACTTAATAAACCGAGTGTTCAGAGAGTTCTTGGATCAGTTTGTCATCGTCTTCATAGATGACATTTTGATATATTCACACTCCGAGGAGGAGCATGCCGAACACTTGAGACAGGTTCTTCTGACTCTACGAGAGCATCAGTTGTATGCTAAGTACGAGAAGTGCGGATTCTGGTTGCGAGAAGTACAGTTCTTGGGGCATGTTGTTTCTGAACAGAGTATATCAGTTGACCCGAGTAAAGTGTCAGCGGTGAGGGAGTGGGGACAACCCACGACACCGACGGAAGTGCGTAGTTTCTTGGGGTTAGCCGGATACTACAGGAGATTCATTTGGGGATTCTCCAAAATAGCGGGTCCATTAACGAACTTGACTCGCAAAGGGGTACCATATGTTTTGGATGGTGCTTGTCAATTGGCTTTTGACGAGCTGAAAGACAAGCTTACTTCAGCACCAGTCCTTGCCTTACCGAAGCCGGGTGTGGAGTACCTGGTTTACACCGACGCCTCTTTACGGGGACTTGGGGGAGTACTTCAGCAGGAGGAGAAGGCTATAGCTTTTTCCTCCCGCAAGCTTAAGCCGCATGAGAAGAATTACCCCACCCACGACCTGGAGTTAGCAGCGATCGTTTTTGCATTGAGGATATGGAAGCACTATTTATTGGGGGAGAAATTTCGCTTGTTCACAGACCACAAGTCACTGCAGTACCTTTTCACTCAGCGAGAGCTGAATATGCGTCAGTGCAGATGGTTAGAATTTGTGAAGGACTATTAGTTCGATATACAGTATCATCCGGGGAAGGCCAACGTAGTTGCTGATGCGTTGAGCCGTAGACCGGTAGACGATGTAGCGGACGTCTGGAAAGCAAAGTGGAGGGAGTTGGGTCACCAGGACGCAGTAACCCGTTCCTTCATATCTGTTATGACAGTGACACCCGAGATTATTACGAGGGTGATACAGGCACAGACCACAAACCCGTTTTCCCAGGAGAAGATTGTATGACTTTTAGCCGAGGGTACTGAGTCCTATTCTGTTAGTTCTGATGGGGGTTTGAGGTTTATGGGAGATTGGTGGTTCCAGAAGGAACAGAATTACGTCATGCAGTGATGACCCAGTCTCACGGGTCTCGATTTGCGGTGCATCCTGGAGGGGATAAGATGTACCAGGATATGAGGAGGCAATACTGGTGGAGTGGGATGAAGAAGGACATTACTGAGTTCGTGTCCAAGTGTTCTACCTGCCAGCTGGTAAAGGTGGACCATCAGAAACCGTCAGGGTTACTTCAGCCATTGGAAGTACCCGCGTGGAAGTGGGAGAGTATTTCCATGGATTTTATTACGGGGTTGCCTACATCACAGCGGGGCCACGACTCTATCTGGGTGATTGTAGACCATTTGACCAAGGTGGATCATTTTCTGCCGGTGCAGACAGACTATACCATGGGTCAATATGCTCAGTTGTTCATTGCTGAGATTGTCAGATTACATGGGGTGCCCCTGAATATTGTGTCAGATAGAGACAAGATTTTCGTGTCGCATTTTTGGGAAAGCTTTCAGGAGGCTATGGGTACTGAGTTGAGGTTGAGTTCAGCTTATCACCCACAGACAGATGGACAGACAGAGCGTACTAATCAGATGTTGGAGGATATGTAACGCATGTGTGTTCTTGATTTTGGAGGAGGTTGGGAGCCACATCTTCCACTTGTAGAGTTTGTTTATAATAACTCTTATCAGTTCATGATTGGCATGGCTCCATTTGAGGCTTTGTATGGCAGGCCTTGTCGTTCCCCAACTTGTTGGCCGAGGTGGGGGATAACAAGTTGCTAGGACCAGAGGTGATTCAGGAAACCTCCGCGAGGATTGAGATGATCAGGAGTCGCATTCGAGTAGCCCAGGACAGGCAGAAGAGCTACGCCGATACGAAACGATTCTTCCGGGAGTTTAATGTGGGGGACCAGGTGTTACTACGTGTGTCTCTTATGAAAGGAGTGATGAGATTTGGGAAGAGAGGGAAATTGGCCTCGAGGTACGTGGGACCATTTTCCATCATCGAGAGGATTGGACCGGTAGCATACAGATTGGGACTGCCAGAGCATTTACATCGCATTCACGATGTATTCCACATCTCGTCGTTGAGATGATATCTTCGGGATGAGATGGCCCATACTCACATCGCGATAAATGAGATAGACTTATAGCCTGACAGCTCTTACGAGGAGAGACCGGTGGCTATCCTAGACTATAGTGAGAGGAGATTGAGGTCGAAGATAGTTCCACTTGTACGGGTCTAGTGGGAGCATCATAATGTGGATGAGTCCACTTGGGAGCGCGAGGCAGATATGCGCGAGAAATACCCAGATTTATTCTTACCAGGTACGCCTTATTTTTCGAATTTCGGGATGAAATTCCGTTATTAGGGGGAAGTATGTAATACCCCGTATTTTTATGCTATATTAATTTGGGGATTTATTAAATTTAATGTGAATTAATTATTTAATATAAATTCGGAAATTAATTATGTTATAATTATTAACGTGATGAGAGTTAGTAATTATGGGAAATTTGTTGAATATTACTAATGAGCAAAGTAATATATAATATTGGTTATATTAAATGTCACGAGTGAATAAAATGACAATTTTGAAAATTTGAGTCGGGACGAGCTCGTGTCGCGTCGGGACTAAATATTGATGAATAAAAGTGAATATATTATAAGTCGCTCATATGGTCGTTTTGAGTACTCCAAGGTGTCTGGAAGGGTCGAGATAGTCAGAAAAGTGTACCCGAGGGTTTAGTTTGGGTCTCGGAGCATTTTTAGGCTTAATTAGTACCCCGGGAGGGCATTTTGGACATTTTACATTTTTGGGTAATTAAACCCACGAAAATTCAAGTGATATATCAGATGTCTAAGGTTGTATTCTAGGGTTATAACAACCAAAGACAAGTGACGGCCATAGGAGAGGGAAGGAGAGGCTTTTCCAAGCAATCCAAGGCCAACGATTCACTCGGTTGCACCGCCACCACCACCAACGCGTAGATCGCGCGACGGGAAACGCAACCACACCAAATTCGTCACCAAACCAGAACGTCAAAAATATCAGGCAAGTGTTTATCTTGCTTATTTCGTTAATGCATCACTCATGTTAGTCTAGGGATGATTAGGATGAGTTTAATGGAAGAAAACCCAAAAATTGAGATAGGAATTCGCATGTAGTATTGATTTATATGTTATTCTGGAAACCCCTTCACATGTAGAGGATTAAACCATGAAATTATGATGTTTTAAGAGAAGGAAATTCTGGAAAAGATTGATTAGAACCATGTTAAAAGAAATAATGCGTTGAGATGATCATTCCACAAAGAGGGAGGCCACATGACCGAAAAGTACAAGGCCCTAAAGTCACACTTGGAGGAGTTGGCCCAAGCTGGGAACCTCAATGAGTACATCAAAAAGAAGACAGATAAGGTCGCAGTCAATGGTGGCCAGAAACCGGACAACATCCTCGACGATGATACAGGGCATGAGTTCATTGTAATCCACGGGCATCAGATCTTAAGAAAATTCATGGAAATGCTGTTTGGATGGAGTTGAAGAAGGTTATCGCCTTAATGGAGGCATTTCAAATTGACCATGCCAAAATGCAGACCGATAAACATCGACGACCAGAGGACATCGACTACACCAAGCGCATCGTTTTCACCGAGGAAGATTTGGTTTGGGTGAGAACCCCACATCAAGATGCATTGGTCCACCCCACTGACAGGTTTGTGGAAAGCCAGTAAGAAATTATGGTTGATGACAACCTGTCAAAGAGGAAATTTTTGATCCGAGACATGCTCGTCGATCAAGAGAAGGAGTTGATTACCTTTCTCAGAAGTGTTTTCTCTTGGGAACCATATGATTTGCCAGGAATTAATCCCAAAGTAGCCTGCCATCGCCTGGACGTTGATCCGGCCTTCAAGCCGATCACTCAAAAGGCTCACCAAACATCCCCCGAGAAGGATAAAGCGATAAAAAACGAAGTAGGGAAGCTACTGGATGCAAGATCCATCAGGGAAGTTCAGTTCCCCAAATGGTTGTCCAACCAGTGGTGGTACGCAAGAGTAACAGTAGTTGGAGGGTCTGTATTGATTTCACATACCTCAACAGAGCATGTCCCAAAGACAACTTCCCACTTCCTAAAATAAATCAATTGGTTGACGCTACAATAACACACGAAATAATGGGATTTCTGGACACGTACTAGTTTAGCCACCATCAGATTCCTCTGTTCGGACTCGATCAGGATAAAACGTCCTTTATAACCCCCATTGGGTTATATTTCTACAAGGTTATGCCGTTCGGTTTAAAGAACACATGAGCTACTTATCAGAGACTGTTCACCAAGATTTTCAAGAGATATATGGGAGACATGATGGAGTTCTACATCGACGATATGCGAGTCAAAAGCAAAGATAAAGGTGGCCAACTCACAGACTTAGCTAGAACTTTTGAGATCCTCAGGAAGTACTGGATGAAGCTTAATGCAAGTAAGTGTTCATTCAGTGTCTAGTCAAGAAAGTTCTTGGGCTACTTAGTTAGTAAGAGAGGAATTGAGGCCAATCCGAATCAGATCGATGCTATCACAAAATTCCAGCTCCTCAGACGTTGTGAGACATTCAAAAGCTCACTGGTATGCTCGTGGCGCTCAACTACTTCTTCTCCAAGTCTTCAGAATGCTACCAACCATTCTTTCAGCTCCTGAAGAAGGACAAAGGCCTCATGTAGGATAATGACTATTCAAAAGCTTTGGAAGAGCTCAAGGCCTACTTTAGCAAACCACCCCTGCTGGTGATTCCAAATGACCACGCTGTATCTTTACCTTGTAGTATCTGACCACGCTGTAAGCTCTGCTCTGGTGTGCAAATAGGAAGGATGTTAGCACCCAGTTTATTACTCCAGGAAGACACTTCTAGACACAGAGCAGCGCTACCCGCCTCTAGAAAAACTTGCCTATGTACTGGTAGTCGCCTCGAGGAAGCTGAAGCATTACTTTGAAGCCCATTTAGTAATCGTAATATCCTACTACCCCCTCAAAGCTGTCCCGAGGATAACCGACCTCTTCGGCCGACTTTCGAAGTGGTCAGTCAAGCTTGGGAGATTCTATATCCACTTTTAACCAAGGACGACGATAAAGGGACAAGTCTTAGTAGACTTCATCACTGAATTTGCAGGAGACCAACCAATCGACCAGCTAGAAGCTGAGTAGTCAACAAATGAGGAAGCATGGTCTAAGGACTGGACCCTATATGTTGATGGAGCCTATAATTCCAAGGTTTAGGAGTAGGTATCGTCCTTATCATTCCAGAAGACACTGTAATCGAGCAAGGAATCAATTAGGGATTTGAGGCCTCTAATAATGACGCTGAGTATGAAGCACTGATCGCTGGCTTGTGCAAGGCCCAACTGCTGGGGGCAAAGCGCCTTTATGTATTTGGCGAGTCCAAACTGGTCTCCAAGCAAGTGAGCGGGAGCTTCAACGCCAAAGATGATAGGATGGCAGCCTAACTCATTGTGGTAAGAGGACTTATCATAGTGTTCGAAAAAGTAAACATTCAAAAGTTCCCGGAGGGCAGAACAGTCACGCCGACACCTTAGTGGACCTAAGCTCAGCAATAGACTCCGACCTAAGGAGAACTATTTATATAGAGTTCCTCACGCAGCCCAATATTGACCAAATAATCGTAGTCGAGAAGGTCCCCCTCACAAAAAAGACCCCCAGTTGGATGGATCCCATTATAAATTATCTACGAAGTGACGTACTGTTAGACGACAAGAGGTCAACTCATCAGGTTAGGGTTAAGGCTGCTCGTTTTTACCTTTCCCCTGGAGGGAAACTTTACAAGAATTCATTTACGGGTCCCTATCTCCGGTGAATTCACCCATATGATACTGAGCAAGTACTAACTGAGTTTCATGAGGACATTTGTGGGAGTCACGCTGGTGGGAGATTATTGGCCTTTCGATAATCAATAAAGGTTATTGGCGGCCTCATATGTAGAAGGACACAGGCGCTTATGTTTACAAGTGTGAAAAGTGTCAGAAACACTCTCCGATGGTCCACCAACTTACTAGTGACCTGAAATCCCTGACAAGCCCATATCCATTCGCACAATGGGGATTAAATATAGTGGGACCACTACCTACCACATTTGGAAATCGTAAGTATTTGCTAGTTGACATAGATTACTTCACCAAATGGGTAGAGGTAGAACCACTGACAAACACTCTTATTTCTAATATGACCTGGTTCATCTGGAGGAACATTATAACACACTTTTGGATACTAAAGACCATCACCGATAACGACACACAAATTTGAATGTGGTTTCTTTCAAGGTTTTTGTGATGAGCACGACATCAAACACCACTTCAGCTCTGTGGCGTATCCGCAAAGTAATGGGAAGGCAGAAGATTCCAATAAAATCATGCTCGATGGATTGAGAAAATGGTTGGAAAGAGCTAAGGGTGCCTGGGTGGACGAGCTCCCGCATGTTTTATGGGCTTATCGTACCACTCCTAGTAAAAAAACTAGGGAAGCATCCTTTGCGCTCGCTTATGGAATGAAAGCTATCATCCCTCTGGAAGCTGATCTCCCTACTATGAGAACCACCTCGATTAACCATAGCCTTAATGATGATGCATTACGCACTTAACTTGACTTAGCAGTTGAGCGAACGGAACTGGCCTTGATCAAGTTGGCCTCCTATCAATAACAACTGGCCAAACAATACAACAAGAAAGTCAATCCGATGAAGTTTCTGATAGGGGACTATGTCCTAAGAAAAGTCTTCAGCAGTGCCGTGAAACCATCAGATAGCAAGCTGGGACCAAACTGGGAAGAACCTTTTAGGGTGATAAGGGACGACCTTTAAGGAGCATATCACTTGGAAATACTGGAGGGCTGGGAGATACCAAAAGCTTGGAACGTAACCAATCTAAAGAAGTTATACTTTTAGTCTTCTTTATCTTTTGATTAACACATTTAGTTTCAGCAAATTTTCCTTTTCAAACTTATATTGCTTGATAGTTATTATTCAATAAATAAAGGCTAGTTGGCCCTCGCATTTTGATACGATATATTAGCTGCTTAGAGTTTGTTAATTGCATCTCAGTGATACGCACCTTTTTCGAATGATAAACTCCCTCGTGCATAGAAGAACTCTTGGGGATTACAATAAGTTATTCAACTTGTTTCAATCGAAGAATCTCGCATAACGAGCAACACTAGCAGTAATTATGAGAAATCAGTGAAAAAGTTTCAATTGCTACAACCCTCAAGTATTTATCGTAAACAAAACGGACCTCATGAGTTGCCCCGGCAACAACGAAAGCCCGACAGGCGATCCTTAGGCAACAAAGACAACTCAGGTTGGTCTCCAATTATGGTTGGTCGTAAAAATCATGTTCGAGCAGATGGCCCATTAACTATGTACATTCTTGCCATCTTCATACTTAGGGCTAAGGGAATGTGATGATACAACCTAAAAGGTAAAGTATAATGATACTGCTAAGGCATGTTGGACTGGGAGAATGTTCAAATCCATAGTAACAAACGGCTAACACTTACTCTCAATATCATTTGGTCGACTAAAAAATCCAAGGCAATTAAACCTAAGTACTAGTCCGTTTGAACCATAAAAGGCCTAAGACGGTTAATCAGTATTATTTGGTCGATAAAGATGTTAACGAACTGTTGAGCAATGGCTATTTATAGTTTAAAAACACAAGCAACACTTATTAACACGTATTTAGTTAGCTCACGCTCAAAATTTGGAAAAGGTTAATAACCAAAGCTCTTTATGAAATAAGGCCAAAAATACACAAGGACCTAAGATGGCCCAGGATGGAGAGAAAGATATTTTGCAACAAGCGCTCTCTGACCATCATCTAGTTTTGAGGCAAGTTTCTCTGCATCTTCATTAAGGTCTTGCTCTAAACGTTAGATGGGAATGGCGTTAGTCGAGATCCACTCATCATTCTTCGAGAAAGGGTTGTGGCGGTAGGCCACGGATTTAACCTGGTACTTATACCACGGTATGGATTCCTTGGGAGTCTTCACCTCCTTAAGGGCACTTAGCCATCCTCGAGTAAAGGAAGTTTCCTCTACCTCATTAAGCCTTACTAGGGCATATGCCTAGCCAACATTATAAGTTTCTCCCTAGGCTTCTCGAGGTCCCATTTTAAATGAATGCCTCAGCCTCTTAACATCCTTTTTAGCACTGCCACAAATGCTTTCAGCCTAGCGATCTCCTTCCTCAGAGAATCATTTTTGGTCTGAAGGACTTCAACCACTTGGATGACTTTAGTGTTCTCCAAGAGTTTGTCCCTTAAAGAATTTACTTCTTCTTGGACTAAGGCACCTACCTCCTCTATCTCTAGAAGATTATCTTTTAACTTAGCGACCAACTCAGATTGGTTCTTATATTACTCATTTCTTACCCTTAGAGACTTGCAAATCTTTACAAAGGCTTGGTGAGCCTTCAAACTGATATTTGGCCCAAGGATCTCCCTAGGTGGGAGTTAAGAGGAATGTATTGGTCTAAATCAATAGACTACAAATAACATACACTAAACCACTAGTAAAGTATTAGAACATGAAGATTAAGCAAACACATACACAAAAAGAAAGATTTCATCTTCATTAATACACAAGAGAGGGGACCAACGACCAATACATTAAGTTCTCAGAAATGATTACAAACTTTCAAAAAGGCAATCATACAAGGAAGAAAGAAAAAATCTTAGTCTATTAGCCTTGGTCCTTCACCTGATCCGATTCGACAATAGATTTTCCCTTGTTAGTAACAAGCCGCTTCTTGCCAGTATCATAATCAACACCGACCTCAACATGAATGATCTCAGTATGACCAGCAGGTTGACCATCACCCTCTTCATCCTCCTCAAAAGGGTAAGGGCCAGGGGAATAGAGGCTGAAGAGCTCGGATTCGATAGGCCCCAACAACCCTCAAGGCATGGTCCCAACCTTTCTTAAAGGCCACCTTACATCCATAGGCTAGTTACCCCCCGACATCACCATAAGCTTTGTTGAAACCCTCATGATAGCTAGCATATTTCTTTTGGGAAAGTCCCCCTCCAGCTTAACAATCTTGTTGGATAAGGCTTCATTTGCCTTAGCCAACTTGGCTTTCTCGACGACCACCACCTTTCGGGTCCTAAGTTCATCATGAGCCTTGGTCATCTTCTCTCTCTCTCTCTCTCTATCTCCCACGCTTGGCGAGCTTCATCAAAGGCCTTCTTCTCAGATTTTAGAGCATCTTTCAACTCTTGTTCCTTCTTGGGTTTATTGGCATGATCGTGTAGGAGAGTAGTAAAATCATATTATAACTACGCATAAAGAGAAAAGAGCAACACGTCAGTACGGAGATGGGAAAAGTACAAGAAAATAAACCATGGAGAAGACTTACCAGAGCCATCCCCTGAGCGGTTTTAAAGGCGAGCTGGGATGATCCCAATCTCGAAGAGCGCTCGTGATCAGCAACGAGCACTGCCTCCTTCAGCAGATTTAGGCAAGAGACGGAACATCACTTATGCTAGCCCCCTCAGTGCCTGTCATGGTTCAAAGTCTCGATATCAGTCTCGATATCGGACACTCGATTTTTAACTCGGTCGCGGTATTGGGCGATACGCAAAGATACGCTATTTAGAGAGCGCGAAAAATTTCGAAAAAAATATATAAAATTTTAAAAAAATAAGATTAACGATATTTTTCAATCTGATATGTTCAAACCATAATTTAAAATGCATTACATCGTACGATTAGTTATTCTGAAGTGCGGCAGACTTGGCATATTGCTAACATACTAATTTTATTTTCATTTTTTATTATTTAAAATCTCTAAATAATTACGTATTAGTGACTAATTGTTGATTTTAATTTATGTAGGAGGATGTTTGATATTCATGGACGAGAGTAGACATATGGGGATTCTTTTTTCCCCCAATCGTCGTCTCTTCCATTTTTGGACATCATTATGTGACATTATATTTTGTTCCAAGTTCAAATATTTTTATGTATGGTGAATGTTATTAGTTTTATATTAGTGACATTTTAATTTTCTTGGAATTGTTTAATTTAATCTTAGTGTGTAAAATTATTCTGCATGTATATGCTATGTGGACAAACTTATATAGATCGTGTAAATGTTACAATATATTTTCAACAACGAAGAAATATGGTAAAAGATTAAAATTCTATCAAAAAATAAAAGAAAATATGACAATGTTCAAATAATGATACAATTTTTTTTCCATATTACTCAGAAAAATTATATAAGGTTACAATAATTTTCACAACATTTTTTTTGTACAAATAAATGTTTTGTAAAAAAATGTACAAATAAATATCTTACAAAACGTATACATTTTTTTGTACAAATAAATGTTTTGTAAATTTTTTTACAAAGAAATGTCTTACAAAACGTATGCATTTCTTTTGTACAAATAAATGTTTTGTAAAAAATGTACAAACAAATGTCTAACAACGCGTATTTTTGACATCTTTTTACAAACAAAATTAAAAAATGTTTTGGACAAAAATGTTTTTTAGGTACCAAAAAAATGTCAAAAAGGTTAAAAAAATGTGTCGTTTGAATCGACTGTCACGGCCGATATCACGGTTGTCTCGACCGATATCGCGACGAGGCATCTCGAAATCGGTTGTCTCGATCGATATCTCGACGAGACAACACGATTCAGTGTTTTTTTAAATGCCTCTCGGTATCGTATTGGTACCCTCCGATTCTGAGTTGATTGGGACGATACTGAGCCAACTGGGCTGATACTTTGAACTATGGCGCCTGTAGAAAGAGGAAGGAATTTAGAGGCCTTTAGGACCAACTTTCTTGTGGTGTCCTTCCTCTCCCTCTTCTTTCTTCTTCTTCTTCTTCTTCTCCTCTTTCTCTTTTCCTTTCCCTTTATCTGATGGGCTAGAACCACTGACCCGAGGGGAATCACCTTCAGACATCTTTAAGGTCTGATCATCATCTTCGGGAAGCTTCAACTTTCTTCTCTTTATCAAATGAGCCATGTCTTCTTCATGTTCTTCTTCATTTTCTTCTCTTCTTCCTCTTCTCTTTCATCTTATTCTCATTCTTCCTCTTCTGAGCTTTCCCTTCTTGTAGCACAATTGGCCCAGAAGGACCAACCTCAGGAGCTTTTAAATCTGGAACCTTATCAACTGGACGAGTAATAAAATTGGTGGCAGTATTCTTATACTCCAACAAATAAGCTGTCGATCTTGGGTGCTTGCCGTCAGGTGACCTCTCTTTGATGTTCTAAGCCTTTAAAAGATCATCAACCTTGAAATCTATGGCTCAAGATTCTTATCACGAGCTGCAGAATGAAGGAGGAAGAACAGTTATCCGAAAACAGAACAACACAGAAGAGGAAAAAATTGAAAATATAATGGTACTGCAAAAAGATAAAAAAAATAAGTGATCTATGCGCTCCTCTTTATAGTCTGAAATTTCTGGACCCCTTTGTCTCTCGCCCTCGCAAGCAGGAAGACATTGCTAATTTCTGGCAATAAAGCGGTGGTTGTAGTAATTTTTTGAGAGTCTGAAAGATTCACAACTAGGACTCAATTTTCCTTCCTGGTCTTCAAATACGAAAGGCCATCTCACCATCAGATCTCGGCAAGACCCAATTTTGTCCCATAAAGGGTATTAATTCTATGTACCCCATTTACTATCTTCCATACATTAGGGGAAATTTGGGCGGGGAACACTTTAAAATATTTGAAAAATCTAAGGAAGAGAGGGTTGGGGGGAATGCCAAACCCCCCTATGTTATCAGAAGGGTGTGAATCCAGTGCCCTCCTTCAATGTTAAGAACATTTCTAGGAAAGGGGGAATAGTATGACTACCCAATCAGGAATATTATAATAATGCCTAAACTCAACTACCATTTTGTTATCTAGTACCGCCATAATCGAACGAGAAGAAATCCCTAGCTACATCTACACAATAAGTTCCAAGAAAAACATAAGATAGGAAAGAGCTAGACTTGTAAAGACTAATGGAGCCTTGGAAGAAAAGAGGACATTGAATAAGGTGAACTTCGCAAGGCTTAGCAAGCAAGTAAGAGAGTGAACTGAACTGATGAGAGAGACTGTATCTCTAGTTTGAAACCCGATGATAATGATGAACACAATCTCCTAAGCGAGTTTTGGCAATTTAAATGCCTGGTCGGACAACAACACCCTCGCCCATTCAAATGAATTACAAGTATGCCATGAGGACTTATTCAGGACGAGTGTACCCCTGCAGTTTTCTCATATATACAAGAACGCCATCAGGACATGACGATTTTCAAGTTACGAACCTTTTAAAAATTATTGGCCCCATGGTTCACATGCCCAAAATTTTTAGGGGCAATTGTGGGGACCCATTTAACATGGCCCAAGAAAGTAGCCGACCAGCCCGAATTAATTGAAGTGCTTCCCGACCCAAATCATAATTTAATTCACACACGAGTATTTCAGATATACAATAACACTTATAGATATAGTCAAATCAGATACCAGTGTTCTAAAAAACTAGCCTAGGCTCCGCCTAGGCACGCCTAGGCTTGAGGCTTGGGAGAAACGCCCCGCCTTAAGATTTTGACGCCTTATGCTTGGTAAAACCCTTAAGGCGTACTTTTTCTCTAAAAACAACAATGCTTTAGTGAAACGATATCGCCTTTGAAAGATTTTTTTGCAAACCGGACCATTATCTCATCCAAAATAATCAAATAGTATTTTTATTTGCAAATATTCAGACATATTTTTATGATATGTACAATTTTAGTATTTTAATAGCCTTGTTATGGTTAAAAAATATTAAAATATATTAAAAAGACCTAAACGCCTTTTCACACCTTTTTACGCCAAGGCCCGCCTAGGCTTCTAAGGCTTAAGGCTTGGCCTCCACGCCTCGATCACGCCCCGCATTTTTTAGAACCTTGTCAGATACTAATAATCTCGGAGGATATATTAAGGTGCTCCTTGATATATTCAATGTATTAATTGAGTTCTTTGTACAACTCAACCTCTACTTGAATGCCCCTATAAATTGTACACCCTGACCTGGGGCAAAGGGATGTAATATCGAGCATTGAGAGACAATATAATAAAAGAGTAGCCTCTTCGTGGACGTAGGCAAGTTGCCAAACCACGTACATCATTGTTGTGTGTGATATTTACTTTCTGTTTCTTTGTGATTATTTTCGTGGATTTTTTTATTGTGATATTTCTTATACTCACAGAAGGTATACAACAAAAAAAGGTATATTGTTTATCTTCCAACAGTTAAGAATTATTAACCTAGCTTGAAAAGTAGATTTGTGCTCTTCATCAAGCCTACGCAAAGCTGAATATGGGGCACCGAATTGAAAAAGTGTCTTAAGGTAAATTTTATAGTCAACTCTACATCTATTATGGAAAAAGGTTACAACATGATTCTGTGTCGTCCTTTTTTTTCAAATTTAAATTTTGGTAAGAATTTAATGGAGGGATGCAAATAATACCATAATTAATCTCTCTCTCTCTCTCTCTCTCTTCCTCTTCCTCTTCCTATATATATATGCAAATAATCCCATAATTAATCACTCTCTCTCTCTCCTTCTCCCACTTCCACTTCCTGGATGATATATATACATATGAGAACGTGTGTGCTCGCGTTCAAATGATCAAACCATATATAAAACCCTTTTAATACAAACAAACCCTAAACATGCAGCAGTATGTGATTGAATAAATAGATAATCTACGCAAGAACATTCAAACACATGCAATTAAGGAAAAATCCCCCTCAGGGGCAAAACCATTTATTTTCACTATAATTTGTAAGAAAACGGCTTACAATCGGATTACAATGAAAATACAAGTTGACTAAGAATTACCCTCGGGTATCGGATTCTGTAGTCGCGGCTGGAATTATCCCTTTCCAGTAGGGCTGCAATGAAGAAGAAGAATGGTATCCTCCACAAGGGTTGAACAAACCAAAGTTGTGTTCTTGGGTTGCAAAAGGATTCACAAAGGTTTGGCAATGATGTGTGAATCAAAACATGAGTCTTGGGACTCAAAAATATGAAGACTAGATGTATTTGGACTCTCAAATTCGTCTCCTAAAGTCTTGCAAAACAACTCCCCTGAAGTTGGTATTTATAGGAAAAAATATGAAGAGTCCCACGTTCTTAAAACTCTAAAATTCTATCCAGCGTACAAAAAAAAAACAGCATTCTTTAAGGAATTTTCTCTATCTTCAAAAGGTCATAACTCCTTCACCGTAGCTCGGATTGAGGTGCCATTTTTTCCAGTATCTTCGTTGCGGCGAGCTCTTCAACTTTCTAGTTGACCAGACCTCCGAACTATGGATGTGAAATTACGAAAATGCCCTTGAACTCTCCTATTGTGCCTTTTTTTCACTGTTTTGACTTCCCTTGCGTACCACTTGCATTAAGTCCCTAAAATCTTGGAACATGAAGTCATTGAGGCAGATGTGGGACATATTAGTGGAGATAATGCATGCTTGATTCCCGAAATTCGGATAGAGGCCGTCATGTGAGATCGTGAGGAGACGTGCCAAATGTAGCGGCGTACGACATAAATAAATGAAACATTTCGGACATGTGAAAAATGTCCTTACAAATCTCCCCCTATGTCTATGCCGGTACATACATAAAAAATCCGAATTATCAAATATGAAATTGCCTATACAAATCTACCCTCCCATGAACCCAAAACTGAAAAAGGTACAAATGAATAGTCTTCATCGTTTGTTCTTTAATTCTTCAGGAATCTCAAAACTTTTCTCATCAGGGTGTGCAACATATAGATCTGCAATCTTCATACCTACACACATGAGACAAAGCAAATACCACGTGACACATCGAGTTTGAAATGAGATAACATGGATATCAATATATGATAAAAATATAAGCAACATCTCAAAAACTCCCCCAGAATTCAAACTCCCCCATAATATGATAATTCTTTCTCCCCCTTTTTATGATGTCCCCAAATGGACAAATTAGAGAAATAAATCAAATAAGCAAGTGCGGGGTGTCACTAGGATAAAAACACACCATGAATAAACAGAAAGCAACCAAGTCAATGATAGCGTAAATGAAGTGGTGTGATCAAATTCGATAGGAAAATCAATGCATACAAACATGACATATGTGCACGATGAATATTGGATATTCCTAGCGAATGAACTCAAATGCTTCCTTTGGTGTAAAAGAGTGACAATATAAGATATTGACTCAATCAAATCAACAAATTAAAGCTCAAAATGATTTTCACACCAATAACGTCCAAAATGATTTTATGCTTTTTCAGAACTTTCAAGGAAGTGCAAACCCGTTTAGATTCTCCAACCAAACTCCCTCAGATATTGTATTGAATAGAGGCATTCTAAATTCTCAAACTTTGGAGAATTGATGGTGAAACCTAAGTGGCCCATATTTGGCATGAATTGCTTTTTATTGCCTTTAAATTTTTTCGGACTCTTTTAACCTCTTTGGACCTCGGATATTAAAATTCCTCCATTTTTTAGGTCCTTTTTAACGGTGGCTTTTGCGCAAAGGATAGATGATTACCTTTCGCAGCCCCTCCCCGTTATAAAAAAACACACAGTCTCACCAAAACGGTTTTTACATGCATTCCAATCTTGTCAAGTTTTATCGCATATTGTACATTGTATAGACATGATTGAGATGAAAACACACAAGCCAACATGAGATAGACAAGTGCAATAATCAAATATAGCCGTGCATGTGTGCAATAAAGGATATAGGAGTCAAACATGTAGGAAGATATCACTAATTACATCTCAAAGACTCCAATAAATGTAAAGCACATGGATGAAATGATGTAGCCTCTCAAATCTCTATCAAACAGTCACATGGATAAATGGAATGAAGTTGTGACTTGGCTATCTTACATGCTCATCCATAAAAGAAGCAAAATACAAAAATCTTTTTGGATTTTTTTCAAAAATTTGGAAAAATAAAATCTTTTTGTATTTTTTTCAAAAGAAATATAAAAAGCAAAAAGAATAAAACAAAGCTGTACAACAAAGTAATGGTACATATAAAACAGACTAGCAATAGGAAGCATATGATATGAACATGAAGAAGCATCCTATTCTAGACATAGACCAACCCCTCAGTCAACTGTGCAAATCCCTAAAGATTTCCTAAGACTCTCAAATCTAAGGGCATCTAAAGGTTTCGTGAAAATATCGGCTAACTGACGGTCAGTAGGAACAAAACTCAGGGATACAACTTTCTCTTCAACTAACTGACGAATAAAGTGCTCACGTATCCTGATGTGTTTTGTGCGCGAATGCTGAACTGGATTGCGGGATATGTGTATCGCGCTCGTGTTATCACAGGAAATGGTCATGGTAACCTGTGATATCCCATAATCCTTCAGCATTTGCTTCATCCACAAGAGTTGTGTGCAACAACTCCCGGCGGCTATGTACTCAGCCTCCGTAGTGGACAAAGAGATGGAATTTTTCTTCTTGCTCAGCCAGGAGACAAGAGCAGAACCAAAATAGAAACACCCACCAGAAGTGCTCCTACATCCATCTACATCCCCAGCCCAATCGGCATCCGAGTAGGCAGACAGACGGTCATCGGTATCAAAGGAATACCAAATCCCGTATGAGAGAGTCCCACTTACGTATTTAATAATACGTTTTAGAGCAAGTAAATGTGACTCTTTTGGGGATGCCTGATAACGCGCACAGACTCCAACACTAAAGGCGATGTCGGGACGACTGGCAGTCAAGTAGAGGAGACTACCTATCATACTCCGATATAAGGTTTGCTCTACGCTCTTGCCTGAAGTGTCCTTACTAAGCTTGGTAGTGGTACTCATAGGTGTACGTGCATGCTTAGCGGAGTCTAAACCAAATTTCTTCACTAGGTCTCTAGCATACTTGGATTGGGAGATGAACATCCCATCCTCTAGCTGACGAACCTGGAGACCAAGGAAGAATGTAAGCTCACCAACCATGCTCATCTCAAACTCACTTTTCATCTCCTCCTCAAAGTGGTGAGCATGCTGGGAGCATGTGGATCCAAAGACTATGTCGTCCACATAGACCTGGGCAACCAAAATAGCACCGTCATCTCTCCTGACAAACAACGTCATATCTACTCCCCCTCTCTTGAAGCCACGAGCTAAGAGATAAGAAGTAAGCCTCTCGTACCAAGCACGGGGTGCTTGCTTCAAACCATACAAGGCTTTCCTCAGATAGTAGACGTGCTCAGGGTGCTGAGGGTCTTCAAACCCTTTTGGTTGTTCCACATAAACCTCCTCCTGTAGAATGCCATTCAAAAAGGCACTCTTGACATCCATCTGATACACCTTGAAGCGCAGATGACATGCGATGGCGAGCAGAAGACGGACGGACTCAAGCCTCGCAACAGGAGCAAATGTCTCCCCAAAGTCTACACCCTCTATCTGTGTGTAGCCTTGAGCGACCAACCTAGCCTTATTTCGGATTATGGTACCATTTTCATCCATTTTGTTCTTAAAAATCCACCGGGTACCTATCACATTAATCTCACTAGGTCTGGGGACAAGTTCCCAGACATCATTCTTTTTAAACTGAAGCAACTCATCCTGCATAGCAGATATCCAGTGTTCATCCTTGAGTGCTTCTTTATGGTTCTTGGGCTCGACTTTGGACGTGTAGCAAAGATGGCTAACAACGTTCTCTAGCTGAGCACGAGTCTTGACCCCTAGAGTGGGATCACCAACAATGGCAGAAGGGTCATGACTCTTTCAAACCCAAGCAGGTGTGTCCCCTAACACAGGAGTAGGGTCCACAGAGTGTGAGAGAGGAACAGGTAAATCACTGTCAGAACAATCCTCATCCTCACACTGAAGGTTAGGATCAATAACCGTCGGAGGTTCGTCATCTTGCACGGTGACGTTTATTGATTCCATAATCTTAGAGCTCTTCAGGTTAAAAACCCGGTACGCTCTGCTATTCGATGAATATCCTAGAAATATTCCCTCGTCGCTTCGGGAGTCAAACTTTCCTAATTGCTCTTTATCCCGTAGGATGTAGCATTTACTCCCAAAGACACGGAAATATGCCAGGTTGGGCTTCTTTCCAGTCCACAACTCATAAGGAGTGTGAAGTGTGTGTGGACGCAGATACACCCTATTCACCGTGTGGCATGCAGTAGACACTGCTTCTGCCCAAAATCTCCTAGAAACTTTACGACCTAGAAGCATAGATCTATCCATCTCTTGGATCGTTCTATTCTTTCTCTCAACAATCCCATTTTGCTGAGGAGTTCTCACAGCAGAAAACTCATGTTTGATCCCAAGGCTATCACAGTACAAATCAACCTTTGCTTCCTTGAATTCAGTGCCGTTGTCACTACGTATTCTGTTAATAGTGACACCGTGTTGATTTTGCAGGACACGGCACTTGGTCGTTAAGAAATCTACAGCATCGGATTTCTCTCTCAGAAAACCTACAATGGAGTATCTGGAGAAATCATCTACCATCACGAGGATGTACCTCTTACCACCTAGACTCTCAGTACGAGTGGGACCCATAAGATCCATGTGAATCAACTCCAGAACACGAGAGGTGGTAATGGAATGTAACTTCCTATGAGGACTACGAATTTGTTTTCCCAATTGACAGGGTCCACAAACGGTCGAAGTTGACTTTTCAAGAGATGGTAAGCCACGTACTAGGTCCTTTTTAGCTGAACGAGTCAAATCTCTAACGTTCACGTGACCTAGACGTTGATGCCACAAATCCATAGGAGTGATCGTGGCGCTGTTGCAGACAAGTGAGGATGTGGGCTCAGTCCCATAGCAATTATCCTCAGTCCTCACCCCTTACATCAAAAGTTTACCGGCTTGATTGTAGACATTACACGCGTCCCGGTCAAACTTTACTGCAAAGTCAGTGTCGCACAGCTGGCTAATGCTGAGAAGGTTCACTTTTAAACCTTTGACGTACAACACATTTTCTAGCTTAGGAAATCCAGGTAACTCTACAGTACCTCGTCCTACAATGCTAGACTTGCTCCCATCTCCAAAGGTGACTCTGCCATCCTGATAATCCTCAAGAGATGTAAAAAATGAGGCATCACCTGTCATATGTCTGGAGCACCCACTGTCAAAATACCACTGTGAGGTATTATGTGCTTTGAGAGCAACATGAACAACAAAAGCCTTTTTATCTTTCTTCGGTACCCAAGCAGTGGTAACCTTTTATTTGCCTTTGTTGTTGTTGGTTTTAGCTGGAATGTGAGAAGCATTCATTAACGGCAAAGACATCCGTCTGAATTCTTCCATCAAACTCTGAGAAGTGGCAGCTAAGAACTCAACTCGCTCTCTCAGACTAGAAAACTCATCAGTATGTCGTGGTGGAGCAGTAGTACGTCGTGTCCGACCCATGCTATAGCAAGTTTCCCTAAGGTGGCCTTTTCTTTTGCAATAAGTACAAAAGAGCTTAGTCAAAGGCGGACCTTGGTTTGCTTTTCTTGGTCGAACTCTCCTTCGAGGTTTTTGACGGTGACCATAAGGAGTTGTAGTAAACTCAGGAACTGGTCCAGGTGAAATTTGGGACGTGGAGGCACCATCATATCCAATTCCTTGACGATCACCAAAACCTAAAGCGGGGCCGAGGAGCATCTTTCCCATCTTCCCAGATCTGTCCTCGATTTGTACCTTGACTTCCCGTGCTTTCTCAAGATCATGAGTCAGCTGGGCAACAAGGGCTTCAAGTTTCTTCCGAGTCTCCACGGAGGAATGGAGCTGACTCGTAAGACTAGCCACTTGCTTGATCAAGTCCCCTCTCTCTTTCTCTAGAGTACTCTCTCTCTCTCTAAACAAATTCTCATTCTCGACACAGGTAGATTCTCTCTCTCTCAGGGCGGTGCAGGTGGAGAACTCTCTTTCTCTCGCTTTCCTTAAATCTTCCTCTAGGCAAGTGATCTTAAGAACTAACGCTTTGTTACGCTTTTTAGTTTTAAAAGACTCAGAATATAACTCAGCGTAGGCGCGTTGTATATCACTCTCGCTCTCACTTGTGTCATCCTCCCCCTCATTCACATCGATCTCACTGTCGAGGTGTCCCTGTGAAGCATCATCCTCATCGTCGTGAGGAGAACTAGGAGTGCTCACTTGGCTGGCCATGAATGCGGTGAAGTTACACTCATGCGGTGACTCATCTCCAGAATCCACCGTCTCGACCTCACTGTCGTCACTAAGGGTAGCATTAAGAACAGCTTTCCCTTTCTCTCTATTCAGACGATTGGCACACTCAAAAGCTCTATGACCCCTACCATCACACTCAAAACATCTCTCACTTTCTTTCAGAGGAGGATTTTTGGAAACTTTTTCATTTTTCTTTTCAAACTTATTTTTCTCAAATTTCTTTTTATCTTTAAAATTGCCATTTTTCTTAAATTTGAGAATCCTCTTGAAATTTTTTGATAAAAGAGCCAAATCATCTAAGTCAAAATCGCACTCAGAATCTGACGTGTCAGTCTCTCTCTTTCTAGATGACTCTACCCTCTTTCTAGCTGACCCCTCACTCCTTCTCTCTTGGGCTTTAAGAGCAATTCCCTTATCTTTAGATTTAGCATTTTTAGGGAACATATCAATTTCATAAGTTTGCAAATCTCCTACAAGTTCTTCCAATTTTAGCGTATTTAAATTACCCATAGAATTTAGCACAGTGACTTTAGGGATAAAACGCTTAGGCAAAGAACGAAGAATCTTTTTAACAACTCTAGCATTCGGAATTTGTTCACCAAGATTAAAACTAGTATTCACAATGTCAGAAAGTCTAGCATAAAATTCATCAAAGCATTCAGAATCATGCATGGTGATTGTTTCAAATTGAGTTGTCAAGTTTTGCAACTTAGACTCTTTCACAGCATTAGTTCCTTCATGGGTGAGTTGTAAAACATCCCATGCCTCTTTTGACGTGGTACACGTCATTATGCGTTTGAACTCATCAGGTGTGACAGACCCAGAAATAGCACTTAGACCCTTAGAATTAAAAGATGACCATTTAATTTCTTCATCAGACCAAGAAATGTCAGGTTTCAAGTTGGTCACATTATCAACAGTCACGGTGGGAGGAGTCCACCCTCGTTCAACCAAAATCCAGACACGTTCATCAATGGCTTTTAAAGCCGACCTCATACGGGCTGTCCAATAAGCATAATTTGTCCCGTCAAAAACAGGCATTTTATAATATGACTTCTCCATTTGAACACGCACTTTTTCAAAAAACAATTTTTTCAGAAAATTGATATCTTAGAAAAAAAATTTGCGGAAAAAGGAATACGCGATAAATTAGCGTAACCGGCTCTGATACCAATTTGAGAACGTGTGTGCTCGCGTTCAAATGATCAAACCATATATAAAACCCTTTTAACACAAACAAACCCTAAACATGCAGCAGTATGTGATTGAATAAATAGATAATCTACGCAAGAACATTCAAACACATGCAATTAAGGAAAAATCCCCCTCAGGGGCAAAACCATTTATTTTCACTATAATTTGTAAGAAAACGGCTTACAATCGGATTACAATGAAAATACAAGTTGACTAAGAATTACCCTCGGGTATCGGATTCTGTAGTCGCGGCTGGAATTATCCCTTTCCAGTAGGGCTGCAATGAAGAAGAAGAATGGTCTCCTCCACAAGGGTTGAACAAACCAAAGTTGTGTTCTTGGGTTGCAAAAGGATTCACAAAGGTTTGGCAATGATGTGTGAATCAAAACATGAGTCTTGGGACTCAAAAATATGAAGACTAGATGTATTTGGACTCTCAAATTCGTCTCCTAAAGTCTTACAAAACAACTCCCCCGAAGTTGGTATTTATAGGAAAAAATATGAAGAGTCCCACGTTCTTAAAACTCTAAAATTCTATCCAGCGTACAAAAAAAAAACAGCATTCTTTAAGGAATTTTCTCTATCTTCAAAAGGTCATAACTCCTTCACCGTAGCTCGGATTGAGGTGCCATTTTTTCCAGTATCTTCTTTACGGCGAGCTCTTCAACTTTATAGTTGACCAGACCTCCGAACTATGGATGTGAAATTACGAAAATGCCCTTGAACTCTCCTATTGTGCCTTTTTTTCACTGTTTTGACTTCCCTTGCGTACCACTTGCATTAAGTCCCTAAAATCTTGGAACGTGAAGTCATTGAGGCAGATGTGGGACATATTAGTGGAGATAATGCATGCTTGATTCCCAGAATTCGGATAGAGGCCGTCATGTGAGATCGTGAGGAGACGTGCCAAATGCAGCGGCATACGACATAAATAAATGAAACATTTAGGACATGTGAAAAATGTCCTTACAACATATATAGAGTAAGGCTCATATACATCATGCTTCCTATATCTCCTATACATCACACGTAGTTCTAGGCCCTAACAATATTGTTTTTTTTATTTTTTTATTATACCCATGGAGTTTACCTACCAATCAACACATTTTCAAAAAATTAGGTCAAAATACAATTTCTAGCTATTTTTTAAAAATCCAACAAAAAACTGCTGAAAATACCTTATTTAAAAGGGTTTGTGCCAGCATAATTTATTAAAAATAGCTAGGAAATGTATTTTGACATAATTGTTTGAACATGTGTTGATTGAAAGGTTGATTTCAATAGAAAAATAAAAATTTGGAAAATGTATTTTTATTTCTATCTTTTTTTAAAAAATCCAATAAAAAACTGCTGAAGATACCTTAATAATAGCTAGAAAATGTATTTTGACATAATTTTTTGAACATGTGTTGAATGAAAGGTTGATTTCAATAGAAAAAATAAAAAAAATGGAAAAAAGGAAGGTTAACTCCATGGGTAAAATAAAAAAAATATTTATTTTTATTTTTATTTTAGGGCCTAGAATTAAATGTGATGATGGGTGATGTAGGAAGCATGATGTATAGAGCCTTGCTCTCTCTCTCTCTCTCTATAGAAAGGATAAGGTGTGAACCAGTATGCGGTCCAATTTTTTAAAAATACTAAATAAAATTTATTTTGAGTTGATTTTTTTTTGGAGTATTTAAAACATTTTACCTTACCCCTAAAACAAATTCAGATCAAAATGATTTTTTTACTGTTTTAAAAAAATCGCTCATGAGTGAGTTAAATTGAGCGTGAAGATTCAAAACAAACACTATTTGATGTCCTAGGTACAAATAATTATTAAAATTTTCTTTGAAAAACACACATGTAAATAATTTTTATATTAACGAGTATTTTTGTTTGGCAGGGAACAAAAGAGGAGATTATAACCCCGTATCTTGACAGGAGAGATGAACAATTGAATCACCCCTCTATGATGTAGGAGAACATTTGATGAAGTTAAGAAATCTAAGGTATCTCATAATGGATTACGTTAACTTTGCTGGAGATTCTAAGCATCTACTTTCAAATTTAAGATGGCTTCAGTGTTTGGGAAACGGGGGGAATTTTTCTCTATCCAATTTTCATCTAAAGAATCTTGTTATTCTCCGATCAGCAGATTACGCTATCACAGATGACTGGAAGGGTTGGAGTTAAATCAAGGTCTCGTAAAATAAAATCTCTGTTTTTGTTTCTATTATCACAACCTCATATGATATTCCCCTTGTAAAGCAAATTGACTTTAAATTTTATTGTTGTACAAATGGCAAGAAAGTTGAAAGTTCAGATTTCTCAATTTTCCAATGCTTGAAAAGCGCTCCAAACATGGTGGATCGACTTACATCCACACTTAGTTAATTTGGATTTATGATATGGATCGATCTCAAGTGATTCATTGAAGCGAATCTCAGTGACAGCAGCAGTAAGTTTCACACTACTTATGGTGAGTTTACATGTTGGCTTTCCAAAGTCGACTCAACTGAGAACCACTTATGGTGTGTCGATCTCCAAAATTTTGTAAATAGTTGTACGATTTGAATCATTTATGGTGACCTTGTCTTGGGTTTTAATAATCGAGGAACATGAATATTGGTATAAATCGTGCAAATACAAGACTCTTCGTTTAATTTGAATAAGTGTTACATGCATAGACAGTGAAGATGGGGGGGATGGTCGATTTTCTATTGTTGCAAGGCAGTAGATTTTTTTATTTTAGAAGATATAATTATATATAGTCAAAACCTCTCATATAATGCAAAAGTAGCCTTTAGCCTTGTAGGATGTGGCTTATAGTCTTTTATTATCTGATAGCCCAGAAGTGGTATTGTCAAAGACTTTATATTACATTATTAGATGTAGTTGTCACTAGCTGTTAATAGTTGGGACCCTTATTTCCTTTTAACTTTCGGCTCTGATAGAGTGTAGTCAGTTTAATATTACTGACACGTGCAAGCAAATAGTACATCTTATTCAAATCTGGTCTCAAAAGTCAGGTTATTCGTAGATTGTTGTTCAAAAAGTATACCTGAGGTGGATCAGGGTCAGTTGTCCCTATTTTGTATCGGAAAGTATACCCGAGGTGGGTCAGTGGGTTTTTTGTTTAACAAACATGATGGATCGACTTACATCCACACTTGGTTAATTTGGATTTTTGATGTGGATCGATCTCTAGTGATTCATTTATGCGAATCTCAGTGACAGCTATAGTAAGTTTCACACTACTTATGGTGAGTTTACATATGGGTTTCCCAAAGTCGACTCAACTGAGATCCACTTATGGCGTGTCGATTTACAAAGTTTTGTAAATAGTTGTATGCTTTGAATCATTTTTGGTGACCTTGTCTTGGGTTTCAACAATCGAGGAACATGAATTTTGGTATAAATCGTGCAAATACGAGGCTCTTGATTTTATTTGAACAAGTGTTTCAGTTACACGTATAGACATTGAAGGTGGGGGTGATGGTTGCTTTCCTTTCGATGCAAGGCCGTAGATGTTTTATTTTATTTTATATTTTAGAAGATAAATTATATATAATCAAAACCTCTTATATAATGCAGATGTAGCCTTTAGCCTTGTAGGATGTGACGTGTAGTCTTTATTTATCTGATAGAAGTAGTATTGTCAGAGACTTTATATTGTATAATTAGATGTAGCTATTAATAGTTGGGAACCTTATTTCCTTTTAAATTTCGGCTCTGATAGAGTGTATTCAGTTTAATATTACTGACACACACAAGCAAATAGTACATCTTATTCAAATTTGACTTGATATCATCTCAAAAATTTATGGTTTGACATTATCACACATAATTTTGGGGAGAAGCGTATATCATTCGCCAACAACCAAATCCCAAGTTTCACCAAGAAAGGCAGCCTTCTGAAGAAAGTCAGGGACCACCTAGGTCTATACATAGATCTTCATGTTGGTCGACGTTTACTAAGTTAGGATTTGAGAACAAGAGGAGACCACACGCCTCCAGGTGGAAGAAAATGCTCGCCTAAAAAGGCGACTTGAAAGGATGGAGAGAGATCTCCATGGAAATACCTAAAGACGTCGTGATAGGACTCCTAGTTCTCAGGAGAGCAACACTCGCAGCTGAGGGAGGAGCTCTAGGCATGACTAAGGTAGATCTGAGCATGGCAGGTCAGAGCGGGATCGATCAGAACCTGGCCGATTAGAGAGACGCCATAGATGCAACGATCGTCAAGATGAGAACATCATAATTTTTATTCGTAGAGAGATGGACCAACATCTAGCCCATCGAGGAGCCAGGTCTACTAGGGTGCTAGTCATGCGAGCTCTCAACACCCAAATGAAATCCCCTTTTTCAAGGGCGGTTTAGAGGAAAACCCCCTAAAGAAGTTCACCATTCCCAGGTTCAAGATTTATGATGGGAAGATAGATTCCATCGACCATGTTCGACAGCACATGCATGTATTGACCCTTCAAATTTTCCCTTCTAGCCTATATGACGTAGCACATAAGTGGTTCGAGAAGTTGTCACATTGATCATTCAGGAGCTTCAAGGCCTTAGCACAGGCCTTTACATATCGCTTCATAACTAACAATTCCCACCCCAAGAGGATGGATTCACTGCTCATAATGAAAAAGAAGCCACAAGAAACCCTTCGCAACTATGACAAGAGGTACTGGGAGGTTTTTAATGAAGTGGAGGATTGCTAGGAGCAAGTTTCCCTTACATCCTTTAAGATTGGTCTTTCGATCACATCTCTGTTGCACCAATCCCTAACTAAGAAGGAAGTCAGCACCATTGACGACCTTATGGATCGTATTGAAAAATACGCCAAGGTTGAGGATGTGGTTCCCTCTAACGTAGGGGATAGCAGTCGAGCAAAAGTGATCAAAGGAGGAGACAAGAGTGACACTTCAAAGAAAGGGAACAATATTGGGGGCAAGAATGACTCTAATAATGAAAACAAGCCTGATCCTTCGAAAGCGTTTAAAGATGTTAACACAGTCTTTAAGGAACCAATCTATAAAATCTTAAGCAAGATTAAGGTTCAACCATTTATCAAGTGGCCAAAGAAGATGGGTGGTGACCCAATGAAAAGGAATAACTCAGTGGGATGCGCATTACACAAGGAGGGCAGCCACAGAACTGATAATTGCAAGGCTCTGAAGTCACACTTGGAGGAGTTATTCTTTTTTTACTTCTTCCAAGTGTAGGATAACCCCAAGGGGTTGTGAGTTTTTTCTATCAATTGGGGCCCTCCTTTCACCACGCCCATGGGGATGGTCTACAGGGCCGATCGACATCACATTGAATACATAGAAAAGAAAACTGACAAGGTCGCAACTAATGGTGACCAGAAACCAGACAATATCCTTGATGATTACCTGAGATAGAAGTTTGCAATGATTTATGGAGCGTTCGATCTAAGAAGATCCAAGGCAATAAGATCACTGTTGTCATGGAGGCATTCTAGATTGATCCTGCAAAGAGCCAAGCTGGCAAGCACTGACGACCAGAGGACTTTGACTACACCAAACACATCATCTTCACTAAAGAATATTTGATCGAAGTGAGGACCCCACATCATGATGCACTCGCGATAACCCTTAGAATTTTTAATTAGGATGTCGACAAGCTGCTGGTGGATCAGGGAAGCTCATCAGAGGTAATGTACCTAGATTTATTCCACAAGCTCACGGAGACCCTTATAAACAAGGTATTTTGAGCAGTTTTTTGTGGATTTTTAAAAAATAACTACAAAATGTATTTTGACCTAATTTTTTGAATACCGATTTATTGGAAAGTTAATTTCAAATGAAAATTAAAAAAATTGAAAACAAAAGTTTTTTGGGGCCTAAAACTTGGTGTGATGTATGAATGATGTATAAAGCATGATGTAAGTGAGCCTTCTCATATATATATATATATATATATATATATATATATAAATAGAGAGAGAGAGAGAGAGAGAGAGAGAGAGAGGCAGGCTCTTGTGCACTCCAAGTTTCAAAATACCATTAGGAAAGATAGTCCTACCAGTCAGAGCAGGCAACATCTCAAAGCTAATTGATTTTTTGGTGGTAGACATAGAGTCCCCCATATCATGCCATTTTAGGCAGAGGTTGGTTGTAATCCATGAGGATCGTACCTTCTACCTACCACCAAAGGCTGAAGTGTATCATTGATCGGAGAGTAGTCAAAATTCATGGCGACTAGTCCACTGTAAGAAAATGCTTCATTGTAGCCATCTGTCCTTGGAAGAAAAAGAAAAAGGAATCAAAGGATGATTTAGAGGAAGCATGGGAGGGGGATACACCCTCTAAATGATAATTACGATACGGTCGACCAGGGGTGGAGGAGACCAGGGTCCACCCCGCTGTCAGGGTGATTGAAAGGCTGGTGAAAGTTGGAGCTCATGACAACTTGGAAGTTCTAATTGAAACCGCACTCGCCGATTACTAAAAGAAAGAATTGATTACCTTCTTGAGAATCAATCTGGATGTTTTTTGCACGGGAGCTATATGATCTGCCTGGAATCGATCCCAACATAGCCTGCCATCATCTGCACGTTGACCCAACCTTTAAGATGATCACTTAGAAGGCTTACTAAATAGCCCTCGAGTTGGCTATAGCGATGGAGAACGAAGTAGGGAAGCTTCTAGACGCAGGATCCATTAGGGAAGTTCAGTTCTCCAAGTAGTTATCCAACCCAATAGTGGTACAGAAGAGCAACAACAGTTGGAGGGTCTGTATTGATGTAACAGATCTTAACTGAGAAAGTCCCAAAGATAACTTCTTACTGCCTAAGATTGATCAGTTGGTTGACGCTAAGATCACACACGAAAGGATGGGTTTTCCTAATGCCTTCTCAGGGTACCATCGAATTTCGCTGTTCGACCCGGATTAGGATAAAACGTCCTTTATAACCCTTATTGGGTTATACTGTTACAAGGTCATGCTATTTGGCCTAAAAAATGTAGGGGAAGCTTATAAGAGGCTGGTCACGAAGATGTTAAGCGATAGATAGGAGACACGATAGAGGTCTACATCGACGACACGTTAAAAAAGAGTAAGAATAATGATGATCAACTTACGGGCTTAACCAAAACCTTTGAAATCCTTAGGAAATACCAGATAAAACTTAATGCAAGTAAGTGTTGGTTCAGTGTCCAACATGGAAAGTTTATGGGATATTTGGTCAGCAAAAGAGGAATTGAGGCCAATCTAGATCAGATCGATGCGATCACCAAGGCCTAGCCTCCACAGACATTGTGAGATGTTTAAAAGTTCACTGGTATGATCGCACCACGTAATCGCTTCATCTCCAAATCTTTGGAATGCTGCCGACCATTTTTATAGTTTTTAAAGAAGGACAAAGGCCTTATGTGGAACGATGATTGTTCAAGAGCCTTAGAGGATATCAAATCATACCTTAGCAAATCGCCTCTGATGATGACTCATGATGAAGGAGAGTGAACTCGTATCTGGTATGTGAGAAGGAAGGAGGACAATATCCCGTTAATTACGCTAGAAAAACACTTCTAGATGCATAACAACGTTACTTACCCCTGGGAAATCTTGCCTATGCATTCATTGGGTTGCCTCAAGAAAGCTGAAACACTACTTCGAAGCTCACTCAATAACAATGATCACTTCCTTTCCCCTCAAAGCTTCTCTTTGTAAAGCTGACCTCTCTAGACGACTCTCGAAGTGGTCGGTCGAGCTCGAAAGTTTCGATATCCACTTTTTACCAAGAATAACAATTAAGGGACAAGTCTGGGGGACCAGCCTATAGACTAACAGGAAACGAAGGAGCCAATAGATGAGGAAGCACAGTCTAAGGAATGGACCCTATACATTGATGGAGCCTCAAATTTTAAGGGGAGGGAGTAGGAATTATCCTCGTCACACCAGAAGACACTATCATCGAACAGGGAATTAGATTGGGATTTGAAGCCTCCAACAACGAAGCTGAATACGAGGCACTGATTTCTGCCTTGCGTAAGGACCAAAATCTAGGGGCAAGGCACCTCAACGTGTTCGGCGAATCCAAACTGGTCTCCAAGAAAGTTAGAGGAGATTTCAATGCAAAAGATGATAGAATGACAGCCTACCTCGCTATAGTAAGGGAACTTATGACAGGGTTTGAGAAGGCAAGTTGTCGATCCACATATATTATTGTTGTGTGTGATCTTTACTTTCTGCATTTACAATTGTTTTCGTGGATCTTTATTGTGATATTTCTTGCACTCACAATTCATATTGTTATTGTGTCGTTCAATTTGCTCTGTGTATGTTTATATTCTCGTAAATTCTTTCATCTGCTTAATGTTGTGTAATTCTCCGTGTTTGTAATTATATCAAGTTCTAATATCTAGCCAAATTCGATGTGTAAAGATCTTATGATGACATTTTCATCTGCCCAACAGATTATTTATGTTTTTTCTCCTATAGTTAAATTTGATTTCTCTCTCTCTCTCTCTCTCTCTCTCTCTCTCTGTGCTCACGCGCACACTCTCAACACTTTTTGTTTGGGATTTGTTTTGATTTAATCTACAATTAAAAATTTAGAGTATTGTTGTGCGAGTGTAAGAGGTGTATAGTGTATTTTTTTTTTACTGTTTATTGATAGAAATTTTCCTAAAAACATTATTGCATGCACCAGTTGTCATAACAAGAGCAATGATAATGTGAGGCAAATTTATGCTCTTTAGACACCCATGTTAATGGACTACCCAAATTGAGTCTCTAATTTTTTAGGTAAATTGAGGGATCTTTCTATAATTGTAAAGGGACTATTAGGAATTTTTTTAAGGTTTGCTTTGGACTGCTCTATGATGGTAAACCATCACCAAATGATTTTTATTATAGTGCAGCACCATGCTCTGCCAACTAGTGTGGCGTCCTCTTTTATGTATGCTAAGTGCTCCAGGATTGAAAGAATATGGCCTTAGGCACCATAAGATGGAAATTGAGTCTGTTGTGAACATATGTTAATAGTTAGAGGCATTTGTGATAAGTGAATTGATAACTTGAGAGCAAGATCCATCGTATATCCCTCTCTGCATGAGGCTGAATACATACAAGGTCAAGCAGCCATCTGTCTGGTCAACCGAATGCATATGTTATAGTTAGAAACATTTTCGTAGAGTCAACTTAACCTATCCATATGGGAGGCTTTTATTTCAGGAGATTCTTTTCTTAAAAAAATCTAGTGAGAGGTTCTCAAACAATATTTCTAAAAGACTATTAAGATGAAAAGGTGTGTGAGCCTCTCAGTGGCTAAACCCTAAGTCCCTCACCCATGCTGCAAAGTGTACCACCACCACGGCGCGCCACCCAATCACCATTTGTTACTCTGTCTTTCACTTCCTTTCTTGGTTGTCCATCTCTCAGTGCCTAAGTCGAATTCGAAGAGCTTGTCTTCATTTTTTCCGTTCTCTATTTTTTGCTTAATATATTTGTTTTGTCTCCGAATTTTCTACATTTTTTTCTTAAGTTCTGTGCCATAATATTGATGTATCTATATCTTGATTTATTCATATAATTAATTGCCAATTTTCTGATTATAGTTAATTGATCGAAAAGCTTTGTCAAATTTGGATGGCTTGCTTATACGGTGGTATGTTATTTTATTCTTGTGTGGGACAAAGATTTTTTTTTTGTGGCATTTATGGAGTCAGGTTAGACATTATGGCTGATGTGTGGTAAAGCTACAATAGCTTACCATACGATGATAACCCTTTAAGTAGTTGATTCTATTGTGGTATCCATGTAATCCTGTAAGTAGCTATGGCCAATTATATGCAATAACTTATCTTGGCTTATTCAAGTCTTTGAGTACGTGAGTAATCCCCAAGTATATGTATGGCCAATCATTTTTATTACTTAGTAGCTAAATTGACAATTCTGAATCATAGTTGAGCTTTTTAAGGAGAAACCAAGTTCCATACTCATTTCAATGTGAGAGTTTCAAACTTAAAACTCCATTGAAGCAAAGAGCCACCCCAAAACCTTTTGATCTTAAATCCTCTTCATCAAGCCCTCTTTAGCCAAAGATATAAACCGAATACTCATGTGTGCTAAATATTCAATCCAATACCATCTTTGAGCAACGTACTTATGATTACTTGTTTGTTTACATTTTTAGAGAGAGAAAGTAAACCCATTTCATAGTTTTTTTTAGTGAAGAAATTTTGCTTTACGTTATGGTTATGAATCTTGTTGTTACTTACAATTGAACTTCATTGTATCTTCATGACCGGTAGTGCCTTAGTTGCGGAGACTCAAGGCGTAATAAGACCTTGGGCTCTTGCACGTATCTTTTGGGTAAGGACGGGTATAATTTCTTTGTTGGCTGCAGTTTGTAAGGTGTTATAATTCCTTGTGAGGTTTTTGGTTCCACCTTAGTGAACCGGAAATAGTGAAGCTTCTCGAGTACCGTTTCGAGTATGGATGTAGGAAAAAGTCAAAACACGTTAAAACCTCTATTTGCAAAGTTTTTCTAAATCCTCTCTTACCTAATTATGTTTGTTGTTGATTAATTTCTTATACTTGAATTGATTTATTATATTGCAATTAATATTTAAAGAAAGTCAAGAAAGTTTTAAAATTGCCATTAATTTTATAAATACCTAATTCACTCCTCCCCCTCTTGGTTATATTTCATGGCCAACACGTAGGTTATGAGTTTCAGGTGAACTCCTTTCAAGTGGGGGAAAATGATGCACACGGGAGAGCCCTCTTTATGGTCTGCAAGCTAGAGTGGGAAAACATCAACTTTCTTATTATTTTTAGATGTCTCTTAATTAGATTAGATATAGGTACCTAGTTTTATTTTGATTCCTTCTATTGCTTGGCCTTTCCTAATCAGGATTTCTCCAATATTAGTATAAATAAGGTCTTATCCCCTCATTGTAACTATCCAGCTATAAATGATTGTTTAGTTTTATATTATGTTGTTTACATCACAAAAATACTCAGCAAGACATGTTAAGTTAATGTGACCCCATCGATAGGATCTTGGCTTTCCATCCAATTTAACTTCCTCCTAACTTTATACACATGCAATTAGTTTTCCAAACCCTGTGTAGTGGTACCCTAAGTAATATAAAGGCATTTTTTTGGGGGTGAAACCTATGATCGTGGGTAAAGATTAACCGGCAAGAGTTGATGTAAGAGGAAACATTTTTACAACAACAATTTATAGGCCACCAGTTAATCTCTCTAAAATATATTCATCTCAAAAGTAAGTGTCTACAAAGAGTGGCCAAATGCCTTATTTATAGGTGAAGTTATCTTGCTAGACAGGAAAATAGTAAAGAGGGCACACTAAAGACATTGAAAGACAATGTCATCCTCTAACCTATTATAACAACTAAAATAGATAAATAACCTAATTAAACATGAAAAAAAAAAAATACAAATAAACCCTGGAACACGTCACTCTCCCTAGTTGAGAAAAGCTCGCCCACGAGAATGACAATGAGAATAAGAGAGGTCAACGTGAGATGAGACATGCAAACAACACCATTCTCCCCAACTCAACATCCTCTTCGATTTCGATGAGGGTTTGTTGGTTGTCCACCTCCAAATGTGGTTGAAATTAGGACTGAATTATAATCTTTAAGAAAGTGGGGACTAGTTCTAATTATTAAAAACTTCAGGTCAGATTCAGAAATTTTAAAAAATCCAGTTGCTGAAATATAACTTTTGAAATGTTCAAGTAATTTTTAGAAGTATGGGGAGATTGTTGGTTGTGACTTTTGCAAGGGGTGTAAGTGCTAAAATTTGAAGATTAGGGGACGAGAATATATATCTAAAGTGTTTATTTTATAATTGAGATGAATATATTTTAGAGAGACAAAGTAAATCTTAATCCCTTGTTTGCACTTTAGGGTTATTCGATGGGTCTTGTTTCCAGTCGGTGGGGGTCCTCAATGGTACTATGTAGTTGTGTATTGAAATAGTGGCTTATGTGAATTTATGAAGAATTGAATTTTGTTTGTTGCAATTGTTAGGGGTGGGTTTATAACAACAATGGTTACCTAATTGTTAAGGCATATCAATTCTTTTTTGGTTTGTTACTTGTTTTTGCTGATTTATTGTGACATTTTTTTTATTCAGATATGTGACATGGTTGCAATTGCAAGATATTTTAATGAAACTGAAAGTTCCCGTGCTGGATAAAGCTTCTTTATGGGTTGATCCTGGGTTTGTCATCATAAACTTATTTGAAAGTTGGGATATGTATAACTGATTTATTTCTTATGTTGTAGTGAATTTATATTGATGTGATATTTTAGATCTAAGGTTTAGGGGTAGAGTTAAGGGTGGTGTCGCTTGACCATTGATGGCGGGGGAATAATTTGTAGGTGTCGTGTGCCGTTTACTCCGAGCCTTACCCATGACTCTACAACAACTTCGAAGGGGAAGCATTTTTATAACAAGACCAATGGCCTCACTTTTCTCTCTAAAATATATTAATCTCAGAAGTAAATGTCTACAAAGAGTGGCCAAATGCCTTACTAGTCAGATTATGTTGATAGTCAAGATAACCTTAAAGTGCAAAAAGACTAAGGGGGGATTAAAAGACAATATCACCATCTAACCTAACATGACAATTAAAGAGAGAAATAAATTGATTAAAGATGGAAATAAAAATTACAAAAATACATATAAACTCCCAGACACGTCGAGTATTCTTAGGCATAACAAAACAAATTTGTTTATGCTAATTTAGTGTCTTGAAATGTCTTCATAGTCAGTTAGGAATTTCATCAAATGGTGAATAGATTTCTATCCTCCATTGGTAAATATAGTGATATCATCAGCATAAGCAAGGTGTGACACCACTATGGTTTGAATAGTAGTGTAGAATGGCATAATTTTCTTCTGTTCAAACCATGCTTTTAAACCTTAGCTAAAATTATACATAGGTTAGGGGTCAAAGGATCTTATCGAGGCCTCCTAATAGGTTACTTCTTCTAAGTTCTTGACAACCCATTATTATATTTAAGAAATCCAAAAGCTTTATCATTCACCATTATAGAAAACCTATGAAGTACAAATACTCTCTCGTGAACATGAATCCTTGTATGACAGGTGCCAGACTTGGATTTTCTGGGGATTAACACGCAAGGATACACATGATATTGAGTCTACTCGTTTTCTTATTATTTTTGAATCATTGGACATTCTGTGACCCATTTGAGATACGCGAGAATCCACTTAAGATGAAAGATAATACGTTGCTCTTGATAAGCTTCATGAAAATCTGGCTATGCATGCCAGAGAAGACCCTAATAACTAAAGGGGGAGCGAGGAATAAAAGCCTCTGAGACATGCCAAAAATTATTTTTTTTAACACCCGGGGGTCAAATGTTTAATATCACAAAAATCTTAGCTTAAAAAAATGCAAAAGATGCTTTAAAACACACCATTCACTTGGTAAGTTTTCCTTGTCAAAGGTTCATTGCTTTCAATGGATTTCTTTTGGATGAGATTTTTCACATTGTTTGTCCTCTTCTCATTGTGTATTCTTTGGTAAATAAATAATTTTTGAGGTGTTTACTTGAATCATGAATCTGTTCTTTTCTCATTGTATTTTTTCTCTTGCCCACTTTTAAAGGTATTTCACATTCACACTACTTTACATTTACCTATCCCCATTTAAGTTTCCTTTTTTATTTTTTATGATACAACTTATCAAACAAAGTTCCATGTTCTTTCTTCTTTCGGGACAATTAATGTTTCTATTTTCATTTAATTGAATTCTTAAAGTATAAATAGTTTATTTTTAATTAATACACACACACACACACACACAGTCACACCCCAACATACCTCATTAAGCATACCTCGTGATCATACCAATTTGTAAAAGTGCTGAAAGATAGAATGCTTAACCAAAATTAGTATAGATAATCTCCATAACGAGTAGATCATACGCAAAAAGTTTCAAAAAAATGTTTAGTGTGTGAAATGAAATTTGGGTTTATATATGCATTTTGACCATTTGAAGTTTTGATTATCATCTAACCCGTTATTAGATTAAATTTTTCGATGAAATTTTTTGTATAGAATATCCTCACTATGAAGATAATTTACACCAAATTTGGTTAAAAACATCAAGTTTATAGCATTTTTAAAAATTGGTATGCACTTGAGATATGTTTTATGAGGTATTTTGGAGAGATTGATTGTATGTATATATACATACTGATTATGCTCTTGAGATACGTGGGATAAATGTTGGAATATGGTCTTGGAGAAGGGGTTTTGGTAGTGGTAATGGCTTGATTTTTCAGCTTTATAGGCCAAATAGACCGCATCATTGAGTGTGTTGAGAGCATACATTTGAACTTTGTCTTTTAAATCTTTTCTCAAATCGAAAAAGGTAACGAGCAATATAACTAGGCTGGGATTCAGCAAGACTGGTTCTTAATTGAAGTCTATAAAAGTCTGTGGTGTATTGATGGACAATTCTTGTACCTTCGCAAAGTTATTGATCAAAATTGACCTGTAGATACCTTTCACGTAGCATAGACCGCATTCGTGGCCAAGTTTGAATGTGACTCTTGCTGGCCTTAAGTCTATTGGATTGGACCTGATCCCACCAGTAGGGATGGCAACGGGGCGGGTTTTTAAAAATCCTAACCCGCCCCATTTTATAAACGGTGTGGGGCAGGGTAGTTTTTATTTAAATTAATTCCTAACCCGCCCAATTTAATAAACGGGGCAGGTCGGGGCTCCTGCGGGTCAAGGTTAATTTTAAAAATAGTAAAATTAAAAATATTAAAATTAAAATAAAAAAATAAAATTTAAACCCCCTCCATTAGGGTCAGACGGGGCGGGGCTCTTAGGGGTCGGGTTAAATTGCCATCACTACACACCAGGCTGATGCACCACCGTAAAGCTTGTAAGAGACCAACTTGACCCGATGTTCTTCTGGAATATCGGTATATTCGAAGTAGCTTTTGATTTTCTTGATCCAATCAAGAAAGTCCTCCATTTCCAATTGCCCATCGAACTGTGGGAGGTTGATCTTCATTTTAAACACGGATTTGTGTGGGTGAGCAGGAAACTGAGGGTGTTGTTCCCATTCTTGAATTGTGAGGCATTCGTCATCGAAGTCCATTTGTGGTGGACGATGAAACTGTGGAGCTGGTAAGAAAAGGACTGGATTTTCTTGAATTTGGATGTTGAGTGTGGAATTTTCTCAAACATCAGGGGGTGATTGTTTATTGGCGGTGGTTCGGGTTGGATATTGCCAGCTCTAATTCAAGAAAGCTGTTGAACAAGGGTAGAGACTAATTGTTGGAGTGTTGATAAAGAATCTTCATTCGTGGTCAGTCGTCTCTCTAATGGAAGCACACATTATCAAACCTAGCATCCTGGGTGCTGTCCGTGCTTTAGTAGATTACCAATGGCTGGAGATAGACATCCACGCAACATCAATTAACATTATCAAACCTAAATTTTATCATTACCTACATAAGTAATATCCATGTGAGTTTGTCATAAGCTTTGGGTAGATATGTTTGAATGCAGTATTTCCACCTCGTCTTACGTTGGGTTCATGCATCATTTCTTGGGCAAGAGAATGTTGTCAATGAACCCTCTTCCTTTCAAAATGGGAACCATGCTCCTCTGAGATCAATTTAGGAAGAACACATCAATGAAGCAAGTAGTAGCTAGGGATTATGGAAATTTAATTGCTTGTCATAGATTTTGGGATCTCGATCCCAAAGAAAAGCTCCCCAACAACATTTAATACACCTCTTTAATAAATAATAGACTCTTAGCATCCATACTCATCACCACTTTTTTATATCTAAGCAAGATCAAGATTTTTGCACAACATATCATTATCCTCGGAGCTCAAAAGAGCAAGTAATCCAACACAAGAGGTAAATGAGTTCGTTGTCTGCCACCGCTTACTAAGAATTATTAATTCAACTTGAAATAATCATTAATTGTTTCCTTTACAAAAACACATGAAACTAATATTTAATATTAATGTCTTTTTCTTTGCCAGGGAACAAAGAAAATATTAGCCCTCTGTCTTGACAATGACATAGAACAAAAACTACGAGAGGATCCTCCTCGTTCTCTTATAGGAGAAAAATATGAGAAATTTTCGTATCTAAGGTATCTAAGAGTGGGTTACGCAAACGTTTTTGGAGATTTTAAGCACTTTCTTTCAAATTTAAGATGGCTTCAGCATACAGGATGGAAGAAGAATTTTAAGCTAAGCAATTTTGGTCTAAAGATTCTTTTTATCCTCCAACTATCAAGTAAAGCTATCACAGACGAATGGATAGGTTGGAATCAAATAAAGGCGACATGTTTTTTTTTTCTACTTATCAATTTTCACCACATCTTATCATATTGCCCTTAGAAAGGAAAATTGACTTCATATTTTCTTATTTTTATAGTGCGCAACACAGATGAAAGTTCTAAATCTCTCACATTGCGTCGCTTGGTAATCACTTCACATTTTTCCACGCTTGAAAATTTAGAGAGATTGATTCTTCCTTACTGTAGGGATTTAAAAGAAATTGGTCCAACAACTGGGAAACTAACAAAATTAAAAGTTCTAAATCTTTCAAATTGTGAGGGATTAAAAAGAGCCCAATGTGCATGTTTACAAATCTGGAAAATTTGGACTTAAGGGTTCATTTGATTAAAAAGTGGGCAAATGTGGGGATGGCAAAATTTTCCATGGGTAAAATTGGCAAATTTTACCTAGTTTTTTCACATGAGGCTATCAAACAACCATTAGGCGAAATTAAAGTTAATCCAATTAGTTTGTTTAAATATTTTTTAAAAACATTTTAAAACAATTTTTAAAACATTTCTAAAACAGTTTTTATAAAACAGTTTTAAATAAAACAATGTTAAAACAGTTTTTAAAACAAGTTTTAAAACAATTTTTTTACAACATTTTTATAAAACAGTTTTTAAAACAATTCTTACAATATTAGAAACAATTTTTTAATTATTCAAAACAGTTTTTTTAAACCTTTTAAAATAGTGTTTTTGACAGTTGTTTAATAAAACAGTTTTATAAAACATTTATTTTAAAATATTTATTTTAAAATAGTTTAAAACATTATTAAAATAGTTTTAAAGCAATTTAAAAACATTTTAATATATTTTTTATAAACGAGTTTTTTTTTATATTTAAAACAATTTTATAAAATAGATTTTTTATTTAAAACAATTTTTTTAACAATTTTTAAAACATTTCTAAAACATTTTTTAAAAAACATTATTAAAATAGTTGTATTAAAATATTATTAAAACAGTTTTTAAAATATTTAGTATAAAAAAATAAAAACAACACTTGAAAGAAGTGGCAAATTTGGTTGGCAAATATTTTCTCACCCAAATAGCAAAGTAAAATTTGCCAAATGTTATGCATAGGAGGTGTTGTACATTGACAAATAGCTTGTAGGCAAATTTTGCTATCAAACACACCAAAGTATAGGCAAATGCCATATTTGCCCACTTATTTTCCATTTTTCATGGCAAATAAGGCTATCAAATGGACCCTAAGTTAGTGTTATGATCGCTGTAGACTTGATGTGATTGAACAACTAAAATCATTGAGATACTTGGATACACCAAGTTGTAGAATCTTTAAAAGACTACCAGCTCTCTCGAACTTGAAAAGGTTATTAAAATTAGCGATCAAGGGGTGCAAGGAGCTAATCGAGATACGAGGTCTAGACAAATTGGAATCCTTAGAACTTTTGAATATGAATGGTTGCACATCCATTGAAAGTTTTCCTGATATATCCAACTTCGGAATGCTAAAAGAACTAAATTTATGTCAATGCAAGAAGTTACGTAAGGTTAAGGAACTTGCGCTTTTGGAATCCTTGGAGATTTTGGACGTGTCATGGTGCATATTATTGGAAAGAAAACCAGATATATCTAAGTTGAAAACTTTAAAAAAACTAAGAATCAGTGGTCTCCATTACTTCACTGAGATTCAGGGGCTTGAGGAATTGAAGTTGTTAGAATCGTTGGACATTAGTTATTGCACGTTGATTGAAAAATTACCTGATTTATCAAATTCAAAAAAATTGAAAATCATAAATGCTTCTGGCTATGAAAAACTAACTGAGACTGGGGGGCTTGTGGAACTGAAATATTATTGAACTTGTGGCAATGCAAATCAATTGAAGAATTACCTGATTTGTCAAACCTAAAAAATTTAAGAAAAACAGTAGCTCATGGTTGTGTGAAACTAACTGAGATCTGGGGGATCGAGGAATTGAAATTCTTAGAATTGTCGGACAATGATGAATGCAAGTCGATGGAAAACTTACCGGATTTGTTAGGCCTTCAATGTGTAAAAGAAATAAGAGTTTCTGGGTGTGTGAAACTAACTGATATCTCGGGACTTGAGAATCTGTATTATTTACAAAGGTTGTACACTCGTGGATGCACCTTTCTTGTAAATCAGAACATGGAAGACCGATAAATGGCACGGTACTCTTTACAAGAGGGATTTTCCACGTGTGCTCTCTAATTATTATTTTTCGTCTATTTTCTTTCATTTGATTATAGGATGACTTAACTTCATTCCTACTAAATTAAAAGCCCGGAGTCCCCTTGATGAGCATGGGCACTAAGAACATGGTAAGTCTATCTCTATATATTCTTATTTGTTGTTCTCTTTTGTTTCAATTTTGTCACATGATTGAAACTTGTGAAATTTCAATGCAACCTGATAATTTAATAACATAAAATTTAATTATATTCATATATAATCTAGTAATAATTGAAAGGTAAAAGGCCCCTATTGTTTACTGAATGTATATATTGACCGGAATAAATAATTGAAAGGGAAAGGGAAAAGGCCCATGCAAAAAAGTATACATTGTTTTCTTATCTCTATTCATACTTAATTAAAACTTTTTATACATACAAGTACAACCTAATACGTTGGGAGATATTTTTTATTAGTTTTACCATCCCATGCTATCTTCTCATACTCTTATGATTCCATTGAGTTCCTGTCGAAAAAAATATTATTGAGATGCTTGTTTTTGTCTGACTTCAGAAGTTTAGATAGAGAGAATTAATTGGATATTTAAAGACAAGTAAGATAAAAAAATATTAGTTTTGGAGAGTAAGTGATCAAGCTTCACTTTGGGCATCTTTAGTGAAGGATATAGAGATTCATATGTTGTTACTTATTTGGGAGTGGTAATCTCGTAAATTAGTTGTATATTTCATTGGTAGTAGGGCTGTATTTATTTTTTAATCAGAAACAACATAATATCTACTTTATATGGAAGGTTGATTTTTTAAAAGGAGGAAAGTGAGGAAATCACCAAGTATGATTGGGACTGCTCTAAAAAACATCATATACTCTTTCTTCATTTATTGCCCCTAGACTAATGAAAACAACCACTAAAATTATAACATTTTATTTATACATCCATCCGTCTCAAAAAATTATTTTTTGACTCGTTAAATTTTAAAATTACAGCTCAACTCTACAATATAACATTTTATTTATACAACCAATTATCACTTGTTTGCAAATGATTGGGCATAAATATTGTACATTTATCCCCCTAATTTCAGTACTTTTGTGAACTCGAGTGATGTAACATATATGGATTTGATTCACATTTATGCTACTAACCTTCGTGGCGAGTATTTCGTGTTTTGCGCTTCTCTTATTGGTTTTACAGGTTAATTATGCAAGCAGTGCAAAAGAGGAAGCAAGACAATGTTAGAAAAGCTAAGAAGGCAAGTTCAAGGGCAATTCAGTAATTTCTCAGCCCAATCCGGAAGGAGAAGTCAACTAGAAAGTTGAAGAGCTCGGAACAACGAGAACACTAGAAGAAACGGCACCCAAATCCGAGCTACGGTTGATGATTTATGCCCAGTTGAAGTTGAAGAAAAATCCAAGGAAGAAAGGAAAGAAAGCTAAAAAAATTCTAAGTGTTGAAGAAGCACCCCAAACCTGCAAGCATTCGCGAACCCCAGGCCGAACCGGTTTGGGGGGGTGAACCGGTTCGCAGGTACACCCGAACCGGTTCGGGGTACCTGATGCGCGAATTTTGTCTTTTATGCTGATTGGTTCCCAAGACTCCTATTAGGTTTTTAACACTCCAAAATTGTAGGGAACGGGGGTAGCATCTTAGGAACAGCCATTAGGGATAGTTTTAGAGAGTTTTTGATAGAGAAAAATAGGGAGGAACATCTAGGAACATCAAGGGAATAAATTGCTTCAAGATTCAATTGTTACGGGTTTATTTTTCAAGTTTTAATTCAAAATTCAAGATTCTTGTCATTGTTCTTGCATGCTTAGTTTTCCGTATTCGATTTAACGAATTGTTGCGTTCATAATACATCTTTACATGTTTCAATCTTGTTTCATCATGATTTCATACACATGCAACGTTATTATTTCATGCATTAGTCTATTTAACATGTCTGGCTAGGTTTCAAAGGTTGGGATGCATGAACCCAACCTGCTGTGTTAGTGTAGGTGTATAACGTTGATCCGATGAATTTAACGATTGATTTTGATCGTATCTCATAATTACATAATAATTGTGGATCTTTATATCTCGTTTGCCTCTGGGTACTCGTGATGATTTAGAGTACAATTTGAATGCAATTACCGCGATACCGATTTACTCATCCTCGGATTAGGTATGACACGGGCTTGAACCTCGTATACATAATGCTTGGGAGTCCTAAATTCCGGGTCGGATTAATCGGATAAATTTATGATTGACGTTGTCACTGCACTACACTAGGGTTGGGGGATTGTATTCCCATCCTGTTTTCTTATCATTTAGGTTCAAAAAGTTTCAATTCAATTTTTCATTTCTCATTTGGATAATTTAGTTAGTTGCATATTTCATCACAATTTCATAGTTGCATTTAGCTTAATCAATCCCAAAAACCAAAACCAAATCTGTTCCTTTCTTTTTAGAGTCATCGTTAGGATTCCTCCATCTTATCCCGTCGTCACAACTCCGTTGTCCTTTTTCCCTGAGGATCGATACCCGACTTGTCGGATTATTACTTGAGCGACAGGCTTGCACTTGAGCCTAGAGAGTACACACTTTAGAGACATATTCTGAGTCGTGTCAAGTTTTTGGCACCGTTGCCGGGGAAATAGGTAGACTTAGGATTAAATTGAGTTAATCCAAAGCTTTGACTAAAAAAAAAAACAAAACAAAACAAAAAGATTCATAATCATCACCTCTCCTAAACTTTAATGCAAAATTCTGAAACCACTCCCACACCCCATAATACTCCAACCAGCATTCACGAAAATCCACTTGTTGAGTATAACCGTGATAGTCCCCACACTCCAAACGCCCCACAGTTTTGGATCCCACCGCCCACACCGTCGCACTCAGTCTCTAGTAACACTCCATTCTCATTCGTAGGACACACTTCGAGTACACCTAGTGAGAGCGCCGAGTCGTCAAGTGAGAGAGAGATGTCGTAACATAGTAATGTACCCACCGGTGAGGACGAGCTTCCGTACCGTCCGTTGATAGAATTCTTATATCCTGAGCGCACTGTCACTCCGGGATGCATTATACTCCCGTATAATGCCGGGCAGTTTCGTTTCAAAAATGGAATGATCCAGATGCTACCACATTACCACGGTATGGATTCTGAAAAGCCATACCTCCATATAAGGGAATTTGAGGACGTGTGTGATACTCTCAACGATCAAACCTGCACACAAGAGGTAATCCGCCTCAAACTCTTCCCCCTCTCGCTTAAAGATAAAGCTAAAGCTTGGCTATGGTCTTTACCTCCAAGCTCGATTCCATCCTGGAATGAGCTACAGTATAAATTTCTCAAGAAATTCTTCCCAACACATCGAACAATCTCTATAAAGGCTCAAATTCAAGCATTCAGGCAACAAGAAAATGAGCCATTCCATCGGTGTTATGAACGTTTCAACGAGTTAGTGGCTTCATGCCCCCATCATGGATTTGATCCATCGCAAATCATCTCCTTTATCTATAATGGGTTGAATCTTAATTCTAAACAGCTTGTTGAAACCATGGGAAGTGGTCCATTTGTCGATTTAGATGCCCATGATGCTGATCTTCACAAGAGGTATGTGGCCGAGACTACCTAGTCCTGGGATACATCCGATTCGAATGCTCAAAATCGAAATTGACAATCCACCACCGCTCCGTCGACGTCCGGTCTATTCCACGTAGATAAGAATTCTATGACGGACTGTCGATTGGACACCATTGAGAAAGGATTGCGAGACCTATGCGAGTTATATGGAAAAGGACTAGTTGGACCCATTCCAAACCCTATCGTGAAGGTGTGTGTGATTTGTGAGGCGGGACATTCAACTGAGGAATGTCCTACGATACCCGCCTACAAAGTAATGTTGCAAGAGCAAGTTAGTGGTATAGGAGGTTTTAAGGGTAATTTCGGTGCCCCGCACGGGAATTCATACAACCCTTCGTGGAAAAATCATCCTGGTTTTAGCTACGGGCAACAACATGCCGCAATGAACCCTCCTTCGCATGTTACCCCTCCTCCGCCACAACAATTTCAACAAGCTCCACACATGCAAGGACATGTGCAAGCACCACCACCTCATGGAAATTATATCCCGCCACAGCGGAGAACTCTCGAGGATACCATGAATCAATTCCTTGCAAGCCAGACTGCAACCAATGCCAAATATGATCGTCTGATCGGCGACATAAATGCAAATCTGTCAAAGATACAATCCTCGTTGAGTGTTCAAGAGAAGGGCAAGTTCCCTGCCCAAGGCCAACGACCTCCCCAAGGTCAAACTAGTGTTAGCTCCACATCCACTGAACATCAGGAGCAATGTCAAGCAGTGACCACTCTTTGTAGTGGAAGAGTAGTTGATTTATCACCTCCTCCACACGACACAACAAAAGACAAGGAGATTTCGCCCGGCACAAAAGAGGCCGAAGATGTCCCCTTGAACGAGAGTGACAAGGAAGACACTAGTGAGCCTGAGGTGGTAGTGAAACCACCCTCCGCAGCACCATTTCCTCGAAGGTTGATTCCCGCTCAAAAAGGGAATCCACCTGATGAAGTGCTAGAAGTACTTAAGCAAGTAAAGCCGAATTTACCCTTTCTTGATGCCATCAAACAAATTCCAGCTTATGGCAAAGTTATCAAAGATTTGTTGACGGTAAAAAGGAAGATGAAGGTAAAAAATAATGTATTTCTAGCCCAGAACGTGAGCTCCATTCTACTAAATGATCTCCCGCCTAAATTCAAAGATCCCGGTGCACCCACTATATCCTGCATCATTGGAGAAAATCGAATTGAGAAAGCCTTACTTGACTTGGGTGCAAGTGTAAACATACTCCCCTACTCCATCTATAGGAAACTTGATTTGGGCGACCTCAAGCCCACAAGGGTCACTCTCCAATTAGAGGATCGATCAGTGAAGATCCCCCGAGGCATAGTCGAGGACGTGATCGTCCAAGTTGACACTTTCTACTTTCCGATAGATTTTGTCATTTGGGACACGGAGCCCTCCTTTAACTCGAGCAACCATGTTCCCATCATCCTTGGTCACCCTTTCTTAGCTACAGCTAATGCAATCATCAACACAAGGAATGGGCGAATGCAACTCACCTTTGGGAACATGACCTTGGAAACTAACATTTTCCACATAGCCCAAAATGCAGGAGAGGAAAATGATCTTCACGCGGTGAGCCTCATAGACGAGGTAGTAGAAGAGTACTTTGAGGAAAATTTCTATGGCGACGCTTTAGAATCATGTTTAGCTACGAGCTATGAGTGTGAGGGGATGTATACCCACTTCGAGAGGGAGGTTGGAAGGTTGATAGAATTACTCGATGAGAGTACGTCGGACGAGGACGTGAGAGAGGTTAATTGGGTTTCTAGATTCGAGGAATTACCTCCGAGGGATACACACATGGCTCCCTCCAGTGAAAAATTCCCAAGCCTCAAATTAAAGAAACTCCCCTCCCATATCAAATATGCATACCTAGGAGAGGATGAGACATTTCCTGTTGTTATCTCCTCTAGCCTAGATGAAGGGCAGGAGGGTAAATTGTTGAGAATTCTGAGGAAGCACCAAAGTGCTTTTGGTTGGTGTATCGCTGATTTGAAGGGGATAAGTCCTCTGATTTGCACTCACAAGATTCATCTCGAAGAGGATGTCAAGCCCTCTAGAGAAATGCAAAGAAGATTGAACCCCAACATGAAAGAAGTTGTGAGAACCGAGATCATCAAATTGTTGGATGCCGGGATTATCTACCCAATTTCGGATAGCAAATGGGTGAGCCCTATTCAAGTCGTCCCGAAGAAGTCGGGTATGACTGTGATCGATAATGCTAAGGTAGAGCTTGTTCCCCAACGCACCACCATCGGTTGGCGCATTTGCATTGATTACCGGAAACTCAATGCGGGAACTAGGAAAGAACATTTCCCCTTACCATTCATTGATCAAATGCTTGAGAGAGTTACGGGCCACCCTTATTATTGCTTCCTTAATGGTTATTCCGGATATAACCAAATTGAGGTGGATGTACTCGACCAAGAGAAAACGACCTTCACTTGCCCTTTTGGTACGTTTGCCTACAAACGTAGCTTGTGTAATGCACCCGCGACTTTTCAAAGGTGTATGTTGAGCTTATTTAGCGACATGGTCGAGAGAGGACTCGAAGTGTTCATGGACGATTTCAGCGTTTTTGGCACCTCTTTCGATCATTGTTTGGACAAGTTGGAGAAAGTACTTACCCGATGTGTGGACAAAAACTTAGTGCTGAATTGGGAGAAGTGCCATTTCATGGTCACCGAGGGAATAGAGGTTGATAGGGCTAAGATAGATGTCATAGCTGATCTTCCCCCACCGAAATCGCTGAAAGACGTGCGCTCTTTCTTGGGCCACGCGGGGTTTTATCGAAGGTTCATTAAGGACTTTAGCGCCATCGCTAGACCCTTAAGCAACCTACTTATGAAAGACAACCCATTTGAGTGGATAGAGGCATGCCAAGGCTCCTTTGATAAGTTGAAAAACATGCTAGTATCCGCTCCCATCATGCAAGTTCCGAATTGGTCCTTACCATTCGAACTTATGTGTGACGCAAGCGATTATGCGATCGGGGTAGTTTTAGGCCAACGTAAAGATAAGCAAGCTCATGTCATCTACTACGCTAGTCGGACTCTTACCGGACCTCAACTCAACTACTCTACCACGGAGAAGGAGTTGCTAGCGGTAGTCTTTGCCCTCGATAAGTTTCGTTCCTATCTCATTGGTTCTCCCATCACTGTTTTCACTGACCACGCGACTTTAAAGTATCTACTTGCGAAGAAAGATGCCAAGCCGTGCCTCATAAGGTGGATCCTACTCCTACAAGAGTTCAATCTCTCCATCAAAGATAAGAAAGGAGTAGAAAATGTCATTGCCGACCATTTATCTCAGCTTTCGTCCGACGTACCTAGTGATCCCATACCCATAGACGAGCACTTTCCGAATGAGCAACTATTTGCTACTTCTTCGTATCCCTGGTTTGCGGACATAGTGAACTATCTTGTCACGGGAGCCGTCCCTCCCGATTGGACACCGCAAGATAAAAAGAGGTTTCTTAATTGGTCGCGCATGTTCTTTTACGATGATCATTTCCTCTTTAAATATTGCACCGACCAAATCATCCGACGATGTGTACCGGATGACGAGATCCCGAAAGTCATCCAGTTTTGTCATTCGGAAGCATGTGGAGGCCATTTCTCGACGAAAAAGACGGCCGCTAAAATTTTGCAATGCAGACTCTATTGGCACACAATCTTCCGGGATGCGAATGACGCTTGCAAGTCATGCAATAGGTGCCAACGAATGGGAGCCATTTCTCGACGCGACATGATGCCCCTTACCCCCATACTTATCATTGAGATATTTGATTGTTGGGGTATTGACTTCATGGGTCCCTTCCCCCCGTCCTTTGGTTTCCTATACATCCTAGTCGCGGTAGACTACGTTTCTAAATGGGTGGAAGCTCTAGCTACTAAGACTAATGACAACAAAGTGGTGATAAAGTTCCTACAGGAACACATACTTTCTCGCTTCGGTGCACCGAAGGCGATAATTAGCGATAATGGCACGCACTTTTGCAATAGGCCATTCGAGAAGCTCATGAGAAAGTATGGCGTCATCCACAAGGTTGGGACGACATATCACCCACAGACGAATGGGCAGGCCGAGCTAGCGAATGGGAGATCAAGAACATTCTTGAAAAGACCGTTAATCCTACCCGGAAAGATTGGTCCCTTAGATTGACCGATGCACTTTGGGCCTATCGTACCGCATTTAAGAATCAACTTGGCATGTCTCCTTTCCGTTTTGTGTATGGCAAACCTTGTCATCTTCCTGTTGAGCTCGAACACAAAGCGTATTGGGCAATTAAGCAATTGAACTATGCCCTGGATAAAGCCGGTGAAGCCCGTAAGCTTCAATTGAATGAGCTAGAAGAACTACACAATGATGCGTATGAGAACGCCAAAATTTCGAAAGAAAGGATGAAACTTGCTCATGATAGCATCATTCGACGCAAAGAGTTTCATCCCGGGCAAAAAGTTCTTCTCTACAACTCTAGGCTTCACCTCTTTCCAGGCAAGTTGCGGTCACGATGGTCCGGCCCGTTCGTCGTGAAGAACGTTTTTCCCCATGGAGCTTTTGAACTAGACGATTTAAAAGGGGAAAACACGTTCAAAGTCAATGGACAACGCCTAAAGCCATACCTAGAGGCGTGTGAGTATGAGGTCGACACAATTTGGTTGTCGGACCCCGTTTACGGGGCCAATTGAGCTGAGAAAGTGAGGTCGTCGCACCCCCAACGCGTATGGGGTGAATTTGTATGTATAGTAGTCGTGTGTGAATAAGTTAGTTAGGAGTCTGGAGCCTGAGTTACGAAAGAGATCGGTTAGCACGCACTTCGAGGGAGTTAGTACGCATTATGAGGTTGAATTCGAGGAATTTTTAGGAACCCCGAGGGCCTAGGAAGTTTTTAGAGGCCTTATGCACAAGTTAGAGGATGAGAGAGAACCTTAAAACGGAGAAAAGAGTGAATTCCAGCGTTCGGACCAGCATGTCACCCCGAACCCCATACAGAACCGGTTCGGGGGGGGGGGGGGGGGGGGGCGAACCGGTTCGCAGTACACCCCGAACCGGTTCGGGGGTACCTGGCAGATTCTTCCCCCTTAAATCCAAATTCATTACCCTTCCCTCCATTCTTTCACCCCTTCTTCCCCATTCGTTTTTCTTCCCTCCAAATCCTTCCCTCCTTCCCAAATTCATCCCAATTCACTCCCTCCCTCCTCTCCTTCCCAACCTTTCACATTTCCCACCAAAACACACCCCTTCACACCTATAAATACCCCACCACCCCTCCTCCATTTCTCATACCAAAACATTCTCCCTCACTCTCTTCTCTCCCATATATTTTTTTCCCTCTCCCTCTCTCTTTCCCTCAAAATGCCGCGCCCTCGCCGCACCAACCTCCGCCCCAAAAAATATGACGATACCACCATCCTTGATGACCCGGGTAAGGGGGTATTTCGATGTGTCCAAGAACGTCATTGGGCCGAGAAATACTTCTCGGCCACGCGCCCCATCCACATCGAACGCTTCGTTGATTGGGGCTAAATTTCGGGCGATGTCACCGCCCTATTCGATCGCCGCGGTTGGTGCTCCTTCCTCGCCCCAACGAGCACTAATGTGTTTGATGCCGCCATTCACCAATTTTATGCGACCTTGGTTCGCAAATCCTCCACACTTCACGAGTCATACCTTGACGGTATCACTATTCCCTTCTCGGCGGCCATCATCGCACGCAAAATGCGTGCCAAAGGGGTGATCCTCCCCGTGCCCTTCCAATACCCCAACAATGGTACCCCCATACCAAAGAAGAATGCATCGCACGCATGGCACCCAGGGTGGAATGGGTGCGCGAGTATTTTCCTATTGGTGGGTTGGCCTCCACGGTGCGCTTCACGTACCTCATTGCTTGTGGGGCCATCCACCAAACCACTAATGACTCGGTGGTCCGGTTACGGCACGCTAATTTCCTCTATTACTTTTTGGACCCCGAGAGAACCATCAACCTTGCCCACCTCTTCTACGCGGATATCCTCAATGCCGCCTATGATGAATATGGCAAAACTGCACTACCTTACGCCCGTTTCATCACGGAGCTCTTGATGGAAGCTGGTGTGGATGACCCCGGGCAATAAATTCGACTTCCTCGCCCCATTGGCGGCACGTCCACCACTCGTAGCGAACGCCAAATGCGCGTAGCTCACCCCGACCGTCCCATTCTCGAAGAGGATGTGGACGAGGAAGCTCATGAGGAACCGATGATGGACGTCGATGAGGACGAATTCGAGGAGGATGAGGAGGATTCTGATTTCGAGCCCCCGGAGGCAAACTTCGAGAGTCGCCTTTCGGCGGTTGAGTCCCGTCTCGACGGGTTCATCAACCAATACAATCAAGATCAAGCGGCTTACCGAAGGGACACCCGGATGATGTACCAACTACAAGTCCACCTTCACCAACTCAACTTCGGCGGTCCTCCTCGCCCCTTCTTTTATGACCCATATGATCCAAATGCACCCAACACCTCCCACCCACCTCCACCATAACCTATGATTGTTTTTATCTTTTGGTATGGATGTCGGTTGTTGTAGGAATTTCACAGTTGCTTTCTCATTTCCTATGTAACACAGGCTTCTCATTGTTATAATACAAGCTTGCATGTTTTCATATTTGTTTGTTTTATTTTTCCGCACTTATTATTCGCTTTGAGTTAGATTTTAGTCCTTTTTGCTTGAGGACACTGCAAAAGTCTAAGTTAGGGGGGGTCACAAGTGCGTATTTCTAAAACTTCACAAATTTTCAAAAATGCCCAAAAATTGCAAAAAAAAAAAAAAAAATTTCAAAAAAAATTTGAAAAACCCAAAAATATTTTTGTTCAAAATAAATAAAAATTGGAATTCAAATTTTCAAAAATATCATTAAAAGTCGAGTTGGAGTCTCAAATTGTAAATATCCAACATACACAAAGCCGAAATTGACCAAAGATGGAAATTGTGCAAAAATTGACGACTTAACGAATAAATGTGGAGATTAACAAGCCCGGTGAGATTCGAGCCTATCCCGTTTTGTGAGCTTTTTAAATCATTCCGAGTTAATTGTTACTTTTTAGCGCTTAATAAGTTATCAAGGACCTCAATCCTTTCATTTTGATCGGTTTTGAAAAATGTGTGCAATATTGCCTTGAAAAAACGTGCCAAATTAGTCTCTAAACTTAAATTCACCTCGAAACGCATATGGTAACGCAATTGGCATTTTGGACAATGAAGTAGGCCCTCGTTTGTCACCCAAAATTTTGGCTAGAAAAAGTAGCGAAAAATCACCCTTTGTAACCCAAATTGAGCCGAATAAATTTCCCTTTCGTTTGACAACCCGAAAAACCCAAAATAGTCGGAATTGCGAAAAATGAAAAAAAATTCAGAATTTAAGTCCGAAAAGTGCAACAAAAAGGGGCAAGAAAAAATAGAAGAATGCTCAACAAAAATAGCAAGAAAAGAAAAGAAGTGAAAAAAGAAGAAAAAATGAGCAATAGCCCGGAAAAAGCACAAATGGACATCATTAATGACTTTTCCAATTCCAACCTTTCATTCCTCCTTCATTTCACCCAAGGCACCCTTTAACCCGAAAAAGTCCTAACCGAGTCCAAATTGCGAAAATTGATTACCGCGTGGAGAGTTAAGACACCAAAAGATAATATAAGAGGTTAAGTGCGCGAAATAGAGGCAATGTTCCCGTTTTTAAAACCGTAATCCGTTGATGAGATCCTTTCTCCATAAAGTTTTCGTCTTTCTACTTGTATGCGTGAATTTGCTTCCATTACATTTACTCTTTATATCACGCATGCGGAGAGAATAGCCATAATCCGAGAGATTCGTTTGTGAGAGCGTTCCGTGAGAAATTGAAATCAAAACGAATTTTCGGATAAGTAACGTAATGATCAATCAGTGAAAATTGGCGGTTACATTTCCGGCTTCGCACACACACACTACGGTTCGAGACTCGTAAATATGACTTAATGATGACTATTTTCTGGAAAAGTTTGAATTGCACAATTTTTGCATATTTTGAATTTTCTTTGAGTCGAATTTTGTGGGTATATTCACTGCAAACCCTCACGAGACACAACTCGTCCTACTAGGATAACCTAGAGGTTTAAAGGCTTGTTGCATGCGCTAAATGCAATCGCTTGCCCGCGAAAGAGGTGCTCTATCCCAATAAAGTCTTTGATGGATCCTTAACTCATACTCTCATTCTTTTACATTGCTCGGGACGCGCAAAGTTCTAAGTTAGGGGGGTTTGATTGGGCATAAATATTGTACACTTATCCCCCTAATTTCAGTACTTTTGTGAACCCGAGTGATGTAACATATATGGATTTGATTCACATTTATGCTACTAACCTTCGTGGTGAGTATTTCGTGTTTTGTGCTTCTCTTATTGGTTTTACAGGTTAATTATGCAAGCAGTGCAAAAGAGGAAGCAAGACAATGCTAGAAAAGCTAAGAAGGCAAGTTCAAGGGCAATTCGGTAATTTCTCAGCCCGATCCGGAAGGAGAAGTCAACTGTAAAGTTGAAGAGCTCGGAACAACGAGAACACTGGAAGAAACGGCACCCAAATCCGAGCTACGGTTGATGATTTATGCCCAGTTGAAGTTGAAGAAAAATCCAAGGAAGAAAGGAAAGAAAGCTAAAAAAATTCTAAGTGTTGAAGAAGCACCCCAAACCAGCAAGCATTCGCGAACCCTAGGCCAAACCGATTTAGGGGGGCGAACCGGTTCGCAGGTACACCCAAACCGGTTCGGGGTACCTGATGCGCGAATTTTATCTTTTATGCTGATTGGTTCCCAAGACTCCTATTAGGTTTTTAACACTCCAAAATTGTAGGGAACGGGGGCAGCAGCTTAGGAACAGCCATTAGGGATAGTTTTAGAGAGTTTTTGATAGAGAAAAATAGGGAGGAACATCTAGGAACATCAAGGGAATAAATTTCTTCAAGATTCAATTGTTACGGGTTTGTTTTTCAAGTTTTAATTCAAAATTCAAGATTCTTGTCATTGTTCTTGCATGCTTAGTTTTCCGTATTCGATTTAACGAATTGTTGCGTTCATAATACATCTTTACATGTTTCAATATTGTTTCATCATGATTTCATACACATGCAACGTTATTATTTCATGCATTAGTCTATTTAACATGTCCGGCTAGGTTTCAAAGGTTGGGATGCATGAACCCAACCTGATGTGTTAGTGTAGGTGTATAACGTTGATCCGATGAATTTAACGATTGATTTTGATCGTATCGCATAATTACATAATAATTGTGGATCTTTATATCTCGTTTGCCTCTGGGTACTCGTGATGATTTAGAGTACAATTTGAATGCAATTACTGCGATACCGATTTACTCATCCTCAGATTAGGTATGACGCGGGCTTGAACCTCGTATACATAATGCTTGGGAGTCCTAAATTTCGGGTCGGATTAATCGGATAAATTTATGATTGACGTTGTCACTGCACTACACTAGGGTTGGGGGATTGTATTCCCATCCCGTTTTCTTATCATTTAGGTTCAAAAAGTTTCAATTCAATTTTTCATTTCTCATTTAGATAATTTAGTTAGTGTAAGAGGGTACTTTAGATTATATATGGAGGCGTAACCCCTATTGAGTATGGTAATCACAAGTTAATTGGCCAAAGCTTTGGATTAATGATAGAACACATAAACATGAACCCAATGAGGATAGACTCAACTTAAACTCACAAAACTCTCGTGTATAACTCAGGGAATAATAATGAACTTTTAGAAGTGGCTTAGCTAGAGGGAGAGAGAAGTAAGCAGCCTAGATACACCTTGGTAGGAAGGTAGAAACACACCAAACACCCTCTACAAATCTTTGTCAAGTATTAAAAGCTTTATAACAAATGACAATGGTGAGTGAGTAAACTCTCTGGTTTTGCAATAACTTCTAAACTCTCCAAAAGTCTCTCTCTTTCCTCAAAGGTGGTTGAGGTCCTTAAATAGCCCTCCACACCACCCCCGAGGCAACTCAGTCATTAAAACTATGAAAAGACATCCCTCATACTTTATGTCACAACATTAAATGCCTGATGCACTAGTTGTCTCCATGTCATAAACATTAAATGCCAAGACATGCCTTTTGCCTAACCACTGTGTGTCAGGGGGCTGTTGTCGCAGATGTGGCTCACCAACTGCCTGACAGCCCCAAATACCAAGGTGGTTTACTCAAGAGCAGGGCTGGAATTATTTAGCTGGCTAGTGACATCACCTATAGTAGATGTGACATTAAGTAGAGGGCTACTTGGTTCATAACTCAACGCCCGATGGGACTCCAAGCTGCTCCGCTTGAGGTTCCACGGCCAGGGTCCTTCGGTGTTTTACCAGGTGTATCTAGTATGGTCAGGACAAGCCCCAACGGTGCCTTACTTCTCAAACCTCCAAACCAGATCCCTCTAAAGTTCCCACGGTGAGGTCATTCGATAGAGCATGAAAGCTCTCCCAGGCCCTGCCAAGCCTGGTCTCTCGCAAGTACCGTTTGACCTCATACGAACTCTTTTGTTATTATCGTTACGTAATTACAACCGTTATAGCTTACAGTAAATGTAACCAAAGATACAATATGACTATCACAACAAGCCGAAGTATGAGTTGCCACGCTTGGGTTGCCACGCTAAGCTGCCTCACCAAGCTGTCATGCTTGAGTTGCCACGCTAAGCTACCTCACAAAGCTGGCACGCTTGAGTTGCCATGCTAAGATTCCTCACCAAGCTGCCACACTTGAGTTACCACGCTAAGCTGCCTCACCAAGCTGCCACGCTTGAGTTGCAACGCTAAGCTGCCTTCACCAAGCTGCCACGCTTGAGTTGCCACGTTAAGCTGCCTCATCAAGCTGCCACGCTTGAGTTGCCACGCTAAGCTGCCTCACCAAGCTGCCACGCTTGAGTTGCCACGCTAAGCTGCCTCACCAAGCTGCCACGCTTGAGTTGCCACGCTAAGCTGCCTCACCAAGCTGCCACGCTTGAGTTGCCACGCTAAGCTGCCTCACCAAGCTACCACGCTTGAGTTGCCACGCTAAGCTGCCTCATCAAGCTGCCACGCTTGAGTTGCCACGCTAAGCTGCCTCACCAAGCTGCCACGCTTGGGTTGCCACTTATTGCGTTAATCCTCAAACACTGTTGCTAATTTAGGGAATTGTCCCTAATCTCAGTATTACCTTCAAGCCCCCTCTACATTTGCCCCCTCATGAAGAGATTTGTTGGGACAAGAAATGTCTGCACGAAATGAATCAACTTGATGGATTTTTCTTTGTGTAACCGTTGGGACATCTTCTTCGTTGGGGCCTTGTTAGATAAGTCTGACAAAAAGGTTGGCGCCAAAAACTCAAGCTTGCTGAAGAAGGCAACGCTTCCTATTCTCTATGTGTCATTTCATTAATGAAGTGGCGCTGTCTTTTCAACTGTCAAAGCGCTTCCCGAAGTGCCACGTGTTCATGTGAAATGATTACAGGCGGCCGTGCACGTGCGAGGGTGGGGAAATCTAAACGCCAAACTCGAAATTCTCAACAGCCATATTCAAAATACTTTGAACCTTCTCCTTTGTTTTTTTTTCTTACTTCGTTATTATCTTCTTCCTCAGACTGTCGCTTCTTTTCTAGAAAGAGATAGAGAGACTCCATTGTTGCAAGAGCTTTATTCTTCATCTGCTATACCACCACTTGTGATCGTCCGCCTCCATTCTTGCTCTCAATCCCTTTTCTCTCGAAGCTTTCTCTGTTACAGCTTCACTGATGCCATGGCGTCTTCAAGCAACCCCACCATTTCCGCCACCAGTGTTCCGTCTGCCACCACCACTGCTGCCTCCGTCCTGGGTGCCGCCCGCCAAGAACAGCTGAGGTTTTACCATCGCTCTCCCATTTTTGGGGAGGGTGATGGCTTTGCTGGTGCCTGTAAGGCTGTTTGTTTTTCCTCCAAGTTTGACGCCCTCCTGTTGGGTGATGAGGACGAAGAATTATCTAAGTGGGGATTTCTGCCCCCAGAAGGAACTCTCAGATTTTGCTTGGAGCGAGGGGACTTCCCATGGTCCCATATTGATTTCGAAGCACCCGGGGGATCCCCCGCGCACTTTGCTGCTTGGAACTCTCATATGCAGAGTTCCTATACTGATGTCCTTACTAAGATTGGGCTGTAATGGGCGAGGTGGTTTGGTGAGTTTACTCTATCAAAGAACAACGCTGCCCTGCCTGTCCTGGTCTCTCGCTAGAACGTGGATACTCATACGTTCATTGCTGCCTGGGGTGAGTTTACCATAACTCTGGAGGATGTGTGTGAGCTCCTGGGCCTTGATGAAACAGGCCATGAGCCTTACACCGATGAGGCTCTTGATGCTCAAGAGACTGCGGATCGTTTGGAGTTGGATCGCATATGTCGAAGCTGCATCGGTTCTTCCAATAAAGCTACTTTTTCTCCCTTGATCAATTATTTCTTCCAGAGTTCTAATGAAGGCAGTTCTTCATCAACTGCCCCTGGTCAAGGTACGCCGTTGGAGCTTCCCGCTTACATTCTTGTGATTCTGTCCCGTTTCCTTTTGACGGGCAAGCCCAACGATCAGCCCCGAAGAGACCTCATCAACCTATCCCTTCGCTTAGCTCGAGGCATAAAGCTTCCCCTGGCTGCAATTGCCTTGGGATCCCTGTACACCTGGTTGGATAGGGCATTATTTGACATGGAACGCTCCATTGGCCGTTATAACTTGGCCAATTTTGCTAACAGTGTGCTTCTGACTAGCTTTCTCTACTTCCGCATTCCTACCGTAGCGGCCAAGCCCAACAGTCCTCCTTCGGCTGAAATAATTTTGCCTCCTCGGTCCTTCATTTATCATAAGAGACAAAGACGAAAGGAGTGGATTTCCGTGATTGATCGTTTTGAGAGTTTCGTTATGAGGCCCTATCAAGAAAAGGCCTTTTTTCATACTTGTAAATTTTTTCATCACGATGCCAGACTGATACAGGACCCTTCTCCCGACATTGAGGATCCCTCGCTTGCCGTGGTTCTTCTGCTTTCTCCTGGATATCTTCCCTCCTACACCGAGTGGGGATACACGAGCGAGCATTATAATCCCAACCGATGCAGCCATCAGTTTGGGTTTGACTAGGGGGTGCCACATCCAGTTTTCCAATCATCAAACCCTAAAGTCTCCTTTGGCGAGGCATGCTCCTTGTTTTCTTCGACTGCTGCGTGGAGGATATCTTCAACAATGGCTGGGCGTGTTACCATTCCCAGTATTACTAGGCATGGGGATGTGACCCCTCTGTTTGCCACCAAGTATTGGCCGAAGTAACTAGCTGAAATTGCTGAGTTCGTTGAGGGAGAGCCTGTGTATCCTCCCGTTTCTTCATTTTCTGCCCTGGAGTTGGGGCTAAAAGGCAACTCTGTACATGGGATAGAATTTCCTCTAAGTTCAACCCACAAAGCACCCCCCAACGAGCTTCCCCCACTTTGTGCCATGGTCCCAGTTGCCACGCCAAAGTCCAAAACTGCTGCTGCGAAGAAGGCTGCCCCCTCTACTGCAGTTACTACCGACGAGGGGGCTTCTCAACCACCTGCCAAGAAGGCAAGAACGGCCAAGAGTGGGACATCGAAATCGAAATTGAAGTCCCAGAAGCCCCAAACTCCCGTGGCAGCTCTTCCCATAGCCTCCGTTCCCCCTCCCATGCCTGCTGAGATGGATGAGCGTGTGAGGAGGGAGGCCCAAGCAGAACTAGACCGAATAAATACCGAGTATCAACGGCATGCAGTCGTTGTCCCTACCTCCGTTGATTTCCCCACGGTGGTGGTGGATCCTTCAGAGCCAACATCTAAAAAGAGGAAGAGTTCCAGGGTTCCTCAAGGGGTCAGTATTAGTGCAGCTAGCTCGAGGAAGAAGACCCTGGGCACCAAGTCCCAGAAGAAACGGATTCCTGAGGTACACTCGACCCCTGAGGTGCAATCCACCCCTGCCCCATCAGTTGCTGCTACTCCTCCCTCTTCGCCCGTGGTCGTATCTTCTCGTTCTCCTTCTGAATCGGAGGTATGTATGGCTGACTTAATTATTATCTCCTTTTTGCTTAAGGACGACTGTCTTTACTGATGTGTATATTTATCCCTCCCCCCTTTTTTTGACAACTGTTTTGCAGGGAGTTGAAATAGAAATACCAGACCCTTCCAGTCCTCTCGTGAGCCCTTTTGTGGGGGGACGCTTCGGTGCATCTCATACCGATGTGACTCCTCCCCGTTCCCCCATGACAGGGCTCACGTATTCTCGCCGTGGAGTCAGCCAACGTGCGAGGGAAGTCATTGTGGGAGGTGATGCCGTTGATCCTGCAAGTGTTTCCTCGCCTGAAGTGGTAACCCTACCCAAAGTGTCACATCCCGAGATAACAACCTTGGTTCCTTCTGATTCACAGGCCTCACCTGAGGTTCTTCTGCCCATTGTACTTGTTGAGGAGAGTGAGCCCGAGGTATGGTGTGCTCTGTAATTTATTTATTGTAGTCCTTTAGGTCATACTCTTTTCTTATTTGGCTTACTGAATTGTGATATGTTTTGGGTACCCCCGGTGGAAATGTCCTCGTTGTTGGCAAGCATTCTTCTTCCAACGATGCTGATGAGGCCCCCGACTGTCATTCCTTTGTTTAGCACCATAACCGAGGTAAGTAACACGTCGAGATATTTCTTCATATTTTCTGTGCCCATCCTTCTTTTCTAACACTTGGCTTTGTGCACAGTTTTCTCCTGATCTTGCACCCACTCCTGTAGTGAGGGCCCAGGTTGGTGTGTTTACATCCCCTCCTGACGTGGATTTTTTTGAGGGCTCAGTGTCTTCTCATGATGAACCCAATATGCTGGCCCTTGTGCCCTATACGGGTGATCAGGTTTGGACAAGCGTGGAGGCTTCTGCGTCTAGGGACCCCGTTATGGCATCTGGGGTAATAATCGCTCCCCCAACGGTTCCTGTCCCTGTGGCTGCCTCAAATGCTCCCGTTGTGACTGAGGTATATTTTTCTTGCTATCTTTTGTTAAGATTTTCCATAATCTCCATCTTATGATTTTTCATAAGATTGTTCTTAAACTCCCCCTTGTAATGGTGACTTAACAACGAAAACACTTGTTAAGTTTTTTCATAAACCCCACCTTATAACGGTGACTTAACAACGAAAACACTTGTTAAGTTTTTTTTCACAAACTCCACCTTATAACGGTGACTTAACAACGAAAGCGCTTGTTAAGATTTTTCATAAACTCCACCTTATAACGGTGACTTAACAACGAAAACACTTGTTAAGATTTTTTCGCAAACTCCACCTTATAACGGTGACTTAACAACGATAGCGCTTGTTAAGATTTTTCACAAACCCTACCTTATAACGGTGACTTAACAACGAAAACACTTGTTAAGTTTTTTTCACAAACTCCACCTTATAACGGTGACTTAACAACGAAAGCGCTTGTTAAGATTTTTCATAAAACTCCACCTTATAACGGTGACTTAACAACGAAAACACTTGTTAAGATTTTTCATAAACTCCACCTTATAACGGTGACTTAACAACGAAAACACTTGTTAAGATTTTTTCGCAAACTCCACCTTATAACGGTGACTTAACAACTTACCACTTGTTAAGTTTTTTATTCATAATTCCATTATTTGGGCTTTTTCTTTTCAGGTTGCTCGGGAAAATTCGCCCCCATTTCTCTCACCTGTAGGCTCGCCCTTCCGAGAACCTGATGTTTCGGAAAATTCTATTCATGATGATCAAGGTTCTACGACTGGTGCTACAGCCGAGAGCGAGTCTGGGTGCGAGCTTCCTCTTCCCGACCTGGCTCCTCATGCGTTCTGCCTCATGGTGCTTTGGCAGTCTCCTCAAATGCCTGTCAGCCATCGCTTGGTGATCGAGCAACTGGTGAATCGTCATCCTGAGACCTTCACACCAGATTGCCTACACTCCAATATTCATGTGATGAGTCATAGACTGCAAGGTATGGAGATCGTTGTTGCTGAAATTGCCGGTACCCCTACTGCAAGTGTTACCAGATCCCTTCTTAACCAATTTCTGGGTTTTCTGAAGGAGTTGGGACGTGATGGTTCCCGTTTTGACTGGCTTATAACGTATCTGAAGACCTTGAAGAACCAGCAACTGATCGGCTAGAGGGTGGTGTTACGAAAGCACCAGGAGGACTGCAAGCTGAGGAAGCTAGGTTGGTCGCATTGGCACCTCTTTTGGAAGCAGTGGATCAAGAGGTGAAGGATGCCGAAGAAGCTTTGTGCCTGGCCAAACTGAAACGTGAGAGACTCCTGATCGAACGTACGCAAGTGCAAATGAGGCTGTAGGTTTCCATTCACGCCCAACGGTCTTTCACAGTAGCTTCCTCGGGCATGCCTGGAGATTTTTTTTCTTCCCCAGATTTATCTTTTCTTTTAGAGTAGTTACTTCTTGTATACAGATCCTTTATTGCTTTTGTCTATGTAATTCTTGGGCAATAGCTCCCAAAAGAAATTTTGTAATGCTCTATTGTTTATGAATTAAGAACATATACTTTTCAATCCCTTCGCGTGTTGTGACTGCTGTTGTGTTCTATAGAGTTTTGTATTTCTACAATTCTTCCATTATTCTAAAAAAATGTCACCCAAAACTTGTACATTTATAACAATATCTAGTCATAATCGTCAGTTCAAACTTGGTTTTTATACACATGATAAACCTTCAGCCACTTATTGTTAATCTTAAATGGCTTGTCCTCTTCTATCTTCGAAATTAAGCAATAACCTGAGTCATGAGCTTCCTTCACAACGAAAGGTCCCTCCCAGTTGGCTGCGAACTTTAGTAGAGGAAGTCCCCTGATGTGCTTCACTGCCGCTTTCAATACGAGGTCTCCTTCCACGAACTTCCTTGGTCTCACCAAGTTGTCATATGCCCTGGAGAGTTGTTTCGTATATATTTGAAAGTGTTGCATCGAGTTATCTCTGTGCTCATCCAACGCTTCCAGCTGTACATGTCTACTATGAGGGAGAATGCTACTTCTCAAGGCATAACGAGCAGAGGGAACTTCCAATTCTACTGGGAGGATTGCCTCAGTCCCATAGACAAGAGAGAACGGCGTGTATCCTGTGGGTTTTCGCTTGGTTATTCGATAGGCCCACAAGACAGCTGGTATCTTGTCATCCCACGCCCCTGGAAAGTCTTCCATCATTTTGTCCAAAATATTAATCAGGGTTTTGTTAGTTGCTTCGTCCTGACCATTTCCCTTTGGGCATGCCACCGTTGAAGTGTGATGAACAATGGAGTATTTGTCCGTGAGCATTGTTACTTTAGAATTGACGAAGGGGGTCCCATTATCTGAAAGAATTACTTTTGGGATCCCAAAACGGCAAATGATGTATTCTCTGATGAAGTTGCTCACCACCCCAGCCGTTGCCCGTTTGAGTGGTATTGCCTCGGCCCATTTTGTGAAACATTCTGTTGCTACTAGTATCCATATCTTGCCTCTCGAAGAGGGGTGGATTGCCCCCACTAGGTCGAACGCCCAAGTATGAAATGGATAGAGCGTTGATAAAGAGTGCAAGTCTGCTGATGGGGCATGGATCATATTCCCATGAAGTTGGCAAGCCTTGCATTTTCGAACAAACTCAGCAGAGTCTTTCTCCATTGTTGGCCAATAGTACCCCAATATCATCAACTGATCATATAGCTTGGCACCTCCTATATGTGCTGGATCGTGCGCTTATTTGAGGACCTCCACTGCTTCTTCCCTTGTGACACATCGCAAGGGCCTGTTAAAGTACCCCTTTCGATAAAGCTGTGACAACCCTGCTTTTTAAATCTAATTCGGTTAGCTATGCCCAATTAAATTAAGCGGATCGTCAATATGTTGGCATTAGAAACAAAATTTAAATTAATGCAGTGAAGTAAACTTGTACACTCTCATACGTGTAACCATATCACATCATAACAGCTATAACAAGTGAAACCAACTCATAACTATTAACTGTAATATTCCATCAGTAATCTCAAACTGAAAATATAAAATGCCAATACATGTGACCCAACACGAAATGGGAAAGAGTAATACAACAATTCTCTTAAATCCAAATTATAAACAAAGTGATATTAATCTCTGATACCACCCTTAAGAAAAGGGAAACGAACGACATAAATTAAAATAGAATAACTCCACGGCTACATGAATCCTAAGATTGATATGATCTCATCAGGCTCCGTAGTCTATTGTCCAGCGGAACGAGGACCTGTCATAAATTATATATATAGGAGAGGAGCAAAAAGCAAGATAGACGGACGTCAAAGCAAGAAAACAAGCTATAAGATTATAAGATGTACTTATAATGAAAGCACACTAGTCATTACTCGTCTCCAGTAATTAAGTTGTTCAATTACCCAACCAATGCTCCTATGTCGTGACTACCCAACCCAAACTCGAGTAACGTGTAGTCTCATATCGTATCATGATTAATCATTATTAATCTCATTTCAGTATTTAATGTATCAAAATATTTCCTTCAAGTATAATATCATATACATCGATTCGGGATATTGCTTTAAGACACAAGCATAATATCTCACACAACAAGTCATATCGGGTCACTATCGTTACCCCGGGGAACAAGTTGTAACACTAGTCCTACACACGAATATTCCCCAATATTACGTGGCAAGGGCAATCATACTAAGTCCTAAATCACATGGCGTTTCAAGGTCTTTCTCTCCGACCCGCATTACAACCATGTGTCCGGTTCCGGTGGTTTATTTCCGACACGGCACTCGAGCGGAACCTAACCGGATCAATCACAAAAAATCGCATTCAACATGTGCCTACGTCGACCGGAGGACTAGTCTAGTGTATACTCGACAATATACATGTAAAACAATTTCACGCTCATGTATATATACAATCGTGTCAAGTCTCTTACTCGAGTTATACAATAATCATTATTTATAATATAACATAATTCACATCATTAATTTACTAATTCAACATCAAATCATTTCAAGGTTATATATCCCTAATAACCATAAGTATGTGATCAAGTTAGGATATTAGGCACAACACCACAATTATCTTACTAACAACATGAAAAACATTATCACGTTTATTTCGACAACATGCTGCCCAGAATTTAAAATGCAGATTCGAGGCTCTTCCGATCCGTTTTTGGGAAAACTTAAAACTACAAAGTTGTTCGGAATGTGATTTTCTATAAGGACTCGAGAGAACGCTACCATAGCCGGCCTAAAACAGACCCGAAACTAACATATAATATCCGCCCCTATTTTCGACAACATTCTGCCCAGAATTTTAAAACGCCGATTTGAGGCTTTTCCGATCCGTTTTTGGGAAAACTTAAAACTACAAAGTTGTTCGGAACGTGATTTTATACAAGGACACGCGAGCACGCTACCGTAGCCTGCTTAAAACAGACCCGAAATTAACATATATACAGTTCGGACCTGTTCACGATAACTTTCTGCGCAGAACCGTAAAACGCATATTCGAGGATTTTTCGATCCGTTTTTGAAAAAACTTAAAACTACAAAGTTGTTCAGAATATAATTTTCTGTTGGCAACGTGGACAAAACATCCATTTTCGGAACCAAAACAGCTCAAAACAGTTTTTTAATATGACGATTTACTCAAGTTAATAGATTTCTCAAATTCAAGAATTTCTTCAACAATTCAATCCCTATAATGATGTTATTGCATTTGAATCTACGTGGATGATGATCCTAATATATTGCATATCATTTTTAACATCAATATCATATTAATTTAGGGATCCAAATACATGTTCATGTGAAATTTCATTATAGATACATAATATACACATATAGGTTATTAACTTGCCTTAGATTGTGTGGAGATGTTGATGAAGAAGATGACAACCTTCTTCTTCCCATTCTTCTTCTTCTTTCTTCTTCTTACTCTCTCTCTCTCTCTCTCTCTCTCTACAAACCCTAGCCCCCTTTTGTGTAATGAAAAATTGAAGACTTCTTCTCTTCTTTTCTATTTATACCTAGGGTTAGATTATTTACAAAAATGCCATTGCCCCCAATTTTAACCCTCTCGATCCTTTTTCGCATTATTTCACTTATAATATTTAAGTTGCACATTCTTATCTCAATGAATTCATTTTAACTTTTCATTTCCAAACATTTCGAATATATATACTCACATAGTTTTATTTCCAAACATTTCGAATATATACACTGGAATAGTTTTATTTATTTATTTTTTTTTTCAATTTCAATTCAATCAAAAATGCGGGGTATTACATTCTCCCCCTCTACGAACGGGATTTCGTCCTCGAAATCCAAATTAAAACAAATCAATTCAAGTCAAGTAAGGTAGTTTCGCACGTACCTTTCATGAAGAGATATGGGTGACTAATTTGCAAGTCATCATCTGTCTCCCAAGTGGCCTCAGACTCATCATGATTACTCCACATAACACGAACAAGAGGAATAACTTTTGACCTCTACTGCTGCTCACGACGATCTCGGATCCTGACCGACCTCTCCTCATAGGTTCCATCGGGCTGCAGCTCAACCCCATCTAACTCTATGTGTAGGTGTGAGTTCTCGGGACATAAGAACTTCCTCAACATGGATACATGAAAAATATCGTGTGCCCGCTGGAGCTGGTCGTGTAGGCCTAAACGGTAGGCAACTGACCCCACCCCACCGAACACTGTTAACGAACCCACGTATCACGGTGAAAGCTTCCCTTTGGCACCAACGCGAACAATACCTCTTATGGGTGAGAACCTCAACAACACTTGGTCCCCAACGACGAACTCTAACTTCCTCCGTCTTATGTCAGCATAAGTGTTCTGACGATCTTGCTCGGTCTTCATCCGTTCATGAATCGCGTCAACCTTTTGCGAGGTCTCCCTAATAATATCCGAACCCAGCATCCGGTTCTCTCCGAACTTCAACCAACATGTAGGGGATCGACATGGCCTGACGTATAAAGCCTCGTATGGTTCCATGCCAATAGTCCGCTGATAACTATTATTGTATGCGAACTCCACCAGTGGCAAATGTGTATCCCAACCACCTTTGAAGTCCAACACACAAACTCATAATATGTCCACCAAAATTTGGTTTACCCGCTCCGTCTGACCACCAAACTGAGGGTGGAACGCAGTACTCAAACTCAACTGAACTCCCATCGCCTCATGAAGACCGCCCCAAAAGTGCGAGATGAAGGCACTACCATGGTCGGACAAGATATCACGCAGTACCCCATGCAACTTCACAATCTCGTTAATAAACACCTTGGCGTACTATGCTGCCGTATAATCCATCCTCACTGAAAGGAAATGAGCCACCTTTGTTAGTCTGTCGACGATGACCCAAATCAAATCATGACCGCGCTGCGATCTTGGTAACCCAATAATGAAATCCGTGGACATACTTTCCCATTTCTAATTGTAAAACCGAACTCTCACCATGAAGCCTAACATAACTGAACTACTAAGCTGATCCAGAAATTAATACCCCCAAGTCCCGACTCACTAAGTTTCGTGCGTGGAGTGTCTCGCAAGCGAAATCCAAACAAGGAACCCCTCCGATACACTACTGTCAGCTTGTCGAGATAAGGAATTTGTCAAATCAAGACCCCTAGTGATACAAGAATCATCTAACTCCAAAAATCACTTATCTCTGGACTCAACGGTTCATCACACAACAAATAATCCAACTTCGCCTATTCAATACAGATGTCACTATTAATCAATCATGCCTCGATACTCAACTCAGAATCGACTAATAAATGGTACTGAAAGCTCAAAATCCAACTCTACTCCGAGTTGTCAATAACACTTGCCTTGCACTTATATTGAAGGTGAGTTAACCGATATGGCAACCCTTAGGATCTACTAAGGTTGAACATGTGTATAAGCATACAACTTCTATGCACGTGCGAATATTGTTCCATCTTTCCAAGTCTAGACTTAGGTAAATAATATCAGCAAGGTTCAAACTCTCTCGAACAAGACAACACTGACAAAGTTACATTCTAGGCGATCAACGATCCCTCATCCAAAGGTTTCGAACTAACCTAAGATGCAATGTGCCCCCTTGCCTAACTTCTCATGGTTTGGTCGCTCTAACCCAAGGCGACAAACCCTCGCTAGATTCGACTTACCGCTCTTTTGTTAAAAACACGTAAGGAATTCAACCTATCCGACATGATTTTCCTGGGACTGTAAGTATATTAGAATTTTCTCACCGAACAAGAAATGAACTTGGTTCTTCAAACCACGAATAAGGCTTGTATATTTGCCAGGCAATGAGGTAAGACCAAAAATTCCCATTTATCCTACCAAATCAGAATATAGGATTTGGCACACTCACCATCCGAATATTCGTCTTACAGCAAACCAACGCTACCTGATCTTTATAAAGAACGGTGTGATATCCAATAGGTCAAAGGTCGTAAATATAAGGTAGCCGGTACCTTCACGTACCATGACCCTAATTAACAATCAGTATTCCACACATAACTGAAGTAAAAATTAAATATCTTACGAACCCATTCGCGGGTGTTTCCCCAAGAGTACACACCCTCCTTACAAAACTTCCCAACAATGGTTAAAACACTCTCTTGTTGCCCCCCTATAGTGGAGGTTATGACAACCATTTAAATGAATGGTCGACATTTGGGAATCCAAAAACATCTCAATCCTTGCCATTAATGATGACACTCACTTGGCATAACATTACCATCAGTCAACCGAAAACTGACCGAGCTACACATGACTCTACCCTTATCAAAAGAACATCAAGGTATGACTATTCACTAGTCTAGACGTCACCATAATCGAACATTTTACACTTGGTTTTAGAACGCATCTTTAATCACACACAGTATTAAGTAAACATTATGTCACTAACTACTCACTCGTGCTATAATTCACATTAATACATAACGAGGGCTACAACATAGCCACATTCCCATATCTGATGGATTCAAAATCAAGCACCACCATTATCACGGTGCAACAAATTAGTACCCCCAAATCACCGGGTGATAACATAAAACCGAACTCGTGGATATATCACCAACTCAAGCAATCACACTCGCATAAAATGAAACTCTTATTGAACACTCCCTTGTGATGTTCTCACTCGACAAATCGTCCCTAGAGATTCGCTACACATCGTAGGGTTCAGAACCGGTAACTCCAACTCAAGTCCACCCCTTAGCACACCCATATTCACGTCCCGATCTTAATAACTTTTAACAAATATACCGATGTTACAAAATAAGATAACCACATCTTATCGCTTGTGTGGACAACGTGTAGGTTTACATGCCTACCAAACTTCCCTGATACCAACACGATATTTCAAGGATAATCACTTATCCATTCTAGATTTAGACTCATGAATCTCCCATTAAACATCATCAAATGGATGAATCTAGTTCATGCTTTTCATAAGTATGATAACACTCTTGCGTACACTAAAATTGGACCCCTCGGGTCATCCTTTAATGGTGTGGGACATACACCGACTTGGAGTATTCCTCTCTCAAATCACAACCCTTCCTTTACATGTTCACGAGTAATAATATACTCTTATTATCACAAGACTTACTTCGTTAACCATTCACTTATTAATACGTCATCGAATGCCTCAACAGTCTGTCCATTACGGGTGGAGCGTGATAATTTCTTCTCAGGAAAATGTCACAACAACAACTGGACCACATCATTATGAGGTGTGCCATATCTAAAGCTGTACCCTTCCACATTGGAAACAACTTCAGACAACTACACACGCAAGTGGTACCAACAACTCAGTGGTACTATAGGGTGGGCTATAACTTATACCAACTTCTTTACAGCCATAAGAGCGACGATATTCAAAGTTGATAATGCACAGCAAATATACGGGTGTTTCCTCCCCCTAAAGCACTAAAAGTCAACTCAATCATTAAGTTCAACATATGTTTTCTCGCCTACTGGTGGGCGATGAAACTACGATAGTTACACGTGAATCGCAGTCTCGAAAAATGCTTGGACCCTATTCCCTCCCAGAGTCCACATCTCATCAAATGACTATCTTAAAAGATAGCAAGTGAACAAGTATCTAAAAAAAAAAAATTTTCAAGTGGAGCACTAGTCATAATTACAACAAGTACTCATACACAGACCTCACGCGTACTATCCTGGGGTCGATCTAAGATTCACCTCATGCGTGGGACGTCTCACGAATGAAATCCAAACAAGGAACCCTCCCTATACACTAGGTTAGCTCCGAATCGCCCGTCAAAATCGCAGCGTGAAGATCTTCCAAGTCATTGAATACAATACCTAATCGTAAGGCTTTACGTATCAAGGAAACGATGCGCGGAAAACGTAACGGACGCCCTCAGATCCCTAAAGGCTCTAAAACCGTGCTCTGATACCAACTGTGACAACCCTGCTTTTTAAATCTAATTCGGTTAGCTACGCCCAATTAAATTAAGCGGAGCGTCAATATGTTGGCATTAGAAACAAAATTTAAATTAATGCAGTGAAGTAAACTTGTACACTCTCATACGTGTAACCATATCACATCATAACAGCTATAACAAGTGAAACCAACTCATAACTATTAACTGTCATATTCCATCAGTAATCTCAAACTGAAAATATAAAATGCCAATACATGTGACCCAACACGAAATGGGAAAGAGTAATACAACAATTCACTCAAATCCAAAGTATAAACAAAGTGATATTAATCTCTGATACCACCCTTAAGAAAAGGGAAACGAACGGCATAAATTAAAATAGAATAACTCCACGGCTACATGAATCCTAAGATTGATATGATCTCATCAGGCTCCGTAGTCTATTGTCCAGAACGAGGACCTGTCATAAATTATATATATAGGAGAGGAGCAAAAAGCAAGATAGACGGACGTCAAAGCAAGAAAACAAGCTATAAGATTATAAGATGTACTTATAATGAAAGCACACTAGTCATTACTCGTCTCCAGTAATTAAGTTGTTCAATTACCCAACCAATGCTCCTATGTCGTGACTACCCAACCCAAACTCGAGTAACGTGTAGTCTCATATCGTATCATGATTAATCATTATTAATCTCATTTCAGTATTTAATGTATCAAAATATTTCCTTCAAGTATAATATCATATACATCGATTCGGGATATTGCTTTAAGACACAAGCATAATATCTCACACAACAAGTCATATCGGGTCACTATCGTTACCCCGGGGAACAAGTTGTAACACTAGGCCTACACACGAATATTCCCCAATATTACGTGGCAAGGGCAATCATACTAAGTCCTAAATCACATGGCGTTTCAAGGTCTTTCTCTCCGACCCGCATTACAACCATGTGTCCGGTTCCGGTGGTTTATTTCCGACACGGCACTCGAGCGGAACCTAACCGGATCAATCACAAAAAATCGCATTCAACATGTGCCTACGTCGACCGGAGGACTAGTCTAGTGTATACTCGACAATATACATGTAAAACAATTTCACGCTCATGTATATATACAATCGTGTCAAGTCTCTTACTCGAGTTATACAATAATCATTATTTATAATATAACATAATTCACATCATTAATTTACTAATTCAACATCAAATCATTTCAAGGTTATATATCCCTAATAACCATAAGTATGTGATCAAGTTAGGATATTAGGCACAACACCACAATTATCTTACTAACAACATGAAAAACATTATCACGTTTATTTCGACAACATGCTGCCCAGAATTTAAAATGCAGATTCGAGGCTCTTCCGATCCGTTTTTGGGAAAACTTAAAACTACAAAGTTGTTCGGAATGTGATTTTCTATAAGGACTCGAGAGAACGCTACCATAGCCGGCCTAAAACAGACCCGAAACTAACATATAATATCCGCCCCTATTTTCGACAACATTCTGCCCAGAATTTTAAAACGCCGATTTGAGGCTTTTCCGATCCGTTTTTGGGAAAACTTAAAACTACAAAGTTGTTCGGAACGTGATTTTATACAAGGACACGCGAGCACGCTACCGTAGCCTGCTTAAAACAGACCCGAAATTAACATATATACAGTTCGGACCTGTTCACGATAACTTTCTGCGCAGAACCGTAAAACGCATATTCGAGGATTTTTCGATCCGTTTTTGAAAAAACTTAAAACTACAAAGTTGTTCAGAATATAATTTTCTGTCGGGCAGCGTGGACAAAACATCCATTTTCGGAACCAAAACAGCTCAAAACAGTTTTTTAATATGACGATTTACTCAAGTAAATAGATTTCTCAAATTCAAGAATTTCTTCAACAATTCAATCCCTATAATGATGTTATTGCATTTGAATCTACATGGATGATGATCCTAATATATTGCATATCATTTTTAACATCAATATCATAATAATTTAGGGATCCAAATACATGTTCATGTGAAATTTCATTATAGATACATAATATACACATATAGGTTATTAACTTGCCTTAGATTGTGTGGAGATGTTGATGAAGAAGATGACAACCTTCTTCTTCCCATTCTTCTTCTTCTTTCTTCTTCTTACTCTCTCTCTCTCTCTACAAACCCTAGCCCCATTTTGTGTAATGAAAAATTGAAGACTTCTTCTCTTCTTTTCTATTTATACCTAGGGTTAGATTATTTACAAAAATGCCATTGCCCCCAATTTTAACCCTCTCGATCCTTTTTCGCATTATTTCGCTTATAATATTTAAGTTGCACATTCGTATCTCAATGAATTCATTTTAACTTTTCATTTCCAAACATTTCGAATATATATACTCACATAGTTTTATTTCCAAACATTTCGAATATATACACTGGAATAGTTTTATTTATTTATTTTTTTTTCAATTTCAATTCAATCAAAAATGCGGGGTATTACAAAAGCTGCCCCTCCTGGACGTAGAACCTTGGAGCCCTTCGCCTTAGACCCATTGCATCTATTTTCTCCGTTGGGATAACCCCCTCCTGAATCTGGGGTCGAGGGACCGCCCGATATGCTTCCTCAATCCTCTTCCCTTCGCCACTCTCATTTAAAGGTCCCATTCTTTCTCTAATTGAGGGGACCCATGCTCCCTCCATTCTCCTCGTTAGGACCCACACGTCCTCTTCGAGCTCTGTATAGAAGGCTGCATCCACCAAGTGTGCTTCTTCGATAGCGAAAGGCCTTTTAGTTGCCCTAATAGTTACTTCTGTCCCCTTGATATTCGCCTTAGCACATTGGTGGTAAATTGAGGGAACTAACCCTTGGTTGTGCATCCATACTCTCCCTACTAACAAATGATAGGAAGATGTGCTTTCTATTACATGGAATTTTATATGGGAACTCAGATTTCCCATCACTATCCCCACATTTACATACCCAATGGACTTGGAAGATTGATTATCGTAGCCCGAGATTACTAAGGGCATGGCAACCAACCTTCCTTCCGGAATATTAGCCGCGTGGAAGGAGTTGATTGGCATAATGTTGATGGAAGCACCCCAGTTCATAAGAGTCCTGGCAAAGCTAACCCCGTTAATACAGGCCGTTACATACAGGGGCCTATTATGGGGGAACCTTACAGCTCTATCCGCATCGCTGAACGTTACCTCTGATAGGAACTTATTTACCAGCCTAGCCATGGGTCCCCTCCACCTTAGCGAGGGGACCTCATTTCTTCTTGCAATATCCAAGATCGCCTGCGTTATCTCCATTCTGCTCTCTTTTGGGATTCCCACTTGGTCGAAGAACCAAGTGAACTTTGGAGATTTTGAAACCGCGCTATACTCTATGACTGGGTCCGTTTCCTCGCCCTCAACGCTGTAGGCGTCTTCTACGTCCCTAGCACTTGCTTCATCATAAGCCAGAACTACGTTAGCCATCCCCTTAGTGCAATGCTCCAGTGCTTTATCGAACTCCATTGTTGCCCCTCCCCTCTCCCGCTCTGCCTCCTTATCGTAGGCCGTTACTACATTGGCCCCATGTGCCGGGAGTGGGTTATTGTTAACATTCTGCGGGGGGATTTGTAATGTTCCCGCCTTCATGTACTTGTCGATGATTCTTCGCAGCGTGAAGCAGCTTTCTGTTGGATGCTGGACCTTTCGATGAACCTGACAATATTTGGGATTGGCCCTAGTTGCTGCGTCGGGCTCTTCCGCCGGGACGCCCTTTGGTTCGTAAACCGTTCCGCCTTGGACCATCGCGTTATAGCAACTCACAGCCTCCTCCACCGTACAAGGCAACGGTGGCGGGTCTTCTCTATCTCTTTCGAACTTTCTTTTGTTGTCCTTCCTCTAGGCTTTGCCCTCATCTTCCCTCTCGATATATCCCACCCGTGGGGCCTGAGACCTTCCTCCAATGGGTTGTATCGGCTGTCTGAACACCATGGGAGATACTATCGGGCCAGGTCGCACCACCAAAGATATATTTCTTGCTGATTTTAAGAATGCTGAAAATGTTCCCTCGCGTGTCTCATTGATTAGGTGACAGATATACTCAGGAAGTAATCCCTCAGCATAAATCTGTAGTAACCTGGCCTCTTTAGCTTCTTCCCTTACATCGAGGGACCTTTACCTAAACCTTCGAATATAGGCCACTACCTCTTCTCCTAGCCTTTGCCTCTCCCTGCCAAGCTGGGTTAGGGTGAACTCATCTTCTGCCAAGAAGAACTTTTGGACAAACAATACATGCATCTCCTCCCACGTGGAGACACTGTTGGGAGGCAGATGAGAGTACCAAGTGTATGCTTTATCAGTCAGGGATTTAGAGAACTCCCCCAGTCTAAGCTTTTTGTCATTGCAGTGCGCTCCCAAGTGTTCAACGAAACGCTTAATGTGTTCCTTCGGGTTCCCACCCTTCCCTGAGTATTTTTCAAAGGTGGGGGGAATATAGTCCTTCGGGTAGGGTTCGTCGTTGTACTCCTGGGGGTAAGGTGTTCGAAAGTCATCGTAGACCAAAGCCACCTCGCCCACAGCCCGCGAGGAAGCCTGCATGAACTTCAGCATCTCCTTCTGCATTTCTTTTCTCATCTCTTCCAAGGGCGAGGCTACTGGGGCCACCTGCAACGGGGCCGACAATTGAGCACTCGTTGCAACCGGAGCGAGCGTTATCGGTAGTGCCGTTGAAGCTCCTGAGCCGCCCACAGTTGGGTTCACAACAGAGGGTACACTTGCCGGGACCGCTCCTGTAATACCTGCCCCTGGTGGGGCCCCTGGGGCCACCCCGGGTGTTACGAAGGCATTAGCCTCCAATCCTCCCAACATAGTTGAAGCTACTGGGGTTTGCAAAAACTCATAAAATTTGCTCATGAGGAGCGCCATCTGGGCAGGTCCCAGCCCTGCGCTCGTGGAAGGTTGTGCAGCCCCTGGGACGCCTATCGTTGTTGGAGCCAGCGGTACCTCTACTCGAGGAGCCCCATCTCTTAGGGCCTCCTACTCCCTCGCCGCCTGTTCTTCATTATGCTGAATGTCATCGAAATTGAGTCTTCTAGTAGCATTATCCTGCGCCATACTCCTTCTCTAGAAGGATGCCTCCCCAGCAGAGTCGCCAAATGTAAGAGGGTACTTTAGATTATATATGGAGGCGTAACCCCTATTGAGTATGGTAATCACAAGTTAATTGGCCAAAGCTTTGGATTAATGATAGAACACATAAACATGAACCCAATGAGGATAGACTCAACTTAAACTCACAAAACTCTTGTGTATAACTCAGGGAATAATAATGAACTTTTAGAAGTGGCTTAGCTAGAGGGAGAGAGAAGTAAGCAGCCTAGATACACCTTGGTAGGAAGGTAGAAACACACCAAACACCCTCTACAAATCTCTGTCAAGTATTAAAAGCTTTATAACAAATGACAATGGTGAGTGAGTAAACTCTCTGGTTTTGCAATAACTTCTGAACTCTCCAAAAGTCTCTCTCTTTCCTCAAAGGTGGTTGAGGTCCTTAAATAGCCCTCCACACCACCCCCGAGGCAACTCAGTCATTAAAACTATGAAAAGACATCCCTCATACTTTATGTCACAACATTAAATGCCTGATGCACTAGTTGTCTCCATGTCATAAACATTAAATGCCAAGACATGCCTTTTGCCTAACCACTGTGTGTCAGGGGGCTGTTGTCGCAGAGGTGGCTCACCAACTGCCTGACAGCCCCAAATACCAAGGTGGTTTACTCAAGTGCAGGCCTGGCATTGTTTAGCTGGCTAGTGACATCACCTATAGTAGATGTGACATTAAGTAGAGGGCTACTTGGTTCATAACTCAACGCCCGATGGGACTCCATGCTGCTCCGCTTGAGGTTCCACGGCCAGGGTCCTTCGGTGTTTTACCAGGTGTATCTAGTATGGTCAGGACAAGCCCCAACGATGCCTTACTTCTCAAACCTCCAAACCAGATCCCTCTAAAGTTCCCACGGTGAGGTCATTCGATAGAGCATGAAAGCTCTCCCAGGCCCTGCCAAGCCTGGTCTCTCGCAAGTACCGTTTGACCTCATAAGAACTCTTTTGTTATTATCATTACGTCATTACAACCGTTATAGCTTACAGTAAATGTAACCAAAGATACAATATGACTATCACAACAAGCCGAAGTATGAGTTGCCACGCTGAGCTGCCTCACTAAGCTGTCATGCTTGAGTTGCCACGTTAAGCTACCTCACAAAGCTGGCACGCTTGAGTTGCCATGCTAAGATTCCTCACCAAGCTGCCACGCTTGAGTTGCCACGCTAAGCTGCCTCACCAAGCTGCCACGCTTGAGTTGCCACGCTAAGCTGCCTTCACCAAGCTGCCACGCTTGAGTTGCCACGTTAAGCTGCCTCATCAAGCTGCCACGCTTGAGTTGCCATGCTAAGCTGCCTCACCAAGCTGCCACGCTTGAGTTGCCACGCTAAGCTGCCTCATCAAGCTGCCACGCTTGAGTTGCCACGCTAAGCTGCCTCACCAAGCTGCCACGCTTGAGTTGCCACGCTAAGCTGCCTCACCAAGCTGCCACGCTTGAGTTGCCACTTATTGCGTTAATCCTCAAACACTGTTGCTAATTTAGGGAATTGTCCCTAATCTCATGATTACCTTCAAGCCCCCTCTACAGTTAGTTGCATATTTCATCACAATTTCATAATTGCATTTAGCTTAATCAATCCCAAAAACCAAAACCAAATCTTTTCCTTTCTTTTTAGAGTCATCGTTAGGATTCCTCCATCTTATCCCGTCGTCACAACTCCGTTGTCCTTTTTCCCTGAGGATCGATACCCGACTTGTCGGATTATTACTTGAGCGACAGGCTTGCACTTGAGCCTAGAGAGTACACATTTTAGAGACACATTCTGAGTCGTGTCAGCAAACATGCCTTATTTGAAGTAAGGCATTGTTTTGTTCAATACGGCTCAACTGTACTGATAAATTTTAGTCCCACTGAATAATAAATAGCTAATAGGTTTTATTTTATGTTCAACAGTTCTATTCTCTACCGTGGTCATGCGGAAGCTCCAAATTACAGGGTATGCTATCTAAATGCTTCTCTCTTAATGTTCTTCACCAATTCTAACTAGTCTTGTGTGTCAGGAAACTGTGGTTCATGTATATTCTGTGTAAACCCCATATTTTACTTTAAACAAATGACTTAAAAGCGTGAATTGAATACTTATTGTGGTAGGATCCTGCATCTGTTTTTCAACATCGACTCAAATGTGATCCATATAGAAAGGATGCTGGATTTTGTTGAACTTCTTAAATACCTTCCTCGTACCTTTGATACTATTTTCATACTTATATATAAAAACTAGGTATATCCAAAAGATTGAACTAATCACTTACAACTCATTAACACATGTCAACTAACCTGTTATCTAAATTGATTTCCCATTGGCTTTATGTTTTTCCATCCATAATTCTAAGCTTATGCTTATGTACACATAATATGTTAAGCATATTTTGGAGTTAGAGACATTTTCAGGGGTTTGTGGTTGATCTGTTGACTGTTTTTCAGAAAGCATTCGTTATAGGTATAGTGTCACCTATTGGTATACTCAATAAATTAGTCAACCTGTCAATTAGAGTAATTTCCTCTAAATTCATGTGAACATGTAATATTTTTAACTCTTTTGTATTTTGGGGGCTTGCAATATAAGAGGTGCTCTTCAAACAAGCAAAAAATATAGTGGGTGCTTAAATAAAATTTAAAGTCGGTTTATATATAGAGGCCCCCTCCTGTAAGGACCGCTTATGGTGCATACCATTTTTTTTTAAAATAGTAAAAAAATTAATTTTTTGATGAAACTTCATGGATATCATCTCCACGGCGAGAAGATCATCTCCAACTATTTTCATAAAAAAATTCAATAAAAAAACCGTTGATATGAGGTGATATGTAAAAAATGGTATAAACATGCATTATCGACCGTTGAAATGTTGGCAATCATCTCACCCACTTTTTGATTGAATTTTTTCATCAAACTTCGGGAAGATCATATCCATGAAGTTTCATGAAAAAATTCAATAGAAAGTGAGTGAGATGATTGCCAACATTTTAACTGTCGAAAATGCATATTTACACCATTTTTTTTACATATCACCTCATCTCAACGGTTTTTTTTATTGAATTTTTTGATGAAAAAAATTGGAGATGATCTTCTAATCGTGGATATCATATCTATGAAGTTTCATAAAAAAATTCATTTTTTTACTATTTTAAAAAAATGGTATGTACCGAGATTTGCACCATAAGGAGTCTTTATAAGAGACTTTATATATATATATATATATGAGAGGAGGGTGTTTTACAGTTTCAACAAATTAACGGTTGAGATCAAAATTTTTGGAACGATCTAAGGGTGTGAGGGTATGCCATGTCACCACTTATACATCGTGACATGGCAAAAGAGAATAACCCTTGAACCCCAAATCCTTCCCCGTCTCCCTCATTCACTTCCCTCTTACTCATTTCTGCTCTCACTCTCTTCAACACAAACCCTCCCAACACTAACCCTATCCGCCACTGCCCTCCACCGCTGCTCTCCAACTCCAACTCCAACTCTTCGACCTTCAGGTCATCTTTCTCATCCTTTTACACACACACACATATACACGCATGTCTTCGCCTTCCCGCTGCCTCCGCCTACCACCCCCTCTGCCTTAGGCCTGGCAATGGATCGGATTTTATCCGAATTCGAATACATTTAAGAGGATATAGATCATGTATAAAATACGATTATCCGATTACCCATTTATTAAATGGAGCAGATTTAGATTCATATACTCCGATCCGTTAATAATCTGATCCGATTAATATATATATATATATAATATTTTTAATTAATATATATTGTATTTAATAATATTTTAAATATATATTATAATAGTTCTTTATTTCATTATATATTTTTTTGGAACATTCGCAAAATAAATTTATGAAATAAGACTTGAAAATGTAAATGTTGCAAATCAAGTTTAACATAAACGGATAATCGGATCAGATCTGAATCCGTTTAACATAAATGGATATGGATTTGAATTTGCCTGATCCGGTCCGAATCCAATCCGTTTACAGGTGTACTCTGCCTCACATGCACACACGCCTCTGTTTATAACCCTTTTTTTTGCAACAGGCATACTAGGTGGGTGCTCTAATAAGGTTGAAATTTTTTAACCGAAGAACCTTAACAGCTTTACAATTTTGTTCGTTTATATTGTTTAATTTTTTCACTTTTATAACGATTTGTTTGCAGATCTAATTTTTTTTTGCAGATCTAATGTTTTTGGGTAATAAAAAATTTGTGGTTTGATTTTTGGTAAGTTTATTTTTTGCATATTTTAATTTGATCATTGTCTATGTATTTTTTTTAATTACATCATCTTCTTAGTTTGTTGTGAAGAATATGTGTGAAATAATCTGTTAGATGTATGTGTTGTAAACAACATGAAATTATAATTTGATTTTATTAGTGCATTCAGTTTTCAAGGAAAAATGGTTTTATTTATTTATTAAAATGAAGCACGAGAAATGGTTTTATTTATTCATTCGAATGTATACACTATCATGGTCCTATTAAGCAGAATCATGGTTCAATACATAGTCCTATTTTATATCCAATTATTTTTTTTAGATCTGATTGTGTCCAGGAATATTATGTGTTTTGTGAATAAAGTCCTTTACCGAAGGAAGAGGAGAAGTTGTTGCTGAGAATGGTCGAAGTGTCAACTATCTTGATATGGATACACTACGCCAATGCTAATTCGATCCTCGATTCTCACACACTGCCACTTTGGTTTTAAATGAGGGTTTGAGGATCCAAATTGTTTATTATAAACAAGCATAGAGCGGTTTTATCCCCGCTAAAGACCAAGAATCCACTGAGATTTATCTGGATTTGTTTAAAAATAGGGCTTTTCTTTAATTTTAGTTAATGCCTTTTTTCCAAATTTTGGTAGTTTCGATTTAACCGTGAGTTTTTATTTTTGTTTTTGTAGATCTAAATTGAAGACTCAAAATGGAGATTTGCGTAGACACGACATTTGCATAGGTTTCTATTTGTTTTGTTTATATTTGCAATTCTAATTTGCATGCTTTACGAGTTTCTCGCGAATTTGGTGTTAATAGTCAGTGCCTTTTTCCTGTAAATTTTTTATTTTGGAGGTACTAAGTTGGTTTTCATGAATTTGGTGTTTAAATTGCAGGTACTAACTATGCTTTTCACGAATTTGGTGTTTTAATTACAGGTACTAACTTGGATTGTTATTTTGTTTTATTGATTTCTCTTTGATGTAATTATGCTAAAGATGAAATCTCAGAAATTTCAAAATTTTACTATTTTAATCTATGGATTAAATAATTCATTTATATTTATGACTGTAGTTATTGATGGATTCCATGTATTGTTTCTTTTGTTCAATCTCAATATTTGGTATTTTGAATCTAATCTACATTTACTGATGTTTAATGTTAACATTTTTTGAGACTTTGTCATCATAGATTCAACGTGTATGAAGAAGAAACATTGGTGTTGTAATTCACGACGAATCAAAACATAAACATTTTCTGCCATCCGTCACCTTTCACTACTTTAATCTATATAGATTACTCTATTTGCCAATTTTATGAATGAACTTCTTATGATTGTGTATGAATGGATATTCTTTGGAAATTAGAGATTAGATATTGTGTCCTATGTTAGAATTTACTAAGATTGAGAGCAATAGTATGTGGAACTTGAGGAAGCATTCTATTTTTACATTACGGTAACAATGCATAACTTGTTAGAATTTACCAAGATTGAGCAATAGAATTTACTAAAGAAAATGCATAATTTGTCTTTATTAGTTATGCTAGAGGGTAAGATTCAACTTGACAAAATTCAAGAATTTGTTCTGAAATTTGGCTTTTAGGGAGGTATTAGGAGTGACTCAAATACAATATGGGGGATATTTACTCATGGTTTGTCCTTAAGAATGTCATCCTAAATGGATCAGTACATACCTATGGAGGTATCCCATACTTTATTTAAGTAGGTATAATGGTAAAAGGAATTCTGGACTATATTTAACTCTTATTCATCTCTTTCATATAATAAATAAATATTCAATAGAAAACTGTTCAGATGAATTACAAACCAAGAATAGGTGAATGGAAAGTGTCATTGTTTAATTTCTTGCAAGAGCACTCAACTTTACCACTCTCCAAACCAACTTCTATGTAAAGTTTGATTCATGTTACCGTTTGTGTTGGATCTTTACTGAGTTTAGTTCAAGTAGAAATAGCAATCTGTACCTGTATTTACATAAGATATTTGTTGTCTATTCAACTTGAGGATCATGTGCACTGATTTGAGGTTTTGTTATTGCTAAGACCTTTTTTTTTTAATAGAATAACTATCTTGATTGTAACAACCCTCTTAAAATAATAACGGGTGGCCAGCCCTATACTACATTAAATCAGGAATCTCAGATGACTCAATCTCAACATCAACAGACTATAATATAAATAGATAAGGCTAACTACCCGAAATCATACAAGCGAGATGCCAAAATTAAATAAAACATGCCACGAACAACAACCCAACCATAAAAATATCTAGCAAAGGTAAAATGCACACAAGTACCATAATAAATGAAGTGCTAGAATAAAATGAAATGAGTATATACAAGGAAATATACCCGAAAAAGCTGTCGGGTCACAGACAGTACAACATCCATGGGAAGAAATATAAACAATTATAAATAAATCTAAAGTATAATCTCGGTGTACAAAATGAATCCTATCTAGATTTACAAAGAAATAGGAAGCGACTAAAATCCAAATCCCGCGACAGTCCGCACCTGTTACGGCTCCCAAGACTCTGGATAGAAAAGCATCTGGTATCCATGCGGTAGGACACCTGAAGTAATATGTACATATATAGCAGGAGAGAAATATAAACGGGTCAGAGCCCAAGGTGTAAAAATGTTTAGCAAGTGTGTTAACCGTGCATAATACATATCAATGCATTATTTCATAATTAAAGTGGAGTCGCACTCATGTGAAACCCCAACTCACCTCTCATCTAACAACGTGCACCTATTCGCATCCTGGAATCTTAATTAAGTTACCCCACCCATAAGGACAACATAAATTACCATAGGAACGACCTATACCCACAAGACCTGCCATCCTAACATAACCCAAGAATCCTTCCCATTCTAATTACACTTAAATTATTTTTACACATATATGCCTTACTAGGCTGTAGTGGTTCCAATTTATTAACTTACACCAATTATAAGTCTCAATAAATTACACCTTAACATTAGGCTTCATTATAAAAGTTTATTTTAAAGATAACATGCACAATTTAATAAGGACAAAAATTCTCTCCACTCTCAACATTGCACTGCGTTTCATGCATGGGGCGTCTTGCAAAGCGAAATCCAAACAAGAAACCCCCCTATACACTACTTCTTGATAATGTTGATCATAGGGATCCATTATGTCATCCACACAAATACTACTACTACAACTACATACAAGTACAAAGGACAAAACTTCTCTCTACTCTCAACATGGCACTGTGTTTCGTGCGTGGGGTGTCTCGCAAAGCGAAATCCAAACAAGGAACCCCCCCTATACACTACTCCTTGATAATGTTGATCGTAGGGATACATTATGTCATCCACACAAATCATACTACTAAAATTTGGGTTACTATCTAAGGGTAACCCCAAAATCTCCACTAAATCCTTGGGTTGATATAACCGAATTTTTTTCTTAAGTGCGATACATCAACCCCCAACAATCAAGTGCACCATAATCACCCAAGATGTACACCATAGAAATTTCATATCCTTTTCACCTATAGGATATAATAAATATATATATATATATATATATATATATATATATATATATATATATATATATATATATATATTTACTCTAAACATATATATATATATATACAACCATTCATTCTCATAGCCACGTGTACATAACACATATAATGTACAATTTCCATCCACATAATATAACCGGCTATAGAATGCCAATATACTGCACCATGCTATCATCTTCCAAGGCATTACTCATATACCATCCTGGGGACCACGGTCGGACTCAATATCACCGACATCGCGGCCAACACACACACGACGTTTGGGAAGCGGTCATAGTTCTTTACCGGCAATGAGACGAAACATGCCCACCACGTCTCATCCGAAAAAAATGTATATCACATAATAACATAATGGACGCTATGACCTGGGGAATATCCACACTCTGCTCCTCGAGCCAAGGTGCTCACCCTCATCGTGCAACTTCCCAATGATAGCATGTGCGGGGTATGCTTCACAATACAAGTCTATATATCATTCACATGCATAATATATATGCATCCATATGACATCATATAATTAAACCATCACATACGGTTTAGATATTCACAACATGAGTATACTCATATATCCATATCTATAAAAATATATATATCCACACATCCACATATATATACACACTATCTCTCATCCGTATGTATAAGATTTATAAACTCGGCTATAAGCATACATAATCCTCAATATACTAGTCGTCGTCCGAAACACATGTAACTTACCTCGATATATGAATACGATTCCTCACTTGAAGCATATTCATCCATTTCTCCTATGATATGAATAGTCTTACAATATTCTGAAAAATGTTACTAAAGCCGTTTATTAAAAATAAACTATTTAAGTAACTCCGATCTGTTTTTTTAAGAAACTCTTTTCGTAAAAACCAAACTATTTGAACACAAGATGTGTTTAATAAATCAGTATGTACGAGATCTATTCAAGAATTGAATAACAAGTTTATAAAGTAGTTTAAAAATCTTAAACTCAGCACAACCAAGAGTGAGATGAGGATATGTAGAAAGATTATGTTCACAATGTTTTTTACGTGGTAAAACCTCACCAATTGAGGAAACATCCACGACTCCCTCTACGGAGTAAAATGAAAAATCCACTAAAACAAATATATGAGTTACAAACTATATAACTAACATGCAAACAACTCAGTCCTATATAAGTTTAGGAGTGTACCCTCTGGTGTCCTTAAACTTTTCTGCAGTTCTGATTGTAGATGTAGTTCTCCCAGTTTGTTAACTTCTGATTTGTTCCAGCACTTTACGTCGACTCTTTATTCACAAGATCTTATTACCAACACTTTTCGTGTTGTAGGGTGAAAGTGTTTATGAAGGTGTTTTCTAACACATGCATGCACACACACGCACTTATTAAGTACAAACAGTCCTAACAAATTACAATAACACTATATGTTGTGATCTTTCCTTTTTCTCTCTTCTTACAAAACTTTGAACTTTATTTGACCTTTAAATCATTCCCAGAATCCACGGATACCTTGCTAGGAAGACAGACAAGGTCTTAATCAATCTCAGAATTTAGACAAACTTTTAGAGATTGAAAACCTCCAAGTGAGATTCCAAACTAGGTCAAAGGTTTAGTTTTTCAAGAACTAGAAATAGAAAGCATTTATTGTTGATTTCAAAATAAGCAAACGTTTTATAAAAAATAATCAACAATATATTTCTCAAGATGAGAATGAAACTAAGTGTAATGTAACATGAATAACTCAGATCTGAAATTTCTATGAAATCAGAAAGTAGATCTGAGTAAAACGTTTAAGTTAAAAATAAGATCAAGTGAACACGAGGTTACAGCAACAAAAACAAACTCAACTCAAACTCTAAAACTCTCAAGAACACTGAGAGAAGTGTTTTGGATATGGAGGTATTTGAATAAGTATTTGAGTTTGGATGGATGAGGTTTGACGAACAGGGTTAGGGTTTCTAACTCTCTCTGTTTTCTCTGTTTTCTCTCTTCTCTCTCTTCTCTCTCAATTTCTCAGAGGAAATGAAAATGGCAAAAGTCTTAGAAGTCTGAGAGAAGGGTCTCTTATATAGGGTAAGGAGAAGGTTCGAGAGGCTGGCTCAAAACCAAGGGCCTGGATTAAGTCAAGACAAATTGACTTAGATCTAAGGGTTCTAATAAGGCGGTGGTTAAACAAGTTCTGATTGGTCTAAAGAGTTGTACTGGGATTCACCTAGACAACATGCAGAGCATTGATAGCTAATGATCCAAGGGCTAGGAACGAACGCTGTTTTAACTCAGTAAAGAAACACAACTTCAGCCAATCAGACGAGGACAGGTGTTGGTCAATAACAGGATAACAAACGCGCGTCCAAAGTTAATTAAAACCACACCCTCAAGTTTACTCCGCTTTCGGATTCTACCCAAGGTAACATTAGGCCAATATAATCAACAAGTTATATTTACAAATTAACCCCAGAAACTTTTAAACCAAGTTTTAATTAAGAAAACCTAATTTAAAAAATGTTTAAAAAATCCCAAAAAATTATTAAAAATACAATTTAGGGATTTAAACACACTCAACACATGTACACACATAATTATGCAATATGATACGCAAACAATGAATTCTACTGTGCGTGTGTGTTGGCAATAGGTTCTTGATCACTATAAGATAGAGAGATGAAGTAGCAAACCAACTTCTGAGGTTCTTTGGATTCTAGGTAGGACACAATTTTGTCACAATTTCCAAACTAGATGAGCACTTATACAATATAGACTCAAATGAGTCATAAGTATAAGGGCTTCATATTCAACATTAAGGTTATCACCCCAAAGTTTAATGTGTATAACAATCATTACTTATACCATCAATACCCGAATGCACATCAATATATCCAACAGCAATCCCGACTATCGATATACCCATGACCAATAGTCTACAAGCCTCAAGCTTAAACTTAAATTCATTTTATGATCCCATCAATCATTGGAATTCCCATTGTTAATCACACATCAGATAATGGATAAGCCTCCAGCTCCCATTTACATTTATTTTAAGATTTCATCATATATGTTGGGATACGTAAAGTAAATCACTCGCCGATATGTATAGACTAGCCCGGCGATAAGTATACTCACACTAAATGTCGGCAACAAGTTAAATTACCCTCACTTTAGATTACGGTTCAATGTATCATGATGAACCCTTTCACATTAACGCATTTACGGTTTATTCTTGATATTTTCATCACCAATGATATGCAACTTCTCTCTTTTCGGTCCCCTAATCATAACCTAAATATAATCTCATTGCTATAAGGACTTGACACCAAAAGTTGGCATCTAAATTGCACATTATGCTATTACAACTTCCTCACTATATTCTCAACCTCTCCTCACATATTGACTCACATCTAATCTCCAAATAGGACTCCCATCCCTAATGAGGTTTCCCACTACCTCGATACATCAATTTCAATACCTTTATATCATCCCAAGCTACTACGATAGGCTCTCGCGATCATAGCTTGTGAGAAACTTTAAAAAATACTCCAAACATATCTCTCGCATCATATATGTGAGTTCCAAACTGATAAACCCAACCGAAAGGGATTTAAAACTCATTCTAGAAAATTAAGCAAAACTGCCCTATTTTCGAATCGATTCGGCCCCTCCGAATCGATTCGATCCCAACAGAGAATCGATTCGGCCCCAGCGAATTGATTTGGCCCAACTAGACATGTAAGTCTACTACATACCGAATTGATTAGCAAGGGGCGAATCGACTCGGCCCTAATAACCTAATGCTTCTGCAACATGGCGAATCGATTAGCTAGGGGAGAATCGATTCGGTCAGTTCAGAAAGCCACGAAATGGGCTATTTCTCCAAAACCCAAAAATTCCAATTATACTACTTCCAACCCTTTATTCTCAACCCAAATATGTTCCCAGCATCAAATCTTCTCCTATATCTAAACTCCTCAAGTTTTACTACCTTGAACCCATGTGTAAACATCAATTTCAAGATTGGAACCAAAATTTAGGTTTTGATAAATATACCCAAAATCCAATTCTTTTATCCACAAATTATGAAATGAAATACATAAATGAAATATTTAGCAAGATTAAATACTTTCCTCGAAGTTGTAGAGGTCGAATCGTCCTCGTGATCGCGTTTGATGAATGGAAATCTCCAAGCTTTCTCCCTTCTCTCTTCCTTTCTTCTTGTTTCTTTCTTTCTTCCTTTCTCTTTCTTTCTTTCTCTAAATGAGATGGGCTGGATCCGTAAGCCCTTAAATACCTTAAAACAATAAACCCAGTTTTAAATGGTAATACACATTTTAAAAGACTCGTTTACTCCAATTCGAGTCAAACTGACTTAAAAATATTCTGGAACCGAAATAAAACCCAATGATAGTCATTTCAACTATCTCGACCCATTCGGAACCAATGGCGCATTTAGAATTATCATTTGGAATATTTTATAACTTCCTCAATTTCTGGACTTAAATTTCCAAATTTTAAAATTCTCCGATTTAAATAAATTTTTATTTCTCTCAAAAATTAAAATTTTCAGTCCCAAAATCATGGGGTGTTACATTGATTTTATTGTATTAACACATTTTTGTGTTGTTTTGAATAGGAGGAATTCCAACAATTTTAGTTCGATAAATGTTTTGATGTAACTTCAAATTGTGAGCATTTGTTTCTCTATACATTTGAATGAAAAATGTCTAATTAAAATGAACTGTTGGGTTTCTGTTACCAGAAATTATACAATGAAATGCTGAGCTACAATTACTGTTACTAGAAACAAAACTATACATTGTGCCTCAATTTAAATGTTTTTTTTCATGTTTTGCTACTGCATGTTCTTGGAGAGTTTGAGATGATATTATTATTATTATTATTATTATTATTATTATTATTATTATTATTATTATTATTATTTTTTTTTTTTTTTTTTTTTTTTTTTTTTTGTTGGGGTAATCTGCTACATGTAAAAAAGCAACTAAACAAAGTCCCTTGGATCCAACTTTCCTAGATCAGAGAATAACAAGATCAAACACTACTCAATGGCAAGCTCAACTTGAACCAAGTTAAGAAATGCCTCAAATGTTTTTCGACTCTCACTTTAATTATTCCAATATGCGAGATTGAAATTATTCAAAAGGTGAACCAAGAACCAGATACCCGTGATCATTATTCTCAAATCAGTAAAAATCCTCACTTCCTTAATTATCTTAATCTTCGAAGACACTGCATACGACTCCAACTTCTATTCAAAAACAGTCTTCTCCACTTCTCCTATTTGGCAGCTGCAGGTCCCTTCATTGCCATTCCAGCCAGACCAGCAGCCCCTGGCTTCATCATGCCCTCAATTGGTGGCTCTTTCATACCCAATTTCTTCATCATAATTAAAGAAAGCTCCGCGATTTTGACCAACATGAGTCTGGATATCTTCCTCGACCGCTGCAATTTCATAAACCCTGAGATTTAAGGATTTCTGTTTTGTCTTTTTTCTCACTAACTTTGTTTATATGTTTATTGGTTTCAGGCTTTTGATTCCTATTTGCAATTCTAATTTGCATGGTTTATGGCTTTTGAATTTTTTTAGGAGTTTCAAATATGGATTCTTTTGGTCCAAGACTAAGGCCTCATTTTTTTAATTAAAAATGGGGGTTCAAATCAAGGTTTTTGTTTGAGTTTGTGTGTTCTTAGATTAAAAATTTATGTATGAATCCGGTTGCGAAACTATTGGGCTAGATCTAATTTCACTTGACTAATGATTATATTCATAGTTTGTGGAGCCATACTTTAAAGTCTCATTTCAGTCGTCAAATTAAAAGTACCTGGATTGTTGCTATTATGGGAACGGTTGATGCTATTTGGAGAGTTTGGAACAAGGATTTGTGTGATGAAAAAATTTCCTATATAAGTAGTTATTTACATAATATTTACATCTTCAATCCTCAAAGCTCCACTTAATGGAGGTCATCATGAGACATAATCCTGTTTAAGGCTTATTATAAGTTTGCAGCAGGAATCTGTTTAATAGAGGAATTTGTTTAAGGTTGTTTAAGGTCTCATAATCTGTTTAAGGTTGTTTGAGGCTATTTAAGTAATGGCTCATATCATTAGTATTCGTGTATATATTTAATGAGATAACAGACATTTATAATAGTTAATGAGATGCTATTTGGTGAGGAGGTTTTGCACCCACGCACGCCCGTTCCTCATCTCTCTCTCCCCCCCTATGTCTAAGGTGCGATCCTCTTCTTCTCTTGATTTTGATTTCTCTACATTTTAGGATTTATTCCGATTTCTTGATTACGACAGTTGGACTATCAATATATGAATTTTGTGTTGGTGTTTCTAATCTTGAGATGATTTCTTTGTTTTATTATAAGTCATAATTGAAAAAATCTTATATGCCATACAATCTCAAGAAAAGTAACTTTGACTCTGTATAAAATTATTGAGCATTCTTAGGCATTTGTTTCCTACTTCTACTCACATTTACAATGGGTGCAAGTTCTAAATTGTATTCTCACACTTTTTATATCAAATTAATTTCGTGGTATTATACTACGCATTTTAGTTTTTGATTGGATATTGTGAGCTTCACTCTGATTCCAAACCACTTAAGGTCTTTGAACCACACATATTTTTATGGAGGGATTATCAAAATTGGAACCACACACATTTATGATGGATGCTGAAGCACATTTTATTGCTTATGGGAAACAAAGATGCTCTATATGAACTCATTCTTTTTATTAATATATTCTTTTTACATTTAATAAATTTCAAATGTTCTGTTTTTGTATGTTTATGTACTTCACTGCATTTACATGGTTTGAACTTTACTTCAGATCTAACTATTTATAGCTCTCACTATCCAGGTACACTCTTAACTTTTGTTCTCTTTTATATAAAAATAGTCTCCAATTTGTGGGCTTGTTGCTCTTTTAGGTTAAATTTGAGTTATTTGTTTTAGATCTCTGCAGACACATGTTTTTAATGTTTTATTGTTTATTTTTAAGATCTGAATATATCATCCATTACCAAAAATATAGTTTCTGATTTTTTTTTTAAAAAATATTTCTTTTGTTCGTGGATCTAAAACTAAAATGGGGTTTGTTTCTTTCGTTAACATTATACAGATGGTTAGTTTATGAAATAACATGTTTAACAAATGACTTTTTTTTAGGATGTCATTGACATATGCTTGGGTATGTTGAATTTAATAAAGGTTGGGTCCAGAAATTTATAATATGTGAGAAATTTTCTCTTTATTTACACAAATTATGATTATGATGTTAATTCATAGTACTTTTTTGGGTCAGACATTTTTTATAAGATGTCTTGGAGAGAACTAGCTCTGACTATTACAATGCTGAACAGCTACTTGATCCATCTTTTTTTTAATTAAAAATGTTATTTCCCATATAGAGTGGGGTTGGGTGTGAATTTATGGTGTTGAGTTTTAGAGTGCCATTTTGGTTGCATGCCTCCCATGTATTTGATAATAGGTCCCACTTGATCAGGTAAATTTCTTGCGTTAAATATCACTTGCCTAATTTTTTTAAAATTGCTTACACATTTGCATTGTAAAAGAAATTTTATGACTTAAATTTAGACGATTCAATATTTTGAAAATCTACACTTATGATAAATAAAACATTTATTATTTATATTATACACGACTTTATACTTTCCAAAATTATATGTGTGCCTTTATTGGAAATTTTTACCATTTCGCGATTACGTACTTTGGAAATTTTCGCTATTTCACGATTATGTACTTTAGAAATTTTCGACGTGCCTTCAGGCACGGGCATTTCGCTAGTATATATATATATATAAGAGGCCCCCTCCTATAAGGACGCCTTATGGTACAAACCTCGTTACATACCATTTTTTTTAAATTGTAAAAACTGAATTTTTTGATGAAACTTCATGGATATGATCTCCACAGTGAGAAAGTCATCTCCAATTTTTTTCATCAAAAAATTCAATAAAAAAATCGTTGAGATGAGCTTATATGCAAAAAAAATGGTATAAATATGCATTTTTGGCCGTTGAAATGTTGGGGATCATCTCATCCACTTTTTGATTTAATTTTTTGATGAAACTTCATGTATATGATCTCGACAGTGAGAAGATCATATTCATGAAGTTTCATAAAAACATTCAATCAATAAAGTGGCTAGCGCTGACCCAACATTTCAACGGTTGAAAATGCATATTATACATTTTTTTAACATCACCTAATCTCAACGATTTTTTTATTGAATTTTTTGATGAAAAAAATTAGAGATGATCTTCTCACCGTGGAGATCAAATCCATGAAGTTTCATCAAAAAATTAATTTTTTTACTATTTTAAAAAATTAGTATGTACCATAAGGAGTCCTTACAAGAGACTTTCTGTATATATATATATATATATATATATATCTGTGTGTGTGTGTGTGTGTGTGTAAGTTCAAACACGTTCAGAACAAAACAAAAACAATCGTGATTCTCTCTTAATATAGATGTTTTCTGCACATATTTTCCTGATTTGTTTTTTTATCAAGTTCTGTCATAGTTGATCACCAAGTTACTGATTAAGGTTAATTGATTAAAAAGCTTGTCAGTTTTGGGATGACTTGCTGCTACAATGATATTTTGTAGTATGCTTGTTGGGTGCGATAGTTCTGTTTTTGGTGGTAATTAGAAAGTCAAGTTATATGTTATGCTTCTTGTGTGGAATGTTAACAATAGCTTACCATACTGGGTGGGACATGATGATTGGTTGTAGAATTTATTCCCGAGTATAGGGGATAATAATTTATTGAAGGAATTTTTTTATCTTATGGTGAAAGCCCCCCCCCCCCCCCCCACACACAAAATTTCTTAGTCTGTCAGGATTTCACATTAGTTCCTTGCTGGTTTTTATTCGCTAGCTTATTCAAAGATATCTGGACCAAACTTTGGGGGTCTAAAGTCCTTAGATCTAGATCATATATTCTATTTGATTGTGGTCATTAATTGGATGATCTGGCATGAGATGAAATATTTATACTACTATAGTTTTACAACGCTGCTCTGAACTTTAAAACTGGATCAATATGTTCTTTCGCAGACCATATCACTGTGTTGATGTGCGTAGAGGTTGCTGAGGCATTTGATATTTCTAAAGGATTGAGGTTTGTTGTTTCTTATCGATTCCCAATTTACAAGATTAAAAGTGGTTCCCTAAGTGATTGCTTGGGTCGAGTTTTTGTGATTTCTCGAATATTTTTTTTTATAATCCTGGACCTCCACACGAACGAGTCCTTTGGGCTCCCCCATGCGAGCTAAACAGGGGGAAGTTGTGCAGAGCCACCCTAGCACATGCCCCGCTTAAAGTCTGGTATCCTTTGGGAGGTTTTTCTCTAATATTAAATGGTAAATTCACATTAAAAGTATCACAATTCATGTCAAGGCGTCAGAAAAACTCAAGCTTTCCATTTTCTAATACAAATTTATAAATCCATGAAAGTAGAAATACTCAAACCAAACAAGAACTAAGATTCAACTGCATACGCGATGATGGACATATCTCTCCAATGTTGCCCTTCATTTGAAATATCAATGCAGTCAACTCTATTTCATCAGTCTTAACATTTTGTTTGGCGTGAACGAAATTGGCCTATATGATTGATATGTATAGTAAGTGAACCAAATAGGGGTAATTGCTAAGGTAAGCTTCATTTATGCGAACTTTAATATGTCGGTGTAGATAACTTGAATTGTCGATACTCATAAAAATATACTCCACAATGATATGAATGCCATTGAATTTACAAATACTTGTGCAAAAAAAGTGATAATTTGTAAAGTGAATGGAGGCTAATCCATGCCCCAAAACATTGTCATGAATTGGAAGCAAACCAACAGTTAATGGAATATGTTATTCATTCCCTACAATGCAGGGAGAAAATATTCGAATCGGACAATCAGATGAGATTGAAGGGTGAATAAACTTGTTTCCACCCATTTATCCCCTAAAACCACTAAAAAATAAAATCTGGTAAACTCAACACAGAAAAGCTGTCTGATCCTACTAACATGCAATGTTTTAAAAAGTGAGCTATTGTGTTTTGCGACCTAAAAATGCAACGTTGCGGTCAATGTATTACGGGATGCTAAAAAAACATGCACTATTTTTCCCTATTTGGCGCAACAAAACTATTCGTGTTTTTTTAGAACCTTCGGTTGAGTTAAGGAGGGGAAAAATGTTACCTTATTTCACGTGTCGACTTTTCTTAGGTGGGGTGTTCTTTGGTCCAAACCCTTAATTTACTTATTTCGAAGGTCTCAATGATGTTATTTGCTTATTTTACAAAGTTTAGTTGAAAATGTCACTTCTATTTAATACTTTCTATTCCAAACTCTCAGTTTACTTAAACGTTTACTTATTTCACATTTTTCAGTAAACAATGTTTTTTATTTTATAATTTCTAGTTTTAAATTTTACTAATTTTTCAAATCTCAATTCAAAATGTTTTTTTTATAATTGTCAGTTTAGAATGTTACTTGTGTTACAAATATCTGTTTAAAATGATATTTATTTTATAATTTTCAACTTTAAATGTTACTTATTTTTCAAACTTCTGTTTAAAATGTTATTATTATTTTTTTATAATTGTCAATTTAAAATGCTACTTGTTTTGTAAATTTCTGTTTAAAATGTTAATATATTATAATTTTCAGTTTAAACTTTTACTTATTTTACAAATTTCAGACTAAAATTTTATTTATTTTATTATTTTCGGCTTTGAATGTTACTTATTTTTTAGAATTCTGTTTAAAATGTTGTTGTTGTTGTTATTATTATTATTATTATTATTATTATTATTATTATTGTTGTTGTTGTTGTTGTTGTTGTTGTTGTTGTTGTTGTTCTTCTTCTTCTTCTTCTTCTTCTTCTTCTTACTATTATTATTATTATTATTATTATTATTATTATTATTATTATTATTATTATTATTATTATTATTATTATTATTATTATTATTATTATTATTATTATTATTATTATTATTATTCTTCTTCTTCTTCTTCTTCTTCTTCTTCTTCTTCTTCTTATTATTATTATTATTATTATTATTATTCTTATTATTATTATTATTATTATTATTATTATTATTATTATTATTATTATTATTATTATTATTATTTGAGAACGTATGTGCTTGCGTTCAAATGAGCAAATTATATATTAAACACCTTTTAACCCAAACAAACCCTAAACATGCAACAATATGTGATTGAACAAGATGATGAACTAAGTAAAAACATTCAGACACATGCTTGTGAGGAAAAATCCCCCAAAGAGGCAAAACCATTTATTTTCATTATAATATTGTAACTGCACAATTTCGGATTACAATGAAAATACAAGTGACTAAGAATTACCCTCAGGTGTCGGATTCTGTAGTCGGCGGCTGGAACTATCCCTTTCCAGTAGGGCTGCAATGAAGAAGAAGAACGATCTTCTCCACAAGGGTACGAACAGCAAAAGTGCGTTCCTGGGTTGCAAAGAGATTCACAAATGTTTGGAAATTTGTGTGAATAAAAAAACCTGGAGTCTAGGGCTCAATAGGTGAAGACTTAGAGATTTTGTGCTCTGAATATCGTGTGTGTAAGTCTTCGAAAACCACTTCCCGTAGTGGGATTAAATAAGAAGTCTTGAGCCATAAAAATCTGAACACGATCTGAACACGATCTGTTTAAGTTTATCCCAGGCGGGCCGGTCCAGGTCTGAGGCGGATCGGTCCGGTTGACCGGATCGGTTCTTTTATTCCAGGCTCCATCGGTTCGCTTGCGATCCGAGGTATACTGGCCTTCAGCAGGCGGATCGGTCCGGTCTGAGGCGGACCGGTACGGTTAGCCGGATCGGTTCTTTTATTGTAGGCGGACCGGTCCGGTCTGTCAGACTTTGATTCCTCTTCTTCTTTTGATATTCGGATCCGTTGATAAATGTATGAATCTTGAATTTCTTCAACGGTGTAACGGCGTGCGACATAATAAATTGTTAATGGATAAAAATGTCCTTAGAAATCTCCCCCTATGTCTATGCCGGTACATACATAAAAACAAACATCCGAATTATCAAACAACTAAAAATGCTTATACAAATCTACCCTTCCATGAACCCAAAACTGGAAAGATACAATTGAATAAGACCAACGTTTGCTCTTCAACTCTTCAGGAATCTCAAGACTTTTTTCATCAGGGTGTGCAATCCAATGATAATCCATGTAGTACCTACACACATGAGAAAAAGCAAAATACCAAGTGACATATCGAGTTTGAAATGAGATAAACATATATAACAATTTATGAGCAAACTCAAACTTTCAAAGCTCCCCCATAATAAGATAATTCATTCTCCCCCTTTTATGATGTCCCCAAATAGACAAATGAGAGAAATAAATCAAAAGAGCAAGTGCGGGGTGTCACAAGTATAAAATCACACCATGAATGAAGACAAAGCAACCAAGACGATGATAGAGTAAATGAAGTGGTGTGATCAAATTCGATAGGAAAATCAATGCATACAAACATGACATATGTGCACGATGAATATAGGATACTCCTAGCGAATGAACTCAAATGCGTCCTTTGGTGTAAAAGAATGACAATATAAGATATTGACTCAATCAAATCAACAAATCAAAGCTCAAAGTGATTTTCACACCAATTCCGTCCAAAACGATTTTATGCTTTTTCATGACTTTCAAGGAAGTACAAACCCGTTTAAAGATTCTCCAACCAAACTCCCTCAGTTATAATTTTGAATAGAGGCATTCTAAATTCTCAAACTTTGGAGAATTGATGGTGAAACCTAAGTGGCCCATACTTGGCATGAATTGTTTTTTATTGCCTTTAAATTTTTTCCGGCCTCTTTTAACCTCTTTGGACCTCGGATATTAAAATTTCTCCGTTTTTTAGGTTCTTTTTAACGGTGGCTTTTGCGCAAAGGATAGATGATTACCTTTCGCAGCCCCTCCCCGTTATACAAAAACACACAGTCTCACTAAAACGGTTGTTACATGCATTCCAATCTTGTTAAGTTTTATCGCATATTGTACGTTGTATAGACAAGATTGAGATGGAAACACTCAACCCAATATGAGATAGACAAGTGCAATAATCAAATATAGCCGTGCATGTGTGCAATAAAGGATATAGGAGTCAAACATGTAGGAAGATATCACTAATTACATCTCAAAGACTCCAACCAATGTAAAGCACATGGATGAAATGATGTAGCCTCTCAAATCTCTATCAAGCAGTCACATGGATAAATGGAACGAAGTTGTGACTTGGCTATCTTAAATGCTCATCCATAAAAGGTGCTTAAAAAAAACAAAAATATTTTTGGTCTTTTTCAAAACATTTTATCAAAATAAAATCTTTTTGTGCTTTTCTTAAAAAAAATAAAAGAAAATCTTTTTGTATTTTTCAAAAGAAATATAAAAAGCAAAAAGAATAAGTAAAAGCTGTACAACTAAGCAATGGTACATATAAAACAGACTAGAAATAGGAAGCATATGATATGAACATGAAGAAGCATCCTATTCTAGACATAGACCAACCCCTCAGTCAACTGTGCAAATCCCCAAAGACTTCCTAAGACTCTCAAATCTAAGGGCATCTAAAGGTTTCGTGAAAATGTCGGCTAACTGACTGTCGGTGGGAACGAAACTCAGGGATACAGTGTTCTCCTCAACTAACTGACGAATAAAGTGCTCACGTATCATGATGTGTTTTGTGCACGAATGCTGGACGGGATTACGGGATATGTGAATCGCGCTCGTGTTATCACAAGAAATGATCATGATGTCATGTGAAATTCCATAATCTTCCAGCATTTGCTTCATCCACAAGAGTTGTGTGCAACAACTCCCGACGGTTATGTACTCAGCCTCCGCAGGGGACAAAGAGATGGAATTTTATTTCTTGCTCAGCCAAGAGACAAGAGCAGAACCAAAATAGAAACACCCACCAGAAGTGCTCCTACAACCATCTACATCCCCAACCCAATCGGCATCCGAATAGGCAAATAAACGGTCATCGGTATCAAAGGAATACCAAATACCGTATGAGAGAGTCCCACTCACGTATTTAATAATACGTTTTAGGGCAAGTAAGTGTGACTCTTTAGGGGATGCCTGATATCGCGCACAGACTCCAACACTAAAGGCGATGTCGGGACGACTGGCAGTCAAGTAGAGAAGACTACCTATCATACTCCGATATAAGGTTTGCTCTACGTCCTTGCCTGAAGTGTCCTTACTAAGCTTGGTAGTGGTACTCATAGGTGTACGTGCATGCTTAGCGGAGTCTAAACCAAATTTCTTCACTAGGTCTCTAGCATACTTGGATTGGGAGATGAACATCCCATCCTCTAGCTGACGAACCTGGAGACCAAGGAAGAATGTAAGCTCTCCAACCATGCTCATCTCAAACTCACTTTTCATCTCCTCCTCAAAGTGGTGAGCATGCTGGGAGCATGTGGATCCAAAAACTATGTCGTCCACATAGACCTGGGCAACAAAAATAGCACCGTCATCTCTCCTGACGAACAACGTCATATCTACTCCCCCTCTCTTGAAGCCACGGGCTAAGAGATAGGAAGTAAGCCTCTCGTACCAAGCACGGGGTGCTTGCTTCAAACCATACAAGGCTTTCCTCAGATAGTAGACGTGCTCCGGGTGCTGAGGGTCTTCAAACCCTTTTGGTTGTTCCACATAAACCTCCTCCTGTAGAATGCCATTCAGAAAGGCACTCTTGACATCCATCTGATATACCTTAAAGCGCAGATGACACGTGATGGCGAGCAGAAGACGGACGGACTCAAGCCTCGCAACAGGAGCAAATGTCTCTCCAAAGTCTACACCCCCTATCTGTGTGTTGCCTTGAGCGACCAACCTAGCCTTATTTCTGATTATGGTACCATTTTCATCCATTTTGTTCTTGAAAATCCACCGGGTACCTGTCACATTAGTCTCACTAGGTCGGGGGACTAAATCCCAGACATTATTCTTTTTAAACTGAAGCAACTCATCCTGCATAGCAGATATCCAGTGTTCATCCTTGAGTGCTTCTTTATGGTTCTTGGGCTCGACTTTGGACGTGTAGCAAAGATGGCTAACAATGTTCTCTAGCTGAGCACGAGTCTTGACCCCTAGAGTGGGATCACCAACAATGGCAGAAGGGTCATGACTCTTACAAACCCAAGCAGGAGTGTCCCCTAGAGCAGGAGTAGGGTCCACGGAGTGTGAGACAGGAACGGGTAAAACACTGTCAGAACAATCCTCATCATCACACTGAAGGTTAGGATCAATAACCGTCGGAGGTTCGTCATCTTGCACGGTGACGTTTATTGATTCCATAACCTTAGAGCTTTTTAGGTTAAAAACCCGGTATGCTCTGCTATTCAATGAATATCCTAGAAATATTCCCTCGTCGCTCCGGGAGTCGAACTTTCCTAATTGCTCTCTATCCCGTAGGATGTAGCATTTACTCCCAAAAACACGAAAATATGCCAGGTTGGGCTTCTTGCCAGTCCATAGCTCATAACGAGTTTGAAGTGTGTGTGGACGCAAATAAACCCTATTCACCGTGTGGCATGCAGTAGACACTGCCTCTGCCCAAAATCTCCTAGAAGTTCTTCCAATTTTAGCGTATTTAAATTACCCATAGAATTTAGCACAGTGACTTTAGGGATAAAACGATTAGGCAAAGAACGAAGAATCTTTTTAACAAATCTCGCATTAGGAATATTTTCACCAAGATTAAAGCTAGTATTCACAATGTCAGAAAGTCTAGCATAAAATTCATCAAAGCATTCAGATTCATGCAAGGTGATGGTTTCAAATTGAGTTGTCAAATTTTGCAACTTAGATTCTTTCACAGCATTAGTTCCTTCATGGGTGAGTTGTAAAACATCCCATGCCTCTTTTGACGTGGTGCACGTCATTATGCGTTTGAACTCATCGGGTGTGACAGACCCAGAAATAGTACTTAGACCCTTAGAATTAAAAGATGACCATTTAAATTCTTCATCAGTCCAAGAAGTGACAGGTTTTAAATTAGTCATGTTTTCAACAGTGACGGAGGGAGGTGTCCACCCTCTTTCAACTAAAATCCAAACCCTTTCACCTATGGATTTTAACGCTGACCTCATTCGGGCTTTCCAATAAGCATAATTTGTCCCGTCAAAAACAGGCATTTTATTATATAGCTTCTCCATTTGAACACGCACTTTTTCAAAAATCATTTTTTTCAGAAAATTGATATCTTAGAATTTTTTTTTTGTGGAAAATAGGAATACGCGATAAATTAACGTAACCTGCTCTGATACCAATTTGAGAACGTATGTGCTTGCGTCAAATGAGCAAATTATATATTAAACACCTTTTAACCCAAACAAACCCTAAACATGCAACGATATGTGATTGAACAAGATGATGAACTAAGTAAAAACATTCAGACACATGCTTGTGAGGAAAAATCTCCCAAATGGGCAAAACCATTTATTTTCATTTTAATATTGTAACTGTACAATTTCGGATTACAATGAAAATACAAGTGACTAAGAATTACCCTCAGGTGTCGGATTCTTTAGTCGGCGGCTGGAACTATCCCTTTCCAGTAGGGCTGTAATGAAGAAGAAGAGCGGTATTCTCCACAAGGGTACGAACAGAAAAAGTGCGTTCCTGGGTTGCAAAGAGATTCACAAATGTTTGGAAATTTGTGTGAATAAAAAAACCTAGAGTCTAGGGCTCCATAGGTGAAGACTTAGAGATTTTGTGCTCTGAATATCGTGTGTGTAAGTCTTCAAAAACCACTTCCCGTAGTGGGATTAAATAAGAAGTCTTGAGCCATAAAAATCTGAACACGATCTGAACACGATCTGTTTAAGTTTATCCCAGGCGGACCGGTCCGGGTCTGAGGCGGATCGGTCCGGTTGATGGGATCGGTTCTTTTATTCCAGGCTCCATCGGTTCGCTTGCGGTTCGGGGTATACTGGCCTTCAGCAGGCGGATCGGTCCGGTTAGCCGGATCGGTTCTTTTATTGCAGGCGGACCGGTCCGGTCTGTCAGACTTTGATTCCTCTTCTTCTTTTGATATTCGGATCCGTTGATAAATGTATGAATCTTGAATTTCTTCAACGCTGTGACGGCGTGCGACATAATAAATTGTTAATGGACAAAAATGTCCTTACATTATTATTATTATTATTATTATTTTATTTGGCAATTTAAAAAGTAACTTTAAAAAAAAATGAAAAATTCAGTTTCAAACGTAGCTTTTTTTTTTTACCAATTTCAGTTTAAAATGTTACTTTCTTGCAAATTTCATTCTGAAATGTTATTTATTTCTTTATTTATATTTTTTTATATGTTTTTCTAATTAAAAAACTGGAATGCGCGAATTGCTTCTACGATGTATGACGCTAAAATATATATATTTATTTATTCATAACCGATGAGCTAAAATAATTAAATAAAGTTATAGAAAATTGTAATTAATTAATGTAATCAAAGATTTTTTCTATAAAATAAACTTTTATAAAAAATTGGCTTTATAATAAAATGCTAATTCCGTGTTCCATCCTCGTTCCTAATTGAGTTGTTATTGCCGACGAGGTGTTGGTTTTGTCATTCGTATTCTCATTTGATATCGTTACAGGTTAATTGATGATATTTTTATTGTCTCTAGTTTTTAGATTACATGTTTCTTTATATCCATGTTGGTTACTAGGCTCACACTTAATCCTTTCTTTTGTGTAGCTCGAGTAAGGATAGTACTGTAAAGGAGTAGAAGAAAAAAGCTTACTGAATGTTATATAACCCTGAATCTATTATCAATCGCTGGTTGTGTGTGATGTTTATGTGGAGAGATGTTGAGAAGAGTGCGCGTGCGTTCAAATAAGGAAGTTATTTAATTAAACTCAGTTTTTATCAATTAAGTCCTAAACATGCATCTAGGTGTGATTGAATAAGATGATTAAACATGCAAGAACATTCAAACACACACATGTGAGGAAAAATCCCCCAAACGGGCAAAATATTTTATTTTACTATAATATTGTAAGGAACGGTTACACGGATTACAGTAAAAATACAGTGACACAGAAATACCCGCGGGTGTCGATTCTTTAGTCGGCGGCTGGAACTTTCCCTTCCCAGGGGTAACAATGAAGAAGAAGGACGGTCTTCTCCACAAGAGTTTAATAAACACAAGGTTGTGTTCTTGGGTTACAAAGTGATTCACAAAGGTTTGGCAAAGTTGTGTGAATCAAAACATGAGTCTTAGGACTCAAAAAGGTGAAGACTTAGAGTATTTAGGACTCTTAAAATCGTCTATAAAAGTCTTTGAAAATAACTCCCCGAAGTGGGTTTAAATAAGGAAACCTGGGCCTGAAAAATCTCAAGCAGATCTGATCAATTTTATCTCAAGCGGATCGTTCTGGCTTGGAGGCAGATTGGTCCGACCTCGAATCGGTTTGTTTTTGAAAGGGGCTTCTTCGGTTTGCATTCGATCTGGGGTTCACTGGTTCTGGTGAAAAGAGGATCGGTCCGGTATAGAGGCAGATCGATCGGGAGGCGAATCGGTTCATTTTTAAAATGGGCGGACCGGTCCGGTTTACCAGAAAATTGATTCCAAGATGAAGATGCTTTGATATCCGGATCCGGTTGAAATAGATGCGATCTTGAATTTCTTCAATGGTGTAATGGGTTACGACATACAAATTGATAATGGACAAAAATGTCCTTACAAATCTCCCCCTATGTTTATGCCGGTATATACATAAAAATCCGAATTATAAACTAGCAAATTTTCCTATAAAAATCTACCCTTCCATGAACCCAAAACTAAAAGGGTACAAATGAATAAGTCTTCATCGTTTGATCTTCAAGTCTTCAAAAATAATCAAAACTTTTCTCATCAGGGTGTGCAATCAATTGATCTTTAATCTTCATACCTACACACATGAGATAAAGCAAAATACCAAGTGATGTATCGAGTATGAAATGAGATAAACATATATACCAGTGTATGATAAACACTCAAAACTCAAAACTCCCCCATAATCTGATAATTCTTTCTCCCCCTTTTTATGATGTCCCCAAATAGACAAATGAGAAGAATAACTCAAACAAGCAAGGCCGGGGTGCATAAGGAAAGAAATTTCTATTTTTGAATTTTTCAAAATTTTTCATACGAACTATAAGAAGTCACACCATGATAAACACAAAAGCAACCAAGTCGATGATAGCGTAATTGTAGGGGTGTGATCAAATTCGATAAGAAAATCAATGCATACAAACATGACATATGTGCACAATGAATATCGGATACTCCTAACGAATGAACTCAAAATCTTCCTTTGGTGTAAAGGGTTGGAAATATTAGACATTGACTCAATCAAATCAACAAATCAAAGCTCAAATTGATTTCCACACCAATAACGTCCAAAACTATAGCATGCTTTTTCAAGATTTTCAAGGAAGTGCAGACCCGTTTAAAATCTCCAACCAAACACCCTCGGATATAAATGTTGAATAGAGACTTTCTAAATTCTCAAACTTTGGAGAATTGATGGTGAAACCTAATGGCCCATGGATGGCATATATTGCTTTTTATTGCCTTTAATGTTTTTCGGGCTCTTTTAACCTCTTTGGACCCCGGATAATAAAATTCCTCCATTTTTAGGTCCTTTTCAACGGTGACTTTGAATCCCAAAGGCTAAATGAACCTTTCCCAGCCCTTCCCCATTGTCAAACAAACACACAGTCTCACCAAAACAATTTTTTACATGCATTCCAATCTTGTCAAGTTTTATCGCATATTGTTAGTTATATAGACAAAATTGAGATGGAAACACTCAAGCCAATATGTGATAGACAAGTACAATAATAAAATAAAGTCGTGCATGTGTGCAATAAAGGATATAGGATTCAAACATATAGAAAGATATCACTAATCACATCTCTAAGACTCCAAACAATGTCAAGCACATGGATGAAATGGTGTAGCGTCTCAAATCTCTATCAAACATTCACATGGATAAATGGAATGAAATTGTGACTCGGCTATCTTAAATGCTCATTCATAAAAGGTGCAAATAAAAATACAAAAATCTTTTTGTGCTTTTATAAAATTTTTATAAAAGAAAATCTTTTTGGATTTTTCAAAAGAATAAATTAATAGCTGTACAACAAAGCAATAATACATATAAAACAAACTAGCAATAGGAAGCATATGATATGAACATGAAAAAGCATCCTATCCTAGACATAGACCAACCCCTCAATCAACTGTGCAAATCCCCAAAGACTTCCTAAGACTCTCAAATCTAAGGGAATCTAAAGGTTTTGTGAAAATATCGGCTAACTGATGGTCGGTGGGTATGAAACTCAGGGATACGACTTTCCCCTCAACTAACTGACGTATAAAGTGCTCGTGTATCCTGATGTGCTTTGTGCATGAATGTTGGACTGGATTGCAGGATATGTGTATCGCACTCGTGTTATCACAGGAAATAGTCATGGTGTCCTGTGAAATCCCATAATCCTCCAATATTTGCTTCATCCACAAGAGTTGCGTTCAACAACTCCTGGAGGCGATGTACTCAAACTTCATGGTGGACAAAGAGATGGAATTTTGCTTCTTGCTCAGCCAGGATACAAGAGAAGAACCAAAATAGAAACACCCACCAGAAGTGCTCCTACAACCATCTACATCCCTGGCCCAATCGGCATCCGAATAGGCGGACAAACGGTCATTGGTATCAAAGGAATACCAAATACCGTATGAGAGAGTTCCACTCACGTATTTAATAATACATTTTAGAGCAAGTAAATGTGTCTCTTTCGGGGACGCCTGATATCACGCACAGACTCCAACACTAAAGGCTATGTCGGGACGACTGCCAGTCAAATAGAGAATACTACCTATCATACTCCAATACAAGGTTTGCTCTACGTCCTTGCCTGAAGTGTCCTTACTAAGCTTGGTAGTGGTACTCATAGGTGTACGTGCATGCTTAGTGGAGTCTAACCCAAATTTCTTCACTAGGTCTCTAGCATACTTAGATTGGGAGATGAACATCCCATCCTCTAGCTGACGAACCTGGAGACTAAGGAAGAAAGTAAGCTCACCAACCATGCTCATCTCAAACTCAATTTTCATCTCCTCCTCAAAGTGGTGAGCATGTTGGGAGCACGTGGATCCAAAGACTATGTCGTCCACATAGACCTGGGCAATCAAAATAGCACTGTCATCTCTCGTCAACTCCCCCTCTCTTAAAGCCACGGGCTAAGAGATAAGAAGTAAGCCTCTCGTACCAAGCACGGGGTGCTTTCTTTAAACCATACAAGGCTTTACTCAGATAGTAGACGTGCTCTGGGTGCTTAGGGTCTTCAAACCCTTTCGGTTATTCCACGTAAACCTCCTCCTGTAGAATGCCATTCAGGAAGGCACTCTTGACATTCATCTGATATAACTTAAAGCGCAGATGACATGCGATGGCGAGTAGTAAGCGGACGAACTCAAGCCTCGCAACAGGAGCAAATATCTCCCCAAAGTCTACACCTCCTATCTGTGTGTAGCCTTGAGCGACCAACCTAGACTTATTTCTGATTATGGTACCATTTTCATCCATTTTATTTTTGAAAATCCATTTGGTACCTATCACATTAGTCTCACAAGGTCGGGGGACAAGTTCCTAGACATTATTGTTTTTAAACTGAAGCAACTCATCTTACATAGCAGATATCCAATGTTCATCCTTGCGTGCTTCTTTGTGATTCTTGGGCTCGACTTTGGACGTGTAGCAAAAGTGGCTAACGATATTCTCTAGTTAAGCACGAGTCTTGACCCCAAGAGTGGAATCGCCTATAATGGAGGCTGGGTCATGAATCTTGCGAACCCAAGTAGGTGTCTCCCCTAACACAGGAATAGGGTCCACAGAGTGTGGGTGAGGGATAAGTAAATCACTGCCATAAAAGTCCTCATCCTCACACTGAAGGTTAGGATTAATAACCGTCGGAGGTTCGTCATCTTGCACGGTGACGTTTATTGATTCCATAACCTTAGAGCTGTTCTGGTTGAAAACCCGGTATGCATTGCTATTTGATGAATATCCTTATAGGATTCCATCGTCGCTCCGGGAGTCAAACTTTCCTAATTGCTCTCGATCCCGTAGGATATAGCATTTACTCCCCAAAACACGGAAATATGCAAGGTTGGGTTTCTTAACACTCCACAATTCATAAGGCGTCTTAAGTGTGTGTGGACGCAGGTAAATCCTATTTACCATGTGGCATGCAGTAGACACTGCCTCTGCTCAAAATCTCCTAGAAACCATACGATCTAGAAGCATAGATCTAGCCATTTATTGGACCTTCCTATTCTTTCTCTCAATAATCCCATTTTGCTGAGGGGTCTTCACAGCAGAAAAGTCATGTTTGATACCAAGGCTATCACAGTAAAGATCTACCTTTGCTTCCTTAAATTCTGTGCCGTAGTCACTACGGATCCTATTAATAGTGACTCCGTGTTGATTTTGTAGGACACGACACTTGGTCGTTAAAAACTCTACAGCATCAGATTTTTCCCTCAGAAAACCTACAATCGAGTATCTGGAGAAATCGTCTACCATCACGAGGATATACCTCTTACCACCCAAACTCTCAGTACGAGTAGGACCCATAAGATCCATGTGAATTAGCTCAAGAACTCGGGAGGTGGTAATGGAATGCAACTTCTTATGGGGGCTCCGAATTTACTTTCCCAACTGACAGGGTCCACAAACCATGGAAGTTGACTTTCCAAGTGATGGTAAGCCACGTACTAGGTCCTTTTTGGCTAAACGAGTCAAATCTCGAACATTCACGTGACCTAGACCTTGGTGCCACAGATCCATAGGAGTGATCGTGGTGATGTTGTAGACAAGTGAGGATGTGGGCTCAGTCCCATAGCAAATATCCTTTGTCCTCACTCCTCGCACTAAAAGTTTACCGGCTTGATTATAGACCTTACAAGCGTCCCGATCAAACTTTACGACAAAGTCAGCATCGCATAACTGGCTAATGCTGAGAAGGTTTTCTTTTAAACATTTTACGTACAAAACATTCTCTATCTTAGGAAATCCTGGTAGCCCTACAGTACCACATCCTACAATGCTAAACTTGCTCCCATCTCCAAAGGTGACTCTACCATCCTGATAATCCTCAAGAGAAGTAAAAAATAAGGCATCACCTGTCATATGTCTGGAGCTCCCACTCTCAAAATACGACTATGAGGTATTATGTGCTTTGAGAGCGACATGAACAATAAAGGCCTTTTTATATTTCTTAGGTACCCAAAAGGTGGTGACCTTTTTTTTACCTTTATTGTTGTTGGTTTTAGCCGGAATGTGAGAAACATTCACTGACGGTAAAGATATTCGTTGGAATTCCTCCATCAAACTCTGTGATGTGGCAGCTAAAAACTCAACTCGCTCTCTCAGACTGGTAAAGTCATCAGTATGCTGTGGTGGAGCAGTAGTATGTCATATTCGACCCATACTATAGCAAAACTCCCTGAGGTGGCCTTTTCTTTTGCAATATGTACAAAAAAACACAGTCAAAGGCGGACCTTGATTTTCTTTTCTTGGTCAAACTCTCTTTCGAGGTTTTTGACGATGGCCAAAAGGAGTCGTAGTAAACTCAGAAACTGGTCCAGGTGAAATTTGGGACGTGGAGGGACCATCATAACCTATTCCCTTCCTATCACCAAAACCTAAAGCGAGGCCGAGGAGAATCTTTACCATCTTCCCAGATATATCCTCGATTTGTACCTTGACTTCCCGTGCTCTCTCAAGATCATGAGTAAGTTGGTCTATAAGATCTTAAAGTTTCTTCCGAGTCTCCACAGAGGAATGGAGCTCACTCATAAGACTAGACACTTATTTATTCAAGTCCCCTCTCTCTTTCTCAAAGAAACGCCCTCTTTCTCTAAACAAACTCTCTTTCTCAACACAGGCAGACTCTCTCTCTCTTAAGGTAGTGCAGGTGGAGGACTCTCTCTCTCTCTCTCTCTCTCTCACTTTTCTTAAGTCTTCCTCTAAAGCGGTGATCCTAAGAACTAATGCTTTGTTGCAATTTTTAGTTTTAAAAGGCTCAGAATATAGCTCGGCGTAGGCGCATTGAAGATCACTCTCGCTCTCACTTGTGTCATCCTCCCCCTCACTCACATCGATCTCACTGTCGAGGTGTCCCTGTGATGCAGCATCCTCATCGTCGTGAGGAATACAAGAAGTGCTCACATGACTAGCCATGAATGCGTTGAAGTTACAATCATGTGGTGACTCGTCTCCGGAATCCACCGACTCGACCTCACTTTCATCGCTAAGGGTAGCATTAAGGACAACTTTGCCATTTTCTCTATTCAGACGTGTGGCACACTCAAGGGCTCTATAACCCCTACCATCGCACTCAAAGCATCTCTCACTTTCTTTCTTAGGAGGATCTTTAAAAATTTTTTTATTTTTCTTTTCAGACTTATTTTTCTCAAACTTCTTTTTATCTTTAAAATTACCATTTTTCTTAAATTTGAGGATTCTCTTGAAATTTTTAGCAAAAAGGGCTAAATCATCTAAGTCAAAATCACCCTCAGAATCTGACATTTCAATATCTCTCTTTCTAGATGACTCAACTCTCTTTCTTACCGACCCCTCACTCTTTCTCTCTTGGGCATTAAGTGCAATTCCCTTATCTTTAGATTTGACAAATTTAGGAAACATATCAATTTCATATTTTTGCAAGTCTCCTACAAGTTCTTCCAATTTAAGTGTATTTAAATTACCCATAGAATTTAACACAGTGACTTTAGGGATAAAACGATTAGGCAGTGATCTAAGAATCTTTTTAACAACTCTAGCATTAGGAATGTGTTCACCAAGATTAAAGCTAGTGTTAACAATATCAGACAATCTAGCATAAAATTCATCAAAACATTCAGATTCAAGCATGGTGATTGTTTGAAATTGAGTTGTTAAATTTTGCAGTTTAGACTCTTTCACAACATTAGTTCCTTCATGGGTAAGATGCAAAACATCCCATGCCTCTTTTGACGTGGTGCACGTCATTATGCGTTTGAACTCATCACGAGTGACAGACCCAGAAATAACACTTAAACCCTTAGAATTAAAAGATGACCATTTAAACTCTTCTTCAGTCCATGTAGTGACAGGTTTTAAATTGGTCACATTTTCAAGAGTGACGGAGGGAGGTGTCCACCCTCTTTCAACCAAAATCCAGACACATTCATCAATCGCTTTTAATACAGATCTCATGCGGGCTTTCCAGTATGCATAGCTTGTCCCATCAAAAACTGGCATTTTATTATATAACTTCTCCATTATGAACACACTTGTTTTCAAAAATCAATTTTTCAGAAAATTGTTATCTTAGAAAAATTTTGCAAAAAATTAGGAATACGCGATAGATTAGCGTAACCTGCTCTGATACCAATTTGAGAAGAGTGCGCGTGCGTTCAAATAAGGAAGTTATTTAATTAAACTCAGTTTTTATCAATCAAGTCCTAAACATGCATCTAGGTGTGATTGAATAAGATGATGAAATATGCAAGAACATTCAAACACACACATGTGAGGAAAAATCCCCCAAAGGGGTATGTTGATGTAAAAAATTTGATCACTCTAATTTTTCAATCACAGATAAATAAATGAGACAAAAGATTTTAAAGTGGTTCAGCCTTATAAGAATGGCCAACGTCCACTGTTATTTTATTGCTGATTGTTTGGGAATTCTAGATTACAAGAAATTCCGTTCTAGATCCCAAAGTTTGGATTCAGGGTCCGGTCCCTTACAATGAGGATTGGACAATGTATTTATAGCCCTCAGGATGTAATGTGAAAGGGTAATACATTAAATGATATACATATGAAAGGGTAATATATTTAATGCCCTCTTTGCATGTGCGTATGAATGATAAGCATTTAATGAATCAGTTGAACGGTTGGTTATCCAGCTATTAATGCTTTGCTCGAGATGCAGCTCGGACACTGTTGATGTAAAAAATTAGATCACTCTAATTTTTCAATCACAGATAAATAAATGAGACAAAAGATTTTAAAGTGGTTCAGCCTTATAAGAATGGCCTACGTCCACTGTTATTTTATTGCTGATTGTTTGGGAATTCTAGATTACAAGAAATTCCGTTCTAGATCCCAAAGTTTGGATTCAGGGTCCGGTCCCTTACAATGAGGATTGGAAATGTATTTATAGCCCTCAGGATGTAATGTGAAAGGGTAATACATTAAATGATATACATATGAAAGGTTAATACATTTAATGCCCTCTTTGCGTGTGCGTCTGAATGATAAGAATTTAATGAATCAGTTGAACGGTTGGTTATCCAGCTATTAATGCTTTGCTCGAGATGCAGCTCGGACCGCCTGAGCTTCTCGGTGCTAATGAGTTCCTCGGAGAATAAGAGTTCCTAGGATAGGTCTTGTTCCTCGGAGCGTAAGAGTTTCTCGAAATAACATGGCTCCTCGGAGCGTGTGATCATCTCGGAAGTGCTTGTTGTTGTTATGTAGATAGCCACGTGTCTTCATGTGATTGATCCAAGTCAGCAGATTAAATTTGGTATCAACAGAAGCCCCCAATGTTTCATAGTTCGAAATTTGAGGAGTATGGAACATTCTTTCTCGGAATACGGTAGCTTTAAATAGTCTTCCTAATTTTTAGGAGTGTTTCCCTTGTATTTATTTTCTCCTTCCAAATTCGTAGAATCCTGCTTTTTTGGACTTTTCTGCGTGCTTCGATTCCCGCATTTCTTTTCATCTTTTTGGCCACTGTTGCCCGCTTTGGTTCTCGCGCCACTTTTCATCTTTTTAGCCGTTGTTGTTCGCTTTGATTCCCGCGCCAATATTTAATGCCTTTTTAGCCGCCGGTAACGTAATCATCCTTTTTATAATCATTACTTCACCAGTTCCCAAGGCAAGGTATTTAAACTTCACAGAGACTCCCATCGTCTTCTATCTTTTCAAATTTTCATCTTCGAGTTTTTCATTGTCTTCTACTCTCTTGTGCGTTCATCTCTTCCGTCGTTCATTGTCAACAACTTCAGTCTTTTTTCTGTAAGATCTTCTTTCTTCTTCTTCTTCTTCTTCTTCTTCTTCTTCATTTCTTTTAATTCATCATCATGGTTTACCCTGTCGAGTGTCTTGACAAATTTCGATCTGATTTTTCCATTCCTTCTTGGGTTGTATTGGAAGAGCTTTTTGAGCCTTCTAATTATTTCAATTTGGTTGAGGGACATTGGTTCCCCAGTCTCTTTTTTGCTGAGTGTTGATTTTCTTTTCCACCAAATCCTCTGTGTCTGGAATTTTGTCAGTACTTTGATGTTGTTCCTGCATGAATAGCCCCTAACACATGGAGAATAGTTAATGGGGTGTATAAATTAAATCAAGTGCATGGAACTCGTATAGGAATTCCAAAAATCATGTACTGCTATAGATGGGCAGTTAATGATAATATTTATTATTTGAAAACTAGGTTTATAAATAGAGCCTTAGTAGTCAATCTCCCTGATGCCAACAGGGATTATTTTGAACATGGGGTCGTTGTAAAAAATTGGCAACACCCTCCTTTAACCGGAGATGAGGTTTACCAGGGTCCCAGATGCCCTCCTTATGGCAATGGGATAGGTTATTTTTATTTTATTTTATTTATCTTTAAATCATGTTTGTTTTATATTTGATAAAATGTGTTACTGATAACAATGTCTGTTTATTTGCAGTTGATAGCAAGAGAAAGTGCCCAAAAGAAACAGATGTCAATCTAAGGCATTTGGGACTTATCTGGGGTCTACATCAAAGGGTTGCTGACGAGCATATTCGATCAACCTCCTATCTTCTCCAATACAAGAGCTATACAACTTCTTTCACTACTCGTCCAGTGATCAGTGAAATAGAGCCAGTACCACCCTTTGCAAGTTCTTCCCCAGAATCTCACGTTCCGTTGAGCGAAAGGATGAATAAGAGAAGGAATCCTGCTCTGTTTGAGAAAACTGCCTCCGGCTCTGGGGAGGTCAAAAGGATTAGGATTGATGTTCCGAGGGAGGGGACAAAGAAAACTGCTGCAACTCCTCCAGCTGCTCCTGCGAAGATTGCCGAGAAGCCCGCAGTGGCTCCGAGCAGCTCTGCTGCTCCTGGAGAGGTGATTGTGATATCACCGACCAAGGATTCTTCCTTGGTTGTACCTGTTAGGCTGTAGAAGAGCTCCTCGGTTAATTTGGCTGACACCAGCATTCAGCCCCCTGCTGCTGAGACTGGGATTCCCACATCTGTTCCCTCGAGCTCTGATATGAGCTCGGTAAAGTCCTTGACAATTCCCTAGGTGCAAGGTAATGAAGATAACCTTACTCGGGATATGGTTACTTCTTTGACTGCTCGTCATCTTGCTTCAGTAAGTACCTTTACTTTGAACTTTTCGTATTTTCCTTTGTTATTTCTCATATTTGTTTCTGACTTTTCTTTCTTTTTCTGTTTACAGTTGACGAGCTGCATTAACATAATCCTTAAGAAGGATGAAGCAATCAAAGCTTCTTGCTCCTCGTCCAGTGTGGAGGGAGCTCTGGAAGAAGCTACCAAGTCCTTGGAGGAATCTCGCCAGAGGTACGATACTGATAAGGCAGTCTGGGAGAAGAAACTTTCTTCCTCCGAGTAGGAGAAAACTCGGGTTGCTGAGGCCTCCAGGGATTTGGAGAGGAAAGTGAATGCCTTGGAGAAGGCTAATAAAGAGCTCGATGTGAAGCTCAAGACTGCTGGGGAATTTGAAAATAAACTCAAGGCTGCTGAGGAGAGGTTGGTCCAACTCCAAGAAATAACTCGAGAGAAGAAGGAAGCAGAAAAAAAACTAAAAGCTGCTGATGTTTTGCTGTCCGAGAAGCTTGCCTTGGAGAAGGCCAAAAGGAAAGCTGCCATGAAGAAGTCCTTCAGCTCTGGCTGGGACAAAGGTTGGGATAAGGGGTGTGATTCCGTGGTCTCTCAAGTGGATTATGGCAGTGTAAAGTATTTTAGGGACGGATGGGTTGATTCCCTTCAGGAATTGAAGGTCGACGAATCATCCGAGCTCTTCTAGAGACACATCCCTGGTCCCCCTCCTACTCTAGAAGAATTAGAAGAGGACGAAGCTACCTCTGAGGAATCTTCAATGGTAGTGGGAGAACATGCCCTAACCAGCCAGCCTGCTGCCGAGCAAGTAGTTTCTTCTTCCGAGCAACAGCTGGTGCTCTCCGAACAAGTCACAGTTCCCTCCGAGCAACCTGCCTCCTCTTCCCATCCTCCCGAGAAGGTTTTGGGAGATAAGGAAAAGGTGTAGTGTTTTTCGGTTTTCTCTTTCTATTTTTCTTTTTTGTCAAATGTAACCAGGATCTTTGTAACTCTGCACTATGATCTAATAAAATTTGAGTTTTCTTCCATACGGTTGTCTCTTTTCTATTAGTATTTTGTCTTGATCTTCTTTTTGATGATTATTTTTTCTTTCTCTGCTAGTTTCTGGCCAGGATGGATATGCTATCTGCCAATGATACAAAGCTGATGCAGCAATGTAATGAATATTATAAGGCTGGTCACACAGACCTGAGTGCATCAGAAGTTACCGACATCCTTGGTCAAGATGCTTCAGAACAGGCAGTCGAAGCATATCAGTACCTGAAGTGTTTACTTGACCGAGCTGTAGCCAATAGTGTGGCTTACTATGAAATGATAGAGGATCTCCAGTGTACCCTCGAAGACCTTCAGAATTAGTACAAGGAATCAACCGCCTTACTGCATGAGGGGTATGAGAAGAAGTATAAGATGATCGTTGCTGACAAGGGCTAGGAGAAGCTTTTTGTTGGGTATGATCTGAGGGAGAGAACTCTGAAGGGTGAGGTTGAACAGTGCAGACAGACTGCCGAGCTGCTGGAGCAAGAGAATAACAATTTACAGAAGGAGCTAGCGCAGTTGAAGTCTGCAGCTTCTTCTTCAACAGCCCTAATCCCAGTGACTGATGAGGGATTTTCATTTTTAGAGGTTGAGAATGCCAAATTAAGGGAAGAGTTGGACACCTTGAGGAGGTCGGGCACTTCCACATCTCCTCGGGGACGAGCAAGAGCTCCTCGGGGTCGAGGAAGAGCAGTTCGGGTTCTTGTCGAGGAATAGAGGACAGCATCTGCCTTAGAGAACCAGGCCTTCCAACTAAAGGCGAAGAACCAAGCGTTATCTGATATGTCAAAGAAGATTCGAGACCTGAAAAAATAACTCTCTGCAAAGATATCAGTGTTGGAGACTAATGAGCTTTTTATCAATAGTCTCCACGAGAAGCTTGAAAGGCTAACATATCAATTCCACAAACAGCCCAGGGAGTTCTGGATGGCTGGATACAATGAAGCACTAGTCCATTTGGATGATTGTATCCAGAATGCCAATAATGAGGGCTACAAACAAGGCTGGCTGAATGCCTTAGGCGTGCTAAAGCTCAAACAAGGACACTATCTGTGGGACTATTATGATCTCGGGTTGCTCGACTTGCCTGTGCCACCGTACAATCTAGACATGGAATGGATCCCAGCTTGTGCCATTCCTCGGAGCTTAATTGCGAAATACCGCGGTGACTACAATTTACATTCTTAATTTGAGGTATCTCGTCCCGAGCATCTTCTAGATCGACCTTCTGTGATGAACGTCAGGATGCTGAAGGATTTGAACTTCATCAATTCTCCTCAGTCTTTAAATGATCCACCTGCTGGTGAGGAACCTGTATGGAAAGCTGAGGGGAAAAGACCAATAGAATAGGAGTTTTTAATGTAACAGTTAGTATACATGTAATTTTCATTTTATTATAAATGTAACTTGTAATTTATTTCGAATTTAATGAAAGACTTTCATTATTGCATGCAAATCTTAATTGCTATTGTCTTGTAAATATCAAACACTGTACATTTATGCATATCTATTAAAAAAGATAATAATAGTGTTGTTCATCGACCAACTTAGTAATAAAAAGTTACAAGTATCAGTAATGTTGCTCGATCACCTAATAATAAAGTAATGAGTATAAAAATGTTTAAAAAAATTTCAACCAACCAAGGTTGTTAAATTGTGCTCGTCGACCAACTACAGTTAGTGGGTTTTTATCCCCGACCAGCCATACTTGGTACAGTTTGGAATATTTCGTTTCCTAGCCAAACAGGTTGGCATTTTTAGGAATATTTCTCCTCGTCGACCAACTATGTTGGTACAGTTTGGAATATTTTCTCCTCGTCGACCAACTATGTTGGTACAGTTTGGAATATTTTCTCCTCATCGTCCAACTATGTTGGTACAGTTTGGAATATTTTGTTTCCTAGCCAAACAGGTTGGCATTTTTAGGAATATTTCTCCTCATCGACCAACTATGTTGGTACTGTTTGGAATATTTTGTTTCCTAGCCAAACAGGTTGGCATTTTTAGGAATATTTCTCCTCGTCGACCAACTATGTTGGTACAGTTTGGAATATTTTCTCCTCGTCGACCAACTATGTTCGTACAGTTTGAAATATTTTCTCCTCGTCGACCAACTATATTGGTACAGTTTGGAAAATTTTGTTTCCTAGCCAAACAGGTTGGCATTTTTAGGAATATTTCTCCTCGTCGACCAACTATGTTGGTACAGTTTGGAATATTTTCTTGAGTAGTCTGCCGAGCTGTGCCGAGTAGTGCATAGCACTAGTATTCCCCGAAATTTTTTCAATAAACAGAGAGACTTGCAGAATATTTTCATTTTATTCATACTGATGGAAACCGCGTTACATATACATCACTGATAATATTTGCGCAGGTGCTCTGCATTCCAGGCATTTTTAAACTCCTCGCCTTCTAAAGTTGCTATTCGATAAGTTCCTGGTCGAACCACTTCTGTAACTCGGTATGGTCCATGCCAGTTTGCCTCCAGTTTATTATGCTTTTGAATTACTTTCTTCAGCACATAGTCTCCTTCTTTCAGATCGCACTTCTTCACCCTCTTGTTGTAGAACAAAGTTGTTCGCTGCTGGTAAGCAGCATTTCTAATGGCTTCTTCTTCTCTAACTTCCTCGAGCATGTTTAAATCTAGTCTTCTCATTAAGTCGCTGACAGGGGAATTGAAATTCAGTACCCTGTGTGTTGGGAGGCCCAACTCGGCTGGTATGACAGCTTCACTTCCAAACGCCAGCATGTATGGTGATTCTCCAGTTGCTACTCGGGGAGTAGTTCGGTAAGGCCAAAGTACTGATTGTAGCTCGTTGATCCAATTTGCTTTCGCATCATCCAATCTTTTCTTCAAACCGTTCATCAGCGTTCTGTTTATCACCTCAGTTTGACCATTGCTTTGAGGATGGCCTGGTGCTGAGTGGACCTTCAAAATATTTGACTGATGACAATAGGCGGCAAACTCCTCGTTATCAAATTGTGTCCCATGGTCTGTGATGAAGGCGTGAGGTAGACCATATCGGCAAATGATGTTCTTCCAAATAAATTGGTACACCTTATCGTATGTCATATCAATGAGTGGCTCAGCTTCTACCCACTTAGTAAAATAATCCATTGCGACGACAAGGTACTTGAACCTTCCTCGGGTCGTTGGCAGTGGTCCAACCAAATCAATTCCCCACATGGAAAATGGCCAAGGGGAAGTTATGGGTGTCAACAATGCTTGTGGAGTTCTTCGGATGGAGGAAAAGCGCTGGCACTTGTCACATTTCTTGGCATACGCTATACAATCTGCCCTCATCATCGGCCAGTAGTATCCCTGCGTCATCACCCTTTGTAAAAGTGTCCGACTTGCTACATGTGCTCCACAAGACCCTTCATGGATCTCTTCAATCAAATATTTCACCTCGGTGGGATGTACACATCTCTGCAATCCTGCCATAATTCCTCGTCTATATAAAACACCATTAGTTAGTACATACCGAGCAGCTTTGAACTTTAATTTCTTAACTGCAAGCTTATCAACTGGCAATTCTCCCTCCTCGATAAATACCCTGATGGGATCCATCCAAGATGGTCCTAAATCAAGGGTGATAAAGTTAATCTTTAGATCTTCATCTATACTCCGACCAGCTAACATTTCAATTGGGATTATTCGTCGTAGCTCGGTGCGAGTAGCTGATGCTAGTCGAGCTAAGGCGTCTGCTCTCGCATTCTCCATTCTTGGTATTCTGACCAGCTGAATAACGGTAAATTCTGACACTATATCCTTTGCCTTTGCATGATATCTGATCATTAACTCTCCTCTAACTTCATATACTCCCATCATCTGGTTTACAATCAGTTGAGAGTCACTGAAGATCATAACTTGCTGTGCCTCCATAACTTTTGCCAAATTTAACCCTGCAATCATGGCCTCATATTCAACCTCATTGTTGGAAGCTTTGAATTAGAAATGCAAGGCGTATTCCATAACAACCTCATCCGGAGTGCTCAAAACCATCCCCGCTCCACATCCTGTATTGCAAGATGAGCCATCTACATATAGCCTCCATATAGGTAACTCGTCTTTAAATGTCGAATCAGTCAGAGTTCCTTGGTGAAATATTTGCTGCTTCTTTTCATCTTCCCCAGACTTTTCTCGCTCCTCGTCGACCATTTCTTCTTGCCCTTTTACCAACCGGAGTTGGTCTGAGCTCGAATTTAATGACCTTGTAACATCCACTTGCCCTTTTACCAACCGGAGTTGGTCTGAGCCAGTGTTTGTTGATCCTGTAACATCCACAGGTTGATCAACGAGCAACTCTTGCTCCTCGGGGGTATCAGTATATGTGAACTCTGCTATAAAATCTGCTACAGCTTGCCCTTTTAGCGATGATCTGGGTTCATAAATTATATCATATTCATCGAGCTCTATTGCCCAGTACATCAATCTCCCTGATTTCTCTGGCTTATGAAGGGCTTGTCTTAATGGCACATCGATGTATACTACTATAGTATGAGCCTGTAAGTATGGCCTCATTCTTCTACTCGCCTCAATCAATGCTAGTGCCAATTTCTCCAGCCTTGGATATATGATCTCTGCTCCTCGGAAGGCCTTACTTGTGTAATAAATTGGCTTTTGTACTCCATTCTCCACTTTGATCAACGCTGAGCTAACTGCATTCTCGGACACAACAAGGTATAAATACAATTTTTCTCCCATCACCGGCCTGGACAACAGTGGAGGTGCTCCCAAGTATTTCTTCAAGTCTTGAAAAGCCTTCTCACATTCATCATTCCACTCAAAAGTTTTTCTGAGTGTTTTGAAGAATGGGAGACATCTATCAGTTGCTCGTGACACAAATCTGTTGAGTGCTGCTACTCGTCCTGTGAGACTCTGTACTTCCTTCTTCGTTGTTGGAGATCGCAGCCCTAATAGAGCTTTGATCTTTTCAGGATTTGCTTCAATGCCTCGCTGATTGACAATGTACCCGAGAAACATGCCTTCTCGTACTCCAAAGACGCACTTCGTCGGGTTCAGCTTCATTTGATATTTATCTAGTTGATCAAAAGTTTGACTTAAGTTAACTAGATGATTTGTAGCTTTCTTGCTTTTTGTCAGCATGTCGTAAACATAGACTTCCATATTGTCACTGATTTGTTCAACAAAGACCTTGTTCATCAGCCTCTGATATGTCGTACCTGCATTTTTTAAACCAAAAGGCATAACATTATAACAATAAGTTCACCTAGGGGTAATGAAAGAAGTACTCTCCCTGTCCTCAGGTTTCATTTTAATTTGATTGTAGCCAGAATAAGCATCCATGAAGCTCAACAACTCGTGTCCGGAGGTAGCATCCACCAGTTGATCAATTCGGGGCAATGGAAAGTGATCCTTTGAGCATGCTTTATTGAGGTCGGTGAAGTCCACACACATCCTCCACTTGTTGTTTTTCTTCTTTACCATCACCACATTGGCTAACCAATCTGGATATTTAACATCTTCAATGAAACAAGCTTTCTGGAGCTTCTCGACTTCCTCTTGTATAGCTTGATTCTTCTCGGAACTGAATACTCTTCTTCTTTGCTTCACAGGCTTGATCTCCTTATTCACATTGAGCTCGTGACATAAGAAATTTGGGTCTATCCCAGGCATATCTTCATGACTCCACGCAAAAGTTTTTCTTCTGCTTCTAAGGAAAGTTATCAATTCCTGTTTTAATGAGGCCTCCAACGATGAACCTATTTAAGTAGTTCACTCAGGGTGTTCGTCGTCCAGAATGATATTTTCAGTAGCTTCTACCACTTGACCTTTCACGAGTTGTGATTCATCTCGAGGATCCAAAGTTTCAATTTCTGCACCTTCATCCACTTGATAGGTAGTAGTCTTTTTCTTCGTTTCTTCTAGTTCTTCTTGCTCGGCGGATGAATAATAGCATTCCCGAGCTACTTTCTGATCACCTTTCACAGCTCCTACTCCAAAGTTTGTTGGAAATTTTAGGCACTGATGCACTGTAGATGGCACAGCCTCGAACTTCTTCAATCCTACTCTTCCCATGATGATATTGTACGATGACTGGACATTCTTATCCATCACGAAGAATCGTATTCTTTCTATCCAACAAGCAGGCCATGTACCAATGAATATATCCAACTTGATCGTCCCAAGTGGAAATACTTTTTCACCAGCAAAACCGATGAGGGGTCTGTGGTAAGGCTCCAGTTGAGATAGCTTTAGATTTAAACTATCGAAACACGAGTAGAACATGATGTCTGTCGAGCTACCATTGTCGACTAGCACTCTTGAAATCATTACCTCCTTCATTCTCATCTTGATCACCAGTGGATCATCGTGAGGATATAAAACACCTGCAAGGTCATTTTTTGAAAAACTGATGACCAGTTTCTCCTTGTTCACCTTTCTCGGGCGATCTTCCACAGCTAAATTTATTCGCTGAATGTACGAGCAAGCTTGAGCCTATCCGAGGTAAGCTTTTCTTTCTGCAGAAAGGTCTCCTCCTCCTGCATCTCTTCCTGTAATAACATTACAATCAAATGACCCAAAGCGTATTGAAAATACCTCTCGTTCTGGCTTCCTTGGTGTCTTGGGAAGATCGGGGTCATCTTCTGGATCATCTTCATGGTTTCTCTTCTTTTTCTCTTCTGCTCGACGAGGAGATCTAGACCTTTCTCTAGTTCGGTCATTGTTTCTTCTTTCGCCTCCCCGATCAACATACTTTTCTAGCTTTCCTCGTCGGATGAGTGTTTCAATCTCGTTCTAAAGAGCTATGCAATTTTTTGTCATATGGCCATGATCCTTATGGAACTCGCAATATTTCTCCATATTCCTCGTGTCAGGGTCTGACTTCATTTTCTTTGGTCAGTTTAACTCCTCGCTGTTCTTAATTTCTTCCAGGACGTGGTTGATATTTGCCTTCAAAGGCGTGTAATTATCAAATTTCTTCAAGACCTCCCATGAAGACCTACTTTTGGAATGTTTGTCACCACCATTGTTCTTATGCTCTTTCTTCTTAGCTTTATCACCCTCTACTTTGTTTTATTTGGCGTCCATATTCTTCTTCACAGACATAGCCTCCTCGGCATTCATAATTTTGGACGCTTTTCCCATCAGGTCCGACATGGTTCGAGGTGGATCTTTGGCCAAAGTGTAGTACAACTTGTTTGGCAGCAGTCTACTCATCAAAGAAGTAATCGCTGTCTTGTCCTCATAATCAATGACTTAGAGCTTCTCGTTATTAAAACGAGTTATATAGTCTCTAATACTCTCACCAGCTTTTTGTCTAACACTTAACAAATGTGCTACTCGTTTAATTGGCTTTGCTCCGAAGCAGAAATTCCCAATGAATAACTCGGCCAGTTGAAGAAAAGTTGAAATCTTACCCCGAGGAAGATTATTATACCATATCTGAGCAGATCCGGTAAGAGTTCCCGAGAATGCCCTACATCTTATCTCGTCTGGGACATCATAGATGTCGGCAGCAGCTTGATATTGTTCTATATGAAGGACGGGGTCAGTCTTCCCATCATACTTGGGAGTCACAATAGGTGCTTTGAACTTTGATGGTGTTGGAAAATCAACAATATCCTGGACAAAAGGTGTTCCTCGAACAAAGGTTCGTTGTAGAGGGTTCTTAGCCTTAGCCATTTCCCCTAATCTATCCTCCAGCCTTTGAATAGATCCTTTCCATGCATCATTCCCTTCCTCGGGCCTATTAGTTCGAGCAACTGATCGCGTTGAAGTGGCTTCCTGGGATTTATCTTGACGAGCAGCTGGTCGGTCAGCGGATCCATCTTGACGAGCAACTGGTCGCGACTGGGCAGATCCTTCCCTTAAATCTGATGGTCGTTGAAAGCTCCTTGACGCTGCATTAAGAGGACTTTTGTTCCTCCTAGGGCCTAATCGATCGAAAGGAGAAGCCCTACTTAATCTTTCTAATGCACTGTCCCTTTCTGGGGAGAGGGTGACACGTTGTTCAGTATCCGTGGGTCGCACAGACGAAGTTCGTCCAGGTTGATAAGAAAAACTTCAGATTCCTCATTGCGATATGAAATAGTACGCCTAGTACGCACAGAAGGCGTACAGATATTTCTTTGAATGGTTCGTGATCCGGAATGGGCTGGTGCACCGCCATAGAGGGTTTGGATGAGTTGTCTCATCGTTTCTTGCATGACGGTCTGGCCCTGAGCCAGATTCGCCATCATTCCAGTCAGATCTGGAATAATTGGTGGAGCAGATGGATTTGGAGGGGTTCCAGTGTTTCGATTACTGGATTCAGGTATATCAGCCATTGGTATTGGATTGTTATTGGTGAGAGAACGATATTACCAGTCGCTTCCCACAGACGACGCCAATCTGTTGATGTAAAAAATTAGATCACTCTAATTTTTCAATCACAGATAAATAAATGAGACAAAAGATTTTAAAGTGGTTCAGCCTTATAAGAATGACCTACGTCCACTGTTATTTTATTGCTGATTGTTTGGGAATTCTAGATTACAAGAAATTCCGTTCTAGATCCCAAAGTTTGGATTCAGGGTCCGGTCCCTTACAATGAGGATTGGACAATGTATTTATAGCCCTCAGGATGTAATGTGAAAGGGTAATACATTAAATGATATACATATGAAAGGGTAATACATTTAATGCCTTCTTTGCGTGTGCGTCTGAATGATAAGCATTTAATGAATCAGTTGAACGGTTGGTTATCCAGCTATTAATGCTTTGCTCGAGATGCAGCTCGGACCGCTTGAGCTTCTCGGTGCTAATGAGTTCCTCGGAGAGGTCTTGTTCCTCGGAGCGTAAGAGTTCCTCGAAATAACATGGCTCCTCGGAGCGTGTGATCATCTCGGAAGTGCTTGTTGTTGTCATGTAGATAGCCACGTGTCTTCACCAAGTCAGCAGATTAAATTTGGTATCAACAGTGTAAAACCTTTTATTTTTACTATAATATTATAAGGAACGGTTACACGGATTATAGTAAAAATAAAGTGACACAGAAATACCCGCGGGTGTCGGTTCTGTAGTCGACGGCTGGAACTTTCCCTTCCCAGGAGGGCAGCAATGAAGAATAAGGACGGTCTTCTCCACAAGAGTTGAACAAACACAAGGTTGTGTTCTTGGGTTACAAAGTGATTCACAAAGGTTTGTCAAAGTTGTGTGAATCAAAACATGAGTCTTGGGAGGTGAAGACTTAGAGTATTTAGGACTCTTAAAATCGTCTATGAAAGTCTTGGAAAACAACTCCCCGAAGTTGGTTTAAATAAGAAAACCTGGGACTGAAAAATCTCAAGCAGATCTGATCGATTTTATCTCAAGCGGATCGGTCCGTCTTGGAGGCGGATCGGTCCGACCTCGAATCAGTTCATTTTTTAAAGGGGCTTCTTCGGTTTGCATTTGATCCGGGGTTCACTCGTTCGGGTGCAAAGCGGATCGGTCCGGTATAGAAGTGGATCGGTCCGGAGGCGGATCGGTTCATTTTCAAAATGAGCGGACATGTCTGGTTTACTAGAAAACTGATTCCAAGATAAAGATGCTTTGATATTCGGATCCGGTTGAAATAGATGCGATCTTGAATTTCTTCAATGGTGTAACGGCGTACGACATTCAAATTGATAATGGACAAAATTGTCCTTACAGATGTCTTGTTTTTTTTTACTTGTTTTTATTTGTTGAGGGTTTTTGACACATTTGGAAACTCTTGGGTTAGATTGCCTTAGAACTTGAGGTTGTTAATTCAGTTGTTTTAATTTTGTTTTCGAGTTGAGTTGAATTATTATGATTCTCTACAAGTGGATTGCTAAGTAAATAGAGGCAACTCTGTCAATATTTTCAGAATATTTTATTTTAAATGTAGATTTCACTAAGGATCCGTTTGACAATCCAATTCCAAGCCATGAAAATTGAATTGGAAGGGCAATTTTAATTCCATGGAATTGAAATTGGCGTTCCAATTCTAATTTCAATCCTTGGAATTGGTTTTCCAAACATACCTTAAGTTTATTATTTGAGAGTTGTTTTGCATGGGTGTGATACCTCCGGGGAGGTGTTTTGTTTTAAATTTATTCATTTTTTTGTTATTTCAAGTTGGCCTAAATGATAGGATTAACCATTAAATTGAGTTGGGGCGTCTTACTTACCATTACAGAAAAAATCGTGGAGCTCAACTAGGGTTGGCAACATGAAAAGTAGCTTTAAAAATGGACAAAATATAAGTTATTAGTTACTAAGGATCGATTGGAACAAAGTGATCCTACACCTACATTGAAACAACCCCTTAACTACCCATCCAACTTGATTGTAGTGATGATTAATTAAAGTGAGAAATCTTGAAAATGTTGATATCTAAGCATTACTTTTTAATGAACATCTTGACCCCGTTAAATCATGACAGAGAATAAATCAAGATCAAGGGAAGATTAAAATCTTATCCTAATCTATGCTATTGATAAAGTATCACTAAAGGAGGTCTAAGTTTATGGATAGTGGAATACTTAAGCCAGAGAATGTATGTGGAATGCTTTGATTTGCATCTATCAACTTATTAATCAAATTTGAATTAAAATTGGTCTTAGGCTGAAATGGAGGTTCTTAGTGTTTACTTGGGGGTTTCAATAGTGTACCTGGGTACTTTGCACTCATAAGAAGTTTTGATTGGGTAATAGCTAGTCGACTTCTAACGGCGTAAGAGTTCATTAAATAAAATATTACAACATTTTGCACAGAGCATATGTTCTGGATGGGTAGTTTTCTTTTTGTGTGTAGTTGTTTCTTTAATCCGTCGAGTATGGTGTCAAGTTTTCCTTTTGAATACACCTTGCACGGGGAATCTAATCATATATATGGAATGTAAGAGAAATCATTATGTTTACTATTATGAAAAATTCCAAAAAGGCACAATCAAGAAGAGAATAGATACGAAACAATCATACACACACAAGAACACGATGTATGTGGTTCGACTAACTCGACCTACGTTCACGGGCGAAGCAACATATTTCATTATAATGTAGAATCAATGTTACACCATATAATCTCTCTGATTTCGTTACCCTTTCAAATTAAAGACTATTTGTATGACATGAATCCCTAGGTAATATAGGGTTACAACCTATCCCGTATACACTGAAATTCCCCTCAAAAGTGTAAAATATCAAAAGCGACGTGATTCGGCACCTCGGGGGGCCTATCCCTCCAAGATCCCGGCACTCCATAATATGCTGGATCCCACTTGTGCATAACCATGTTAGTGGAGAAGGCATAAATAATTGGTGGCCTGGGCACGAAGGGAAAATTCCAGAGGTTCGGGGGCAGGAGCTCCCTTTTTTTAGGAGTGCTTATAATAATCTTTTAACTACATAGAAAATAACATAATTACTACAAACCAATAACAACATTTATTTCAACAACCATAACTGGATAAAATTTTTTTATTTCAACAACCATAATTACTACAAACCATAACTGGATAGAAAAAATTCAACATCATTTATTTCAACAACTTCATGCCCAAAAGATAATTACTACAAACCAATGACAACATTTATACAAAATTTTAACAAACCCTAACAATGGATATTTACTAAAAAAAGGGGGAAAAGTAAGAGGAATGATAAATATATTAACCCTACATAAAATGGAGATAGACTGAAGAGCATACCTTAATTTTGGTGTAGAGATTTAAGTTTAACTAAAAAAATAGGAAGAGAAGAAGAGAGAATAATGGGAATTACCTGTTTTTTTTAGTTAAATGGGTATAAAATTTCAGAATTTAAGGATTCACTTAATAATAAAGTAATGAGTATAAAGTAATGAGGGTTTACTAATAAAATTTTATTAAGTGTACTCAGAATATATTAACCCTACATAAAATGGAGAGAATAGGGCGCCAGTTTTTTATTTAAAATTCTGAAATTTTATGCCTTCTCCACTAACATGGTTGTACTCATTACTTTATTACGGTGAAAGTAATGAGAATAATGGGAAAGTTAAATGGGTATAAAATTTAAGGATTCAGTTTTTTACGGTGAAAGGGAGGGATTTTTAAATTCATTACTTTATTAGTAATGTTGATTTAAATTCTGAGTACAAATATTAAGGATTCAGAATTTTATTATTAAGTGAATCCTTAAATTCTGAGTACAAATTCTGAGTATAAAATTTAAGGATTCAGAATTTAAATTCATCACTTAATAATAAGGATTCACTTAATGTTGATTTTTAAATGGGTATAAAGTAATGAGAATAATGGGAAAGTTACAAGTATTAGTAATGTTGCTCGATCACTTAATAATAAAGTAATGAGTATAAAAATGTTTAAAATTTTTCCAAACAACCAAGGTTGTTAAATTATGCTTGTCGACCAACTATAGTTAGTGAGAGTTTATCCCCGACTAACCATACTTGGTAAATTTTTGTCTTTTTCATAAAATGTATCCGACCAACCAAGGTCGATAAATTCTCCTCGTCGACCAACTACAGTTAGTGGGTTTTTATCCCCGACCAACCATACTTGGTTCAGTTTGGAATATTTTGTTCTTCGAGGAACTATTGTATTTTCTGTAATAATCTTACCTCCCTACCAACATAAGTTGGCATTTGAGAGCTTATCTGGTTTCTTGACCAACCGAGATTGGCATTGTTGTTCTCGCTCTTTTACCAACCGGAGTTGGTCTGAGTTCGAACTATCATGTACACTTGCTCTTTTACCAAAATTGGTCTGAGCCAGTGTCAGCCTCCTAACCAAAGGAGTATGGTTTGTTCTCGCTCTTTTACCAACCGGAGTTGGTATGAGTTCGAACTATCGTGTTCTCGCTCTTTTACCAACCGGAGTTGGTCTGAGTTCGAACTATCATGTCCACTAACTCTTTTACCAACCGGAGTTGGTCTGAGCTAATGTACGCCTCCTAACCAAAGGAGTATGGGGTGTTCTCGCTCTTTTACCAACCGAAGTTGGTCTGAGTTCGAACTATCGTGTCCACAAACTCTTTTACCAACCGGAGTTGGTCTGAGCTAGTGTACGCCTCCTAACCAAAGGAGTATAGTTTGTTCTCGCCCTTTTACCAACCGGAGTTGGTCTGGGTTTGAACTATCGTGTTGCTTTTACTGCTGAGCAGCGTAGTGTTGCACAGTAGTATTCCCCGAAAAACTTTCTATAAAAGGAGAGAAGATGGTGAAATATCTTCATTTTATTCATATTGATGGAACTGCTTTACATTTTACATCATTGATAATACTTGCGTAGGTGTTCAGCATTCCATGCATTCTTAAATTACTCTCCTTCTAGAGTTGCTATTCGGTAAGTCCCTGGTCGAACAACCTCTGTAACTCGGTAAGGTCCATGCCAGTTTGCTTCCAATTTACTGTATTTCTGAATGACCTTCTTTAGCACGTAATCTCCTTCTTTTAAGTCACATTTTTTCACCCTCTTGTTGAAGAACAGAGCTGTTCGTTGTTGGTAAGCAGCATTCCTAATGGCTGCCTCTTCTCTAACCTCTTCGAGCATGTCCAAATCTAATCTTCTCATTAAGTCACTGACTGGAGAATTGAAATTCAGCACTCTGTGTGTTGGAAGACCCAACTCGGCAGGTATCACAGCCTCACTTCCAAATGCTAACATATATGGTGATTCTCCAGTTGCAGCTCAGGGAGTTGTTCGGTAAGCCCATAATACTGACTGTATCTCATTAATCCAATTAGCTTTAGCCTCACTTAGCCTCTTCTTCAAACCATTCAGTAATGTTTTGTTCGTCACTTCAGTCTGTCCATTGCTTTGAGGATGGCCTGGCGCTGAATGAACCTTCAAAATGTTCGACTGATGACAATAGGCGGCAAACTCCTCATTATCAAATTGTGTTCCATGGTCTGTGATGAAGGCATAAGGGAGACCATATCGGCAGATGATGTTCTTCCAAACGAATTGGTACACCTTCTCGTATGTCATATCAATCATAGGCTCAGCTTCTACCCACTTAGTAAAATAATCCACTGCGACGACGAGGTACTTGAATCTTCCTCGGGTCGTTGGCAGTGGTCCAACCAAATCAATTCCCCACATGGAAAATGGCCAAGGGGAAGTTATGGGTGTCAACAATGCTTGTGGAGTTCGTCTGATGGAGGAGAAACGTTGGCATTTATCACATCTCTTAGCATAGGCTATACAATCAACCCTCATCGTTGGCCAGTAGTATCCCTGCATCATCACCCTTTGCAAAAGTGTCCGACCTACCACATGTGATCCACAGGACCCTTCATGGATCTCTTCAATCAATTCTTTCACCTCGAAGGGATGTACACATCTTTGCAAACCTGCCATAATTCCTCTTCTATACAAAACACCATTAGTTAGTACATACCGAGCAGCTTTATACTTCAATTTCTTGGCAGCGAGCTTATCATCCGGTAATCCTCCCTCCTCAATGTATGCCCTGATGGGATCCATCCAAGATGGTCCTAAATCAAGGGCAATAATATTCATCGTCAGGTCTTCATCTATGCTCCGACTTTCTAATACTTCAATTGGTATCGTTCTTCGCAGCTCGGTACGAGTAGCTGATGCTAGTCGGGCCAGTGCGTCTGCTCGTGCATTCTCCATTCTTGGTATTCTCATCAATTGAATGGCATCAAATTCTGCCACTAACTTCATCACCTTTGCATGATACTTAATCATTAATTCTCCTTTAACTGCATATGTTCCCATCATCTGATTCACAATTAATTGAGAATCACTGAATACCATCACTTGTCGTGCTTCCATAATCTTTGTTAAATTAAGACCTGCTATCATGGCCTCATACTCAGCCTCATTATTGGAAGCTTTGAATTGGAATCGTAGGGCATACTCCATGTCGATCTCGTCTGGGGTGTTCAAAACAATCCCCGCTCCACATCCTGTTGTGCAAGATGACCCATCTACATATAATCTCCATGTAGGTAACTCGTCTTCAAATTTCTTATCTGACAGAGTTCCTCGATTAAATATTTGCTGTTTCCTTTCATCCTCCCCTGATGTTTTTTGCTCTTCATCGACCATCTCTTCTCGCTCTTTTACCAATTGGAGTTGGTCTGAGTTCGAATTTGATGATCTTTCAACATCCACAAGCCCTTTTACCAACCGGAGTTGGTCTGAGCTTATGTCTGCTGATCCTGTAACATCCACAGGTCGGTCAACGAGCAACTTTTGTTCCTTGGGGGTATCAGGATATGTAAATTCTACTATAAAATCTGCTACAGCTTGCCCTTTTAATGATGATCTAGGTTCATACACAATATCATATTCACCGAGCTCTATTGCCCAGTACATCAGTCTCCCTGACTTTTATGGCTTATGAAGGGCTTGTCTCAATGGCATATCGGTATGCACGACGATGGTATGGGCCTAGAAATATGGCCTCATTCTTCTACTGGCCTCAATTAATTCCAATGCCAATTTTTCCAGCTTTGGGTACCTGATTTCTGCACCTCGGAAGGCCTTACTTGTGTAATAAATTGGCTTCTGGACTCCATTCTCCATTCTGATCAATGCCGAGCTGACCGCATTCTCAGGTTCTGCCAGATACAAGTACAATTTTGCTCCCATTATTGGCCTGGACAACAGTGGAGGTGCTCCCAAATACTTCTTCAAGTCTTGAAAGGCCTTCTCACATTCATCGTTCCACTCAAAAGTTTTTCGAAGTATTTTGAAGAATGGGAGGCATTTATCAGCTGCTCGGGATACAAATCTGTTGAGCGCTGCAACTCGTCCTGTAAGACTCTGCACTTCTTTCTTCGTCGTTGGAGATCACAACCCTAACAGAGCTTTGATCTTTTCTGGATTCGCCTCAATGCCTCGCTGGTTGATGATGTATCCGAGGAACATTCCTTCTTGTACTCCAAAGGTGCACTTCGTCGGGTTGAGCTTCATTTGGTATTTATCCAGTTGATCAAAGGTCTGACCTAAGTCAACTAGATGATCAGCAACTCTCTTGCTCTTTGTCATCATATCATCGACATAGACTTCCATGTTGCAACTGATTTGTTCGGCAAAAACCTTGTTCATCAGCCGCTGGTATGTTGCACCTGCATTTTTTAAACCAAAAGGCATAACATTATAACAATAAGTTCCCCTTGGGGTAATAAAAGAAGTACTTGCCCTGTCTTCAGGTTTCATTTTGATCTGGTTGTAGCCAGAATAAGCGTCCATAAAGCTGAGTAGTTCATGCCCCGAGGTTGCATCTACAAGCTGGTCAATTCTGGGCAATGGAAAGTGATCTTTTGGGCATGCCTTGTTGAGATCAGTGAAATCAACACACATTCTCCATTTATTGTTCTTCTTTGTTACCATTACCACATTTTCTAACCGGTCAGGATATTTCACATCTTCAATGAATTGGGCTTTCTGGAGCTTCTCGACCTCCTCTTGTATAGCTTGATTCTTCTTGGGACTAAATACTCTTCTTCTCTACTTTACAGGCTTGACTTCCTTATTCACATTGAGCTCATGACATAAGAAGTTTGGGTCTATTCCTGGCATTTCTTCATGACTCCACGCAAAAGTTTTCTTCCTATTTCTCAAGAAAGTTATCAACTCCTAATTTATTGAAGCATCCAACGTCGAACCTATCTGGGTTATTCGTTCTGGGTGCTCGTCGTCCAGAATAACATTTTCTGTAGATTCTACCACCTGTCCTTTTACAAGCTGGGATTCATCTCTGGGATCCAGTGTTTCACATTCTGTACCTTCATCCACCTGGTAGGTAGTAGTCTTTTTCCTCAACTCTTCAATCTCTTCTTGCTCGGCAGATGAATAATAGCACTCCCGAGCTACTTTTTGATCACCCTTCACAACTCCTACTCCAAAATTTGTTGGGAATTTTAAGCACTGATGTACTGTAGATGGTACTGCTTCGAACTTCTTCAAACTAACTCTTCCCATGATGATGTTGTAAGCTGATTGCACATTCTTATCCATCACAAAGAAGCGTATTCTTTCTGTTCGACAAGCAGGCCAAGTTCCAATGAATATATCCAACTTGATCGTCCCAAGTGGAAAAACTTTCTCGCCAGCAAAACCCCGAAGAGGTCTATGATAGGGCTCCAATTGAGATAATTTTAAATTTAAACTATCAAAACATGAGTAGAACATGATATCTGCCGAACTACCATTATCTACTAGAACCCTTGAAATCATTACTTCTTTCATCCTCATTTTGATCAACAAAGGGTTGTCGTGAGGGTAAAGAACACCTGCAAGGTCATTTTTTGAAAAACCAATGACCAACTTCTCTTTGTTTACCTTCCTCGGGCGATCCTCCTCAGCCAAGTTTATTCGTTGAATGTATGAGAAAGCCTGAGCCTCACCGAGGTAAGCTTTTCTTTCTGCAGTAAGATCTCCTCCTCCTGCATCTCCACCTGTAATAACATTACAATCAAATGTTCCAAAACGTATTGAAAATACCTCACGTTCTGGTTGCCTTGGCCTTTTGGGAAGATCGGGGTCATCCTCTGTATCATCTTCATGATCCCTCTTCTTCTTCTCCTCTGCTCGACGAGGAGATCTAGACCTCTCTCTAGTTCGGTCATTATTTCTTCTTTCACCTCCCCGATCAACATACTTTGCTAGTTTCCCTCTTCGGATGAGTGTTTCAATCTCGTTCTGAAGAGCTATGCAGTTTTTGGTCATATGGCCATGATCCTTATGGAACTCACAATATTTCTCCCTATTCCTCGTGTCAGGATCTGACCTCAGTTTCTTTGGCCACTTTATTTCCTCGTTATTCTTGATTTCTTCCAAGACATGATTAATACCCATTTTCAAAGGAGTATAATTATCGAATTTCTTTAGGACTTCCCATGACGACCTATTATTCTTGGAATGCTTGTCACCTCCATTGCCCTTGTGCTCTTTCTTCTTAGTTTTGTCGACTTCCACCTTGGTTTCTTTATCCATATTCTTCTTCGCAGCCATAGCCTCCTCGGCATTCATGATTTTGGACGCTTTTGCCATCAACTCAGACATAGTTGTGGGTGGATCTTTGGCCAAAGTGTAATACAACTTGTTAGGCAATAACCCACTCATCAGGGCGGTGATTGCTGTCTTTTCTTCATAATCTATGACTTCCAGCTTCTCGTTATTAAAACGAGTTATGTAATCTCTAGTACTCTCACCAGATTTTTGTCTAACACTTAACAAGTATGCTACTCGTTTTACTGGCTTTGCTCCAAAGCAGAAATTACTAATGAACAGCTCGGCTAGTTGAAAAAAGGTTGAAATCTTACCTCGAGGAAGATTATTGTACCATATCTGGGCAGATCTAGTAAGAGTTCCCGAGAATGCTCTGCATCTCATCTCGTCGGGGACAACATAGATGTCAGCAGCAGCTTGATATTGCTCTATGTGAAGAACAGGATCTGTCTTTCCATCATATTTGGGGGTCACCACAGGTGCTTTAAATTTCAACGGTGTAGGAAAATCCACAATGGCCTGGACAAAAGGTGTCCCTTGAACAAAAGTTCGTTGTAGGGGATTCTTCGCCTTAGCCATTTCTCCCAATCTATCCTCCAACCGCTGAATGGAACCTTTCCATGCATCATTTCCTTCCTCGGGCCTCTTAGTTCGAACAATTGATTACTCTGATGTGGCCTCATGAGATCTATCTTGACGAGCAACTGGCCGTGATTGTGCTGATCCTTCTCTTAGATCTGATGGTTGTCGAAAAATCCTCGACATGGTCTTAGGTGGACTCATATTCCTCCTAGGGCCTAACCGACTGAAAGGAGACACCCTGCTCAGTCTTTCCAAGGCACTGGTCCTCTCCGGAGAGAGAGTGATACGTTGCTCAGTATCCGTAGCCCATATCGATGAAGTTCGCCCAGGTTGATAAGAGAAATTATCAGATTCCTCATTACGATATGACTCAGTACGTCTGGATCGCGATTACCTCTGACCACTTCTCTTCCCTGAGTGCGCAGGTACTCCGCTATGAAGGGTTTGAATGAGTTGCCTCATAGTTTCTTGCATGGCGGTTTGTCCTTGAGCCAGATTCGTCATAATTCCAGCCAGATCTGGAGGTGCAGAGGGATTTGGAGGATTTCCAGCATTTCCAGCGTTTCGATTACTGGATTCTGGATTATGTGCCATTGATGATGAATGATTTTTGATGAAAAACGATAACAATCAGTCGTTTCCCATAGACGACGTCAATCTGTTGATGTAAAAAATTAGATTGCTTCTAATTATTTAATCACAGATAAATATAAATGAGACAGAGAATTTTAAAGTGGTTCAGCCTTATAAGAATGACCTACGTCAACTGTTTCTGTTATTGCCAAGTGTTTTTTGGAGTTCTCAATATGTAAATCTATCAAGAAAATTCGATCCCCTTGAATGAGGGTGATACAATGTATTTATAGCCCTTGGGCTGTACATGTGAAAGGGTAAACAATTAATGCCCTTTAAGAGTATACGTCTGTATGATTAGCATTCAATGAATAGTTGAACTGTTGAGTTTCTGGCAATTAATGCTGTGGCCGAGATGCAGCTCGGACCGCCTTAGTTGCTCATCGCTCATGAGTTCTTCAGAGTGTTGGTGTTCCTCGGAGTGTTGGAGTTCCTCGGCGTACACTTGTTGCTCGGAGTGTGTAGGACTTGGCGAGGAAATAGACTTCCTCGCTGCTATTGTGCCATGTAGATTGACACGTGTCTTCTTATGATTCGTCCACATCAGTATATTAATTTTGGTATCAACAATATATATATATATATATATATATATATATATATATATAGATAGATAGAGAGAGAGAGAGAGAGAGAGAGAGAGAGACTATAGTACATCATGCTCTATACATCACCTGTGCATCACACCTAATTCTAGGCCCTAAATTTTATTTTTTTCAAATTATATATTTTTCCTTTAAAATTAACCTTCCAATCAACGCATATGCAAAAATTAGGTCAAAATACATTTTGTAGATATATTTAAAAAAACCACAAAAAACTGCTAAAAATACCTTATTTATAAGGGTCTGCGCCACCAGTTTTTTGTGGATTTTTTAAAAATAGCTTCAAAATGTATTTTAACCTAATTTTTTGCATATGGGTTGATTGGAAGGTTAATTTCAAGGAAAAAATATAAAATTTGAAAAAAAAGTTTTCTAAGGCCTATAATCAGGTGTGATGTATAGTGCATGATGTAGGTGAACCTTCCTCTCTCTCTCTCTCTCTCTCTCTCTCTCTCTCTCTCTCTATATATATATATATATATATATATATAGTCCAACATACCTCACTTAACATTCCTTAACAACATACCAATTTTTTAAAATAGTAAAAAATTAAATATTTTAACCAAACTTGGTATAGATAATCTACATAATAACAAGATTATTTTAAAAAAAATATCATCAAAAATTCAAATCGAAAGTGGGTGAGATGATGGAAAAAATTCGAACGATCGAAAAAGCAAATATGTACCCCCTTTTCATTTCACCCGAGTTGAAATTTTTGATGATTTTTTTTGTAGATGATCTCCTCATTATGTAAATTATGTATACCAAATTTGATTGAAACATATAATTTTTTACTATTTTTTAGAGATGATTGTTCATGAGAATTTTATTGCCCCTTGAATTTATTCCATTCACCTTTGGACAGGTCTCCATATGACAATTATGACCCCATGGCCACAAGAACTGAATGAAGCCCTACAAAAGCATTTAGAATTTTATTTGAGACAATATCATAATCTTTAGGAGGAGTTTCTTAAAAATGCGTTCTTACTAAACAGATGAAGAGAATTATGAGGGTCCTTGAATTCTCATTCATAACTCTTATATACACGTGGACCATTATCTTGATAACTTGCTTTAAGATAATCTGAAACCTCTTTACTTCTTGTTGTAAGTATGATCCTACTTCCTGAACAAAACACAACCCGACATCCTGAACGAAACACATCTTTCCCTCCTACAAGCTTATCAAATTAGGACATTTCATCCACATCATTAAAAACAAAGATAACTTTTTTTACGAAATGTTAGAATCCTTTTGGTTGTTAATTGTTTGTTAATTGGTTGTTAAGGCAGTTACTGACTATAGTTCGTTAGTTACCCAACTGTCAAGTTGTTAGTCGTTAGTTAGTTGTAAATTCATTGTTAAATAGCTAAGATGTAATTTGCTGTAAGACATGATTGAAGTAATACAACTTTTTCTCTTCTTAATTCCTCTATATCCTTCTCATCTTTATTCTCTCCATCTGCTCTAATATCTTCTCCAATTCTATCTTCTATCCATACTTTTCTAAATTAATCAAATAACTATTGTTAATCAAGCTGTGGGATTGACAAGTGATATTAGCGCCTTTTATTCTGCTCAAAATTGAAACCAACCCATAAACAAAAACCCAAACAAACCAAAAACACGAACAAAAGATGGCAGAAACCAGACACATGCAATTGGAGAGATTCATAGCAGAAATTCAGTAGCAATAAAAAGGAGTACATGCCCATTTACAAAGTTTACAAGATTCTTTATAATCTTTAATGGCTAGTGCGACCCTCCAATTCCAGAAATCTGATGAGAAATTTGATCAGATCAATGAGAAGTTGGCTAGGGCCATAGACAATAAAAAAGGAATACTTGGTAGTCCTCAAATGGGCAATCAACAACAAGGACAGTGGAATAGTGATCCAGGAAGGAGAGGTCAATCTCAAAGTCATGGTGGGTATGAAGGGTATAAGAGACCAAAAATTGAATGCCCTAAATTCAATGGGAAGCAACTCCAAAGTTTTTTTTGGTTTAACCCAATACGTGAGGAAGACAATGTTTTATTTATAGCCTTACATATGGAGGGAACTACAGCTACATGGTTCTAATCAATTTCTGAAGATTGTACTCGTATAAGGTGGACTGAATTTACTGAAAAGTGTGCAAGATTTTCACTAAGAGGATTCAATGATGTTGAAGCCGAGTTCAAAAAACTGCAATAAGAAGACACAGTGACCAATTACTAGATGAAGTTTGAAGAATTAAAACCTCTGGTTATAGCAAAGCAAAAGGGTCTCTCTGAGGAGTACTTCATCTCCAATTTTTTGTGTGGGCTCAACCATGAAGTAAAAGTTCCAGTGAAAATGTTAGAACCAAAATCCCTAAACCATGTTATGTTTTTAGCCCAGTTACAAGAATCAACCCCTAATCCTAAGAAGACCCAAAATACTTATCAAAATTTCAAAAACCTGGCCAACCTTACACTAACCACCTTCAACAATTATAACTCTTCAAACAAATCGATTAACCCACTACTCTTGAAAAATATTTCTGCAACATAAATGCAAGAAAGAAGACAAAAATGTCTATTCTACCACTGTGGTGAGCCCTACACCTATAGTAAAAAATGTAAGAAAATGACCATTCATATGTTGATAACTGATGAGGAACCAGTGACAGTAGAAACACACGAACTAAAAACCACAGCTCATGGTGAGACAAATGAATTGAGAATGGGTATGGCTATATCAGTGCAAGATATGTTAGGATCACATTCATACCAAACTATTATGATAAAGGGCAAACGCAATAAAAAGGATCTTAATATACTCATTGACTCTTGAAGTTCTCCTAATTTTTTATATCCTTTTACAACTAAACAGATTGGATGAAACTTAGTTCCAACACATAAGTTGTGGGTTACCATAGCTAATGGGAGAAAATTGGTCAGTGATTCCATATGCCAAAATTTTAATTGGCAAATGCAAGGGTATGAATTTAACTCCAACATCAGGCTACTCAAATTGGGTGGGTGTGATATGATGTTGGGTATTGAATGGTTAGAAAGATTGGGTAAGTGTTATTCAATTTAAAACAACACAATATTACTTTCAGTAGTAGAGAGGGAACTAAAGTGAAACTGTGTTAAAATACCGAAGAAGGCCAACTCAAATTGATTAGTGGGAAATCTATGCAAAAAATCCGTGACACCGTAGACTATGAAATTATGGGACAGTTATTCAGCATCATCACTGATGGTGACAACCTAGAAGAAGAGTTAAACACTCCATCTTTACTCCAGCCAATATTAACAACGTTCAGTGACATCTTCAAAGAGCCTATTGGCTTACCTCCTAGAAGAGCACATGCCCATTATATACCATTAAAAATGGTGGTGAACCTATCAGTTTGAGACCATATAGGTATCCATATGCGCACAAATAGAAATTAAAATTGAAGCACCCTATAACTTTGACTCATTGAGTCTATATTATATAGGCTCTTGTCTAGTTTGGAAATAGTGACAAAATTTGAGTCATACCTTAGTCTATCGAAGAACCTCAGACTCTACATGACATTTCCTCTAATAGTCTCAAAGGTATAATGCCAACACTGCACCTAGGATTGCATTTTTTTATTGCATTCATATTAACATAGGTGTGTGAGTATTAATTCCCTTTAAAATAATTTTTGGGATTTTTAAAATAATTTTTAGGAATTTATAAACATTTTAAAAATAATTAAAAATTAGTTTTAAAATGTCGTGGGCTTCTTTTTAATATCAGCTATTTCCTAAAAGCTATGGCTGGGTAGAATTCGAAAGCGACAGATAAATGTGTGGTACAAAATGGAATTTTTTAAAATTCATAAATCAGCATTTTCGGTTTGATCTTTGCCCTACACGTGTTGGCTAGATACCCATCAGATTTTTGTTTCTTCTCTCATAGACTTAAGATTAAATCTAAAGCGTTGGATTTATATTATCAATGGTCTGCATGTCTCTTATCTCAATCCATGTCTTTATATATTGGACCAATCAAATGGATTTTAAAAGCGGTGGTCTTACAGCCTTAGGAGTTGCTTCGACTTGATAAAATTTAATCCAAGCCATTTATTTGTTTCGTCCTTCCAGATCCTTCACTTGGATGTATAAATAGAGGCCAATTGTTATACGTTTACAATCTTTGGATCAGTTGAGTTTTTTAGAGAAAATAAGAAGAGAGAGAGAGAGAGAGAGAGAGAGAGAGAGAGAAAATAAAAAGAGAGAATATCAAACCCTAAATCAAATTCTTACATTTTTTCTTCTGAAAATACCTTGTGAGTTTGAGTGTGTTCGATTGTGAGGGAAGATCCATCCTCTATGGTCTTTAATCTCTTATCCAACTAGTCACAAAGTTTGGATTTCATTTTTTTCCCTAGAAAGTGTACATCTGAACTGTGTGTGATACAAAACACATATACATACTTAGGTTGATTTCTTTCTTCAAGAAATCTTTATTTGTTGGTTGTTTTACTCTTATATGTTTATTTCAAAACCAGAACCAACAAATCCTTTTCTGTTTCTAGTTTTTGAGAAAAACTAGACTTAGATCTAGTTAAGGTCTTGAATGGGGTTTTACACTTTCATACTTATATTTCACAATTTATTAAATAAGTGTGTAGATAAAATAAAGAGAAAGTGTTTAGGACCTTGGATCTTTCTGATAGCTAGGTTCCCTCGAGATATGTGAATCAAGAAGTTTGAGATTTTCAAACAAACTGAGATTCAAAAATCATAACTGCATTTTAGAACAATATTTGTAATTTGTTAGAAAATTTGTTTGTATAAGTGTGAGTGTGTTGCATGCATGTGTTTAGGCACTTTACCAGTTACACTGATCACATTAAAATACTAAAGAAGTGTTGGTAGAGAGATTCTTGACCTTAGAGTTGACTAAAAGCTAAAAAGGAGAAGAGGAACAAAGCTGGGACAACAACTACAAAATCAGAGCCTTCAGAGATGCGAGAATTACCTAATGGAGCTGGTAAAAATTCTTGACTTAGAATAGGTTTGATTGTGTGTTTAGTTTGTTATATATCTTGTAACTTATATTGTTTTTTAGTTGATTTTTATTTTGAGGTGTACAGACCTACGTGGACATTTCCCCAATTGGGTGGGGTTTTACCACATTAAAATCTGTGTGTAACTTGGATGTTTAATCTTCCTCTCATCACCTTCTTGTTCCAGTGATGATTTAGATTTCATATACTTTTGTTTTTCAAAACTAGTTCACCCATACCTTAAATAACTCGTTCATAAAGTTTTACACATCTTGTGTTTACAATTTGTTTTGTGAAAAGAGTTTCTTCAAAAAACTGGTCGGAGCCATTTAGACTGTTTAACTTATATTTAAAAACTTAAGTGGTGCTTTTTTTAATTGGTATCAGAGCAAGGTTTTACAAACTCCTTTTAGATCCCGAGTTTCTGAAATTGGTTTTCATTACAAATAATGGACGAGAAATTTGAGAGATTAGGTAACCTGTCTAGGCCCCCTCTCTTTGATGGAACCAACTTCCCTTACTGGAAAGTAAGGATGGTTTCTTTCATTTAAGGAATGCTGGGAGATGGGGATTCTATTGAAAATGGATACCGTTATCCTACTAAACCAGCACCTGATGGAAGTAATGAAAGGATTAGGAAACTACTAAGTGAATACACTAAGAAGAGAAACAGGCCTCACTTAGTAATAATAAGGGCAAAAATGCCATATCCATGTCCATAAATGAGCACGAATTTAAGAAGATTTATTTCTGAACTACCTCTAGAGAGTCTTAGGACACTTTAGTGACTACACATGAAGGAGAAACACGTGTTAAAGCTGCTAAAACCCATATGTTAATCCAACAGTACAACATTTTAGTCATGATTGAGACTGTGTTATTTCATGACTTCTACATTAGGTTGACAAACATAGTGACTAAGCTACATGCTAATTGTATAATTTGTGATAGGAAATAAATTTTTTCCAAAATTCTAAGGTCACTTCCACAAAAAATTGACAATAAGCTCTATGCCATTGAGGAGATTGATGTCCAAATTTAACACCTGAACTACTCAGTAGCAAGCTAAGAACAATGGAAATGGAATTAGAGTTTAAGAAGTAATTAACTCAGACCCAAAAGAAATAGTCCACTTCTAATCTTGTCTTTACCTCTAAGTTGACCAAACATGACTTTAATTTGTCTGAAATTGACTTAGATTCTGACGAGGATTGTTATTTAGACAGTTTGGATAATCACATTGCCTTAATGTTTAAATAGTTCAAGAAAATTGTGAAATTTTGAAATAAAATTGCAAGTAAACAAGGCAAACCTAATTATGCAAAGTACTCTAATAATAGGCCTCATGAGAAGAGACAGGACAAATATCAGACTGACAATCAAAATAAGTCTGGAAAGACCTAAAAAACATTGAATGTTTTAGATGTGGAAAATTAGGTCATATGGCATATGACTGTAGAGTCAATTTAAATAAAAATAAAAATAATAGGAATAATTTGTGCAAGACCTGGGATGACTCAAGTGAATTAGAAACCGAGGAACCTGAGTCATCTAACTCTTTTGACCCTTGTATGTCTTTCTTTGCCAAAATTATCTATAATGATGATAGACCTATGACTAATACTGAATCTGATAGTAGTATCTCTAATCATGCTATGCTGAATGATATTGTTCCTAACGGATTATCTGCTTTGCTACTTGAGAATGCTACTAGTAGTTCTAATGCCGTGTGTATGAGTCAAAGGTAACGTTTTATTGATGATGCAAATATGTGTGTGAGTCCTAAAAATGAATTTTTAGGGGACACTACACACTTAGTGACTTTGATAATGAGGACCTCCCTGACATTCACACACTATACAAGAAAACCCTTAAGAAGAGTACTAAACTAGAAAAAGTAGTCAAGGATCTTACTCAAAAGTTAGAAGCCCTAAGCCAAATGGTCAAACAAAATGATGAAGAATACACTTCTCAATATATGATTCATGAAAATGAAATTAAGATTTTTGTTCAAAAAATCAAGGAATTATCTGAATCAAATGAAATTCTGGAAAATAAATACAAAGGGACTTTGTTAGAATTGGAACAAACAAAAGAAAAAACATCAACAATCTTAAAAAAATTTGCTAAATTTGAAAATAACTTAAAATGCTTTGAAAACTTTGTTGCTGAAAGTAAGGCCAATTTTGATCGTAGAACTGGAATAGGTTTTTACCCCAACAATTCCAAGCAAACTAAAACTTTTGAACGTATTAAGTTTGTTTTTGGTGGCAAAAGACCCATGGAAGTTTGTCCAGATTTTCAAGCCTTGAAAAATGATTTTGATTTAAAATAACAAATGACAGACATTGATAAGGCTAGTACTTCTCAGGCTAATGTTGGACATAAGGCTAAATACGCCTGCCCTCCAATTAGGAAAGGTGATTCATCTTTTCAACCTGTACCTTCTAGGAATAAGGCTAGAGTTCAATATTTCGACAAACCTTTGTCTAATAAATTTCCTAAGGTTAAGCCTTATTCGAGCCATCTTTATTGCTCATACTGAGATGTCTTTGGACATTATCTTGATGGATGTTTTTCTAAACGTCTATAAAAACCTATCATTAATTCACCTATCTACCAGAACTTCAACTATACTAGGAAAGCCAGAAATAAGTATATTCTTTCTAGGTAACTAGATAAAAAATCTAACTATCATAATAGGAAGAAGAGATTTAGTACTAAAAGATCATAAACTAGAGGAAAACCTATATTCATGTCAAACCAAATGCTCAGATATTTGAGAAAACACAAATTATGCGTAAAAATCTTTTAAGAAAAAGGCTAGCGCTCGTAAATTTTACACTATTCGAGCTAATTGGCGAAAATTTTTAAAAACCAGAGCAATTTGGGTTATAAAAGATGAATTAAAACAAAAGATGAGATGCAATAGAGTAATTAGTGCTTTGAGAGATGAACATATATCATCTGGTTGGTATTTAGATTTAGGATGTTCCAAACACATGATCGGGGATGAAACCAAACTTTTAAATAAAACTAACTTCTCCAAAGGTAAAGTCTTATTTGGAGATGGGCTATCAACCCAGATCATTGGTAAAGGGACTCTCCATGAACAAGGGTTACCTATCGTAGAAGATGTTCTTCTAGTAAAAGGCCTAGAAGCAAATTTGTTAAGTATATCCCAATTTTGCAACTCCAACCATACTATCACGTTTTAAAAAAATAATTGTAAAATTTTAAATGAAAATGGTGATTGTATAATTACAAGTATTTGTACCCTAGATAAGGTCTTCGTACCCTGGATAACTGTTATACAGTTAATCCAAATAACGGGGTTTGTAATATTTCCAGAATGGATGATAAAGAAATTTGGCATAGTAGGTTGGGTCACATATATTTTGATAACCTTGGTAAATTGTGTTCTCAAGATATAGTTAGAGGTCTTCCTAAAATAAATCCTATATCAAACATTGTTTGTGACCTTTCCAAGAAGAAAAAATGGTTAAGTCCGCCCATAGGAACGTCAAAAGACGTTTTGACCACTAAACCTCTAAAACTTATCCATATGGACCTAATGGGTCGTGCTAGAATAGTTAGTTTATGTGGAAATAGTTACTTTTTAGTAGTGGTTGATGACTTCACCCATTTTTGTTGGATATCCTTCCTTAAACAAAAGCGTGACACCTTTCAAGAATTTCTTAAAATACTCCTACGAATTGAGAACGAAAAGGATAGACAAGTAAATCGTATTCGTAGTGATCATGGGGGAGAGTTTAAAGAATTATGAGTAACTGAATATTATTCCTATAATGGTTAACAACACGAATTTAGCGTGCCTAAAACCCCTCAGCAAAACGGTATAGCCAAAAGAAAGAATAGGACTATTCAAGAAATGGCACGAGTAATGATTCATTCCAAAGGCCTCCCTAATTATTTTTGGGTTGAAGCTGTTAGGACTGCCTATCACATTATAAACAGAGTCTACCTTAGAAAAAATACCAAAATAACTCCTTACAAACTTTGGTAAGGGAAGAAACCTAACTTAAAGTATTTTTGAACCTTTGGCAGTACTTGTTACGTATGCAAGGTCACGAAGCATTTGTCAAAATTCGAAACCAGAGGTGATAAAGCCATCTTCTTGGGTTACTCTCCCAATAGTAGAACCTATTGCGTCTATAATCTTCGTACCAAAACCACGATGAAATCCATTAATGTGACCGTTAGTGACACTAATGTTGAGAGTAAACGCACAGAACCAACTATCATTGAAAAATCTTTAAATATTTTAAACTATGACTCTCTAGTGATAGATGTTTCTTTACCACCTGAGATGCCCGAGGTACCCATTTAGGTTTCTAAAGATCACCCCTTAGAAAACTTGGTTGGTAAAGAACATGTACGTACAAGGTCCCAGTTACGAAATTTTGCTCATTATGCATGCTTTGTGTCTCTTGTAGAACCAAAGAATGTAAATGGAACTTTAAGTGACTCCTTGTGGATAAATGCTATGAAGGAGTAACTTATTCAATTTTTCGCTCACGACGTATGGCATCTTGTACCCAGGCCTGAACATAAAAAGGTTATCGGCACACGTTGGATTTTTAAAAATAAAACAGATAAAACTGGGATGGTCATTAGAAATAAGGCTAGATTAGTCGCCCAAGGTTATTCTCAGATTGAAGGAATTTATTTTGAGGAAAATTTTGCACCAGTAACCCACCTTGAATCTGTTCGCTTACTCTTAGCAATATCTTGTCATTTCCAATTCACTATTTATCATATGGATGTGAAATTTGCATTCCTTAATGGTATTTTAACTGAGGAAGTCTATGTAAAACAGCCCAAAGGGCTCATTGACCCTCATTATCCAAATCACGTATTTCGTCTAAAAAAGGCTTTATATGGTTTAAAACAAGCACTTCGTGCTTGGTATAACCGACTGTTAACGTTTTTATTAAATCACAATTTTAGAAGAGGCGAAAAAGATCGGATGTTTTTTGTAAATTTTTTTGACAAAACCGTAGTAATCGCTTAAATCTATGTAGATGATATCATTTTTGGATCAACATCCTTAACCGAAGTTGAAAATTTCTTCAAAGTAATGCATGGAGAATTTCAAATGTCTCTTATGGGGGAGTTACAATTCTTTCTAGGTCTTCAGGTTAAAAGAAATTCAGATGGATTATTTATCTCGCAATCCAAATATGCCTTAGAAATTGTTGAAAAGTTTGGCCTAGAGAATGAAAAACCCGCTAATACACCCATGAGTACCTCGGTAAAACTGTCCAAGGATGAACATGGAAAATCCATTGATCCTACTCTTTATCGTAGTACGATAGGAAGCTTACTATACCTCACTGCTTCATGCCCTGACATTATGTATGATGTTTTTATCTGCGCTAGATATCAGAATTCACCTAAAGAGAGTCATTTATCCTGTGTTAAGAGAATTATTAAAGGAACTCTCAATTTAGGACTTTGGTACACCAATGACACATCCATCACTGTAATTGGTTACACCGATGCTGATTGGGCAGGGTGTTTTGATGACAGTAAGAGTACGTCAGGAGACTCTTATTATATAGGAAATAATCTAGTAGGATGGTCTCGTAAAAAAAAATGCACATCATTATCTACTGCCGCAATTACTTTGGATAAAACAGATGTTAAAAGATTATGGCATAATTGAAGATAATTTGCACATCTATTGTGATAATCAAAGGGCAATTAATATTTCCAAAAATCCTAGGCAACACTCTCGCTTAAAACACATTAAGATTCGTTATCACTTTATTCGTGAATTAGTAGAATCTAAGGAATTGGAAATCTTGTATTTGCCTATCGATATTCAATTAGCTGATTTATTTACTAAGCCTTTAAATAATATCAGATTTGAATCTTTACAGAAATCCATTGGCATGATATTTCTTGACTAAATGTTTGTGATCACATAAATATCATACGATCATTTTCACGTTAATAATTGATCTTTGAGGATATAGGGCACATATGTTTAAAAAATGACAAAAGACACCTCCTATATTTGTTTTATGTAGGAGATTCTTGATATGACTAATTGATATTTGTGCGTTGATGCATATTTATTTTGTATCTTCTTTGCTCATGCATATTTTTGCCTACACTTTGTCCACTTGAGACAAAATGGGGGAGAAACTTTGAGTCCACTTGGACATTATTTTGATTACTTCAACTAAAATGCTTGATCTTAGTTATCTTATTTTCAGGAAACCAGTACCTCATTTTATTAGAAGTTTGTTAGGGTATTGGTCTGTATTTAGTTGAGTAATGTAATTTTCTTTTCTAGAAAATGTAATAGATAGAATTTGTATAGGAATAGGATTTTCTTATTTTTTTGGTATCCCTATGAGTCCTCGATGACTCAAAGGAGATTTTGTCTCATATTTCCAAAAGGGGAGATTGAAGCACCCTATATCTTTGACCCACTTGAGTCCATGTTATAAAAGCACTTGTCTAGTTTGGAAATAGTGATAAAATTTGAGTCATACCCTAGTCTACCAAAGAACCTCAGACTCTAGATGACATTTCCTCTATTAGTCTTAAAGGTATAATACCAACACTGCACCTAGGATTGCATTTTTTTGTTGCATTCATATTAATTTAGGAGTGTCACTATTAATTCCCTTGAAAATAATTTTTTAATAATTTTTGGGATTTTTTAAATAATTTTTAGGAATTTATGGACATTTTTAAAATAATTAAAAATTGGTTTTCAAATGTTGTGGACTTATTTGTAATATCAGTTATTTCCTAAAAACTATGGCTGGGTAGAATCCGAAAGCGGTAGAGAAATGTTTGGTACAAAATGGAATTTTTTAAAATTCAAAAACACACAATTTTTGTTTAATCTTTGCCCTACACGTGTTGGCTACTTACCCATCAGATTATTGTTACTTCTCTCTCACAGACTTAAGACTAAATCTAAAGCATTGGATTTATATTATCAATGGTCTGCAAGTCTCTTATCTCAATCCATGTCTTTATATATTGGACCAATCAAATGGATTTTAAAAGCGGTGGTCTTACAGCCTTAAGATTTTCTTTGACTTAATAAGATTTAATCCAAGTCGTTTATTTGTTTCGTCCTACCAGATCCTTCTCTTGGCTGTATAAATAGAGACAAAGTGTTATATGCTTACAATCTTTGGATTAGTTGAGTTTTTTAGACAAAATAAGAAGAGAGAGAGAGAAAGAAAAGAAAGAGAGAGAATATCAAACCCTAAATCAAACTCTTGTAATTTTTCTTCAGAAAATACCTTGTGAGTTTGAATGTGTTCGATCATGTGTGAAGATCCATACTCTCTGGTCTTTAATCTCTTGTCCAACTAGTCACAAAGTTTGGATTTCATTTTCTTTTCCTAGAAAGTGTATATCTGAACTGTGTGTGATACAAAACACGTATACATACTTAGGTTGATTTCTTTCTTCAAGAAATCTTTATTTGTTGGTTGTTTTACTCTTATATGTTTATTTCAAAACCAGAACCAACAAACCCTTTTCTGTTTTCTGTTTTTGAGAAAAACTAGACTTAGATCTAGTTAAGGTCTTGAATGGGGTTTTACACTTTCATACACTACACCAAATCTGCCCATTTGTCAAGGTCATTGACCTTGACAAATTCACCTGTCAAGGTCAATGACCGTGACATTTCGAGGCGAGACAATTTTTTTTATCACGGTCGTGTCACGGTCATTGACCTTGACAAAAAACTCGCGTTTTGTGTCACGGTCGTGTCAAGGTCAATGACCGTGACACGTTTGTCACGGTTTATAACCGTGACAAATCCGTGACCCTTTTTAAAAAAATTGTCACGGTCATTGACAGTGACAAGTCCGTGAAAAATGTTGTCACGGACTTGTCACGGTCAATGACCGTGACAATTCTGGGCAGAATTTAAAAAAAATCTGCTGGGCAGTATGGCCACTGCCACTGCCCAGCAGTATATTTGTACCTGTTATAGCAACGTTGTACCTGTTCCAAACATCATATATCCAACACAAACTAAAGATAATGCAAATATATATTCATGACAGTATAATCCAAATCTTCAAAGTAAAAATAATATACATGACGATATAATCCAAATATAATTAAAATGGACAAACTAGAAAATAATGTTACTACATGTCTTGGATAAAACTAAGGAGGTGAGTAGGCCACACGACATACGAATTGACGCACCCACTAATATACGTCGTGCCGCATTGTTCGCGCAACCACAATAGGGAGTTCTCCTTCCCGGGTATGACATGCGTGACGAGCACCCTGGACTCCATCTGTTGAAGCACACGTCCATGGACTATTCCACCCTCGACGATATTCGGGTCCCTCAACCCCCGCCCTATCCGCTGGCCATCAAATATGTCCAATATGAACACGCTCGGCCAACCAATTGTCGATAATGGTCTGTTGGAGGGCGTCAAATAGGGAAGTGAATCGTCGAAGTACGAACGTGTCGGTGATGAAGCAGCGAGGTCCACATCCTCGTCATCCTGCGCCTCGTCCTCCCGCACCTCCTCGTCCTCCCGTACCTCCTCCTCCACCGCCTTCTCCTTCCCTTTCCCTTTCCCTTTCTCTTTACGGTCTCCACCCAACGTACGCTTCATGAATGCGTACATATCTTGGACCGTCGCCTCCAAACGGGACAGCTTCGCGTCGTGTGAATCCACCGTTCGAGCCAACCTGGTGTCGCTCGTCTCCAATCCGATGATCCTAGATTTGGCCACCCGCGAGCTCACTCCCCTTGTCCTCCCCTTGCGATCAGAGCCAAGCACTTGGCTGAGTGCGTCTGTGGACAAAGATGCCTTGTCGGCATCAGACTGCGACTCATGCACTTCCTTAAGCTTTGCCTGAAACGACAAAAAGTACATGATTAGTAAAATAAGTAAACTAAAAAATTATAACGTAATTAACAATAATTAAACTGTCGGATTACTTACAATCGTGGCCGCGACGCTCGGGGACACCTCCTTGTCCTTCCCCTTCTTCGTCCGAAGAGCCACATAAGTATCGAGCCTATGTGGCTTACCCCCTGGCCCACTCCCTACCCCCTGAAATAAAATAAAGTAAAGTAAAATTAGTATCGGCCCCGCAAAGTAAAATAATATCCAATAATATATTTCTGTAGTTATAGATAAATTAAATATTACCTTCATCCTATGCTCCACCTCAGCGTAAGAGGTCCGACCGGAGTAGTGCACGTCCGTCTTTTTAGCCCGATTTTCCCTCCCCGATTGGCGAGATGCCAATTGTCGATCCTCGATCTCATTGTCAATGAACTTTTGCCATTGTGCCAATGAGATCGGCTCCTTGGGCGGGACGGATCCGCGCCATTGTAAAATGGTCTCTCGTGTTTTTCCAAAGTACCGTGTCCGCATATTTTTTTTCCACGTCTTGTGTTGCTCCCTCAACTGCTCCAAGACGGAATCGCGTAGCTTTGGATCCAAGTTGAATTGTTCCTGTCCAACAAATACAATGTTAGTTGCGAATAAATATAAATATAAATATAAATATAAATATAAATATAAATATAAATATAAATATAAATATAAATTGAAATTGAAATATTCATATAAATATTACCTGTAGTGCCGCCCAAACAGCTAACTTGAGCTCATACGGCACCTCCTTCCAACTCATAAACCCCGGGCCGATGACCGTCTTTAGCAGCTCGAGGGATCTCGCTAAAAGCTCCGACTTGTTTTCGACGGTAATCCCAAATTTTCCATATTTGGGGAACCTAGGGGCGGAGGAGCCCTCGTCGCCTCCGCTACCACCGAACCCAGACGACGACATCATCATAAACAGCATCATCATCTTCGCCCTAACATCTGAAGGAGACATTTTTGCTGTAAAAAAAATGTTATTAGTACAGATAAAAAAAATGTTATTAGTACAGATAAAAAAATGTCCCGTCTATATTATAACGTATGTGTAAGTTCCGTCAATACCATTTCGTTTCAATTTTGTAATATTATGTTTTTTCCAAATATTTAAAGAGTTATTAAATGGGTGCCCCCCCTGCCCCCCCCCCCCGCCACACACACACGCACACCTACGCACACACACACACACACACCCCACCCCTACCCACCCCACCCCCACCCCCTCCCCCCACCACGACCGTGACAACTACATATATTGTTTATCAATAAAATTATGACATGAGATAATTATAATTGTAGCATAAATTTCATTATCATGGGTTTTACCTAATTGAATTAAATGAACAATACTTTTAGCCCTTGTTATTCATCAAATTTGAGGCAAGTTAATTAGAATATTTGTAGGACTGAAATTGATTTAGATTATGCCTATCTATGTAACTCTAAAACCTAATTGTGATTAAAATCTGATTTATATGGATTAATTCTATTACATTTATAATTTAACTAATAGAGTTGAATTTTAATATTAATCCTTTGATTTATTTAACTAACTTTGGTTTGGTTTATTTCTAGTTGAATCTGAGTTATAATTTTTAGATTATGTATAGGAATTGAATTTTAATATTAATCCTTCATAAATCCCTTGAATACATGCATAAATTTGTAGAGATTGAAATTAAATTGCTTGAGATTGAATTTCTATGTTTCGGGGTCATTATTTGAAAATACTTAATTACCCTTTGAAAACCTTTCATAACACACCTATGTATTAAATATGGGTTAGACCTCTTAGCTTGCTCAACCACCCATTTACACACTTACTTTACCTTTTATTTACATTATGGATATTAATCAATTCACACGTTTTTTGTCCACTTCAACCTTTACTGAAACATTTATTAATTCATTCAAGTTAGGTAAAACCACGCAAGTATCTAATACAAATATTATCATTCAACAAATTAAGTCCCATCGATAATAAACCCCCTCCCCCACCCTGCCCCACCCCGCTCCACCCCAATATTTTTCAACACTGTATCCCCCAATAGTAATAATGAATTAACATATAATTTTCAACTCCAACAACATATGCTTCAACTTAACCCAATCTTCCCAATAATACCAACTAATCAACACCCAACATCCAAATCCAACAACATAGGTCTAGAACCAAAGTTTGTACATAATAATTTATAGTCTCCAAGAAAGTACCATTTTCATTCATAATATTTACGATTATCAGTTTCTCGTGTATTAGCCAAATTTCCACCCCACCCTGCCCCCCTCCACCCCACCCTGCCCCCTCCCCCACCCCCTCCCCACCCCACCCCCTCCCCCACCCTGCCCCACCCCCACCCCCACCCCCTGCCCCACCCTGCCCCACCCCGCCCCACCCCCTCCCCCACCCTACCCCACCCCGCCCCACCCCCTACCCCCACCCTGCCCCACCCCCCACACACGCACACACATACACACATATATATATACACATACCCCCCACCCCCTCCCCCCCCTGCCCCACCCCGCCCCACCCCCTGCCCCCCTCCACCACCCCCTACCCCCATCCCGCCCCACCCCCCACACACGCACACACATACACACATATATATATACACATACACACATAAATATACAGACAAATATATATATATATATATAAATGGAAGAGAGAGAGAGAGAGAAATTGGACCTGAGAGAGAGAGAGAGAGCAGCGTCGAGAGAGAGAGAGAGAGAGAGAGAGAGAGAGGGAGGGAAGGGCGCGGGAGGGAAAAAAGAAGGGGGGTAGGGTTTTTGCTGGAAAAGTTGTCACGGTCGTGTCAAGGTCTTTGACCGTGACACAAATTGTCACGGTCATTGACCGTGACACGACCGTGACAAATTGAATTGTCACGGTCGTGTCACGGTCAATGACCGTGACAATCCGTTGTCACGGTCGTGTCAAGGTCAATGACCGTGACATAAAACGTGTGTTTTTTTTGTCACGGTCAATGACCTTGACAAGGCTGGCCGGCTGAAAGGTGACAATTTGTCCATTTTGGTGTAGTGATACTTATATTTCACAATTTATTAAATAAATGTGTAGATAAAATAAAGAGAAAGTGTTTAGTACGTTGTCTCTTTCTGATAGCTAGGTTCCCTCGAGATATGTGGATATAAATAAAGATCAAGAGTTTGAGATTTTCAAATAAACTGAGATTCAGAAATCATAACTGCATTTTAGAACAATATTTGTAATTTGTTAGAAAATTTGTCTGTATAAGTGTGAGTGTGTTGCATGCATGTGTTTAGGGACTTCACCACTTACACTGATCACACTAAAATACTAAAGAAGTGTTGGTAGAGAGATTCTTAACCTTAGAGTCGATTGAAAGCTAAGAAGGAGAAGAGGAACAAAACTAGGAGAACATCTACAAAATCAGAACTTCAGAGAAGCCAGAATTACCTAATGGAGCTGGTAAAAATTCTTGACTTAGAATAGGTTTGCTTGTGTGTTTAGTTTGTTATATAGACCGTAACTTATATTATTTTTTTGTGGATTTTTGTTTTGAGGTGTACAGACCTGTGTGGACGTTTTCCTAATTGGGTGGGGGTTTACCACGTTAAAATCTGTGTGTAACTTGCATGTTTAATCTTCCAGTCATCACCTTCTTGTTCTAGTGCTGAATTAGATTTCATATACTTTTGTTTTTCAAAACTGGTTCACCTATAAATAACTCATTCATAAATCTTTATATACACATCTTGTGTTTACAATGTGTTTTGTGAAAATAATTTCTTCAAAAAACTGGTCGGAGCCATTTAGACTGTTTAACTTGTATCAAACAAATTAAGTGTAGTATTTTTTTCAGAAACATAGTGAAAGATTTATTAAACTCTTGAGTTATAAGACCTTCTAGTAGCCCTTTTGCATCCCCGGTTCTTTTAGTAAGATAGAAGGACCACACATGGAGAATGTGTGTTGACTATAGAAAATTGAATTAGCTCACTATTTACTGATAAATTCCCCATCCCTATCATTAAAGAGTTATTGGATGAATTAGAGGGGGATAGTGTGTTTTCTAAATTGGATTTGAGGTCGGGTTACCATCAAATCCGGGTGCATGAACCAGACATCCTTAAAACCTCCTTTAGGAGTCATGAAGGACACTATGAGTTCTTAGTAATGCCTTTTGGCCTCACCAATGCAACCACCTCAATTCAATCGTTAATGAACACTATTTTTAAACCATATTTAAGGAAATTCATCTTAGTTTTTTTATGATATTCGTGTGTATAGTCCCAATTCATATACACATTATAAGAACCTACAATTGACCCTTGAACTACTGAGACACCATCAACTCTATGCCAAAATGAGTAAATATTCATTTGGGCAAAAACAACTAAAGTATCTTGGTCATATTATTTATTAACAAGGTGTGGCAACTGATAGACACAAGGTGGAATCTATGTTGGATTGGCCCGTTCCTAAAAATATCAAGGTTCTAAGGGGATTTTTGGGCCTTACTGGTTATTACAGAAGATTTGTGAGAAACTATGGAATTATTTGCAGACCTCTTACACAGCTCTTAATAATCTTAAAAATGCTATGGCCACTACTCATGTGTTGGATTTTCCAAATTTTAATAAGGAATTTGTCCTTAAAATAGATGCTTTCACTGAGGGTATTAGGACAATCTTGATGCTAATCTGAGTAAACAACTACCTCCTAAAAAATGGGCTTATCTACTTATGAAAAAGAATTATGGACTATTGTCTATGCTGTTCAAAAGTGGAGGTCGTACTTGTTTGGGAATCATTTTACAATCAAACAGATCATCTAAACCTAAAGTACCTAATGGAGAAAAGTGTATCTTCTATGTTGCAACAAAAATGGCTTACTAAATTTCTAGGCTTTGACTATATTATCTTTTATAAAAGGGGAGTGGATAGTAGGGTTGCAGATGCCCTATATAGAAGGGAAGAAGGCTCTACCACTCTACAAACACTATCACAAGTACAATCTACCTTGTATAAAGAAGTCCAGACCAGTTTAACAGGTGATGCATTAGCCCAATAGGTGATTATAAAGATCATCAACAATCCTGAAGAGGTAGTGGGGTATTCTTACAACGAGGATACACTTAAATTCCAAGGTAGGCTCTACATTAGCTGTCAAGGGGACTTGAGACACAAGATTACACATGAATTTCACCGCTCAGGCTCTGGGGGCCATTCAGATGTAAGGGTGACCACTAAAATAATTGAACAGTTCTTTTACTGGCCCACCCTCAAACAATAAGTGAAGAAGACCATTGCTGAGTGTGGTGTTTTGCCAAAGGAACAAAAGTGAGCATGTTCCTTATACTGTCCTTTTACAACCCCTCCCCATTCCCACCCAACCATAGAATGATATTTCCATGGACTTTATTGAAGGCCTCCCAAAATCATACCATAAAATCTCTATCTTAGTGATAGATGATAAATGCCCTAAATACTCTCACTTTATTTCCTTTACCCATCCTTTCACAACCATTCACATTGAAAAACTTTTCTTTGATCACATTCATAAGTTGCATGGCCTACCATCTACTATTGTCTTCGATAGAGATCCCATCTTTCTTAGCTTCTTTTGGACTCACCTTTTCAAACTTATTGCACCCAGCTTCACCATTCTTCAGCTTACCATCCTCAATCTAATGGACAAACTGAGAGAACAAACCAATGCCTTAAAATTTACCTCAGATGTATGTGCACTGATAAACCTAAACAATGGTCCAAATGGATATCTTTAGCAGAGTGGTGGTATAATACCAGTTACCACACTTCTCTCCAAACTACCCCCTCTGAATCCTTATACCGATACAACCCACTCACCTCTCTATCCCACAAACCACTCACTCTGACATTGATCACTTCTTGACTGAAAGGAAACTTATGATGATGACACTCTGAGAACATTTACAACAAGCTCAAAACTGAATGAAGATATATTTTAATAACTATACAAATGAAAGAACATTGGAGTTGGTGACCTAGTGTATCTAAGATTTCAGCCATATAAACAGACGCCCCTAGCCCTGAGACACAACCTTAAGATGTCACTCAGATTTTATGGCCCTTTTAAAATCCTACAGAAAATTGGGACAGTGTCTTATAAGATGGATTTACCACCTCCTTCTACTATATATCCCATCGTCCACGTGTCATTATTGAAAAAGAGAGTGGGAGATAATACTATACCAGTGCAATAACTTCCTATTATCAATGACCAAGGCGAATTCGTGGTTGAACCTATAGCTGTACTAGATCGTCTTTAATTTGCTAGAATAACAATACCATCCCTCAGCTTTTAATTCAATTGTTTGGTATTGGCCCTATTGATGCGATGTGGGAGGATGCAACTCAAATCTCACACATATTTCCCTAATTTGATCCTTGAGGTCAAGGATTTAAAAAAGAGGGATCCAATATCATAACCTTTTTGGTTGTTGATTGGTTGTTAATTCAGTTACAAACTATAGTCGGTTAGTTACCCAACTGTCAAGTTGTTAGTCGTTAGTTAGCTGGAAATTCATTGTTAAATAATTGAGATGTATGTAATATGTTGTAGGACATGATTGAAGTAATACAACTTTCACTCTTCATATTTCCTCCATATCCTTCTCAACTATATTCTCTCCATCTTCTCTAATCTCTTATATAATTCTATCTTCTATCCGTATTTTTTGAAAATAATCAAATAACCATTGTTGATCAAGCCATGGTCTTGACACGAGTCTTTAATGTCGCCGATCTTAGAGATAAGTTTCCCTTTCAAATAAACAACACGGTTGTGTTGTTTTAAAGTATCTCTAACATTTTTAAGGAAGCAACAACAATCGAAGCAGGCATAGTGTTTATTGTAAATGTCCTTGGCAGCAACTGTCATACAAATTCCACCCATACCATGAATTCTAACTACACATACACCACTTGAGAGTTTAGATCTAGTAACTTACTCATTTCTTCTTTGTGATGATTCATTCCAACCAAGTTAGATAAATTTATAGAATTCTTCTATAACACCCCGTATTGTTTAGGATAAATAATTTATCTGACTTGGAGAGTTAGAATTTAAACTAAATTGATTATATGGAGAAACTATTTAAATTAGATAATTTATTTAAATTGAAAGATTCAATTTTTTTGGAGAATTGGGATTTAAATTAATTCGGATTAATTCTTTTAAGAATACGTGCCGTAATGTGAGGTTGAAACTTGAGATTTTAGTTAAGTAACTCAGATGATGATTCTGAGTGTACGGTTGAGTTTGAAAGGGTCGAGATAGTCAAGATAGAGTACCCAGGGGTAGTAATTGGATTTCAGGGTTTTTTTAGGCATAATCGAACCCACACGAGAGTGTTTGGGCCATTTTAATAAAGTCCACAAGCCTAAAAACGAGATTGGCATAATAAAATCAAAATGTGAGAGGGTATGGTAGACATAATTCATTTTAGAAAAACCCTAGTTGCAAAGGAGAAAAGAGGGATAAAGTGGGAGAACTTTTGGGAGTCAAGCCAAGAGGAGATTGATGCGTTCTTCGTTAAAATCTCCATCTACATCAAAGGATCAGACTCTACGAAATTTCCAAGCAAGTAGTTAAACTTTCTTTCATTTAAATTGCGGTATTGCGATTCATATCATGGTGGGTGTAAACCATATTCATTTTATGATGAGTTATTATAGCAAAATTCGTTTTTGGAGCATATCACATGTTAAATCTGGGGTTTGGGGATTTAAGCATTAAGGGCTAAATTGATGTTTAATTGATGAAATAATAATATCATATGAGGCTAGAGAATGATTTAGAATCGAAGACCTATAGAAGTTGTTGTTGAATTCGGATTATTGGATCGAATTGAGAATTTTTATTTAAGGGGTATTGAGAAAAAACCCAATTTATGAACCCTAGAATTTTAATGAAAATCACTGAGGATTAATGTCATACATTAGTTTTTGAACATCTTTATAGATGAAATAAATGTGGGAGATAAAGTAACCGAGGTCTGGATTAAAGTTGAAAAGCTTCGAAGTTTAAAAATGGTGGAAAAAAACTCGGTGAAGATGACTGGTATCTGGTCGATCGATCGACCCAATTCATTGATTAATCAACCCCTTCAGTTATTATAAAACATGATATTGTATATCTTTTCATCACGGTAGCGTGGGCGCCGACCTCATATTTTTCTGATTTTTTTTGGATTTGATATGATTTTTTTTATGATAGGGTGTGCGAGACCGACATCTTTAGGAAGAAATAAATTTGGGTTATTTGGAGATGTCCGTAGATGAGTGAAGGACTTCGGAAAAATATAAAAGAACATTATTTTATCCTTGTATTAGATAGGGATGAATTCGGGGTATGGATTTAGAAGTACTTATAATGAACGACACACGATAATATATGTCAAAAATATACGCACGTAATCGAATGGGAATTTTGGATGAATTTAACATACGGACTGGTATCTTAAGGTGGAATTTAATTGATAGAAATTAAATGTAACCTAATACTTAGAGTCTTATGGGATGAGTATTAAGGACTACTAAATTTAATAAGGGTGTTAAACTTATTAACCGAATTTGGTGAAATGAATTCTAAAAGGTTAAAATACGAACCAATAAAGGGAGTCCAAGCATTTTAGTTGAGCGAGACCACTTGGATAAAAATTAATTGAGGTTATAGTAATTAAATTAAGGGCCGGGGTTGTAAAAACCCTCACTTTTGAGACATTTATTTTATATTAATTTACTGTGTGAAGTAATTATATAAAATATGGAAGATGGGGTAAATATGAACTAAGTGAGTTAATTAAGCATATTTACTAGATTGTTGCATATTTACTGTTCCGTGTATGTAAATATCATCATACTACGTTTTATAACGTCATATGATTTGAACGGAATTTATGTTACAAATGAAACCGGGACTTGAAATGACTTAAAATATTTTCGAATGCAAATTTACAGGGCGTAGTTAGTCTCGAAATGTGCGAGATAGTCGAAATAAGTGCCATATTGTGTTTTTGGGTTTCGGGAACTTTTAACTGGTTTGGACTTAAATGTGTAGTTACGAGTCATTTTAATGTGGTATTAACAATTTAATTTGGGATTTTAGACTAAGGTCACGATTTAGTCTTGCACCTCATTTTATTTCTTAAGTGTGTATTTACTAACCTAGAGAGAAATAGAGAAGGAGAGAAATTGTGGAGAAAAGAGGAGAAAAGAAAGAGATTGAAGATTGGAGATTTGGGATTGTTGCTATTATAAGGAAATATGAGATTTCAACCTCAAGGCAACTTTTCTTACTTGCTAATATATAGTTTAGGATGAATAATTTGTATTGATTGTTGTGGATTGGTTATGGTTTAACAATTTTAGGGTTTTAATGGATTTGTAGGTTTTGATCCCTTGGAAGTTGATTTAAATGTTTGTTGGGGTAAATTATAGTTGTTATATGCATTTATGATTAGTTGGTTGCAATAAATGATCTTGGATTGGGGAGAAATGAGTTGGGGAAATTTTAAGTTATAAAACTCCATAGCCGAAATTGGCAACTCTGGGCTGGGCGAATCGATTCGCCCTTAGCGAATAGATTCGCTAGAGGGGAAACTTACAGGTCTGAGTGGACCGAATCGATTCGGCCTATCCGAATCGATTCAAAAATTATGCAAAAAGCAGGTTCTCCTATCCGAATTGATTCGGCTGGTCCTAATCGATTCGCTTTCAGACCGAATTGATTCTGCCAGGGCGAATCAATTCGAAAATCCTACTATTTTGAGTTATTTTTCTAACTCAATTCCAACCCTTTTTCTTTAGGCTTAGCACTTAGGAACCTTCTTGTATGAAGTAAACTTAGAGTCCTAGAGTCTTAGATGAGTTAAGTAGCTACCCTATATTATAAATGGATTAAATGGGGCTTTTCCGGGGATTTGTAAATAGATGATAAAGGGTTATTTTCCTTAGTAAGTTAGTTTGAGATTAGGAGTTGCAAGGCTATGTATTGGTGAACTTTAGAGGTTCAATGGAGGTATATTAAACCTTGTGACTTGTAGATTCCTTGGAGACGAATTTGGGAACTTAGTAAGCAATGAAAGTTCATGATGATGTTAGATAATTATGTTTTCGGATAAAATAAAATATATATATGTCAAAATGGAAATGAAATTGTAAATGATAATTTGCTTAAACACACCTCTCTAAATACCTCTCATAAGGGAAGTTTGAGTATGAGGTGGTGTCCCCTGGCTAGTGAATGCAGGGAGACTATAGTCCTTAGCCATAGGACCGGTTATTATGTATTATGTTATTGTTCGAAGTGAGGTAATTCCAGGTGTGGTTATGACTCACTGTCGTAGGTATATGGCCACTTCCCGACGTTGCGTTGTAGGATGCCCAGGTTGTCTTGTTTGATAGGCCCCGGAAGATGATAGCTATTTAGGGGCGCGTTCAGTGGGGAAACTCGGAAGGACGGACTTAGAATCGTTATATATAATTGAATATAACTATTCTTAATCAAGTGGGACTTGATCTATGATAAAGTTCTCTAAGAATTAAAGAGCTTTGAATAAGATTCCTAATGTGATATGGAATGGTGAAATGAAAACAGAGAAAAGTATGGAAATTCATAGGTAATAATATTTATTCTTATCCTTTTGCTTAATTGAACAAAAATTTATGGTCAAGATAATTGTATTAGTTTATGCTATAAGTTTAATTAGGTAGATTCTTATCATTGTTGATCATGAATATTTGTTCATAACTGTCATACTCTTTATTCATCTAGTGATCATATAAAATCGGGCCCTGGCCCGTTCATATTTCTTGTTGTGCATAGATGTTTTATTCGCTCTGGTGCTCCGCCACAAGGACGCCTATTCTGAGTTTCCCATTCTGGTGGTTTGGAGCTGTAACACTTTACGGTTGTTACGGGATATTTTGTCATAGACGCCTTCATTTTTGTATTCTAGTTATGATCGGGGCATTTCATTCGGGCGTGTGGCCCAAGCTTTTGTAATTGTTTAATGTAATGTGTTATGTAACTCAATGAACTGATCACATATAGTTTGTATAGACTGTGGATCGATAACATATTCGGTTCCTTTTATTGTATATTTATTGCGAATGTAATGTAAGTTATTTTGGGTATCCAACTTCTATAAATTATTTAATTCAAACATTTCTCTTAAAATTATAAACCTTATTTTGACAATTCGTTTTCCAAAATTTAAGTTGGTTATCCCGTATACTCATTATTTTTTGTGATGCCGAGAATGGTCCATCTATGATTCCTGTTATTATTAGAGTATAGGGTTGTCCACCTCTTATTTTGATTAGCGGGTTATCACAGATGGCATCAGAGCATCAGGTTCTAGAGTCTTTAGGATCTATGCGGACTTTTCACGTTCTACCATAGCGTTCTTTGATATAGAGCTTAATGCTAGGACTGTTTTATTGCTTATGCTTGCGATCTTCTAAAAAGTTGATTGTTTTAAATAGTATTCTAATTCTAGTGTTTCCTTGTCTCAGATGCCGCCTAAGAGAGGTCGCCCCACTAGAAGAAATAGAGTCGTAGAAGAGGATGTTGGTCCTCCACCACCGCCACACCAAGGAACTATAAATGCTGCTGATGTGGCGAATACTATGGCCCAGGCGGTCAATGCAGTGATGACTTCTATGGTTCAGCAATTGCCACAAGCCCAATAACCAAGGGCTCAGGATTTACAAGCTCCTACGGGACCTTCTCTATGGGAGAGAGTTATAGAATCCTTTTTAAAGGGCCATCCCCCGGAGTTTGAAGGAGTTTCTGATGTCATAAGAGCGAATCAGTGGAAGAAGGATATGCAGCCCATCTTCGTATGGTGGAGTGTAGTGAGGAAAGGAAATAAATCCTTGATACTTTCAAACTTGTGGGATCTGCGTCACAATGGTGGGAGTCGATGACTATGCCGGAGCAAAGAGACACCATGACTATTAGTGATTTTTGGGTTTTGTTCAATCGGAAGTATTTCCTTCCCGCAGTTCAAAGGGAGATGAGAAGGAAGCTTTAAGATGTGGTGCAGGGTAAGCAGTCTGTTGTGGAATATGAAGAGGAGTTCACCCAGTTAGAAAGTTTTGTACCAGATGAGGTGACTCCGGAAGAGAGGAAAATATCAAAGTTCATAGGAGGTTTGCATTGGAGGATATGACAACATTTGCTGGGTAATCCATCTTTGCATACTTTTGGGAATGTGATGAATGCGGCGTTGCTTCATTGCCAAGAACATCGGTTGTATGTCCAAAGTGGTCGAAAGGCTTCAGTTTTGGGGCAAGCGGGAAAACTCGGAGGCAATGGGATTAGAGGAGGAGCATTACCCTCGTCCCAATCTTCAGGAAATAAATAAAAAGAAAGGGACCCCCAGCAAGGGGACTTGTCAAAATCGTAGCATTTTGGTGTATTCAATGCGAGTGGAAATAACAATAGGCATGGTCAAGGTGGCCCGTAATAGCAATAAGCAAGTCGGGGTGGTAATGGAGGTAGAGGCCATCTGGGCCAAGGCTTCGAGCTGTTTAGAAACAACCGGGGCCGAAATTAAGAGAATATGACGGGTCGGTGCTTTCAATGCGGAGAGTCGAGGCATTACAAGAGGGCGTGTCCTCAGTTGATTGGGGGACAACTTCCTACCACAACAGCCACAAGCCCAGTTACCACCACCAGTTCCTAATCCAGTTGTCCCTCCACAATAGGGACAGCTGCAGTATGGGCGTGTTTATCACATTCAGGATGCTATGCTTCCACCGGCTCTGCCAGCACCTCTAGCTATTGAGGGTAAGTTTCTCATTCAGGGGCACATGGGTCGTGTATTGTTTGATACGAATTAGACACACTCATTCATTTCTAGAAGTTTTGCTCAGTCTACAGAGTTAATTAAGTCTGCAAAGAGTACCTTCACGAGTGTTGAATCTTCTGTGGGAGATTGGTCACTTATTTTCTTTGTTTGTAAACAGGTAGGAATAACTCTTGGAAATTTATGTTTTGAGGCCAATTTGCTTGTCCTTGATATGGTCAGGTATGATGTAATCCTAGGTATGGATTGGCTAGTAAAATATCGCGTGATAGTTAATTGTTATGGGAAGAGTATAGTTTTTACCATTCCGGGGCTAGAAATGTTTTTAGTGGTTATGCCTCGTTTGGAAGGAGGTACTAGCAATTACTTGTACTATATCGCATAAGAGACTTCTCGGGATGTAGTCGTTTCCTTAGATTCAATTTCGGTTGTTAGGGAATTCGAATATGTTTTCCGGGAAATACCGAGTTTTCCCCCAAGTAGGGAGATTGAGTTCGTAATTGATTTAGCGCCGGGAACGCGACCGATTGCGAGAGCTCTGTATCGTATGGCTCCTGTTGAGATGAGGGTGTTAAGAGACTAGATTTAGCAGCTATTGGAGCAAGGGTTCATTAGGCGTAGTACATCGCCGTGGGGCACTCCGGTGTTGTTTGTGAAGAAAAGAGACGATTCTCTCCGGTCATGTGTTGACTGCAGAGAGTTGAATAAAGTCACCATCCGGAACAAATACACATTACCTCGGATTGATGATTTATTTGAACAACTTAGGGGAGCGTCGTAATTCTCTAAGATAAATTTGAGGGCGGGGTATCACCAGTTGCGGATACGAGAGAAAGATGTATCTAAAACCGCTTTCCTAACTAGATATGGTTCCTACGAATTTCTGGTTATGCGCCCTTTGGACTAACCAATGCACCCGTCGTGTTTATGGATCTCATGAATAGGGTGTTTCGGGACTTCCTAGACCAGTTTTTTATCATGTTCATTGATGACATCCTGGTATATTCTCATACAGAAGCCGACCATGCTGCTCATTTAAGATTGGTCCTGTAGACATTGAGGGATCATCAATTGTATGCCAAGTTCAAGAAATGCGTTTTCTAGTTACAGGAAGTAGAGTTTTTGGGTCACATCGTGACATCCCAGGGTATTTCGGTAGACCCAAGCAAAGTGGTTGCAGTGAGGGAATGGGGTAAGCCCACGACACCTACCGAGATTCATAGTTTTCTGGGATTAGCAGGCTATTACCGTCGATTTATCAAGGGTTTTTCTAAAAGTGCAAGCCCTTTGATAAACTTAACCCAGAAAGAGGTGAGGTTTGTTTGGGACAATTCCTGTTAGTTAGCTTTTGACGAGCTAAAAGAAAAATTGACCTCTTCTCCTGTCCTTGCATTACCAAAGCCAGGATTGGAATATTTAGTCTTTATCGATGCATCTCTGCAAGGGTTGGGAGGTGTACTACAACAAGAGCAGCGGGCTATCGCCTATGCTTCTCGCAGGCTAAAGCCCCATGAAAGGAGTTATCCAGTGCATGATTTGGAACTTGTCGCAGTAGTCTTTGCCTTGAAGATTTGGAGGCATTACCTCCTGGGGGAGAATTTTAGCCTCTTCACGGACCATAAATCGTTGCAATATTTATTTTCACAGAAGGATTTGAATATGTGGCATCGTCGATGGTTGGAGTTCGTGAAGGACTACCAATTTAACATACACTATCACCCAGGCAAGGCGAATGTAGTAGCAGATGCGTTGAGTAGGAGACCCGAGGGGGAGTTAGCCTCGGTATGGAAGGCTAAATGGAAGGAGCTTAGCCAGGAAGATGCGGTTGCTAAGGCGTTTATGTCATTGTTGACCATTACGCCTACTATTGTGCCAAGAGTGGTTGAAGCTCAAGGTAGAGACAAAAGTTATCAAGATCGTATACGCCAATTGTTAATCGAGGGAGAGAAATCCTACTCTATAAGATTGGAGGGTGGGTTACGTTTCCACGGGAGGCTTGTCGTTCCGAACAAAGGGGACTTAAGTCGGGCCGTAATGACGAAATTTCACGGTTCTAAGTTTGCAGTACATCCTGGTAACGAAAAAATGTACCAAGACATGTGTCGTCAATATTGGTGGGCGGGCATGAAGCGGGATATTTATGAGTTTGTTTCCCAATTTACTACTTATCAATTGGTTAAGATCGACCATCAGTGACTGATGGGATTGTTACAACCCTTGGAAATTCTGGTATGGAAGTGGGAGAGCATCTCGATGGATTTCATCATGGGCTTGCCAACATCACAAAATGGTCATGATTCCATTTGAGTTATTATTGATCATTTGACTAAGTCGACACATTTCTTACCGGTACGTACCGATTACAATACCACTTGTTATGCCCAACTATTTATTGCGGAGGTTGGTAGACTCCACTGGCTGCCACTAAATATAGTCTCCGATAGAGATAAGATATTTGTTTCCCACTTTTGGCGAAGTTTCCAAGAGGCTATGGGAACCGAATTGAAATTGAGTACTTCTTATCATCCTCAAACAGATGGCCAGACAGAAAGGGTCAACCAAATGTTAGAGGATATGCTCCGAATGTGTGTGCTTGATTTCAAGGGTAGTTAGGAACAATATCTCCCTTTGGTCAAATTTTCTTATAATAATTCGAACCAATTCACCATTGGGATGGCACCCTATGAAGAACTTTATGTCCGACCATGTAGATCACCCACTTATTGGTTGAAAGTGGGGGATAAAAAATTTCTTGGACCTGATATGATCCAAGATACTTCTTCTAAAATTGAGCTCATTCGAAATCGCATCAGGATAGCCCAAGATCGTCAAAAGAGCTATGCCGATGCGAATCGAAGACATGTAGAGTTGGAAGTTGGAGATCAAGTCTTGTTGCGAGTATCACGAATGAAAGGTATAAAGCGATTTGGTAAGAAAGGTAAGATTGCACCGCGTTATGTTGTACCTTTTCCTATTATCGCCAAGGTAGGACCAGTGGCGTATCAACTTGCCTTATCGGAACACCTACAACAAATTCATGATGTGTTTCATGTCTCCTCTTTGAAAAATTACAAGAGGTGTGAAGGAGCCCATTGGCATATTCCATTGGGCGATATTTAATTACAACCCGATATTTCGTATGACAAGCAACCAATAGCCATCTTAGAGCACGGGGAGTGATGATTAAGATCTCGAGTGGTGCCCTTGGTTCGAGTTCAATGGGGTCATCACAACGCCAAGGAATCGACGTGGTAACGCGAGGACGATATGCGGGAGAAGTATCCGCATCTCTTTTTGCAAGGTACGCCTGAATTTTGAGGGCAAAATTCCCTCATAAGGGGGGAGTATGTAACAACCCTCACTTTTGAGACATTTATTTTATATTAATTTACTATGTGAAGTAATTATATAAACTATGGAAGATGGAGTAAATATGATCTAAGTGAGTTAATTAAGCATATTTACTAGATTGTTGCATATTTACTGTTACGTGTATGTAAATATCATCATACTACGTTTTATAATGTCGTATGCTTTAAACGTCATTTATGGTATAAATGAAACCGGGACTTGAAATGACTTGAAATATTTTCGAATGCAAATTTAGAGGGCGTAGTTAGTCCCGAAATGTGTGAGATAGTCGAAATAAGTGCCATATTGTGTTTTTGGGTTTCAGGCACTTTTAACTGGTTTTGACTTAAATGTGTAGTTGCGAGTCATTTTAATTTGGTATTAACAATTTAAGTTGGGATTTTAGACTAAGGTCACGATTCAGTCTTGCACCTCATTTTATTTCTTAAGTGTGTATTTACTAACCTAGAGAGAAATAGAGAAGGAGAGAAATTGTGGAGAAAAGAGGAGAAAAAAAAGAGATTGAATATTGGAGATTTAGGATTGTTGCTACTACAAGGAAATATGAGATTTCAACCTCAAGTCAAGTTTTCTTACTTGCTAATATATGGTTTAGGATGAATAATTTGTATTGATTGTTGTGGATTGGTTATGGTTTAATAATTTTAGGGTTTTAATGGATTTGTAGGTTTTGATCCCTTGGAAGTTGATTTAAATGTTTGTTTGGGTAAATTATAGTTGTTAGATGCATTTATGATTAGTTGGTTGCAATAAATGATCTTGGATTGGGTAGAAATGAGTTGGGGAAATTTGGAGTTATAAAACTCCATAGCCGAAATTGGCAACTCTGGGCTGGGTGAATCGATTCGCCCTTAGCAAATCGATTCGCTGGAGGGGAAGCTTACAGGTCTGAGTGGACCGAATCGATTCAGCCTATCCAAATCGATTCGACAATTATGCAGAAAGTCAAGTTCTACTGTGCGAATGAATTTGGCTGGTCCGAATCGATTCGCTTTCATACCGAATCGATTCGGCCAGGGCAAATCGATTAGGAAATCCTGCTATTTTGAGTTATTTTTCTAACTCAATTCCAACCCTTTTTCTTTAGGCTTAGGACTTAGTAACCTTCTTATATGAAGTTAACTTAGAGTCCTAGAGTCTTAGATGAGTTAGGTAGCCACCCTAGATTAAAAATGGATTAAATGGGGCTTTTCTGGGGATTTGTAAATAGATGATAAAGGGTTATTTTCCTGAGTAAGTTAGTTTGAGATTAGGAGTTGCAAGGCTATGTATTGGTTAACTTTAGAGGCTCAATTGAGGTGTATTAAACCTTGTGACTTGTATAAATGATATGATTCCTTGGAGACTAATTTGGGAACTTAGTAAACAATGAAAGTTAATGATGATGTTAGATGATTATGATTTCGGATAAAATGAAATATATATATATATATATATATATATGTCAAAATGGAAATGAAATTGTAAATGATAATTTTCTTAAACACACCTCTCTAAATACCTATCATAAGGTAAGTTCTCATATGAGGTGATGTCCCCTGGCTAGTGAATACAGGGAGACTATAGTCCTCGGCCATAGGACCGGTTATTATGTATTATGTTATTATTTGAAGTGAGGTAATTCCGGGTGTGGTTATGACTCACCATCGAAGGTATATGTCCACTTCCCGACGTTGCGTTATAGGATGCACAGGTTGTCTTGTTTGATAGGCCCTGGAAGATGATAGCTATTTAGGGGCGCTTCTAGTGGGGAAACTCGAAAGGAGGGTCTTAGAATCGTTATATATAATTGAATATAACTATTCTTAATCAAGTGGGACTTGATCTATGATAAAGTTCTCTAAGAATTAAAGAGCTTTGAATAAGATTCCTAATTTGATATGAAATGGTGAAATGAAAACAAAGAAAAGTATGGAAATTCATAGTTAATAATATTTATTCTTATCCTCTTGCTTAATTGAACTAAAATTTATGGTCTTGATAATTGTATTAGTTTATGCTACAAGTTTAATTAGGTATATTCTTATCATTGTTAATCATGAATAATTGTTCATAACTGTTATACTCTTTATTCATCTGGTGATCATATAAAATCGGGCCCTGACCCCTTCATATTTCTTATTGTGCATAGATCTTTTATTCGCTCAAGTGCTCCGCCGCAAGGACGCCCGTTCTGACTTTCCCATTCCGGTGGTTTGGATTCGTAACACTTTCCGGATGTTACGGGATATTTTGTCATAGATGCCTTCATTTTTGTATTCTTGTTATGATCAGGTCGTTTCATTCGGGCGTGTGGCCCAAGCTTTTGTAATTGTTTAATGTAATGTATTATGTAACTCAAAGAACTGATCACATATAGTTTGTATAGACTGTGGACCGACAGCATATTCGATTCCTTTTATTGTATATTTATTGCGGATGTAATGTAAGTCATTTTGGGTATCCACCTTCTGTAAATTATTTAATTCAAACATTTCTCTTAAAATTATAAACCTTATTTTGACAATCCGTTTTCCAAAATTTAAGGTGGTTATCCCGTATACTCATTATTTTTTTATGCTGAGAATGGTCCATCTATGATTCATGTTATTATTAGAGTATCGGGTTGGCCACCTCTTATTTTGATAAGCGGGTTGTTAGAGGGGTTTTGACTCTGATATTGCTCAGGCTAGTGCTACGGGAGTTAGGCACATATTAGCCGGTTTAATTTATTATAGAGATATATAATAAATTATCGAATAGTGAATTTAACGAGAGGTGTTAACATTAATAGTATAGTTTTGTGTAACAAATTCTAAAAGGTGAAGATACAGATCATATGAGTGAGTCGGAGTATTATAGTTAGGTGACACTACTTTAATAAATTAATTAATGTGAAATTAATTAGATTAATCATTGTAATTTGAAAAGTAACAAATTCGTGGGATGAGCGAACCTATGACTTAGATCAGTAGGATATGAGTGAATTTCCTACTGCAATATTTTAAGGGATAATTGCACACTTCGATTAGTGAAGGATACTCGAAAAGATACGATGAGACGTATAATTGAAATTAAATAATACGTAGGATATTGAGAGATATATATGCTATGTATGGAATATATGATATAGGTTGTGTGTATACCTATAATGACTTGTATGATTTATTATGTGTATAACAAACCTACCATACTTGCTATCACGGGAGGGTGTAGGAAGAGGACAATCTTTTCTTCTGTGCCTACGGGGGGATTTAAATTTGGTACCTCGAGAACATAGGACTGTGAAGATTCATTTGTGAGTTGATAAGTCCGCTGACGGTGGGAGCATAGGTCTGTGCGTGATCCATAGGTATGTGAACTATGTTTGCCTCCAATATGTGTGATTTGTATTGATACGGTTCCAGAGTGATTCGGAACCCGTAGTCCTTTATACTCTGCGTGATGTATCGGGACATGATAGTAGAGTATGCATGCACCGTAGGTCCCAGCCTAGGGGTGCTGTATTGTATATATATAATTAGTGTGATAAATATATATACTTGTGATTTATTTTACTTAGTGTGTTTGGTAGATGATGTACTAGGACATTATAGCATAATATACTCGCACTGCAACTCTTCTTAGGGGTACAGTGCTAGTATATATATAACAAAGTGATATATGTATTCGTGTGATTTTATTCTACTGTGTGGGTTTAGTAGACAAGAAAGATAGTGACATTAAAAATAACTATATTATGGGGATAAATAAACATGTACTGAGAAGTTTATAATGGGATAAAAGACATGGAAATTCGGTAACATTTTGTATGGGTAGTACGGGTGGGTACAATGAGTTAGTATGTGGAAGGAGACTTGTTATGGCTAGTTAGGTGGGGTAACTTAACTAGAAAAGTTAGAAGGCAAGATTTAAGTATGCACATTAGATGAGGGGTGAACAATGTCTCAAGAGAGTGTAACACTAGCTTAAATATGAAAAGCGTTCATGCATATTTAATTATTGCAATTTAACTGCTTGATAAATATTTTAAAAATGTTTTACTTGGGCTTTGACCCGTGCCAAAATATTTTCAAAAATCTTTTAGGTGTCGAGCCACAGGGACGCCCAGTTTTAGGATTCTATCCAGGAATGCGTAACTGCAGTTCATGTGGAAGTTGCAGTACTTTATTATAGACGCTTCGTTCATTTACTCTTAGTGTAGCAACTTTTCAGTACTCATTTGGGCATGTCACCCTAAGATTTTCTATTTAGTTTACTTATCGAACTTTTTGTATCCAGGTTATTGTTTCAGTTGCTGTTGTATTTTATTATGGAAACGATAGTTGATTCAGTTATCTTAATTTATGCTATTCATCTGTGTGGGATTCCGTTATTAGTTTTGTTGATGGTTTTATTATTATTTATTTTCCGCATGTTGTTAATTAATGAAGGATAAATTTGGCACCGGTATAATTAAATTACTAGGTGGTTAGTAACTTTAAAAAAGTTTTCACCATTGATGCTAAGAATGAGCCATATGAGACCAACATTTTATTTTGATCACGGGCTGGCCACCCGGTATTTTAGTAGGCGGTGTGTCACATCTTCTTAAACTCTCGAAATACCTTTTTAACAACCATTTTTGCTAGTTTTCCTTCAGACCTGTCAGATATGTAATTTAACATAAAAGGCCAAAAGTGCCAAAGAAAAAGAAACACCAAAGGGGTAGAATAACGAAGCTTTGATGACCCATTTTTAGGGTTTTTCTATTTTAATATATTACTGATTTTATATTCTATACTTAAATGCATTTTAATTAAAAAATAGACTTTGCCAAAAATCATTTGAAAAATGTCAAGTTTAACTACCATGTGACATTTTTAAATTAAAATGATTCATAAACTTTAAGAAATCTTTATAAAACTAAAAACTAGAATAAAATTGATAGGGAACCCCAAATTGAAATGAAATGACATTGAAACGCAAATCTCTGTGTGTGTGTGTGTGTGTGTATGTGTGTGTGTGTCTCTCCGTATCTCAAGCACACACACACATTCGATTTATAGATTTGAGGTTTGGTGATGGTGCCATCTTCTTGAGTTAGGTTTGGTTCGGTGTTTCATTTTTTTTTAATTTTAAATTTCCCCAAGGGAGTAGAGATTTCATAAACAAAATAAAATTGTGGATGAGTGAGCTCACCACTAAGCATACAAACAAAATACAATAAAAAGAAAGAGCCTTATAAAATGTCTCTTAAGGAAACAAGAAAACATACAAACATTAAAAAATCCCTAGGATCCTATCAAAGCCAAAAGAGGCATAAGATTTTACCATAGACCATACAACAAGATAAAAATTCAAAGTACTCATCATTTAACATGAGATTTTGGAAGATTGAATTTACTTTTAATTTCTTCAACACATGCATATCTATACTGTTGGGCTTCAGTCATAAAGTGCATTATTTGAATTTCTCCTTCAAAACTGCTTTCATATTTATCATGAATTTTTTGAAGACTCTCATCAATTTCCTTTTTTGCATCGTTCATGAATTTGGTAATTTCAAGATCCGACAGTTTCGATTTAGTGATGTAGGCAAAAGGTGGCAAAGGGGCCTATTTTGTTTGTAGGAGATATTTGAGGCGGGTGGGTCATCAGAGAGTACTAGGCGAAGGTGGTGACGGTTGTGTTTTCATCTTGGATGAAAGTTTTATTTATATTTTTTTATTGAAAATGCATTTCTTTTCACTTTTTAATGTTTTAAGTTTTTTTTTTATATTTTAAAATCATTTTAATTGAAAATGCTATGTGAGAGTTAGACTTAACAATTTTTTTTAACAATTTTGGTCAAATTCTAATGTTTTAATTAAAATGTATTTTAAGTTTAAAATCCAAAATTAATAATGTATTAAGGTCAAGAAAACCATTTTTTTAACAATTTGGTGCAGGATAAATTCAAAGAATGCACAAACAAATAATGAAGAGCTCAAGCAATAAATTGAAACTTAAGAAACTTATAACACAATCTATCTCACATATAAATCATTAACTCTAATTAAAATAGAAAAAAATATAGAAGCTTATGCAATATGACACGGCGAGTTTGCGTAACAAATTACTGAACCCATACCCGATTCAGTAAGATCAATGTACAGTTTGTGTTATCGTATCGGCTGTATATCATATTTTTACTCATGTATTCTCTATGTATGTAGGCTGGTGTCAAAAGATTCTTAACCCATTCCTGATTCATTAAGATTCATGCATATTTCATCTTGCATCATATCGGGTTTGAATAGTGATATACATACCCGTTCGTGTTAGTGTATGTGCAAATTTGTGTCACTAATTTTTGTTACCGTTAAGGGATAACTTATGTCTATTAACTAATAACAAATTCATTTATTTAGCACTACTCACATAGTATATTGTACAAACAATTTGTTTACGTTTTGTATCTACTGAAATTATTTTAAAAGTGAGGGTGTCCTCTTTAATACTTGCCAACAAGTTTGTCTATATTTTTGTCCACTTATTGACTGATTTTCTTTATTTGTTATTTAAACCCTTCATAGGTATCAGGATGACCACATCTCCCTACGTACTGCGATCCGGGGTGGAACGATTCAAAATATAGTTGATTCGAGATCCAAAACTCCAAAAGTAGTGTTCCCATTTCTAACATATATGACTTCAGTTATTATTAGTTCCATGATACTTTTACTTATGGAAATAAAAAGGACTTCTCAAACAATATATATTGAAGACTATTTATATATATTATTATAATAATGACAGAAATCATGGAATTTTCTTGGCATTTTTTACATTTGTTGTACTTTTTAGCATTCTTTTGTAATAGTCTCTTATACTTTTGCATTACTTGTATAATTACATCCAGGGTTAAGAGGGAAGCTTCTAAAACGTTGTATTTTAACATCTGATATAATTGAAGGCAGTTAAAGACCCATGTAACATCATATGGGTCAAGAATATTTAAACCAATAGAAGCCTAGGAGACCCCCTCTAGAATCATCTCCCCTCCCCTATAAATACCCTTCCCCATCATTAGTGAGAATTATTGTTTTGAGTAATAATTTTATCTCTCTAGAGTGTATATCATTTGTGCCTTAGACGCCTTTCATTTTACATCAATTGGTATCCGAGCCTCGTCGCTTCACCCATTGTTATTGAAAAAAATACAAAAATCATAAGAAAACAAAGCAGCTCAATGGCGCCAAAGAAGCTCACCCTTTCCAAGAAACGTACTACTAGATTGGAAGAAGTCATGAACACTCTTATTGAAAGGGTTGGAATTCTCATTCAAAATTAACAAAATCGTAACCCTATTTTCTTACCCCTTGAACCCCATGACCACCAAACAATTTCTTCTTCTCTTCAACCTCCGCTCCTAACCCGCTCCCTTTGGGCCTGCCCGCCATCGTATTCCGTTCGACACCCCCTTCCACTAGTGAACCCCCTGCCCAGACCCCCTACAGGGATACCCAAACACATCGTACCCCAAGCAACCCGACTTGATATTGGTACCCCACCTCCACCACCCATCAAAAACCACTTACTGCCGCTTCTACCTGAAACCCCGCCCATGATAACAGACGAACCCATCGACTTGCTAAAGAACCGATTGTCCTAGATCAAAATCAAGATGGATCCACCCAATCTAAGGCTCTCCCTACCTTCTTGACCCAAACTGGGCCAATACATTGTCAAAAACGTCACGAAGCATTCCCGACCTTACCCGTTCCCCCTGCCCGGCCACCCATGCAAAACCCTTACCAATTTCCCAAGCTATTTCGACCTTACTTTTATCAAGCCTAACTTCCACCCTAGACTCCATGAGTACCCTCCTTATGGTAATTATTTACAATCACTACATGCCCATTCCTTCACCCAAGGATAACCCACGCCCGACCCTATCAAGAATACAACCCATCGATAAAAAAATTGAAGATTCTCGACTCTCACTTTTTGTATGACACTCGCCTATAGGCCCGAGTTGTTCATCACACACATGTGCCTTGCCTTGAATATATATTGGATGATCGATCCTCCATATATATCCCAATTGACTCAACACGCATCCACCAACATCGCATTCATGAATGGTTGCATCAATCCGTCGTAATGAACCAACCGCATCACAAGTTTATTCAATGGGATGATGAGATATATCCTCCCTATGATTCACTCTATGGTGATTCTGAGCACCTATATATGAGGAATGGAAGATCGAATCATAAACTTTTGAGTCACTCAATCCCAAAGTGACTCCCTTTGTTACGATTGCAACACGACATTGCTTCCTTTGTCATGAGAGGGGCCATTTGATGGACAATTACCCATATTGGCAACATGAGGAGACATAATCTGAAGATGAGCTTGAGCCCTCGGATTTTAAAAAGTATGATTCAGAGCTATTTTATCCACCCTCACTTCAGGTTCAAGTACATCATAACCTTGGGCCACTAGTCATTACGAGTGCATAAGATGTTGATGTTACTAATCCGATAGAGCCGCCGCTTAGAGAAGATAATTTGGCTCTTGCACTACGGCTCCTCTCTCAAAGCCTTTAGGGGGTATTCAGTTAGATATACCGATGTTTGATGGGCATTTATACCCCGACTCTTTGGTCAGTTAGATTGACGCTATGTAGACGTTTTATTTTTATTATAAACGTGATTTTTAGGTATCCCTTCTGAAGAAAAACTCGTTAAGTGTTTGAAGATGAAATATATCCTGGTAGGTCAAACCATCAGTTTCTTGCCCTCCGTAGTACAACTTAAAAGATATTTTGGACCATTTTAGGACTACTAATGTGTTAGAACTAAAATTAGAAATAAATAAGTTATATTTTTACACTATACACGACTTCTAAGTATCCCTTCCGAAGCAAAACTTGTGAAATTTTTTTAAGACGATCTATTTCTGACCGTTTGGTGGATGTTTTGCATTTTCTCCCTTTAATGACATAATTTTAAGCCTAAGTCTTGAGATTAAAACTTATCATCATATTATCAAACTACAATTCCAGGACTACATGGTTAGTTCCTACGAGTTACATTGGTATCCCATGAGGTGTTCGTGTCCCTTTCTGGGCCATTTGGTGGTTATTTTGGGTTTTTTCCTTTTGACGACATGTTTTTAATCACAAGTATAGATATTTTTAAATTATCATCGTATTATCAAAAATGGATGTCCTATGAGGAGATGTTTAGTTCTTAAGAGTTACATTGGTCCCGTACGAGGTGTTCATGCCTCTATTCGAGCCGGTTGGTGGTTGTTTTGCATTTTCATCCTTTCATGGAATGTTTTTAACAAAAGTCTAGAGACTTGTAAATTCTCGTTATATTATCAAATCGTTATCTTTATGAGGGCACTCTTAGTTCCTACTTGTTATATTGGTCCTGTGCGAGGTGCTCGTGCCACTTACGGGGCCGTTTGGGGAGTGTTTTTGGTTTTTGCCCTATAATGACATATTTCAAGCCTAAGTTTAGAAATTCACAAATTATCATCATATTCTCAAACCGTGCATCTCGGGAGGACACGATTAGTTCCTACAAGTTACATTAGTTCCGTGCGAGGTGTTGGTTCATCTAACAGGGCCGTTTGGTGGATGTTTTGTATTTTTTCCGTTAACTATATGTTTTCAAGCCTAAGTATTGACATTTAGAAATTATAATTATATTCTCAAACCATGAGTCCCGTGACTATATGGTTAATTTCTATGAGTTACATTGGTCCCATGTGAGTTGTTTGTGTCTCTTTCCGGGTGGTTTGGTGGTTAATTTGGGTTTTTGCCCTTTAATGGCATGTTTTTAAGCCTAAGTCTGGAGATTTGAAAATTATCACCATATTATTGGAATGGGAGTCCCGTGAGGACACAATTAGTTACTACAAGTTATCTTAGTCCCGTGTGAGGTGTTCATGCCTCTATCCGGGATGTTTGGTGGTTGTTTTGCATTTCATCCTTTCATCACATGTTTTAAAGAAAAGTTTAGAGATTTTCAAATTATCGTCATATTCTCAAAATGGGAGTGTCGTGAGGGAACACTCAGTTTCTTCTAGTTACATTGGTCCAATGCGAGGTGTTCATTCCTCTTACGGGTCCGTTTGGGAGTTGTTTTGAGTTTTCTTCCTTTAATGACATGTGTTCAAGGCCAAGTCTAGAGATTGACAATTTATCATCATATTATCAAACGGGTGGTATCGGGAGGACATGGTCGTACTTTAAAGTTTGTTATACTCTTGGTTTTGTCAATCTAGGAATCATAAAGACATAATAATTTTCTTATGCTCATGTATGATTATTATAGATATGTTTAGTCCGTTTTAGCCTAAAATTTACATAGATGTACATAAATGTAATTAAATATGAGGGTTCTAATACACACGATACAAATATGACTGTCATACAATAATATAATGTTTCGAAACTAATTCCTCATCTAAATCAACTAAAAGAATGACCAAATTAGGATTTTTATCAAGAGTGGAATAGAACTCTTTATGGGCCTTTGATGCATTTCCTTTAATAGTCAAATACTCTATTTCATGCATAACAACAGACTAATTATCGTCGTTTATTCACTTAGAGTATAATTCATTCTTGACATTTTAGAAGACACAAATAAAGGCACGTCAATAAAACGATTTTTACTATTCACCTTAGATACATTACCATTGCAAGTTTTGAGGTAATATCAACATTACAACCATTCCTTGTATCCTCCACCTTCACCCAGTCAAAATAGAAGACGATTTCTTTGAATTATAAGCAATCTAGTTCCCAGATTTGTTGTATAGTCCCATAATATGTCAATACCGTATACTTTTAATTTTTATCAATTTTACTAGCTACACAAGAAGTCAAGCTAGAAATTGATATTCCACTATTTTGTGAGTAGTCTTTCCTCGAATGGGTATGAGCGAAATCAAAACAATTGACATGAAATTTTTTGAACTCCGTAGTACCGAAACTAGGACCTTGGTCTAGGCATGAAATCCTTTAAAACACATCACATTTCTTTAAAAGATGCATTTTTAATAGATTTGTATTAGACCATGATTTACAACACATACATATATGACCACAACAGAAGAGGTACCCATGCCTTAAAATCACTTCTCTTCGGATTTCTGGCCATTTCGCGATCATACTTCCTAAATGTGTTCATCAAATTGTAAAGTTTATATGATAATATAGACAATACAAGTAATCAAAATAAAAATAAATTATAGAACACGAGAGAATAATCAAACACATACAAACACACACACACACACACACACACACACACACGTGTTATGTACACTGATAAGGATTTCTATATATGAAAATTTGATGTTTAACTGTGTATATATAATATTTTTAACTAACTTGAGGATTTTTTTAAAATTATTTTTCATGAATTTCAAACTTTGACTCAATTTGAGTTTATTATATTTAATGAAGTATTTTTTAGAATATCTTGGGCTTTAAATAACTTCGTGCATTTTAAACAATTTTTGCATTTCAAACATTTCAAACCTCTACTCAATTTGAGCTCCAAACAATTTCATTCATTTTTTTCATTTCAATTTCTCCACTCGAGGGTTTTAACTAACTTGGGTGCTTTTTAAAAATCATTTCTCATGCATTTCGAACTTCGACTCAATTTGAGTATATTATATATGATGAAATATTTTTTAAAATATTTTGAGCTCCAAACAATTTCTTGCATTTCAAACATTTCAAACTTTCACTCAATTTCAGCTCCACACAATGTCATTCATTTCGCGCATTTCAATTCAGCCAATATATATACACACACACACACACACACACACATACATTGAAACACATATGCACACAAACACACACACACACATACACACACACACACATTCAAACACATATACACACACATTGAATCACACACACTAAAATATATAAACATTCAAACCAACACACACACACACACACACACACACACAGAGTGATAGATAAACACACACACTAAAAAATAAACACACACATTAAAACACACACACACACACACTAAAATGTATACAAAGAGAGAGAGAGAGAGGGCAACCACTTTTTTTTGGCCAAAAATGGAGAGAGAGAGAGAGAGAGAGTCAACCGCTGGTGAAATAAAAAAAGACCTAACCACTCTAATTTATACCTAAAACGTGGTCACATTTTTTGAACCGTGATCCCCCCTGACCAGTTAAAGCTCGAGAAATGTTCACGGGAATAAGGGTTGGGGGTCACAGTTCTAAACCGTGACCATAATTTACCGATATTTTTAATGTGTGGGTCACAGTTTTGAACCGTTACCACCATGATGACCATAATGGAGGGAACTTTGAAGCCTAAAGGGCTTACAGTTAGGTTATAGTTTTGGACTGTGACCCCCTGGTCACTGTTCCAAACCGTGCCCACTTGCTAATTATTTTCACCCTTTCACCTGGTTATTGTATTGTTCATCGTATTTGGGATGGAGTTACAGTTTTTGAGAGTGACCACTTGGTCATGGCCTGGACCATGACCATGACCAATTGACAATGCACACACGTTGTTGCGACAATAGAATACCAAATCCGATAATAGACTCTAAACTCAATCAAAGAATGCTCAGTAAAAAAGTGAAACACACGCAACACATATCCTAAGAACAATTGAACCTTGATGCTCTGATACCAACTGTAACACCCCCGATTTTCCACACCCAACTGATTAGGTTGAACGCAAATGATTAGAAATGGTAAAACAATTTATATCATTCTCAACGTCAATGATACACCAAAAATCACAGTAAATAAAAACCATCCATGATAAAAACTCAACTCAGGATGATAACAGAATCAACTGAACTGAAATGACCGAACTCCAATAAATGAATCCACTATATGAAATATCTTATTACAAAATGTTCAACTGAATAAAATAGAGTAAAACAACAACCTCCTGCGAATACAACTCCTACTCTAAGAATACCTAGCTGAATCTCCACAACTACTAGTTTGACTACTCAGTCCTTCCAAACTCGTATATATAATAACAATCTTACGGGAAATATTTTTAAGTTGGGTCACCTCCCTAAAGTTACAAAATATCCCCAATGCATCAATATAAATCACGAGACTAATTTACAGTAAATATAAAACCCGTCAACACTGACATGCAATGGATTCCTCGCCTCGCATCTAAGTGAAAGTATTACACGCGTGTCCCAACCCAAGGAAACTATACTCAATGTATCCGTGTCTAGAATAGTAAGTGTTATTATTAATAAATAACTTACACAGGGAATACTAAAAATTTGTGCATTTAATTCCTTAAATTACTTAATCTCTTACTTAGATTTTTTCATTCTCATAACGTAGCATTTAACTTATCTTAATATGGTCAATTAAACGTATTCATAACTTAACCACCGCATATTCACCAACACTAATCCCCTCCATCCCAACTCATGTCACGTGAACAATAAGATATATACAATATCAAAAAACACACATACATATGACATATGATCTAATTCAAAGTGTCCATCGATGGACTAATATAATATCAACGTATACAAGTTCTTACAACAACCACACAAAGGCATCAACCCTCGAGGACTTTCTCGTGCTTCTATCGGCAAACTCTTTACACCCATGCCTAATGGAGTTAAACTAAATCAATACACACATAAGAAAGTGGGGATATTACTACGTAGTCACACTTTCGAGTAGACCCATACCAAGGCCCTGTCGATGTCCAAACTATTGACCTCTTTATATCACGACATTGAGACCGACTCAACATATTCTCAAAATATAAGACCTCTAGACACCCTGTGTTAACATCGAGGAATGGACCCAATCACACCGTACAAGACAACTCAAACTGATAGATTTACCATGTGTAATAGTATGTTCACATAATGAAACAACCTTTATATATACACGCAATATATATAAATATAGGATAACACATACCCTCAAGTGTACCCAAAACAACTTGATCACTAAATGTTGATATCGGTTTATTATCTCTCAAACCCTTACTAAATATACAACTATATGGGATATTATAAATTCTCATGCGTATCCTAAGTCTCAATCCCTTTCGTCGGATTCTTTCTCATATTACTAGGTTTATGCATTCTAAAACCTTAATATACTCAACTCCAGCACCCATAATACTTTAACTATTAACTTCCTAAGCCGAATGTATATACACACCCCTAAGGTACCTATCATGCTCATGTTTACCCGATTTAACCCAAATTCTACATTGGAATGCATTAACGTCCTTTAAGGTCTATACACCTAAACCTAGGAACTTATTCCCAAATCATAACTAATTATCTCATCTCAAAATACTAAGTTTAGAAACCTTAGAAATAACCTCGAATGAAAACTACATTAAAAAATTTGACTAATAAACAAAAGTCCTCACTCGAAAAATTTTGAGGTCGTCGATCGATTGACCAAATCCATCGACCGGTTGATCGACCCACAAGGTTGGCACTTCGTCTTCTCCATGGGTTTAACAACCTAAAATCCCCCATTGTTTAATTCCAAGCTTTCTAGTCGGTCTCGAAACCCAACCCAACATAGTTCTAACAATAGGGACATGATCCTACACATATTTACCCAATAAAATAGGTTTATTAATATCAATTTCACAATTAAAACCTAAAGATGTAGTCTTTTTAACTTAAGCCATTATTAAATCATTATTAGGTATATCCATCATCAAATACAAAAATAAAACTTAAATTAACACGGGGAAGCTTTTTAAACATGAATCCTCATCCTAAATCACCGACTAAATCTTAGATCTACAACATATAGTCCAATAATTTCATGATCTATTCATCAAAGTACAAGTGTTCAAAGGAGAATATATTTGTATTGCTTCCAATTAACCCAAAACATTCATTTATACAAACTTAATCAATATAATCCCTAAACATGCTTTCATTCTCAGATTTGTAACAGGAAATACACATATTATGAATCAATTATAAATTTATAAGGAGGATTTCAAGATATTCCTGCCTTAGAATTAAAGAACACATGATTATAGGCTTGAATCTTTGTAGTTTGCCTTCCTTGGACGTTATATGTTTCTCCTAAAGACCCATGACTGCTAGGGTTTGCTTCTCCCTTATGAGTAATTAAAATTAATAACTCCTAAACCTATTTAAAATCTTAAATCCCTGCACCTATAATAACTTTAAACGAATTATACCATCTGGCTTACTCAAAACTCCTCCAAAGGGTATACCTACCCTCGAGACCAATTTAATATGGTAAAAACACATAATTGGGCCTGCGTGACACTAAAGTTCAATCCAAACGATACTATCCAAAACAGACGGTAATATCTCACGCTGTAAACAAATTACACACTTAATTATAGGGTGTGGCTATTCCCATAACCTTAAGTTCTTCCCTCACACCCTGTTTACATGTCTAATATACAAAGACATAAATACCCCCACCTTCTTATATATAATATAATTTTAAAACATAACATTATTTTAGGTTAGATAAAATTTATACTTTAAGATAAAATATAATTTTATTATTATTATTATTATTATTATTATTATTATTATTATTATTATTATTATTATTATTATTATTGTTATTTCGGTTTTTGACTTTAACACATTACTAATTATTTTAATAAATTATAGTACATTTTTTTGAATTTATTAGGCTTTGATACATTTTTCGTCACTAAATATGAAATTATTTACACAAAAAGTGACATTCGGTAACAAAATAAAAAACTGTTTATAACAAAAAATTGGGTTTGAAAAAATAATTTCTAACAAAACAAAACATTTTTAACAAATAAAAATAATTTACAACAAATAAAAAAATAAAAATAAAAACAGTTTTAGGGGTTAAAAAAAGCTTGTAATGGAAAAAAAACAGTTTTTAACAAAATAAAAATAGTTTAAACGAAAACACTTTTTTAACAAAATAAAAATTGTTTATGACAAAAAATAGTTTCAAAAAAACAAAATAGTTTTTAATAAAATAAAAATAATTTATAACAAAGAAATATTAAAAATAATTTGAACATTAAAAAATAAGTGTTCGTATTTGGTAAAAAAATAGACTATTTTTTTCTTCACTAAAGTTTTTTTTATTTCTCTAAAAACTATTTTTTAATATTTGTTTGTTATAATTTTTTTTTATTTTGTTAAAAACTATTTTGTTATGTTAGAAACTGTTTTTTTAAACTAATTTTTGTTATAAACAGTTTTTATTTTATTTAAAAAGTGTTTTCGTTTAAACCATTTTTATTTTGTTAAAAACTGTTTTAATTTCAAAAAATATTTTTTTGGCAAAGAGTTGTTTTTTTCGTTATAAGCTTTTTTAACCCCCCAAAACTATTTTTTATGATTTTTTTAATATTTTGTTTCTTTGTTATAAACTATTTTCATTTGTTGAAAATGTTTTGTTTTGTTAGAAGTTATTTTTTTTAAACCCGATTTTTTGTTATAAATAGTTTTTATTTTGTTACCAAATGTCACTTTTCGTGTAAAAAATTTCATATTTAGTGAGGGAAAATGTAACAAAGCCTAATAAATTCATAAAAATTACTATAATTTATTAAAATAATTAGTAATGTCTTAAAGTCACAAATCGAAATAACAATAATAGTAATAATAAAATCATATTTGTGGGTACCTTTTCATTAAGTAAGCCCATACGAGTAGCCGAACGGAGCCCAATTGAGAATAAGAGGTGTCCGGCCCAAATTATGGAATGCTCTAAATGACGGTTAGAATTAAAGATTTGACCTAGTCTATTCCTAAAATCTCGGAGGAGAAATTCAGGGGATAGTGGGCTAACGTGTTGGATACCAACACCCTCACCCTTTTCAAATGAATATATATTGTACCCCTGGCCCGTGGCAAAGGGGCATGTTGAAATCATTCTTGAGAGATACTTAATATAATAATAGATCTCTCCGTGGACGTAGGCAATTTGTCGAACCACGTAAATATTCGTGTTGTGTGATTGTGACTTTTCTTGTTCTTGCTTTCTTGGTGATTATTGTCCTTATTGTCTGTGTTGAGATTTTTGTCACCACAATTGGCGCCGTCTGTGGGAAACGATTGTTTCTCCTTGAGAAAACCTTCGCCAATAAGAACCAACGATGTCTGATCATAGTAGTAATGCCCCTCAAGCAGGGGATATTCAAGAACAACCTATCCCTCCTAGGGTAAAGTCTGAAATTCGTTAGTCAAACCCAAGGCTTCGCCAAGAGAGGCAGGTTTTTGAAGAAAGCCAGGGACCAGTAAAGTCCACACAAATTTCCAGGCTAATAGACACCTATGAGTCCAGGATCCAAGAGCAGGAGGAGGCTACTCGATAGCAGGAAGTTGAGAATACTCGCCTCAAAAGGCGACTGGAAAGTATGGAAAGGGAACTCCATCGTATCACGAGGCAACTCCATAACCGAACTCCTAGCCCTCAGGCGAGCAAGTCTCGCAGCTGAGGAAGGAGCCCAAGGTGCGGGTCATAAAGAACTGAGAGACACTAGTTAGATGATGACCGATCTGAGTAACTGAAACCAGCTCGCCACTATAGGAGTCATGGTCGAAGGAATGATGATATGGTCTGGAGGGAAATGGACTAACACCCAGCTCATCGTGGTGCCAGATCAATAATAGAGATAGCTAGGCGAGCTCTCAAGACCCAAATAAACCCCCATTTTTTAAGGGCTATAGAAAAAGAAGAAGTTTCGAAGAAGTTTGCAATGCCCCGATTCAAAATTTACGATGGAAAGACTGACCCTATCGACCATGTCAGGCAATAGGGATAGTCCATGACACTTTGGAACCATAACGATGCACTCATGTAACAGATCTTCCCATCGAGCGTGCACGATGTGGCCCAAAAATGGTTCGAGAAGCTACCTCATAGATCTATCAAAAACTTCAAGTCTCTGGCTGAACAATTTATTGCTCGCTTCATTATAAGCAACTATCATCCGAAGAGGATGAACTCTTTATTGACAATGAAAAAAAAAACTCAGGAGAACCTAAGAGAGTATGCGAAGAGATAATGGGAGATGTTCAATGAGGTCGATGATTTCTCAGAGCAGGTTATCGTAGCATCCTTTCAAATAGGCTTGCCTAGCTCTTGCCTCCTGCACCGGCTCCTCACTAAGAAGGAGGAGACAACCATGGATGACTTAATAGCTCGCATTGAGAAATACGCTAAAGTCGAGGATGTGACCCATCTTAATGTAGGGGAAAATGGTCATGCCAAGGCTAGCAAAGGGGTCGAGAAGAGTGAACAGCAGAACAAAGGAAATAAGAACAGGGGAAATAATGGCTCCAAGAATGGAAACAAGAACGATGTCTCAAAGGCATTCCAAGCTGTAAGCACGATCTTCAAGGAGCATATCTATAAGATTCTTGTAAAGATTAAGGATGAACCATTTATTAAATGGCCAAAAAAGATGGGTCAAGACCTTTCTAAACAGAATAATGCATTAAGGTGCGCAATCCATAAAGAGGGCAGACACAAAACTGAGCACTATAAAGCCCTGAAGTACCACCTCGAAGAGTTGGCCTCAACCGGACACCTAAATGAGTTTGTGGAGAAAAAAGAAAAGAAGGTAAATGCAAATAGAGATTAGAGGCCTGACAATGTTCTAGAGGAGGACATCGGCCACGAGTTCGCAGTAATTCATGGGGCGTCAGACCTTAAGAAGATCCAAGGAAACACAACTCGAATGGAACTGAAGAAGCTTACAGTATTAATGCAAGCATTTAAGATCAATCCAGCCAAAACCCAAGCAGGAAAACATCGACGTCCAGAAGACATCGACTACAACAAGCATATCATGTTCACATATTAGGATTTGGTGGGAGTAAGAACTCCACATCATGATGCACTGGTCATTACACTCAGGATAACCAATTATAATGTCGACAGGTTGCTTGTGAGCCAAGTCAACTCATCAAAAGTAATGTACCTCGAGTTATTCAAGAAGCTGAAGATGAGCATAGTTGACCTAAAGGAAGCCACTGTTCCTTTAGTCGGCTTCACTAGAAAAATAACCATTCCATCGGGAAAGATCATTATGCCAGTGAGGGCAGGAAATATCTAAAAAATGATCAAATTTCTTATGGTTGATATTGACTCATTGTACCAATCCATCCTCGGCAAGGGATGACTCTATACGAAAAAGGTCATCCCGTTGACCTATCATCAGAAATTGAAGTGTATAATAGGACGAGGAGTAGTTAAGATCCGTGGAGATCAGTCTATGGCAAGAAAGAGCTTCATCGCGGCTATATGTCCCAAATAGGAGAAGAAGGTGGAAGAAGCAAGGAGCAGGGAAGAAGCATAGGAGGGGTTAATGACCTACAAATAGAAGGTATGGTATGGCCAACCAGGAGTGAAGGAGACTAGGCCCCTCACTTCTTAAAGGGTCATTGAGGATGTAAAGGAAGTCGCAGTCGGGAGTAGCTCGACTAAATTTTTTTTTCTAATTGGGACCTCTCTGACTGATTGCGAGAAAAAATAACTAATCACCCTCCTCCGGAGTAGTTTGGATGTCTTTTCATGGGAGCCCTATGAGATACCTAGGATTGATCCCATCATTACTTGTCACCGATTACACGTGGACCCAGCCTTCAGGCTAATTACACAGAAAGCTCACCGAACAGCCCCAGAAAAGGATAGAGAAGCAGAAAAGGAGGTCGAGAAGCTATTAGATTCATGATCCATACGGGAAGTCCAGTTCCCTAAATGGTTATCCAACCTAGTAGTAGTTCCCAAAAATAATGGAAGGTGGAGAGTTTGTATCGACTTCACCTACCTCAACAGGGCCTATCCCAAAGACAACTCCCCCTTCCAAAGATTGATCAACTGTTTGATGCTACAATAACCTATGAGAGAATGAGCTTCTTAGATGAGTATTCTGGATACCATCAGATCCCTATTCATGTTTCAGATCAAGATAAGACCTCATTCATAACCAATGTTTACTTATATTGTTATAAAGTTATGCCTTTCGTCCTTAAGAATGCAGGTGCAACTTATCAATGTCTGGTCACAAAGATGTTTAAATATAGATGGGGGAAACTATAGAGGTTTATATTGACGACGTGTTCGTCAAGAGCAAGCTCAAGGATGACCACCTTTCCGAACTAGCCAGGACCTTTGAAATACTCAGGAAGTACAGAATGAAACTCAATGCAAGTAAGTGTTCTTTCGGTGTCCAGTCAGGAAAATTAATTGGATACTTGGTCAGCAAGAGAGGGATATAAGAAAATCCCGACCAAATCGACACTATCAACAGAGTTCAGCCCCCCCAAATAGTAAGAGATGTACAAAATCTCATAGGAATGATCACTGCGCTCAATTGGTTCATTTCTAAGTCTTTAGAGTGGTGTCAACCGTTCTTTCAATTATTGAAGAGAAATAAAGGCGGGTGTGGAACGAGGCCTGCTCGAGAGCCTTAAAAGAACTAAAAACTTACCTCAATAAGGCCCCTTCGCTCATGATTCCTAGAGAGAAATATCCATTATACCTTTACCTTGCAGTATCAGACCATGCTGTGTACTCTGCCTTGGTATGTGATAGATAGGGGAGCCAGCATCTAGTCTACTATGCAAGCAAAACACTTTGGATGCCGAGCAGCGGTACCTTCCATTGGAAAAGCTCTCTTTCGCACTAGTGGTAACCTTGAGAAAATTGAAGCATTATTTTGAGGCCCACTCCATCTTAGTAATTACCTCGCACCCCCTCAAAGTTATACTAAGGAAAGTAGACATCTTTGGCCGATTGTCAAAGTGGTCGGTCGAGATCAAAAGATTTGATATTCATTTTCAACTAAGGACAGCTGTCAAGGGGAAATCTTAGCCGATTTCATTGCTGATTTCATAGGAAAAAAACCTTGTGACCATCTTGAGACTAGTCGTTCAAGTGAGGTCCCACAAGAATCAAGTGTTTGGATATTATACATTGATGGAGCCTCCAACTCAAGGGGGAAGGAGTGGGCATCGTGCTAGTTACTCCTAAAAATACAGTGCTCGAGTAAGGAGTCAGACTTAGATTTAAAGCCTTTAACAATGAGGCAGAATATGAGTTGTTGATCACCGAACTACGTAAGGCACAGTTCCTAGGGGCAAGGCACCTTCAGGATTTTGGCGATTCACAGCTAGTATCCAACCAAATAAGTGGTGATTTCAATGCAAATGATGAAAGGATGGCAGCTTATCTCTCCACTACAAAGGGATTAATGGCCAACTTTGATCAAGTTAGTGTTTAGGAGTTCCCCAGAGGACAAAACATCCATGTTGATGCCCTAGCATCTCTAAGCTCAACAATTGACTCCGACTCGAGGAGAATAATCCCAATTGATTTCCTTGCACAACCCAGCATCAATCAGAGTACCGAACCACTGAATCTCGAGCATGTTCTCCATATTGAGAAAGCTCCCAGCTAGATGGATCCCATAGTAGATTACTTTAGGAGTGACGTACTACCGAGTGACAAGAAGACCGCTCAACAGATAAGAGTCAAAGTTGCTCGCTTTCAATTATCTCCAAAGGGCACGTTATACAAGAGATCCTTAACTAGACTCTACCTCCAGTGTGTTCATCCACATGACATCGGGCGAGTTCTGTACGAGCTTTATAAAGGAATTTATGGAAGTCACGCAGGAGGAAGGTCTCTTACTTTTCGAGCAATAAAGGAAGGATACTGGTGGCCATACATATAGAAGGACGTTGGAGTTTATGTCCAAAAGTGTGAGAAATGCCAAATGCATTCACCAATGGTCCACCAGCCAACTAATGACTTGAAATCGCTTACCAGCCCGTGGACCTTTGCCCAGTGGGCTATAGACATTGTAGGCCCTCTGCCCACTACAACCAATAATTGTAAGTATCAGTTGGTTGCCACAGATTACTTCACAAAATGGATAGAGGCAAAACCACTAGCTAACATCAGGGATATAGATATGATGAGGTTATCATTACTTACTTCGGAATACCCAGAATAATCATTACTTACAACAGGACCCAGTTCAAGAGCAACCTCTTCTAAATGTTTTGCAATGATCATAGAATCAGACACTACTTCAGTTATGTGGCATATCCTCAAAGCAATGGTCAAGCTGAGGCTTCCAATAAAATAGTGATCAACGAACTGAAGAAGTGCCTGGTGCGAGCTAAGGGAGCATGGGTGAATGAATTATCCCATATCCTTTGGGTCTATAGCACCATCCTAAGGTGAGAGACTGGAGATACACCCTTTGCACTCACATATGGAAAGGAAGCAGTTATTCTACTAGAATATGGCCTCCCTACCATGAGGTCTAAACTGACCGACCAAGGCCAGAACGATGGAGCATTACTCGTTAAACTTGACTTACTCGACAAGCGGTGAGAATTGGATCTAGTTAAGATGGAATCCTACCAACAACTGCTAGCCAAACAATACAACCATAAAGTAAATCCAAGGAAATTCCAGGTTGGGGACAATGTCCTAAGTAAAGTCCTTGGTAGCGCTGTGAAGCCATCATATGGAAAGCTAGGACTAAACTGGGAGGGACCATTTAAGGTGATAAGGGACGAACTACAAGGACACTATCACAAGGAAATGCTGGAGGTTAGGAAGATACCAAGAGCTTGGAATGCGACCAACCTAAAGAAAATTCTACTTCTAGATTTCTCTATCTATGCACCATTAGTTTAGGCAAATTTTTATTTACAAATTAATGTTGCTCTCTGTTCCTGACTCTGATTAATAAAACTCGATTGGGCTTGGAATTCTATGAGTATTGGTTTTCTCACATATATTTTAGTATATGCATCCTTTCGAAGTTGCAGGATTCACTCTTAACATGCATAATAAAGATCATATGTTACAATAAGTTGGTCAACTTACTCCAGCCAAATGATCTTATATGTAGCCCCCTATGATTGCACCACATTGGTTTAGTTTATACTAGCTAAAGTATAGTTAGCAGGGTTGACATATAATAGCCCTCCTCAGACTTTTATTATCAACACAAATGGCCTCTTAGGTTGCCCCTAGCAACGAATAAAGATCTAAAGAGGATCCTTAGGCAAAATGGCTAATCTAGGTTGGTCACCGACATAGTATGGCTCAAAAAAATCCTTCTCGGATCGATTGTCCGTTAACCAGGTATATCCTCGCCATCGCCTTACTTAGGCCTAAGGTAGTGTGACGACATGACCTAAAAGGTAAAGTTAGGTGGAATGGTATGGCTAAAGTGTACTGGATTGGGGGGGTACTTATTTAACAATCAACTCTAAGTCACATTTAGTCGACTAATAAAGCCCAAAATAACTAGAGATGAGATCAGTAAGTCAAAATCAAAATAACACATGTTTAGTCAGCAACTGCCCAAAACATAAATATTTTATTGCTAAGAAGTTACACAGTTACGTGTACAAACAAAACAAATCAGATCCTAAGGAAGACTCAATCTCCAAGAAAGGTAATCAACTACTTGCTCTCTTCGACCACCGTTTGGGTGAGGGGAAAAGCCTTCCTCAACCTCTTTCGAGATCGACTCTAGCAGCTGCCTTGGGATTGCATCTATTGGGATCCCGTGATCATCTCTTATGAATGGGTTTGGTGCCAAGAATTAGGGAGTGATATCATGCCTGTACTAGAGGATGGAATTCCAAGGCACTTGTAACTCCCTTAGGGCACTTTGCCACCCTCTGACGAAGGCTAGCTCCTCGACCTCCTTTAACTTTGTGGGAGCGTCTGTCCAGCCGTGATTGTAACCATCTGCTCACACCTACCAACGACCATTTTAAATAAATGCCTCAGTTTGGTGATGTCCCTCTGAAGCCCGACATCAATCACATATGCTCAATGCATATCTACCTTCAGTTTGATAATTTCCATTTGGAAACTCCCAACATCAGTTCCATCTTGCCGCCTCGTCGATGATGAAGAACCTTGGATAACTTACAAGGAAATTCTCGATGCGTTCTCCCTTAAGTGTGTAATCTCCCTATTTAAAGCGTATTTCTCCTGCTATAGCATCTCTCCAACCAATTTAATTTCATACGCCTCTAAGAGTTTTGCCTTTAGAGCATCCACCACCTCTTGAACAGAAGTGCCAATGTCTTCCATCTCCTCACGTCTGTCTTTCAACTTGGAAACTAACTTAGACTGATCCTTATAGTCCTGATTCCTTGCCCTAAGAGATTTGCAGATCCTTACAAATGCATGACGAACTTGGTCGCTCACATTAGAACCAAGAATCTGGCCTAAGCAAGAAGTAGCACGGATATAATCATCAAGATCAATGAACTAAAAAACATAAAGGCAGGCAAAGTATATACATCAGCAAGTGAAGGAAAAGAAACTTTTTTATTTCATTAAAATTGGCTCAGTCCAAGTACAAGTACATAAAGTGGAAAGAAGGAAAAGAAAAAATACAGACAAGATTCTAAAAAGTCTAATTGGTGACATCGACCTCCTCAGAGGCTACTGGATCTTTTCCTTTGTTCAAGGAAGCCTCAGTTGTCTTAGCACTAACTATACCTCCCTCTATCGGGGAAAGGTTTGTTCCTTGGTCACTAGTAGGAGCATCAGGAGCATTAGTAGCAGAAGAGTCCTTATCAATACTAGCAGTTAGGACATCATCTTCAATAACGGGCTTGGGGCCTGGATTGTGCTCATCGAACAGGGAATAGTCAATATCTAACCCAGCAGCATTGAGGGCTTTATCCCAGCCCTTCTTGAAGTTAGCTCAGCTGATGTAGTCAATCTGGAAATCAACGTCTTCATATGCAACCGCCCATCCATCATTATTTTGACATCCTCTCTGACAGGAGAGATCTCAGACTCCAGCTTCTTCACCTTCCTAGTGAGCTGTTATTTCTCATTATCAAGCTCTTTTTTTTGGTCGGTGAGCACCTTATTTTCCTCAGTAATTGCCAGCTTGTTCTCCACAACCAACTCATAGGGCTCTCGGAGATCCTTTAACTCATTTGTTATAACTTCCTTATCCTTGTCCAAAGAGGACCTAGCCTTTGTAAGAGCTCGCTTGGAGGACCTCTAAGCCTCTCAAGAAGACTTATAGATGGTGTAGTCGGACATAAACTATAGGAAGAAAAAAATATGAGTAAAAAGAGTATAGAAAAATTACAAGAGATAAGAAATGTAAGTAAATGGACTTAACAATGCAAGCCCCTGATCTGCCTTTAGGGCTAACTGGTTTGGTCCCATTTTTTATGACCGCTCATGGTCTATCGCTAGAACTACTCTCTTGAGCATCACAGGAGCAGGCTGAGGGGCTAAGGCCACACAGGCCCTCTCAATTGGGATAGACACAAGAACTAGAGAAGCCTGTGGCGCTTTGTCCGCGCCTCCTCTCTTCTTCTCTCTCTTTCTTCTCAGACTCCTTTTTTTTCTCCTCTTCTTTATTTCTCACTCTCCTTCCTCTCCTCATCTTCTCTCTTCTTCCTCTCAACCTCTTTTTCATGAAAAGTGGTCTGAGAACCACTAGCAGAATCCCAGAGCCGGGCTTCTATATTTTCAACATACGCGACATTAGAACATCATCCTTGTCATCATCTCTAATTAAGTTTCTCCTTCTCAGGGGATCCATAACCTCCTCTCTTAAAATTTTTGTGCCTGATCCTGAGCTAGAAGTTGCCTCACTAGACCCTCCACCAACAGAGCCCTCTTCGCTAGATTCCTCCTCACTTGACTCTGCCTCACCACTACCGCTTATGTTACCTCCAATGCTATCAGCCTCTGAGTTGATCTCTTCCTCATCATCCAACTAGATGGGTTTAGCAGCAACCTCCTCTGGAAGATCGAGGTTGGGAATAGAGTTAACTGGATGGGAAATGAAGCTATTGGTAGTGTTCTTATATTCTAATAAGAAGGCAACCGACCTAGGGTGTTTACCCTCAGCAATAAAATCTCTAATTTTCCAAGCTTTGATCAACTCGGCAACTCGAATTTCACGAAGAGCAGGTTCTTAGTTCTTAGTTCTTAGTTCTTAGATTTTGCTATAAAAGAAAATACGGCATCAGAGGAAGAATATAATAAAGGCATCAATCAACGAGAAACATAGTTAGGGAACAACCTACGTACTCCTCCCTATAGAAAGGGATTCGAGGTCCCTTGTACCTAGTCCCCTCAGCTTGGGGAGGAACCTACCAATTCTGGGTGATAAATCCCTCATTCCAATAATCTTTATGGGAATCAGGTAGATTCACTACCAATACCCTTTCTGAGCTCCTCACTTTCAAATAAAGAAGACCAGAGCTCGTGCGAGAAAAAGTGTAATAAAAGCAGATTTTAGCTAGACCTAAGTTGGTATCGTACAACTGGTTTATCCTATAAACACCATTGACGATCTTCCAGACATTTGGAGAACATTAAGCAGGGACTATATCAAAATATTGGAAGAAGTGCAAAAATAGACGATTTGGGGGAAAGGTTAAACCCCCCTAGGATAACAGAAGAATATGAATCCAGTGGCCGTCCTCAACATCTCGAATGCTGGGAGGAATGCGGGCGCACTCAATATCCACCCATCTAGTGATATTATAGAATTTCTTAAATTCAACTAAAGATTTATTGTCTATCTTTGACATAGATAAACCCTAACTACAGTGTAAAGGAAGGAAATGCAGAAAAAGAAGAGGATCGAGAACTTACTAAGCAAAGATCATCCTTAGAGGATGCAAAGCCACATGTGAATGAAGCTGAGAAATGAGAAATAGCTTGAGAACAATGAAGAACAAGCTTGAGAGCGAGAAAAAGCTTAGAGAGCAAGAGATGACTTGAAAGTAAGAATAATTTGAAGTGACGCTGATAATCGTCCAACTCTTTAGTTTAAACTCCTCAATGATAGTGCACTCTGCACAAAGAAGATTTGCCTCCTAAAGACCCTATCAAATGATGATTCGTGCCCCATTTGTTTTTATAAATTACAACAGTGCCATCTAAAGAAGATCGAGAGTTACCATCTAAAATATTTGAGCTCAAATGCGGCTCGAAAATTTTAGGGTCAATTGTGGGTACCTTTTTGTCAATTAAGCCCATAAGAGTATCCGGACATAGTCTAATTGAGAATAAGAGGTGTCCGAACCAAATTATGAAATTCTCTAAATGACGATTAGAATTAAAGATTTGACCCTGTCTATCCCTAAAATCTCGGAGGAGATATTCAGGGGATAATGGGCTAACGTGTTGGATACCAACACCCTCTCCCCAAATGAATATATATTGTACCCCTGGCCCAGGGCAAAGGGGCATGTAGAAAATATTCTTGAGAGATACTTAATATAATAGTAGACTTCTCTGTGGACGTAGGTAATTTTCCAAACCACGTATATATTCGTGTCATGTGATTGTGACTTTTGTTGTTCTTGCTTTCTTGGTGATTGTTTTCCTTTATTGCTTGTGTTGAAATTTTTGTCACCACAATATTTTATCTTAAAGTATAAATTTTATCCAACCTAAAATTATGTTATGTTTTAAAATCATATTATATATAATAATGTGAGGGTATTTATGTCTTTATATATTAGACATGTAAATAGTGTGTGGGGGAAGAGCTTAAGGGTGTGGGAATAGCCACACCCTAATTATATATGCTTGGAAAAAATTCAATAATCACATAATTAATATCGTTAATTAATTATTACATATACACATTACAAAATGTCATATCGTGTGCTAAATTTAATTATCATCTAATTTAAGAATTTTTATTGTTATTAATCACACAAATAATAATATAGCCCATTAAATAATTTATTCTCATATAATAATTAATTCCACGAAAAATTTGGGTTATTACATTCTTCTTTATATCAACAAAATACGGGATATTACAAATATATCTCTTTATTCAAAATAACAATTTTAATCACACATGAATGTAACGCCTTTTGGGGACACTCTCGTGCTATCAGTAAGTTCATAGGAATCCCTCACCTAGCGAACTTAAACTAAATGAATAAAAACATTAAAGAGCGGGGGATAAATACACAATCACACCACTAGTTAGTACCATTCAAAAACCCATTGATGGGTCACACCTTCAACTTCTCCCCTCATTAATTCTTGATCGACTGAATGCATGATAAAAATATAAGACCTCTCGAGATCATGCATCAGTAGCTAGGGATATAGTACACGGTCACAATGTCCAAAACAACCGTGACTGATAGATTCACCCCGGGTATCTTAAGATTATACACACACACACACACATACACACATACACACACACACACACACACCCCAACATATATGCATACATCCATATGATGCGTTTATCCAAATCTACCCAATCCCTTAACTCTGGATCGTACGAATAATTAAAGTTCATCATTCTTGACTTTAATTAAAGGTAACGTATTTTAATTAATTGAATTATACTCTAATTAACACGCGTCACTAAAATTACTGACCGTCTCCCCCGTAAACAAATATCCAAACACTCGAATCAACTCGGAACCACCCATTATAAAACTTATATCAATACTGCCCAATATCGTAATTTTCGTTCGACCGACTTTCCATGGGTCATTGGAATGGACCCAGTGATCTAATTTGAACAAGAAGGGAACTCATTAAAACAATTACAACCATACCGTTCCAATAAGATAGGGAATGTCGTTCAAATGAGAATGGCATTGATAACCATCTTCATCCTAGAAATGCAAATTAGTCCCAAAAACCTCCATTAAAGGTTCTAAAAGCTTCCATTCAACAACCACCCCAAAGTCAATCCAAATAATGGGTACGTGATCCTAATCAGTTTCCAACAACTAATAAATATTTGGTTCATCAAAATAAAGTTTAATTCAACAAATTCTAATTATTAAACCTAATTCACCAATATTATGGAAGGTATTAAATTAACCAATGAAATCATATATAATATCTCAAATTAATTTTGGGATTCCATTATTTATCAAGAGTGAATTCTAACACGTGATTTCAAAAACAAAGTCAATCCTTAAATCTACTCAATTTCATAGTCTTCTTAATGTACACGTTTTTAATGCATAGGTCGCTTAAATATATTTCTAATTAATTCATATTCATAACTTGATTAAGAACTATCAAATCAGGACCAAAATATGATTCTAAGCTCAGGTTAGTATTTTAAAAGTGTTATAAATTTAAAGATGAATTACTAGATATTTATTTCCTTAATATTGAAGAAGGGTAAAACTTGGCATGAATCCTTATATTTTATCCTCTCGAGGCCTTCTTTCTCCCACAAGTCTTATGGCCGCTAGGGTTTTCTGTTATGATAATACATGACTAATTAAAGAGTCTTAACTCTATTAAATACCTTTAATTTAAGCTCCTCTACGTTAGGATTATTTTTAGGCCTCCAAATGGAGCCAAAACTTAGCTTAATGGTATACCCACCCCTCGGGCCCAACTTAAGATGATAAAAATACATAACCAAGTCTCAGTACCACTCTAGATTTCGCTTCAACTGGTTATAATTCATATCTCACGATAAAACCTCACAGCGTAAAATAAAACAACCAATTTAATTATTTTATGTGTAACTATAGTCCAATACACTCAAATAATTTTACACAATAATTAAATGTAGCACACGACACAACTAAATCACCTAACATGAACATTTAATTATCGTCTTAATATACAGTTGTTATTATCAATTATCTCAAGTAATAATTAATTCCCATTTATTAATTTCATCTCACCATTAATAAATTATAAAATAAATGCCAAAAAATATGGGGTATTATAGTTGATGATTATAAATGTGTTCACGAGGGCATAACTCTGTATAACCACGTGGCATTAAATTTGTGATCAAAATTTGATGAAGTCACTTAAAATTATACTCCCATGTTTTTGAATGAAGAATCCAATAAAATGGCTCAAAAGGCCTTAGGTTTTAAACTTTATAACGACTTCAAAGCCAAATAAAAGATTAGTACAATTAATGGTTTCTTACCTCTTCTACATAATAAATGGCCAAGAGTGGAAATTAGAAATATCTATGTTCAAGAAGATTAAAGAAAACCAATAATTGAATGCCTAAATGATCTAAATATCAAGACTCATAGGGATATCATGCTGAGAAAAACCAATTATCTTATGTGTGCTAAAATATTTTTCAAAAGGGGTGGTGATGGAATAACTCTAGAATGATTAAGTAAAGATCAAGGCTTAACATCTATAACTTAAATACATAAAGGTCATTGCCGGGCTCATCGAGATGGTTATTAAGAAGACATGGGTTTTATTGGAAAAGTATTTTAAAATATTCCAGTGAATCTTCAAAAGGATTCCAGAAATGCCAACAACATGGCCCTTTGAAACATGTACCTGCTGTAGGTTTTTAATATGTGGTTAATCCATGGTCATTTAGAGGATGGTCTATTAATATAATTGACAAAATTTACCCACCATCTTCGAAGCAATACAATTTTATTTTGGTTGCAACTGATTATATCACCAAGTGAGTGGAAGACAAGTCTTTGAAGTCAGTCACCCAAAATGAATTAGTAGATTTTTTACAAGATATTGTGTATAGGTTTGGGATCCCAGAAACCATAACCTCAGATAATGCAACTATATTTGAATAAGAAACGGTGTTAGAATTCACTTCACGATTAGGCATAAACTTAATAAATTAAACACCTTACTTTGATCAATTAAATATTCAAGCTGAGGAAAAAAAGATAATTAAGGATAACATGAGCAAAGTGATTGAGAAGAATCTAAGAGATTAACAAAATTTATTTCCAGACAATTTATGGTCTTCTAAGACTTCGAAAAGGTTAAGTATTGGAATAACTCCATGTGCCTTGACCTGTGGGCATGATGTTGTTTTACCAGTTGAAATCACTCCGAATTCATTAAGAATTGTGGCACAAAATGAATTGATAGTAGAAGGTCATGACCAAGCTATGTACATGGAATTGGAATATATAGATGAGGTTAGGTTCAGATCCTTAACAATATTTTTGTCCAAAAGAAGAAAATATCTAATAGCTATAATAAGAAAGTCAATGAAAAGACGTTTAAAGAAGGAAACTTGGTTTGGAAAACCATTTTTTCTTTAGGATCAAAGTATCGAGCTTATGGAATGTGGTTCTCAAAGTGGGAAGGACCATTCTAAGTTTGTAGCGCATCCAAGGGTGGATAGTACCATCTATAAAATATCGTTGGTTGCATTCACAAGGGACAAACAAATGGCATATTCTTAAAGCCTTATTGTCTAACTATTTGGGAAACACGACAATAAGAACAAAATACATAATTTCATTAAGATAGTATCAAAGTTACATGTTGATGGAAATGATTGAATATAATAGACATGAGGTTGTTCCAAATATCATATTCAAGTTTTAAATTCTAATTTGAGCCTCTCTTACATCCAATTGAGCTACATTGTAGGCTAAGACCTGCCTCTCACCAACTAATTAGTCAATTCTTTTCTAGCAATATTATTCCTCAATGGTGGCCACCTCCAATGCAGCATTGACCCTAACTAGTTTCTTCTACATCTCTTCCTTTCTAGGTTAGAGGTCAACCGTATTACTTAGAACGTCTCCCAGTTGGTGCAAGTATTTTGTAGCCACAACCTTTGGCTGGAGAAATGAGCTTAATCAGCAGACAAAGGGTTCATATTAGCTACTACCTTAGCCAAGGTTTTGATATGATAAGAGAGAGAATTAGATCCAATATTCAGTGATCTCATAACTTCAAATAGAAGAATTCTAGTCTAAAACCACTGGCATTAGTAAAATATGTCATCTATTTAAATGGACACTTTACAAAGCGTCAAAGTAAGTCTATGGCGTGTGAAACCTCCAACTGCCAAAAAGGACGAGTGGGTTGGACTTGGATAAGACGCTCTAGTTATTTCTCAGCATTAATAAAAATAATCTCCAAATGTTGGATTAGGGCATTAAACATGATATTTTCTATGTGCCTATGAAAGGAAATCACTTCATCTAGAGTCATCAAACAAGGAATCTCCTCAGTTGTGGGATTATCCTATATTATAGGGGTCCCCTTTAAAGGGGGAAGTGTTTGAGACAATATCACCCTCGGTGTTGTAGCCTAAAAATATTAGGCCATATGTACTAATGAAATAATGCCACGAGTCAACATGATTTCTACACTTTTCACGATGGATGACACCTGATCGGCTCAGATACCCTTTGGTCAGATCTCTAGTCTACCACATCCAAGAATGCGAAACACCAGTCATATAAAGGGACGCACATGGAGAACTTCAACAATCACTAAATCCATGCACGTGAGTACTTACGACCACGTATTATTATGTACAAGTGTAAATGCTTGAAGCTATAAAAATATTCCACTTTTTAGGTTTACACCTACTATAAATAAACATTATCTCCCCTAGCTTGGGGGGGGGGGGGGGGGTACACGAGTTTAAATCTAGACTTGTACCCAAGATACTGGAATAAAATCCTAAATATTGTTGCTCCGTGGATATAGGTTCCATTCCTGAACTGAACCACATCAAAATCTCTAGCATCTTTCGTTATATTTTCAATTTCTCTTTTATGTGTGATTTTAATTTGGTAATTGAGAGCTAAGATATATAATCCAAATTTATACATCAATAGATTAGTGTCACTTGTGGGAATGACATGTCACTATTGTTTCTAACCCTTTTTGAAACATGTTTTTCACACCGTGAATATGGATGGTATCATAGAAATCAGTTTGGTTGGAGGGAATTCTTTCAATCCTTCCGCTCCTCCTGGAATAGGAGACCTACTATAAATTCTACTAAACATTGCCAGGGGATAGGAAGCAATGCAAGAAACTGTGAGGCATCTTACCCAAACACTACTAACCAGATCTGCTACTCCATCCTCCAAAAGGGAGATGTCGCCTCCCCTTATAAAAATGATAGAAGAAAATCCAGATATTCCTGAACTTCACAAGATTGATCCTACCATCTAGGAGTAACCTTTTTAGTCAAATTCACTGACTACTATGGCGGTCGATCTTTCACTCCTGAATAACCGAGCCTCTTCGAAAGGTTAAGCAAAGCCTTTTCTTTTGATCGCTTAGAACCGCGAACAAATAGAGGCTATCAAAGGGAACCCATCAGGTCACGAGATCACCAAGAAGGGTTCCCAACAGGTCCAGATCAAGTGTACAAGGTTCCACGCGTGCCGAGCAGACTTCCCAAGAAGAGAGCTCAACCAAAACGCATGGTAGAAATGCCATAGGAGTTGCCTCAACCAAAACTAATCCGGAATATCACCATTGGAAAGGATCAATACAATCATTGGAAGATCGTCTGGGAAAAATAGAAAAATCCAAAACTCCTTTGCAAAGAAGCTTTGTTAAGGGATCTACTTTTGTTCCAACTATTATGGATTTCCCAACACCTTCCAAATTAAAGTCACCTGTTGTCACTCCCAAACATGACGATTAGACTGACCACGTTCTTTATATTGAATAATACCAGCATCTACTGATATTTACCCAGTACCAGATGAGATGTGTTGCTGAGGATTTTCAAGCCCCATAAGTAGATCTACACAAATTTGGTATAATAACCTTACTCAAGGGAAAATTTCTAGATTCTAATAACTCACCAAGCTATTCATCAAAAACTTTTTATTTAAATCTAAACCCATCAATAGGTTAGCCCACCTACTACGTGTTCATCAATGACCAGGAGAAACCACTCGCGTCTATATCAATCGCTTCAATAGTGAAAAGCTAGAAGTGGTGGATTATGAAGAAAAGACTGTTATCATCGCATTGAAGAGAGAGTTTCTCCCTGATAAGTTGTATTATGTGTTGGCTAAAGATCCTCCTAAAACCATAACTGAGTTGATGGCTAAAGTTAGAAAAATCATGAATGTTGAGGAAGCTATGGCCACCAAGCAAGCTCCAGGTGCTAAAACTGCCAGTCATAAAAGTTATGATAAAAAAAGAGCAAACAGATAAGAAGGCTTAGAAACCTAAGAAGTATGAGAAATACACTCCTCTCACTGTCGGCGTGCATCATATTTTGGAGGAAATTAGATGTAATAGAGACCTCAAGTGGCCTGGGAGGCTAAAGTCCCCTCCTAACAGGAGGACAAATCCAAATATTATAAATTCCATAAAGATCATGGCACATAATCGACAATTACAATACTTTGAAGAATGAGATTGAGAACTTGATTCGGCATGGAAAGTTATCTAAGTTTGTTGATAGGTCGTAGGAACAAGAGACCAGGAGGAGATCATAATCTCCCTATAAATGAAAAAATGACAAGAAAAGAGGCTGGGATGATGATCCAAAAGATGACTCGGACCCATCAAAAAAACTTTGGGAGCCTGAGGTTGGGGTAAAAAATGATATCTTTTGGTTGTCATTTCATTACAGGGGGAGATGATAGTGGCAGTGATGAAGTACCTGAAAGAAAAGATTATTTAAATGAATCCGTATCATGTTCCTATATTTGGTAGATTAACTCTTCTGATGAAGTTGATGGTCGGTTAAGGAAGGTGAACAAAGATAAGTTGGTAATTGGTTTTTCCAAAAATGACCTGTCTCGGGTGCTCTATCCCCATGATGATCCTTTGGTCGTCACTATAAGGGTACATAAAGTAAGAATGGATAGAATTGTGATTGATAATGGCATCTCAGCTGATGTCATGTTCTACAATTGCTTTCATAGTTTGGGATTACGTGACAATAAACTGGAACCTTATCACAGGACCCTAATAGGCTTCTCGAGAGAAAAAGTATACCCCCTGGGAACTATCAAATTGGAAGTTCTCGGTGGTACTTGTCTAGCTAGCAGGATTGAAAGGATTCATTTATTTATCTTAAATAAAAATGTTTGATCAACCGACAACAAGATCCTCGGTAGGGTTGACCTGAAAACGTTTGAAGCAGTGCCATCCATTATCCACTAATGTCTCACGTTCCCCACTCATTATGGGTTTAGCATTTTTACAAGCAATCAAATTGAACTTAGAGAAATATATTATACTTGAGCCGACCAAGAAGAAGTAAAGAACTCACTGCCACTTAGCATATAAAGACCTTGGACCCACGCGAAGAGGCTAATTTAGTTAATGGATAGGTTATGGTAACCACATAAGTAATTTTCCTAGATGACCAAAGTCCAAAAAGAACCACACAGATCGGTTTAACTCTAGAACCAACTCTCAAATAAGAATTGATCAATTTTCTTAAAGAGTGAAGAAGTGTGTTTGCCTAGAGCCATGAAGATATGTCAGGGATTGATCTTGTATTCATATGACATTAGTTGAATATCACCAAAAATGCCAAGCTGATCAAGCAAAAACAGTGAGTATTTAATCATGAGAAGAACATGACTATCCAAGAATAAATGAACAAGCTGTAGAAGGCAAAGTTCATTGAAGATATAAATTATCCAAATTGGTTAGCAAACTTAGTAATGGTGAAGAAGAACAACAAAAAATGGTGCATGTGTGTTGACTTCATAAATTTAAATAAGGCTTATCCCAAGGATCATTTTCCTTTGGTAGAATTGATCAATTAGTTGACACCACAACAGGGCATGAGTTACTTAGCTTCATGGATGCTTATTCTAGTTACAACCATATTAAAATAAAGATAGAAGAGAGGGATAAGACATCATTTATTACTAGCCGAGGTACTTATTGTTACAATGTTATGCTTTTTGGGCTTAAAAATGGTAGAGCAACGTACCAAAGGCTGGTGAACAATGTTTTTGAAGACCAGATTGGAAAGAATATGGAAGTTTACGTGGATGACATGCTTACTTAAAGTAAAAAAGTTATCTGCCACATCAATGACTACTTTATAAAATGGGTGGAAGCTGAGATACAAGTTCAAATGCCTTATTAAAGGGTTTATTAGTTTATATTGAAGAGTATCATATGTCGTATTCTTTCATCACAGACCATAGAACCCAGTTTAACAACCAAGAGTTTGAGGATTATTTTGCTCATTAAAAAATCTAAAACCTACATTCTGCACCAGGTCATAGACAATTTAATGGCCAAATAAAAGTGACAAATAAAAAGCTGCTCGGTTGATTTAACAAGAGACTTGATTATGCTAAGGGAAACTAGATCAATGAGTTGCATAGTGTCTTATGGGCCTATGGAACCACTTTGAGGATAGCTACTGGGGAAACTCCATACATGTTAGCATTTGAAATAGAAGAAGTTCCAATAAATATTGGTCAGCCAAGTCACAGGGTGCTCAACTTTGACTCTCCCAAGAGTGATGCAATGAGGTGGCTTGACTTGGACTTAGTGGAAGAGGTATGAGAAAATGCTACATTTTGAGTAGATACCTACCAATAGCGTACGACCAGGTTTTACAATAGAAAAGTGAAGCCGAGTAACTTGAAGGTAGGAGACTTTATCCTAAAGAAGGTGATCCAGAAAAGGGAATAAACTGGAGGCTAATTGGCATGGACCATATCATATTTCTACAGTCGTCTGACCAGGTACCTATCACATATAAACACTTGACAGAGAGAAGTTCAAGAACCCACAAAATTCTAAGCATCTATTTGGAAGTATTATCAATAAGTTTGAAAAGTGTTAATGCATATGTAGATTCCATTAACAATTTAATGAGAATCTATTAATTTGTCGTCAACCAGCTTCCTTTTTTATGTTTTTCTTTTTGGGTGTATTACTGTAAACAACAACCAAAATAGCAAAATACAGTCAAAACTTCATAATCAAGTTTGGCAGAAAATCATGTATGGCATAGTCTAGTTTGTTAGAAAATCGTGTATGACTTCGTCTTTGACAAGTCAGAAATGAAAGCTTCCTATATAACTTAAAATCAAGAATAAGAAGTCTTGTTAGACCAAACAAAGAAAATATCCTAATAAATTTGGTTGCCAATGGTAACTGACACCAATATTTATCCTCTAAATGACAAATATCCACTTGGACAAACATAAATATGCTAGTAGATCCTAAGGCTGGACAACTCAAGCTCGTCTAAATTGGTAATCAATCAAATATAATTAGTCGACTGATAGTCGACCACCCAATCACAATACTTCACCACTGATATACCTCACATACACACATAACATGTGTTCATCTAATAGGTTTTTATTCAAAAGATGAATGGAGTTCATTATAGAGAGATTCTCAGAAAAAAAATTACAAGATCAAAGTATAAAAATCTATTAGACATGACATTTTCCTAGGGCCTTCTCTATTCCTTCGCGGGGAACATCAAGAGTAGATGGTCGAACTGTAGAACTTAGATCCCTAAGCCTCTCTTGATTTATAGAACTAGGTTTATTCACCAAATGCTAAGGTCAGACCAAGGTATCTTCATCTTATAGACCATAATCACCTAAGTATTTTCTGATAAGGCTCATTGGTATAATATCAGTAGGGATCCAACCAGCATTAATCTTGAAAGGAGTATTTGGGTAGTCAATAATTCCAGGATCATGCCAATACTTTGAGAACCTTTAAAACTGTCAAAACATTCAGATAACCATATTTATAACCTTGTTTCCTACCTTGCTCTAATTCCTCTCCCAAATGAGCCAAAGCTTCGTCATACCCATTCATCCAAAATGTCATTGGTTGTTTGCGAAATTAAAAATCCAACCTATCACCCTTGTCAATTAACTTCTTAATAGCATCAGTTTGTTTTTTATTAAGGTTGCCTGGTCAACAAGGGTTTTCCTTATTCTTTCTTCTCATACAGTGGGCCGAGCAACCAATAATTGCTTGGATGACTAGCCAGCTTGGGATTTTTTTAGAATCTATAACTCTTCCCTCAAGTTGGAATTTTTTTTATCCAAAAAGGATACAACTTCGTTCTGTTTAGTCCTCGAAGAATTATTCAATCTCTTAAGTTCATTTATGAGAGAATTAGTTTCACGCTCTAGTAAACCTGACACTTCCCGAGCACTGCTCAACTCGTTGTTCAATAAAAACTCCCTCTTCCTATGTGATGAAGAGACATCTTGTAGCCTCTGGTCAAAACTTCTTTCTTCATTCTGCCAGGTATATTTTGTTTCATAGTCCCCGTGCAAACTGGACAATGAATCTTTATGGTCCTCTTTCATCTTAAGAATCATTTTATATTAGGAGGCATTAGTTGCTACTTCCTGGTCAAATAATCTATGGAAATGTATGTAAATTTCTTTCGCATGGATGGAAGCATGCAGACCGAGAAATTCCTCAAAATCTTCATGCCCTGCTCCAAAAGGCTGAACACTTCTCCTGTAAAGACCACTCCCCGCAGTAGTTATGGCAGATATCATAGATTTAAACTAAAGAATAGAATATGTAAAACAAGAAATCAATTCAGAAAACATCGACATTATGCAAGGGGGAATGTTTAACAATTGCATTAAATAATTGGAAAAAGTCCTCAAAAGGACCATTGTTCTTGATTACAACATAAATCAACCAAAAATTTCAAAAAAGTAAAGAAAAGGAAAAACTCCAAGACAATTATACCTTCTCCTTGTCATGGGCCACATCCCCTGCTGGTCGAGCCACCATCACCAAAGTTTTAGGTGACATAGAGGACTCAAGAACACCCTACTCATCCTCTATTTCTTTATCAATAACACGAGGGGTGCCAGGGTTAAATTGATGAAAGAGATTAGAGTCGATAGAGGTGCGGACCTATTTCAGTGCAGAGTCCCACCAATCTTTAAAGGAATTATTCTTCAGATAATCAATCTTCATGCCAGGAGTAGCAAAGGCCCTATCCCAACCACGGGTATAGACATCATCATTCTCTTTTTATATGGTCACCTTTAGGCCTCGATACTTGCCTTCCAACTCCTTGGCAGGCTTAACAACATCAACAAAAATCTTCTTAGTATCCTTTTTTAACCTGTTCGGCGTCATTTATCTTATTCTGCCAATCTATTTAGTCTTTGTTATGGGATTCTTGTCTAGCATCCAAATATGCCTTCAGGCCTTTGAAAGCCTCCTCAACATCAGAAGAAGATTCCCTGAGATGGTCATCCCTAACCAAGAGTTGGTCGTAGTCTACCAAGAACTGCAAAATTTGAAGGTCAAAACTGATCACCAAAAATAAGTATAAATGGTGCCGAGCAAAAATAAAAGTACATCAAGACAATTACCAAAGCCAAATTCTGGTTGGGTCTCTCCAATAACCTCGCCCCAGACAAAGGGGAAATCATAAACCTATCATCCCCAAAACCCTGGAAGCAATCAAACCCCTGGACAAACCGTGGTTTACTTCCATAGAAGTAGCCCCTGCAGAAACCTGGTCAGTTGGAGTCTTGTAAACTAACTCATGTGGGGTGGAAATACCTTTCCTCAATCTCTTGAACTGGGGCTCTGTTCTCTTCATTTCTTCAGTAGTCACCACTACTAGGCACTTGGAACCTTCATCGGTATTTTTCTTTTTCTCAGTAGGAGGAGGATATATGGTTCCAATAAGAAGGTTGGGAATCTTCCTCTTGACCATATCATCTAGAAATGAGAGATTGAATGGGACAGTGGACAAATCTAAAGATTAAAAAGAGGTGGAGTTTCCCCCGAAGTCAAGTTATTCTTCTCATTCTTCCTTTTTGTGAAAAGGAGATTCTGATGCAATAACATATGATGATGAAATGGGTATTTCCAAATCTATAAGGGCTATGGGAATATCTTCTATAGGCTGAGCTATGAACGAAGTATTAAGCTCTGATACTCCAACAAAATAGAGGCCGAATGAAGATGCACTTATCCTAACCTATGTTGAATGGACTAAATATACTTCAAGTAAGAAAAATTAACCTCCGAGTCAAAAGGAAAATCCTTATTCCTTCTTTATGCAAAAATCAAACATAAAGATGAGAATTACCAGACTAATGATTAAGAAGTAAATACAGAAGAAAACATGATAAGTAAATTAATTGTCAACCTATGACTTGCCCTTCCTGAGGGCATTTAGGCCCATTGTAGCTTACACCCTCAGAAAGAGGGGCATACTGCAAGTTTTTAACAAAAATCCCATACTCCTAATAGTCCTTATTGGAATATGGTAAATTAACCACTAGCGCTCTGTTGGAATATCTGGTCTTTAGGTAATAAATATTATCACCAGTGTTCTCCCAACTATTGCAATACATGAGTTCGGATATTCCTACGTGGGTCCCTTGTATTTTATTAAGAGGATTTACCACATTAACTACTCTCCATGTATTTGGAGCCACCTCTATAGGGACCACATCGAAGCATTGGCCAAACTCTAAAAAAATAAAATGTTGGGAGGGAAAGTGACCCCACATTCAGCTATAAATATTGTGGGTAACCAATGACCCTCATCTAAGGAACACAAATCACAGGGCCACACATCATTTCTACTCTTACCCATTCTGAAATTTTCCTCATTTCCTTAAATTCCTACAAAGACCATTCCTCAACAATATAAACCATCCTAAGAAATTCAAAAAGAAAAAGATAAAGGAAATAAAATTCTTATAGTTTCTACTACAGTGATGGAAACTCTTAAGTAGCAAGAAGAAAATGAAACAGTAGAAGATAGAGAGATCGAGAATGATGACGTAAAGAAAATGGAAGGAAATTCAACCTTTTATAGATACAATGATGGCTCTCGATATTTGTAATTTGAAATCATCAATTGAACCGAATTATTGAACTTTTGACATCTTCTTAAATACCAAGAAAGCAAAAAGACCAGTGTACCCTCCGACGGATAATTATTTTTCAAGTTATTTATAAAAGTGCCACCACCCTAGTACAATAATAAAAGATTTACAAGTCAAGGATATCGGCCACCGACTATCACCTTTTATGAGAATCAAGAAATTTTTTGAAGTAAATACTCCATTCTTTTGATGTATCTCAAGTATGGAGCATTGGGGGCTTTTGTTGTAGCCTAAAAATATTAGGCCATATGGACTAATGAAATAGTGCCACATGTCAACATCATTTTTACACTTTTCGCGGTGAATGACACCTGGTTAGCTCAGATAGCCTATGGTCGGCTCTCTAGCTGACCACATCTAAGAATGCTAAGCATCAGTCACATAAAGGGATGCATGTGGAGATATTCAATAGTCACTATATTAATGCATGTGAGTAACAACTAGCTTCATATTATTATGTACAGGTGTAAATGCTTGAAGCTATAAAAGCATTCCACCTCTTGGAATTCCACCTAATATAAATAGAAATTATCTCCCCCAGATGAAAGGGGGGACATGAGTTTAACTCTATACTTGTACCCAAGATACTAGAATAAAATCCTAAATAGTGTTGCTCCATGGATGTAGGATCCATTCTTCAGCTGAACCACGTAAAAATCACTAGTGTCTTTCTTTATATTTTAAAGTTATATTTTATATGTGATTATAGTTTGGTAATTGAGATCTAAGATAAATAATCCAAATTTAGACATCAACAGTCGGGAAGAAAATATTTAGAGGAGGTGTTGGGTCATTGGAAGCCTAATGGATATTCTAGAATGTCTTTGTATCTTTTGAACTTAAGCTCTCATCCGCCTCACCTTAAGTTAAATTCAAACGAATGGAGGTATCCACTACCTCATAATATATTTCTTCATCCATAACTTGATTCGAAGAAAGTCTAGGTGGAGAGGCATGAATATAAATTTACTCAACCTTATGCTCATCAATTGGGAGTGCTGATGGCAGTGTCATAGGATCTTTAGGATGAATTGACTCACTCTCCTCTTCTAACCTATGACAGGGCCTATAATTATAGAAAAGGTAATTGCATGTTAAGATTAATGGTGTAATTCATACCAGCGGTCTTTGATAACTTCACTAGAGTAAAATATTGGCTTACCTATCCACTTTGCTGGAGGAAGAACCCTCCTTACTCTACTTTTCATACACTTTCCTGTTAAAATAACCAACATAACAACAATAGTAAGCTCATCCGTACTTGTATCAACACTGATTGGATTGTCATAAGAGGATTTTTCTTTCTTTAACCTAACAAGATGGACATGCTCTTTTGTCTCCTCCTCTTTATCATCCCTCAAGTTTTCCTCTTCCAAAGATTCCTTAACTTCAGGAAAAAGTTTTATTTTCTTGAAAGATTATTAATCCTCAACAAGAGGATCTTATGCAAGGGTTACAATGGCTAAGTTAAGCAAATTCATAAATAACAAAATTTTATAGGAATAATCAAAGCCTTAGTTGAAGGTGAAGTCTTCGAAGGTTATTTACAAGATGGCAAAGGCTTTAAATAAACCTTGATGTACTCAACCCACCAATTCTAAAAAATTGGGGTCATACCCGCATGAAAAACTATCATAAACCCAAACAAAGTGCTTCTAATCCTATGGTATTCACCTACCACATGCAATATGGTTGCCTTTGAAAACCATGGGGTCCTAAAAAACACATTAGGCTTGGCCTCGCTCCCCATTAGGAGAAGAATGGATTGTTGAAATCCAAATTTCCTTGCCAATTGGGAAGTTAGGTATATTTCCCCATAAGATTTATAAGAAGGTTATGGAGAGGGTGAGGTTAATCTATTGGGATTAAAAAACCCCTAATAAAGATTATCCTTTTCTATAGTACGAGGTTTCTATAAAATGGGAACCAAAACAAAGAGGTGAACTGAGGAGTTGAAATAAAGGTTGTAAAAAAGCATTAGGCATGTTAGTTAGAAAACTCCTAAACATAGTAACAAGATATTTGAAGATCTTCGATGAGGGTTTGAAGCAATAATAGGTACGATAATGGATATACTTGGACCTAATTACAATGTGTCTAAATTTTTGAAAAATAGTCATAAAGCCACACTTTTAAGACCCATAATTGCCCATATTTATTGACATTAAAGGGGTCCTCAACGAGCTCAGAATAATTTTTGTAAAGATATCCCAACACATAAGGGGTTAGCGAAACCTCCTTACCCTCCATATGTTGGGCTTCTAAGAAAGAGTATTCTAGCATCACCCATTAGGATTTAACACAAAACACATGCCTAGGCAGCCGAAATAAGAGGAAATAAAAATACTATTTTTTAGTTGACCTGGGAACACTATTCATGTAGTAGAGTAAGCCAACTTGGGTTAATTTTCAGTAATGAATAGTGGAGGTCAATTTTTGACATAAATGGGCGAATTTTAGCCCCCACAAACTTAAATCCAATCAATTGGCAAACATTCAGGAGAGTGGTCCCTCCCATCCCAAAGGTAGACTCAAAGAAATTAAAAGCAGGGTTCAAGAAACAAATGACAATAAAAATAGAAAAATAATCAAACTCTATGTTTTCATGACATAGTTTAACAACATAAAATATTCTAGATTTCTCCAAATTATTGACTTTGAGATCCACAATCCTTGCCACCCATTTGGTCCAACTAGCGTTATCTGAATTAAATCTATCTAACCTTTTGAGCCAAAACCTAAATTGGAATGAGGAAGGTAATTGGATGGTATCTAACTCTTGAAAAATAATCTTTTATTCTCAAAACCTTGGATAGCAAAGAGACACTTGTAATGGAAGAACTTCAGGAAAACAAGGTCAAACAATGGTGAGTTCTATCCTATTAGAATCTTTGATGGGGAAAATAATATTCCCAATAACAAGTCTAACATTGGGTATTAATAGTCTCTTCAAATCCAACAAAGTCATTGACTTATAATGAATTGGACGTCATTGTTGGTGAAAGGTTTTGAAGAAAATAGAGAGTGTATTTGAAGAATAAGGGTTTCTAGAGGTAAAAGTTAATCCATCTCTCTAGGGATTAGGGGGTGTGCTTCAACAAGAGAACTAGGCTATTGCTTATGCATCCCGTAAGCTCAAGCCCCATGAGCGGAATTATCCTACACATGATTTGGAGTTGGATGAGGTAGTTTTTTCATTGAGAATTTGGAGGCACTATCTCCTGGGGGATAAGTTTAGTCTTTTCATGGATCATAAGTCGCTACAATATTTGTTCACCCAGAAAGATTTAAATATGAGGCGTCGTAGGTGGTTGGAATTTGTAAAGGATTATCATTTTGATATCAATTACCATCCAGGGAAAGCTAATGTAGTAGTTGACGCATTTAGTTGTCGAAGTGTGGAAAGACAATTGGAATGAAATTCGCCAGGATGATGTTGTGGTTAAGGCATATATGGCAGTGTTGACGGTCACACCCGGGATTATGATGCGGGTGGTGAAAGGTCAAGTTGGAGATAAAATATTGCAAAGACATGGTGCAGAAACTATTGATAGAGGGAGAGGAATCCTACTCTATCATCTCCGAGGGTGGATTACATTTCAAAGGTAGATTGGTAGTCCCAGATGATGGGGATTTACAGGATGTTATTATGTCAGAGTCTCATGGGTCAAAATTTGCGGTTCATCCAGGTGGAGACAATATGTATCATGACATGAGTCGTCAATAATGGTGGGAAGATATGAAAAGGGACATAGTTGAGTTTGTCTCCCAATGCACCACATGTCAGTTAGTGAAAGTGGACCATCAGTGACCTTCCAAAATGTTACAGCCGTTGGAAATTCCGGTCTGGAAAGAGGAAAATATATCAATGGAATTTATCATGAGATTACCGATGTCGCATCATAGTGATGATTCTATTTGGGTTAGCGTGGATCATTTGACTAAGTCGACACACTTTTTAGTAGTGAGGATGAATTTAACGACTGCACAATATGCCCAACTCTTTATTACAAAGATTATGAGATTGCATGGAGTGTCAGTCAATATCGTGTTCAACCGAGATAAAATCTTTGTCTCCCATTTTTAGCAGAGTTTCCAGGAAGCAATGGGGACTGAATTGTAGTTGAACATGGTATACCAGCCCCAGATCGATGGGCAGACTGAGCGAGTAAATCAGATGTTGGAAGATATGCTCCGGTTGTGCATGTTGGATTTTGGGGGAAGTTGGCAACAATACCTACAACTGGTAGAATTTGCTTATAATAGTTATTATCGGTTCATTATAGGTATAACGCCATATGAGGCATTATATAGTCTCCCGATTCGTTCACCAGCATGTTGTTTGGAAGTTAGTGATAATAAACTCCTTGGACCGGAGGTGATTCAAGACACATCGGTGAAGATTGAGTTGGTTCAGAACCACATACGCGTTGCGCAAGACCGACATAAAAGTTATGCCGATGCGGACCGTAGGCATGTGGAGTTAGAAGTGGGATACCAATTGTCTCTAAAGGTATGCTCGATGAAAGGTGTGATGATATTTTTCAAATAGGGAAAACTTGCGCCAAGGTATGTAGGGCCTTTTCCAATTATTGGAAGGATAGGTCATGTGGCCTATAGACTTGCCTTGCCAGAACATTTGTAGATAATTGATGATGTGCTTCATGTCTCGTCCTTAAAGAAGTATCGAAGAAGCGATAAGGCTCATTGGCATATCCCATTGGAGAAAATTGATTTACAACCTGATATCTCGTATGAAGAATAATTGGTTTCCATCTTAGACCATAGTTAACATAGGCTATGAACGAAAGTAGTGCCTTTAGTACGAGTCCAATGGGGGCACCACAACGCCGACGACTCGACGTGGGAACGAGAGGAAGGTATGCGCGACAAGTATCCTTACCTCTTTTCATAAGGTATGCTTGAATTTCGAGGAATTTCGAGCGGGGGGAGTATGTAATACCCCTTACTTACTTTTGAGTATTTATTTATAATATTTAATTACACCGTATGTGTCATTTAATAGAATTGAGAATTAAAATGAGAATTTAACATAAACATTAATTTGTCTAGAAAGAGTTAATATTTATACGAATTGTATATTTACTAGTGTGATAAAGTAAATGGAACCATATTAATTTCTATTACGTCGTTTATGTGCATTAGCGGCGAGAATTGGTGATTTCTCGACCGGGGTATATTTGAGTGAGTATATGAGGCTGGAAGAGGATTTTATTTTCGGAGTATCGGATGATAATTTGGGGTGCTCGGTTGATCTTAGATGGGTCGAGAAAGTTAAAATGATTGCCCGAGGGTAGAATTTGGATTCTGGGGTATTTTTGGCTAGTTGGACTCGAATAGGGGTATATGAGTCATTTTAAGTCTGTATTGTCATTTAAAGTTGGGTTTTAAATGAGATAAGGGTTATTAAGCTTAAGGAGTGTTAGGATAATCTCATTATGTTTGAAACCCATTTGAGAGACAAAAATAGAGGAAGAGAAAGAAAAGAGAAAACCTTGGAGCTTTGGGATTTCCGGCTAAATTTGTGATTTCGAGGAAGATTCAGACTTACGAACTTGAGGCAAGGTATTAAACTTGCTAAATGCTTATGTGTGTGACTTATTTCATAATTTGTTGGTGATTTAGTTGATTATGAGCATTTATGTAAAACTCTAGATTTTGTAGATGAAATCTTGCATTTGGTGTATATATGGGTTTGATGGTGTAGAAATGGTTGGGATCATATTTGGATTGATTTATGAGGTTAGAATCATGATTAAATGGGGGTTTGATGGTTAAAGTTTATGAGGCTATTGGTATAAATTCATGGGTTTATGCAGAAGAAGGAAATCATGGGATGCTGAATTGACCGAATTGATTCTCCCCTTTGTGAATTGATTCAGTGAGTTGCAGAAGCATCAGGTCTTTTGACCAAATCGATTTTCCCCCTTGTAACTCGATTCGGTGTAATGCAAATGTCTTAGGTCTTAGGGACCGAATCGTTTTGCCCCCTTGCGAATCAATTCGGTTGATGGAAAAGTATCATGTCTCTGGGAACGAATCAATTCGTAGTCTAGAGAATAGATTCGCTTCAGGGGAGAATCAATTCGCAGTCTGTCAAATCGATTCACAAATGTAGTTGTTTTGAGAGGTTTTTATAGATTGTGCTTTACTCCTTTACAATTGGGTTTAGTGTTTAGGGACCCTCTATTATGATACGATAAACATGTTTATCAGATAAAATGTTGGTTTATGATATGATACGGTGGTGGGGTTACATCGAGGCTATTATAGAGGCATATTTAGAAGTTTATTATGCTGAGTCCTTTAGTAAACTCTTTGGGGAGTGGTTCTTCCTTTAAGGATGGTTACGAGCTTATGAGTGAAAGTTCGTATGTCCTTAATGATGATATATTGATGATTACTCATATGTGTGATTGATTATAATTGTTCAAGTGAGCGATTGAATCATAAATTATATTTGGAATAGTTATATGGAATGTCAGCTAGTGTAATGTGTGGTATATATATACAATCGGGATTATTAATGTATATACATTCGGATATAAGATGGTTTGTGTATATGTTGTGTATATATATCTTGTGTGTATAACACACACACACACACACACACACACACACACACACACACACACACACACACACACATATATATATATATATATATATATATTATGGGATAGATACCCCTCTAGTGCTATCATGGAAAGTTGCGCGATGTGGGTGAATCCCCCTGGCTTGAGGAGCAGGGTGAGTATATTCCTCAGGTTATAGCGTCTAGTATTTTACTGTTTATGATTTTTCAGGCACAAAACGTCTTGGGTATGATTCGTTTTGCATTTAGGTGAGGAACTATAGCCACTTACCATACGGTTGTGGTTTTATTTTGGGTACGGTGGTGAGATTCCGACCCGATTGCCCAGTTGGATGTGTGATAAATTCCCTAGAAGATGATAGAATTATAGAGACTACATCCAGTGAGCTAATGCTCTGAGGGATGGTTAGTACATATATTATGCGTGTCACATATTTGTACTTGCTAGAAGACGATAAATCATGCATAATATAATGAGAGTAATGGTATACTAGTCTTAAAGATAATTTGTGATATCTTATACCTATAACTGGAAAAAGTTATTGAAACATGAATTTGTATATGATCATTTAAAACGATAGTAAATGGTTATGCTATGGGTAAGCTAGATACATGATGGGTTACCCATAGCATAACCATTTACTATCATTTTAAATGAAGATTAAAATGCATAGATGGGCTAGGTAGCTTAATGAAGATTAAAATGCATACATTTATGTGCATGCTATAGTTGATAGGTGAGTATAAGTATCAAGAGAGTGCGACACCACTTTAATTATGGAATATTGCATTCATGATTATTATGCATTTTAATTCACTTCCTAAAACTATTTTCAAATCCAGGGCTCTGACCCGTTTATATCGTTTCTCTTGATTTTATTTTCTCATATACTTTAGATGTCCCACTACAAGGATGAAAATGATGTTTATCCGTTCCGGTGTCTATGGAGCTGCAGCATGTGCAGAATGTTGTAAGATTTTGTTATTGCCGCTTCTCATTTCTTTTGTGTAATCTAGTTAGGAAGAAGCAGTTGTAAATCGGGCGTGGATTGCCCAAGTTTTGTATCGATATATATATATATATATATATATATATATATACTTTTTATCCCAGGCACTTGTTATACTGTATGGTCTGTTGCCCGATAGCTTATTCGGGTATATTTTTTTGGTTGTACCGATATTGTATATATTCATGTTCTATTTCATAGTTGTTGTGCCTGGATTTAGATATTTTAGAATTCAAAATTTTGGCTTATGTTTATTATATACTAGGTGGTTTGTTATGTTACATTTATATTAGACAATGATGCTAAGAATGAAGCATTTGAGATTTCGATTTTATTACAGTAGAGGGATGACCACCCGTTATTTTAATAAGTGGAGTGTCACAACCACCGGGTAATCTCCATCATAATTATCATCTCCTCGTCTGAATCATCGGATGATCCACCTTCATTAAATTGAACATATTGGTGCAAAATATTTCGCCCCTCATCGCTAGAACTTGAGGAGTCCATGGTTTGTTTTAGTTCGAAACTTAATTAGCTGTATTATGAATTTCTTAATGTGCCAAACTATTTATAAATGTGATAGTATACAAATTTTTAAACTTTCCAATCAGTCTGCAGTACGACAGAAATTCAAACAATTAATTATTATAGCCTTGTATGTTTGCCTCTTGGCATGTGTTCGTCTTGTTATGTCCATACAGTTAATTATTATTGCCTGGTATGTGTACCTCTTGGTATGTCCATACAGATTAAAAGATTCCTCTTGGTATGTGTGTGAGGAGATTAAAAGTTATAGCATCTAGATTAAAAGTTACCGATCATGCCTTTATATTACTATTATATTTGTGCCATTATATTTACTATTATTTTATGTTATATTTGACTATTATATATATTTACTACCGACTTTATTATATATATTTACTATATTTGTTACTATATTTACTTTATATTTACAGAACCGATTGTTGAAGGATGTGCCATTGTAAATATAGTAAATAAATAATTACTTGAAAGGTTGCCATTAGTCTGCAGTATGATAGAAATCTAAACAGTCAATTATTATAGCGTGGTATGTGTGACTCTTGCATGTGTGCATCTTTTTGTGTCCATACAATCATTTATTATTGCCTGGTATGTGTGCCTCTTGGTATGTCCATATAGATTAAAAGATTAAAAGGTTCCTCTTGGTATGTGTGCCAGAAGATTAAAAGTTATAGCATGTTGATTAAAAGTTACCCATCATGCCTTTATATTTACTATTATATTTGTGCCTTTACATTTATTATTATTTTATGCTATATTGGACTATTATGTATATTTACTATTATAAATATTTACTACAAACTGTATATTTACGATAAATATATTTTAAAGATTGAAATGATTTTTTATATACCCTTATCTTATATTTCAAACATGGATTCATCTCCCTACAATTCATACATTTACAATGGATCATACATAGATATTACTAGTAACGATTGGTATGGGAAGAAACAATTTTTCCAAACTTATCCGATTGATACTTCTCGACGTTTTCTTAATGACTTTGGTCATTATTCATAATCTCTCCCAGTTCAAAACCTGAAGACGAAGTTGAGTACCCTTGGGAACACCTCACATGGCCAGATAAATATGATGAAAGGTGTGAGTTGGAGGTGCTTTGCCATTACCATCACATACCCGATCCAAAAAATCGAGTTGTCGCACTTTGGCCAATATTATATTCGGAAGAAGCGCAGATGTTTTGTCTTGATTTATTGGAGGAAGAAATATTGTAGATGGAGAGGAGCTTACAACGTTATCCCAAAGCACAAAATTCTATGATGTCACTTCGTCACATTCAATAACAATTAATTAACATATATAACAACTTTGCATTGGCATCAGATAATGACATTTTCGACTACACCAATTTTGGTTATGATTACTTTTCGGAATGCATACATGAAAATGACGGGGAAGAGTACGAACCAAATATCAAAATATAATGAAGAATATAATGATTTCGACATGCAACGATCATTCTTACCTAAATGTTTAATGCACAACGGGAAACCATTTTTTTGTACTTCTACTAGGTTAGACCTAAGCATTTGAACAAATAATCCTAGTAATCATTTCTTTCATGTATGAGTGATGATACCAAATTATGTACCTGCAAATAAGTATGAAAGTATGAGATCAAACCCATGCAATAATGGAGGAAATATGGCAATATAACAAAGAAGGTGGTGAGGTGAAGAGGAATCAACACATGAATATAAATGGTTCGGTCGGAGCCTACTCCCCGTGGTGGCGTGTGTGATCTTCACTATGAAATAAGGGCTATAATGGCCTTAGTGTTACAATCACTCCACTCTCTCTCTACTCTATAGAATTGTAAAGAGTTTAAGCTAGGGTTTGCAATCAGTCCCTTTACAGTGAAGAAGACAAATGATATATATAGTGCTTAGGGGGTGTAGTGTACCCCCCAAGCATGTTATTTTCATGAATGACCTATCCTTTACCCAATCCAACATTAACACCTGACGATCATATATGTGGAACATGATGACCAAATATTCCCTCACGTGAGGGAATGATTCATTTATTATTATTTCATCCATGCGCTCCAACTATCTTTTGTACTTCCTTGGGCTCAGGGTTGCTTGATGTCATTCACTGGAACCTTGGCTTACCTGATTACGAGGTTATTGGCTCCGACTGAGCTATCAAGCGTACAACCACAGATAGAACCTCAGCCCAACAGGTCAGCCGAGGTTGGGTGACGATGCCCACTCATGCTATCGGCCACAACGGGGTACAATACGGGTCCTAATTGAGCATATGAAACTATTGGTGATATCAGCTTTCTATGTAGCCGAGGTTGATACACACGGAGGCCGACCCTTATTTGGACAATCTTGCCACTGACTTATGAGGATCATTTAACGAATCGACTGTGAGTCGAGACGATGTCGCTTCTCATAGTACGAGGGTGTACTTTGGTCATATCAATAACCCCTAGACCTTAGCCTTCTGTGTGAATAGGAAGTTGAGGGGTTCGTGTACTTGGCTATGAAAGGATGTTTTTGATGAATTAGTTGTACATGGACTAGCATAGTGACACATGTCTTCCTTGTAACTGGTTGGCGTATTCCCCAAGACAAATTGGGCGGATGCATGCTTAGGGTTTCGAGGTGTGATGATGAGATGCCTTAGGAAATGTGCGTAATCATTGTTTGGGTATTTAAAAGCCCAAAAATTCCATTATTTCATTTTCCTTTCACTTTCACCCGATTCTGTAATTTCTTGGCAACAACTTAAAAATCTCCATAGCCAACTATCTTCATCACTTGGAAATTTAGGTTACGTTTTTCCTTTCTCCCTACACCCCAAGCATTTAATCTTGCTCAGGTATTGTTCTTTGCCCTTTGATTTCTCCATTTCTGGTTTTCCATCCTTTTGCTTAATTTTTCGACGATCTCCATATTTTTCACTGACCACCGCAACCTTTGCTAGGGATTTTAAGGCTGAGAATCTAGTTGCTTGGTGGTTTTTTAGGTTTCATTTAGATGACCTGGGGGTTGTTTGGCCTTGGTTGCCATTTTTAAGTTTTTTAGGTGATCCTCAGGTCACCATCTCCGGTTAAAAATCCTCACCACTGTTCTAGGTGTTCATCTAGGAACCTTTCAAATTCTAAGGACTTGATCCTTTACTTTAGCTATTAGAAGTTGTTTGTTATCCCTAAATTTAGTTTTCTCAAAGGTTAGCCTCATTTTTTGGATGCTACGACCATTATATAAGTTTGCAGAAGAGTTTCCAACCCTGAAAGAGAAGTGTTTCAATAAAATCAGTCACATAGAGTTGGCCCAAGACGAGATCCAAAAGGCCAAGGGTTTCCCCCTTCGTCTAATTTTTCCACCTCCCTTAGCTGTCGTATACCCTAAGCCTGGCAAGGCCTGGGACCTGATGTCTGAGTCATCTGCTGCAGACCCTATGTTCACGTCTCTAGCTGAGAGCATGGAATCATATTATGAGGCCATGGACTGTTCCCCTCACAATGTGTAGGTCTTGATGTTGATGAGGCTTCTTCCCGTGTTGTGTCTTCCAAAGATATTGGGCCTTCACACAACTCTGACTCTGTAGAAATATTAGGGCCTAGCATTGCATTTCCTCCTGTGATGGATTCCATTCCATTATCGGCTACCACTTGGTCTGTGTTTGCCAAGAGGTTTCCCACTAGTATCCCTATAAGGACCCAAGTTGACGTTGCTGAAGATAACGATGAGGAAGGGAATGATGTGGACACCTCCATAGCAGTTGAGTACGAGAGTTCTGTCACAGAGTTTGACCTCTTAGCATTTAGACACCTTTATAGAATAGTTCCTTTAATCTCCCTAAGGAAGACACTTAAAGATGAGAGGTCCTTTGATGTTCGAGATGGAGAGATCTCTGTTTATGAGAAGATATTCAAGTTAGGTTTTTGTCTACCCATCCATCCTACGATCTGAGCCATCCTATCTTACATAAACCTTGCTCCCTCCCAATTATCTCCAAACGCATGGAGGGTTATGATCGGAGCCATCGTTCTCTGGAAAGTTGTTCATCATACCGACCTTCGAGTTAGAGTATTTATCGGTTATTACACACCTTTATCCACCAAGAACCATCCGGGCTATTACCACTTCATAGCCAAAAAGTTCGAGAAGAAACCACTCTTGGTCACTCAGACCTCAAATCATAATTGGAAACCCTGATACTTCTTTGTCTCGGGTGCCTGGAATTTTGGCCCAAACCAGGCTTACAGAACATCTGAGTCGAGAACCCCTCTGAGGTGTGCTAAAGCCTCTAATTTGGCCAAATGCGACCCTTAGTTAAGTCTAGATAACTATAAGGACATTGAAGAGCTTCGTAGTCAAGGACATAATGGTCGTCTCGTCCAATATGAACATTTGATGACCCCTTATAATCTTTCCCAGGCAGATTTAAGGGGTGGCCCTTTGGACGAGCTTCGTAAGTTTAAAAAAAATTGTTGAAGTTATGTCTCGTACCTTTGTACAACTGACGTACTAACTCTAAGACTTTTCTTTTTTGCAGATCGACCAGAGGGTTTATAAGACGACTTTTGGGAAATGTCTGCCCCCAATCTCGATAAGCTCCTTGATAGGCGAGGTAGTAAGAATGCCCCTCCTCCGGCTCAGACTAGGAAAAATTATCACTTCTAAGGCCGATGCTTCTGCCAAGAAGAGGAAATCTCCCTCAGACCCCATTTCCTCTCGACCAAGCAAGACTCATCACTCTGATCGTGCCATCCCAATATCTACGAATGATGCTTTGGCTGCTCAGCTATCTCAGCTGAAGATTAGTGACAATGTGATTGGTCACAGTTTGAAAGACACTGATGCCATTGGTGGGATCCTTACTATAGAGGACAAGCATTTTCTCCAATCTTTGGATGTTCCTCTGCTGGTGGAGTTTGCTCTACATCGGTCAGTCCAAGTACGTTGATAAACCAATTATTTTTTCAAGTGTTGTCTCTGCATTTCTTAAAACATCATTACTTATGCATCTGATTTTTTTTTGGTAGAGAGTGGTTTATCTTCACCACTTGGCCGATTGGACCCTAAAGTGGATGCCTTTGATCCAAAAGGTTAAGGATGTCGAGAAAGTGGAGACTGGGTTGAGGGATGATCTTGGGAAGACCGAGAAGGATTTGAAGGAGAAGGAGGACCAGATTGGACATCTAAAGGAGGAGTACACCAAGGCTCTAAAAGCCAAAAATGAGAGCATCCAGGCTAAGATTGACGAGGCTATTAAATTTGCATTAGCCGAGGCTAAGGAAATGATCATTGCCAACTATAAAACTTTTGATGAGTTTATAAATTTTAGCTTTGAATTTCTCGATAGGGGCATCAGGGCAGCTGGCCGATGGGCTACCCTCAAGTTGGGTGAATCTGGGAGCTTATCCTAAGAAGACTTTGTAGACCTCGACTTCGGTAATGCTCATCTCGTGCAGGCTTTGAGAGAGGTTGAGAGTGCTGGTGCTGCTCCTACAGAGATGAGCCCTATAGAGTTTACTGAGAATGAGGACACTGCCAATTTTGAGGAAGAAGTTGAATTCACCGATGCTGGACTTCAAAAGATAGCTCCACTTGGTGACAGGTCATCCACAGCCGAAGGACAAGTTCAGCCCTGAGGGCTTTCATCTGTTATGTGTTTGTTTTGTGAAGCTTTCTATTGTAACCCCATCTTTTCATGAACTATTATAACCTCTTATTATTGTAGGTAGATTTTTGTAATCTCATCATTAATGCAAGTCAAGTTCCATTATGCCTCATGTCTATTACTGTCTTCTTATCAAGACATTTTATCTCATCATATTAATGATGTTTCATGATGTTTGAGATCTGCGATCACCAAATAAATTACGTGTCATCTCATATTTCACCACATTAATGATGTTTAAGGTCTGAGATCACCAAATAAATGATGTTTCATCTCATGTTTCACCAAATTAATGATGTTTAAGGTTTGAGATCACCAAATAAATGATGTTTCATCTCATGTTTCACCAAATTAATGGTTTAAGGTCTGAGATAACCAAATAAATGATGTTTAATCTCATATTTCACCAAATTAAAGATGTTAAAGGTCTGAGATCACCAAAGATATGATGTTTCATCTCATATTTCACAAAATTAATGATGTTTAAGGTCTGAGATCACCAAATAAATGATGTTTAATCTCATATTTCACCAAATTAATGACGTTTAAGGTCTAAGATCACCAAATAAATTATTTTTCATCTCAAATTACACCATTCCTCGTCTTTTTATGAGTGTATGGATGGTCATCCCATCCAAGCACTATCATCTCTGTTGAAGGAGGGTTTGCTAAGGATTTCTCAAGCTTACTTCACCATGAATGATGTTCTCAAGCCTAAGATAAATTAATAAAAATATTTGGATAATCATTGAACAACCAAGCATGATGAGGGGAACATTGATACTCTTTGATATTCATTCTTCTAAATCAAATATATGTATTATAATAAAACTACGAACTAGTTGATAATAATTCTTCAGAGCATTCCAGGGGTTTGATAAAGGTTCTCCCTCAACGTTCTCTAGTCGATAGGTGCCTGGAACAACTTACTCAGTAACTCTATAGGGGCCATGCAAATTGGAATGGCGCTTGTTGGGTTTCTTCCATGTCTTTTTAAGAACTAAATCTCCTATGGCTATCGGCCTTTGTTTCACCCTCTGATTATAGAATTTGGCAGTCCTCTACTGCTAGGCTGCCTGCCTCACCTCGACATCTTCTCTTCTTTCTTCAATCAGTTCAAGGTTGAGTCTTCTCTCCGTCGCATTTTCTTGAGGGTTGTACATCTGAATTCTATGAGTAGGGAATCCAACCTCAGTAGGGATGATAGCTTTTGAACCATAAGCCAACATAAAAGGGGTCTCCTGTCATCCTGTAGGCCCATAATACCGCGTGTACTTCTTCAGTCCACCTGCCTTTTGCATCTTTCAGCCTCTTTTTGATCCCATCAAGAATAGTTCTATTTGTAACCTCAGTCTGGCCATTAGCGCGAGGTCGGTCAGGCAAGGAGAAGAATTGTTTGATTCCGACCCTCTGGCAATATTTCTCCAAAGAGATATTCTTGAGCTATTTCCCATTATTAGAGATGAGGGTGTTAGGGAGGCCATACCTGTAGATGATATTCTTCCACATGAATTGAAATGCCTTCTTCTCTGTTATAGAGACCATAGCTTCAGCTTCCACCCATTTGGAAAAATAGTATATTGCAACAATCAAGTATTTGTAATTTCCTATGTCCCTTGTAATAGGTCCAACTAAATCAATCACCAATACTGCAAACGACCAGGATTAGGTGATTGAGGTCAGTGGCTGATGAGGTTGGTTAGGGACATTGGCGAACATTTGACATTTATCAAATCTTTTGACATAACCTGCAACATCTTTAGCTAAGGTCGGCCACTAATATCCCAGAGTTATTAACCTCTTTGCCAGAGATCTTGCTCCTATATGGCTTGAACAAGAATGACTCGTTTACTCAATTGCGAGTCCATATTGGTCCAAAAATCCCTGGAACCTAAACACTACTCCTGGATACTCTATTCTGACTATCCCGGCCATTCCAAAACCAACTGCGCACTCAAAATCTCCATCTAAGTCACTTAACTACAATTCACTAATTAAACCCAACACATCTGAATACGAGTTTTCCCAGTAAACTATTATCCTTTGACGCTTTATTCAACTGTGACATGTAATTTGAAATAATCCCACTTATTTACTTAGTACCAAAAGTACGTGTAGCACACATCAGAAATCATCTAATCCTCATAAACTCCAAAAATTATTATTCACAAAAATTCCTCAAATTTACAAATTACACCTATTTATATAATTTAAATATCTATAAAAGTACGGGATATTACATACTTCCCCCCTTACAATGGAATTTCATCCCCGAAATTCGTATGCAACCTATAGCACCATCCTAGGATCGCTAATCATACTACGTCCTAGTACACCGAAGTCGAGTGGTACTACCCAATGGTACCCTACCATATACAACTTATCTCAAGGATTATATTCTAACACACTAGCTTAATGACAAGCTTATCTAAATCTCAATATGTTATAACACTACCTCGGTCGTAAGGTTGACACCTAGTATTTTTATTACTGCATATGTAGAAAATGAGCCTATACTCGTCGCTCTAATGTATTGATCCCATCGGAGATTCGCTACTCTAGGCATCCACTCATCCACATCAGGACATCTAATTTCCCTCAAAAAGGATATCTACACTAGCGCTTGACTACTCCCGTCAGTCTCATTGCTTATCTTATGTGTGCTAACTCTTGTTTCACCTACACAATTGGGTTATCGTGTTCCTCCTACGATATTCAATCCAACCCATAACTTCTCCAAAGCATATTCTTCAGCTTTATATACTATGCCTCTTCTACCTCAAGCGATATATAAAATCAACTTACCAAGGTTCCCACGCACCCTTTTGACCTGTGCCTATCTGAACAACCACTATAAACGTCCCCAACGTAACACTCTCTCTAAATATGGATATTACTTTCTTGCCCTGGTGCTAAAACCTGGTTATTCTTAACAATCTTCTCAAGATCTAATTTTTTCTATACCAGGAAATCCAATCTTCCTCAAGGGTAACCCACCAATCCAATACATGTAAAATGAGTACTATCGTAACAATATCCCTAGTGCCCAATACCTATCTCAACTTTCGACATTCGCTCGGTTTCATGCGTGGGACGTCTCGTAAAGAAAAATCCAGATAAGGAACCCTCCCGTTACACTACTTCCTTGCATCATCGGTCATCGAGATATAACGACCTAAAGCACACCAACGGGACGTCCTAAAATCCTACCTTGCTAACCTACTAACACTCTGCTACCACTATATCCTTCCATCTCATCAAAATTTCAAGTCTAAATAATCGGGGCGCCTACTCTCTGCAAAAGTGTTACGAACATCATACCCAAAACATACTTCCTCTGAATTAGCCTTATATTCATGGCATGTCTATAAGCCTCAAATCAATCTCCCTTACCTTGTCTCACCCACATACTTGCGGTGAGAGAACCATTTTAGTGCTTTTCCACATCACTTCCACTTTCATAAGTCTTCGATCATCACACGGCTCTCAGTCTATAGTGTTTTCTCCACACTAGGTGACTTATCATCAAAACCAACATCCTTGTACCCCTTAATATCTCTCCACTTTCGACGTCGTTAAGGTTCATGTGTGGAGTGTCTCGCAAGATAAATCCAAATAAGGAACCCCTCCTATAAACTACTGCTTAACTTTGTCAGTCGTGGAGGTTCGTTAGTTTCAAATATGCAACCGTGATAATCCCATCCCATCTGTCAACAAAATGTGTTCAGAACTCCTTCTTCTCTTAAAGAGCCAAAACACAAGCGCTTGTTCTAACACTAAGTCCTTAGCGCAAACAACAATGAGCTTAAACTCATAACTTAACCATAAATCCTGCATACCTTCAATCATATATGTAAGGTCGCCACGCACTCAAAGTAAGATAATGAAACATGTGCTCACTGAAGTTCCATCTCAACGCATAGTAAAGGCGAACTCAATCTGTATCCAGATGAGATATCGCAACAACCACCTGTTCCACCCTGGAACCGCTAATACGATAGTCTTGCAATCATTTACCTGCCATCGCTCTGATAATACGATAACATTACTCTTATAATAGTACCATATTCGTATAATACATACAAAACGAGTAGTACAAACAAGATACAAATTCAAAATAGAACCCCTCTACCGCGAAAAAACATATAGGCATTTATTATCTAATGCTACTGATACCACCACGAAGCTCGAATTACATACACAAATCTAGGGTTAGCGAAATACCGTGACTCTATCTAGCCACGTAAATATACCTCTTCCTCTAAGGCAAAACTCATACAAATAACTTCGCCAATGTCCCTAACTGCTTTGATTCGTTCCCTGACATAGTACACTTGTCTTAACCGAACCAAAATTACTTTAATCAATGCCCCATCTGAGCACCCTACTTTTGTCCTTTAAGTCCTACCGGGAAAGGACTATCCGTGTGGTTTAACACTCTACATCACCCTATTCTCCATCCTTGGCCTTCCTGACCCTCCTAAGGTTATCAGTATCTCAGAATCTATTGTCTTGATCCTGACAATCACCTTATTAGTTCCCTCAACTCCTTCGACACCGACCTCAACTACCCTCTTTCACTGAACTCCCCGGGTGGATGTCCACCAATGGGGATCCATGAACACACACATTCTCCATAAGTGTTAGCAACATTTCTAGTGAGCTTATCATTCCTCTGAAGGACTCTACCTTCATTGTACCTTCCTTAATTCGATACAACGTTCACTTATCCATATAACTCTTCATTCATTGTCGGCCTCTTACCTATCCTCTTGTGAATAATCCAGAAGCTGCATTCTCCCCAAGTCTAATAAATTGAATTAATTCGCAGTTAAAACCATCTATAAGACTTTTTTATGAGCAAAACATCCCCTTCCCTCGAATATGGTGACCGTTGTTCCCACCATTTCAATATTGCTTCCACGAGTGAAAAATTTTCCTCGAACTTTCACATCTGGGTATTTATATACACTGCTCTATGCCAAAGCTTCTGAGCCTTCTACTTCCACTGAATCACATTATAGTGACTCCGTATAACTTAACTTCAACCTATGGTCCTTATCGAATACCTTTCGAACCTCTTCCCAATTTAACTTCACCGGGTAATTCAAGTTTAGCACCACTTTCTACTACAGTGATACTTGGATAATTATAACTACTATACTTTAGTAGTCGTTGCAACAATCCTTAAAAAATCCCAAAAGGAGAGTGACCTCTACTGCGGTCCCAGTCTCCGACTTCAACTAACCGCTCCAGCTAAGCCCTGTCTCCTGCTGCCCTCATCACAGCCTTCCTTAGTCCCCCTTCCTCGATCAGCACACGAACCTCGAACGAACGCACAAAAGATTTACTATAATCTTATAAAATGGAAAGAGAATGAAATCTCACAAGAGGAATCAATAATCCTAATCATAAGGCTCTATATCAAATCGAGAGCAATGCTTAAAGTGTAGTACGTCCGCACATGTAAGGACACAAATTTCCAATTGAGTCCATATATAGTTTTGGCTCAATTCCGGACAAAAACATTTATTCATAGGTTAGTGATTTATTGTAATACTCTCAAGCCTATGAAGTGTGTGTTGAAGACGTAGCGGCAAAGAATATACAGCTTCATCAAAATGCCGGTTTGCGTGCCTCGTTTCTACGTCATCATCTAAGGTTCCATGCTCCCAAGGTATGAATGTAATTATATTTATATAGGAGCTTGGAACAAAATTTATTGGGTGTTAGGTTTTATAAAAAACTGCGTTTTATTTTCAGAAAGAATTATTTAGAACTTTAAAAGTTTCTGGGCCAAAATTGAATTTTACAAACTTTCTGGTCGTTCGTTAGAAATTTCGTTCCAACGAGTTTTTCGTTCGAACCAGGTTTCGTTCGAACGAGTTTTTCGTTCTAACGAAGTTTCGTTCGAACGAGTTTGCCAACGACCCTAAACTGGCCAGTCGTTCGATATGTCGTTCGAACGAGTTTTTTCGTTCTAACGAGATATCTAACGAGTTTCTAACGAGCCCAGTCTGGTCGCTCGTTAGAAGTCTCGTTCGAACGATAGTCAAGTTCGTTCGAACGAGATGCCAGGCGGGAACAGTTTTGAGCGGTTTTTGGCAGTTTTTACCCACTTTCCCCACTTGGTTTTTAACCAACTTTTTCAAGACTTATTAAGGACGGGAAACACATTTTTCTAATTAACTTTTCCTACCTAGTTTATCTCCTAGAGAGAGTTTGAGAGCAAAAAGAGTTTAGGAAAATGTTCATGTTTTGAGTGTTGTTTTTCAAAGAAAAATTCATATACCACTCTAGAGTTTTACACCCAATTGTGTTTATCCAAGTTTCTATATTAATATCAATTGCTTGGAGTTGTGGCACCGGTTTCCTCTACCGAATTGAAAAAGAGACGTTTCGGGTTTCCTTCTACATCCCATCACAAAGAAGAAGAAGTTTGTTGTAATTTTACTCACTTGGAGAAAGGCTCCAAGCTTGGGTGACGGTGACCATACAAAGTCCTATCGGTGGATTCCGAGATCGCGGTGGAGCTCCGTGGTTATCCGCTAGGAAGAGGTTTCTACAAGGAGGAGCATCGGGGCTTGAGAGGGTTCGAGTCGAGTGTTGTAAGTCTCTTGTCTTGTAATTATAATTCCGTATCTAGTGGACTTGTGGCTAGGGCCGTCCGAGGTTTTTTCCCGTCTTGGGTTTTTCCTCGTACATCGCGGCGTAGTGTGACATTGTGTTATTTTATCTTGCACTATCATTTAGAACGCATGCCTAGGATTAATTCAAGATAAAATTCGGTTTACTTGTCACACTAATTTAAATTGGCCTATATTTAAATATTGGGTAAAATTTGTTTTAAATTCAAGTCACGTGCTAATTATTTAGTTTGGCCTAACTATGTTTAAATATGGAATTCATCACTTAGGCAAATTCTAGGACTTGAGTTGGTTTTAATTAATTTCAAGTAAATTAAAATTTGTTGTTTGTTTGTTTTGGAAGTTGAACCATCTCCTTTATAACGCTTCCGCATCTCTTGAGTTTAAATAAAAAGGAAATTATGTTTTAATCGAGAATAATTAAAGACCGGGGTTCCAACCCTCTTCAAATTGGTATCAGAGCCAAAAACGATAAATTATTTCGTTGAGATCCTTTAAATTTTTGGCTAAAATGGAATTTTCCCCATTTTCAAAATTTCCTATATTTGATGGTTCAAACTACGCGTATTGGAAAGGGCGAAAGAAATCGGCACTCAAATCTATCGATGAACGTGTTTGGATTTCAGATTTTAACGGGTGGTCCCCACCGACTCATCTAATTGAAAATGAACGTGTTCCCAAACCCGTCGATAGATGAACCGAAAATGAGTTTAAGCTTGCAAACTTCAATTCCCGTGGTTTAAATGCTCTATTTAGCGCTGTCACAACGGATGAATTCCGACGCATTATGACGTGTGAGACCGCTAAAGAAGCTTGGGATATTTTACAATTAACTCATGAAGGAACGAGTGTTGTTAAAGCTTCTAAACTCCAAAACCTCACCACTCAATTTGAAACTATCAAAATGGATGAAAAAGAAACTTTTGATAAATTTTATGCTAGACTTTCTGACATTGTTAATTCATCTTTTAACTTGGGAGAGAAAATACCTGACGACCGTGTTGTAAAGAAAATTTTAAGGTCCCTACCCGATAGATTTATTTCAAAAGTGACCGTTTTAAATTCTTTACCCACTTTAGCCTCTACAAAATTAGAAGAGCTTATAGGTGATTTACAAACCTATGAACTAGATATGTTTCCCTCTAAAAATGAAAATAAAATCGAAAAGGGCGTTGCTTTAAAAGCCCGAAAAGAGGTTAAACAAGTAGTAGAGAGCGAGAGTGATAGTGACTCGGAAGATATGGCTTTATTTGCTCGAAAATTTAGAAACTTTCTTAAATTCAACAAAGATAAATTTAAAAATGATTTTAAGAATTTTGAATCTTCTAAACATGATAAAAGCGAGAAGATTTCTAAAGCCGAAAAGATCCCTAAGTCTAGTAATGAAAATGTTGATAGGGACGAGTCTAATAAGTGTTTTGGTTGTGAAGGTTATGGCCATAGGGCTTATGAGTGCCCCACTAAACTAAGGAAAGAGGGAAACGACCCATTTCATACAATGCAACCCTTAGTGATAGTGATACGGAAGAGAAGCCCGATTCCCCCATTAAGAAAAATTTTGTGGCTTTTATGGCAAGTCATGCGAGTGATAATGAGAACTCATCGATTGATGACACGATAGCACATGCCACTTCCAAGGTCATTGTTCATGATTCCCTTGTTTTTGATGATAGTTAGAGTGGAGAAGAAAGAGAGAGTGAAAATGAAGAAGAGGTTGATGTGAGTGAACTTCAAAATGCTTTTCATGAATTATATAAAGAATCTATTAAATTAAAAAGGGCTAACTTGAAGTTAGAAGCGAGTTTAAGAGAGAGTGTCAAGGTCGTTAATGAAAATGCTTTAATAGAAGACCTTAGGACACATGAGAGAACTCTTCAAGAGAAGCTAGCATATGTAGAAGGAGAGAGAGATAGCCTTAGAGGTTTAATGGAATCCTTGAAAAAGGAGCTTCTTACTTTTGAAGAGCGAAATTTTTTACTAGAATCTATCATTTTAGATTTGGAAAATAAATTACAAGATTCTAGTAATCGGTGACACCCCGACTAATTAAATACCGGGTAGCTACTCCTTTATTAAATTAATTCAAAATTCCAAGTTGGCTCAGTTAATAGCATCACTGTCGAAAACATTTTATTATTACTAACCACCTAGTATTTAAAAAGTAAGTTGCCAAATTTTAATTTGAATCTGATTAACATGCAACAAGTGTAATGAAGAATAATAACACCATTCACCATACTGAAGTAAAAATAACCATCACATAATGTAAATAAAGTCTGGAGGAAAACTCCTCACTACAAATCCCATAACTGAAATAAATAAAGGAATACTGAATCACTACATGACAAAGTCTGAAAACTGAAATGTAAAAAATGTCTGATAGAGATGGGCAACATGCCCTACAACTGATAAATGCTGAAATTGGAATCCAAACGATAGAAGCGTCTAACATCAAGTCCCTGTAGCTTCCACAAATAGCTACAGCTCGTCATCAGAGTGAGAATCCTATGCTTGGTGTCCTTGTGGCTGGGCACCCAAAATGGTTTTACAAGAAAAAATAGATTTGAAAAGCAAACGGGTCAGAGCCCGAATGTGGAGTTATATTTAAAAACATTTAAAACATTAAATGCAAAGTACATGTTAGGACGTGCACTCACATGATATTCTCACCTCTCGTCTAACTGTGCACTCCTAACGTAAGTATCCATCTAAATACATTAACACCTAGCTAAGTGACATACCATCTAGCTAGACCATTGTAAATTCTACCCTTTCTTACTCGGTTCCAGTTATCAGTATAATGTTAATAATTTAATAGGGCTTAACGTATATTCAGGTTCTCACAAAAGTGATACACTCAATAGAGATTATCCCATTTATATTTTCCATAGTTATACACACGATACCATATGAAAGTTCCCATTAATAAGAGTATATTTTCTACAACATAAATATACAATATAAGCACCCTGAGAACTAGCTGCGGTGCACACATACTCTGCTATCCATCCCGGTACATCACGTACATAAGGACGACATATTCCGAATCTCTCAGGAATAGTTCACAGATAACAACATCACAAATAATGGAGGCGAACACAGTCACATCACACGGGTCACGCACATACCTACGCTCCCACGATCAGCGGACTTATTAATATCCCAATAAGTCTTTCTATGACCTATGTTCACCGAGGTAACCAGTCTAAATTCGGGCAACACAAGGATTAGAGGGCCCTAAGCGAATGCAGACCTCCCGTGATAGCAAGTATGGTAGGTATGTCATACACACAAATCATACATCAATACTAAGTAAACACGCATCTTAGTAATCACCGTATTTTAATCGTAGTACATATCGCATTCTCGTACCAACTTATAATTATCACAATTTATACGATTTCGGTTTATAATCATACGCGCCATAATTTATTCTCACGTCGAAGTAGACACTCACGTCTCAACCCAAACCGTCCATTTAATTTAACTCTCATATATAATTTCCTTCTCATAAATACCCAAATGTCCCAATTCTATCATTTCATCATCATCGGAATGTTATCTATATCCTCGAACAAGTTTACGGGACTCCAAAAATTAAAACAGTCCAAAAAGCCCATACTGCCAGCTCGTTAGAAGTCTCGTTCGAACGAGACTGTTCGAACGAGATTGAACTCTCAGCTCGTTAGAAGTCTCGTTCGAACGAGACTATTCGAACAAGATCCAGTTCGTTCGAACGAACTGTACCTTCTAACGAGATCTCGTTCGAACGAAGTATCGAACGAAATTCCTTTTCGTTAGAAGCGACTGGTCAACTCGTTAGAAGCTCGTTCGAACGAGCTCGTTCGAACGACCTGGGGAGGTCTTCTAACGAGGGACCAGTTTCGGCCCATAATTTTCCCAATATCGTTTTTCATTAATTTTACTCCTCAAATCTCCTCTAAAATTAGTCCAAATGATTGTTTTAAGGTCTCTAATCAGTCCTAAACATATTATAGTCACCTCCTAACACGTTTTAAAGGATTAATCCATTCTAGCATCAGCCAAATTTACAAATCTCTACACTTTTCCCCAATTTTTCAAGAACACGAACCCTAACTTTTTGAATCATGAATTAACCCAATATAAATCCGTTTTAATTTCTTCCAATCACAAATATCATGAGAATAATCATCTACCTATCATTCTACATGCAATTCTCCTCAAGATTTTCAAGTTCTATGTTCTAAACTACATGGGTTTCCATATTTTACCAAGAACAAACCTAAATTTGAATTATCTAACATGGAAAGAACATTCTCTGAAATTAAATGGAATTAAGTCACTTGCCTCGGGTTTATCTCTGATTTAGATGTTGGTTTCCTCTCTCTTTCTGCAGAATTCCCTCTCTCCAAGCTTCTTCTCCAATGGTGGCTTAAGGTGGCTAGGGTTTGATTTGGGGAACTTAGAAAACTCTTCTAATAACCTACGTAGCCCTCTAGGTTAATATGGGTTGGTTAGTGGCTTAGTGGGTCAAATCCACATCAGATGTAATTAATCAATTTTCCTCACTTTTAATTTCCCAAAATACGAAATTACCAAAATACCCCTTATATTGCCGGTATGGCCTAAAAATACCCCGGGACCCAAACTATACCCCCGGCTAGTGTTTTTTGACTATATCGACCCTTCCGGACGCGTTGGCGCACTCAAAACGACCATACGGATAATAGAAATAAAAATTACTTTTATAATTAAAATAATATACCATGACGCGGCGGTCACACGCGTCTCAACAAAATTCCCAAATTGCCGTATATAAATCTTACGACAAATTTCATAATTCCAAATTCATATAAAAACATGTATGCACATAATCAAATACCAACTCGCCTCTCGTTAGTATTTTTAACCCGGATTAATTTCCAATTAATACGCATTTAATTAATTAATCCCAAAAATAAATATAGTCAAAAGTACGGGGTATTACATACTTCCCCCCTAATAACTGAATTTCATCCCGAAATTCGAAACTAGAAAGTACCTGCTAAAAATAACTCTGGATAACGTTCGCGCATCTCATCCTCGTGCTCCCATGTGGACTCCTCGACATTGTGATGTCGCCACTGAACACGCACTAACGGGACTATCTTTGACCGCAGTTTCCGCTCACTTTAGTCCAAAATAGCAATCGGCCCCTCTTCGTAGGAGCTATCAGGCTGGAGATCAATATCTTCCAAAGCAATGTGAGAATAAGCCAAATCATCTCTGAGATATTTCCTTAGCGAGGAAATATGAAACACATCGTGAATCCGGTGTAAATGCTCCGGTAGTCCGAGTCTATACGCAACCGGTCCAATCCGCTCAATAATAGGGAATGGCCCCACATACCTCGGTGCCAACTTCCCCTTCTTCCCGAAACGCATAATCCCCTTCATAGGAGATACTCTGAGAAAAACTTGGTCCCCCACTTGGAACTACCTGAAAGATCTCTTCGCATCAGCATAACTCTTCTGCCTGTCTTGAGCTACCCGAATGCGACTCCGAATCAACTCAATCCTTACCGAAGTGCTGGGGAACGACAAGGCCTGCCGTATAATGCTTCAAACGGAGCCATGCCAATCGTGAACTGGTAGGAGTTGTTGTAAGCAAACTCCACCAGTGGAAGGTACTGCTCCCATCCACCACCAAAGTCAATAATGCACATGCGTAGCATGTCCTCCAACATCTGATTGGTGCGCTCTGTCTGCCCATCAGTCTGCGGATGATATGCCGTACTCAACCGCAATTTCGTGCCCGTAGCCTCCTGGAAACTCTCCCAAAACCTCGAAACAAA